>CP113318.1:2400000-3000000 GCA_039634435.1 Ascochyta pisi
AACCGGCCTTTCCGGCACACAGCTACCGTTGCTGCGTTAGCCATTACGACAGCGCTTGCCTCGGCGGCCGCAGATATCGTCGAAAATACAGCGAAGAAGATCCGGCAGAGCGAGTCTGAAGCGAAGAAGTCGCGCGTCAACAAAGCCCGTGTCTCTGCGGCAAACCAGGAGGTCGAGGACTACAACACGAAGCTGGAGGCTGTGGACGGCGCACTCAATGACTGGTTCAGTTTGGTGTACGTTCACCGGTACCGCGACGTGGACCCCCATATCCGAGTTGACTGTGTCGGAGCGCTGGCAGACTGGATCATTACATACCCAGACAAGTTCTTTGACGGCAGCCATCTGCGTTACCTTGGCTGGGTCCTCTCAGATCCCAATTCGCCTACACGAGTTGAAGTGCTGCACCAGCTGGCAAGGCTGTTCAATGACAAAGACAAGCTTGCTGGACTGAAGACGTTTACAGAACGCTTCCGATCTCGAATTGTTGAGATTGCCACTCGAGATGCAGAGAACAACGTGCGTGCTGCGGCAGTTGACTTGCTAGACATTCTACGCGAGGCTGGCTTCCTTGAGCCAGACGACATCGACTCGGTTGGCAAGCTCATCTTCGACGCGGACGCAAAGGTGCGCAAGTCGGTCGTAGGCTTCTTTGCTGAAAATGTCAACGCTGCCTACGAGGCCATTGTCGACGACATGGGCGGCCAGGAAGCTCTCGATGAAGCGTTAGGAACACCAGACGACGACGAAGAGGAGTATCAGAACCCGCGACTGGAATGGTTGAAGCTCAAGTGTCTCGTTGATCAGCTTCTATCGTACGACGAGGACGACGTAGAGTTACCCACTCAGATCGAGCGCATCTCACACACCAGCGCAGAACTTGGGCTGGTAGCCGCTGGTGTCGAATCGCGGTACTCGCTAGCTGCTCAGGCGCTGTATGAGGCCATTCCTGAGATAAGATCCTGGGAGGTATTGGCGGGTTACCTTCTCTACGACCACACACAGACTGCACAGAACGGCGCCGGTGACGATGCCGAGGCGATGTTACGACAAAACTGCCAGCTCGAGGAGAAGCATGAGACTGTATTTCTGGACATTTTGAATGCTGTCGTCCGTCTTCGGTTGCAGCGCCTTGCAGAAGCACAGTCAGACAGAAAAAGAACGAAAGTTCAGCGCGAGAGCGACCAAGAAGAGCAAGCAGAGATGGCGAGGAAACTCACATTGCTCATCCCTGATTTGCTAAAGAAGTTTGGTGCGCTGCCTGAGGCCGCGGCCTTGTGCCTCCGTCTCGAGCGTGAGCTGAGTCTGGATGTTTTCCAAGAGCTGCGACAGAACGCAGCGTTGACCGCATTGCTGGACGACATCAACAAGCAGTTCCTGACACATCACAACGAGCGCGTCCTAATAGAAGCTGTAGGCTCAATGCTGCATGCGCAGGAGAACGACGAGCTCAAGGAAGTCATTCGACTCAAGATCCAAGCGCTGTGGGACGATCTGATCAACACTTTCGATGCACTTCGGCGCGGCAAAGATTTTTCAGCACGAGGCAACCTCAGTGAGAACATTCTAGTCGGCGTTTCGAACATTGTCCTGAAGATTGCTCAGCTGAGCAAAGCTTCTGATGCTGCGGTACTCGATCAGATTATTGCGCCCGCCAACTCGAGAAGCAAGTCCAAGAAAGCTGCCCTGGACTCACCGCCGATTGCTTCCGTCTTACAAATACTAGACCGCGGCTTGCCTTCTGACGATCTAGACGCCGAAACAAACGAAGCAGAGGACACACTCGTCCGCCACGCCATGTCGCTGATGCTCACCTACTTTGCCTGGAAGTGCCGAGAATGCATGCTTCACATTGAGAATGGCACGGTCATGCCGGATGACGAGCTCACAACCCTAGTCGAGCGACGGGATAAATGCATAACATCCCTTATGACCATGCTTGAAAACCGCAAGGGCGCCGAAGAGGTGCGTCTTGAGGCCGCCAACCTGCTTCTCGATATCTACAACATGTTCCGCTCGCTTCAAATCAAAAAGTCGAATCTCAGTCGCACGCCCAAGAAGGCGCAAGGTCGTGCTTCGAGAGACGACGAGGATGACGCGAGCGACGACTGGGAAGCACTCGCTCAACAGATCGATACTTCCACCGTCAAGATTCTGATGCAGATCCTCACTGCAACAGAGAACAACCTCGCCAAGCTCGCCAATAAGCGCCTCGAAGAGCCGGACGTCGACGATGATCCCATCGATCCTGATGATGAGCCCGAGTCTGACGATGAAGAATCAGAAGACACACGCACACAAGAAGACAAGCAGGTCCGCCTCCTGATGGCTGAAGAGCGTCTCTGCGTATTCGGTGGGCGCATCGTCCACGCCTACCTGGCGGGCAGCCTGGGTGGAGAGGGAGGTGAGGTGGCGAAGAAGCGGATGGAGAGGAACAAAGCGAAATTGTCGCTGACGTGGAGGGAGGTGGTCAGTCACCTCGATGTATCCAAGGCTGCGAAGAAGGCAAGCAGGAAAGCGCCAGTCAAGCCGGCTGTGAAGGCGGGGAAGAGCAAGGAGATTGTGATTGAGAGCGACGAGGAAGAGGAAGGGGAAGAGGAGGTGGAAGTACCTGGTGACGAGATCGAGGATGAGGAGATGGCGGATGCGGAGCAGGAGGAGGAGCAAGTGAATGGTGGTGACGAGAGTGGCGACGCTTTAGGAGCCGCTGAAGAAGAGAGTATCCTCGGTGATTGAGCGTACGACACACGAGTGGGAAGATTTACGGAGCCTGTTGCTTTTGTTGTATTACCTTTTGTCCCTTTCGCATGGCTGCAGAGCACATCGGGTGTTTCGGCGTTTCTACGATAGCGATTGCAGTGTAAGCAAGCGTTGCAGGGGTCCATCCTTCGTGTATGATCAAATCTAAGATGCCTGTTATCTCAGTTGCGGTTTACATGTCTTGTGTGCGAACAGGTGGAAGCCTTATTGCCGGTATCTCCGTGAAGAGCGTGGAGGCGGTCGCGCAAGTAGGTAGCACAGACAAGATCAGTGGCGTCGAAGTCTTGTACAGTTCTAGACGAATGTTGTTTTGCAGACAGCTGTGTGAAGTTCCAAGAAGACCAATACCAGGCCTGGTAATCTGTCTCAGTGTAAGTGTAAGAGCTCTTATCGATATCGATATCATGGTCCAACATGATCATGCAGCTACAGCACTAGCGTAGCGCGTCATCCTAGCAGCCGAGCTTCATCGAGGTGCAGACGTCGACAGCTCCGCACTCCAACCGTTTCGTTCAATGTCCTCCGCCGACGCTGGCACGCTGAAACGGAAGCACTCGGTTTCCACTCAGCAGAAACTGTCCTTCACTGCCCAGCAGAAACCGAGCTCGACCGCCACCGCTCCGCTCTCTCCCACGAACAAGCGCAGCCGCCGCGAGAGCTCCCCTCAGGAAGCCGCCACAACCCCCACAACAAGCATCATGAGCACCGCCGACATGTACAGCTTCCCGAGCAAGCGTGCGAGTGCAGCCCATGGCAAAGAAGTGGTCGACATGACCTCCAGCCCGGATAACAGCCCAGCGAAGCCTCGCAACGGACTGCTGCGCAAGACGGCGCCGAACATGGGCGTCAATGCCGGGCCCAAACGACTGATGGTCAAGAACTTCAAGCCCACACGCAAAGTCGACCCCAAGGCCTTCCTCGACCAGACATGGCAGAAGATTGACGGCGCGCTCGACACCATCTTCAGACAAGGCGATATCGACTTCAGTCTCGAGGAGCTGTACCGCGGCGTCGAGAACCTGTGTCGCCAGAACATGGCACGCGATGTCAAGGAGAGGCTCGTCAAGAAGTGCAAAGAGTATGTAGGCGGAGCGCTAAAGACCAAGGTTAAGGAAAGCTTGGGTCGAACAAACGTCGACGTGCTGCGAGCAACGCTGCAGGGGTGGAGTACCTGGCACGAGCAGACACAGTATCTCGACTGGATCTTTTGCTACCTCGATCGATCTTACTTGCTACCTCGTCACGAATCTCTCCGCGATATCTCGATTGGCCTCTTCCGCTCCATTATCTTCGAACACGCAAAGCTCAACCCCCGCATCGTCGACGGCGCTTGTGACCTGGTTGCTGCTGATCGAACAGGCGGTGAGTTGGACAGCGATATGTTCAAGAAGACTGTGGACATGTTCCATGACATGCTCGTCTACACACAACACTTTGAGCCACGGCTGCTCGAGCTCAGTCAGGAATACGTCATGAAATGGGCGGATGTGGAGAGCGAGCAAAAGTCGCTGCCTGAATACGTCCGAAGTGCGCGGGCGCTTATGGACCGTGAGATGCAGAGGGCGGATCTATACCGGCTGCCCAGCACCACAAAGCGTGATCTGCTCACCTTGCTGGAGGACCATCTTGTCTCAAGAAAGGAGGAGAGGCTGGTCAATCAAGACGAGTTTGCGGACCTCCTGGAAGCGAATGCAGTTGAAGATCTCGAGCTGCTGTACTCGCTGCTTGAGCGACGTAAGCTGGGTAACAAACTACGGCCGGGTTTCTCCAAGTGGATCGAAGACGAAGGCACAGCTATTGTGTTCAACGAAAAGGAGCAAGAGAACATGGTCATTCAGCTTTTGACTCTCAAACAACAACTAGACACTTTCTGGAAAGTGTCCTTCCATCGCAACGACGAAATGGGTCACGGCCTGCGCGAATCCTTCGAGACCTTCATGAACAAGACGAAGAAAACAAATGCAAGCTGGGGCACAGACAACTCCAAGACGGGTGAGATGATCGCAAAGTACGTCGATATGCTGCTGCGAGGTGGTGCGAAGGCTATCCCTGCGCAGCTGAGCCGGAGGGCGTCCACCAAGGTCGATGTAGCCGAGGCTGAGGACGATAACGAGGAAGCCATCTTTGATGAAGATACAGAAGTTAACAACCAGCTGGATCAAGTCCTGGATCTGTTCCGATTTGTTCATGGCAAGGCGGTGTTTGAGGCTTTCTACAAGAAAGACCTGGCAAGACGTCTGTTGATGGGCAGGAGTGCGAGTGCAGACGCAGAGAGGAGCATGCTGTCGAGGCTTAAGAACGGTAAGTGCTTCTTATTTATTCTTGCGTCATATGTCATGCTGACTGCCTGCAGAGTGTGGTGCGGGTTTCACGGCCAACCTGGAGCAGATGTTCCGCGACATTGAGCTCTCGCGTGAAGAAATGGCCTCCTACAAGATGATTTGTGAGGAGCGCGGACAGAAACAGAGTCTCGACCTGAATGTCAGCATTCTCTCTGCATCCTCCTGGCCTACTTACCCTACGGTCCCTGTCATCATACCTTCGGAGATCAAGTCTGCCATTGACAAGTTTGAAGCGCACTACAAGTCTAAGCACTCCGGCCGCAAGCTCGAACTCAAGCACGCCCTTGCGCATTGTCAACTCAAAGCCAAGTTTCCTAAGGGTAACAAGGAGTTGGTAGTCTCCTCCTTCCAAGCCATTGTCCTTCTCCTCTTCAACGGCAAGCCAACCGACGAACACATCGACTACAACTACCTCAAAGAAGCCACCGGCCTGCGTAAGCCCCCCGTTCCCCTCCGTTCTTACAACCTACTAACCCCACCTCAGCCCCCGCAGAACTAAACCGCACACTGCAGTCGCTCGCGTGCGCCAAAGTCCGCCCACTAACCAAGCACCCCAAGGGCCGCGACATCAACCCAACCGACACCTTCACCCTCAACGCAACCTTCACCGACGCCAAATACCGCATCAAGATCAACACCGTACAGCTCAAAGAAACCGCCGCCGAAAACAAAGAAACCCACGAGCGCGTCGCCGCAGACCGCAACTACGAGACCCAGGCCGCCATCGTGCGCATCCTGAAAGCCCGCAAGCGCATCTCCCACGCTGAACTCGTCGCTGAGACTATCAAGGCTACGCGGAATAGGGGCACCCTGGAGGTTAGCGGGATTAAGCGTAATATTGATCGCTTGATTGAGAAGGAGTTTCTTGAGCGCGAGGATGATGGGTTGTATGCTTATATTGCGTAGAATGTGTGTGTGTGTGTGTGTTTGTGTGTGTGGATGAATGGGATGGGATGGTGGTGTAGCGTAGAGCTTGTATACGAATCGAGGAATTGGACTGTGAACATGAACGTGTCAATTTTAGGATTTCGTGACGTTGACTGATGCATAATGGAGGGTGTACACTGTAGTATTGGGAGGGAATAGAGAATGAGGAACGCAGGAAGGAATGCAATCATGTAGATAGACAGATGGATGTAATGCTATTCTGCAACGCCACTCCCCAACCTCTCTGGGTATCACATCCCTCTTCTTCCCCCCAACAGAAACAGAAGAAAAGACAGATAACCAACCAACCACCCAAACGCCATCATAATGCTCGTAAAGTCATACAAAAACATAGACATCATCACCCAGCTCCTCATGCATACTCATCTAGTCGACTCTACTCCAACCAACTCCAATGGCGCCTCACACTCCAATCAAACTTGGTCATGCCCACCAAATCATCGCCATTGATGTAATCGACGCCCAAATCCACCAGGTCCCACCAAACACGATTGCGCAGCGCAATGGGCCACTTGGGAGCATCCCAGTAGCGGACCTTGAGGCCGCGGTCATGAGCGCCTTTGACGTGGCCGCGAATAACCTGGCGCTGGTTATGCGTCAGACGGCCGAACCAGATGCGGCCGACGGTTTTTTTGAAGTTGGTGGATGCGTAGAAGGAGTTTGTGTTGTCGAAGTGGGAGGAGGGCGTTGTGCCGACGGTGCCTTGGCCGCTGGTGCTGATGGGTGCTGCTGGGGTGGTGGTGTTTGTGTCGTCGTATTGGGTTTGGTCTTGGCCTTCTTCGCCTTGCGGCTCGACGTAGAGTCGGTCCAGTGGCGCGTCGAAGAAGATGTCGTGGTGGGTGGCGTTGGCGACTACCATGTCGAAGGGCGCGTTGCCCGTCGCGACGACGGTGATGGGACCCGGTACTGTCTTCTCGCCGTCGTAGTAGGTCAGGTAGCCCTTCTCGCGCAGAGCAGAGATCTGGCTGGATACGTAGGGGAAGATCTGGGAGCCGTCGTTTTTGAAGTCAACGAGCAGGACGAGGGTCTGTGCTGGTGCTGTTTCAAATACACCGACTTTGGTGGTTGTGTTGAGGTCCGGGGTGGAGAGAAGAGTGGATTGGTCGTTCTTATGGTCAAGCATCTTGACGAGTGGGTCCACGTACATGGAACGGAAGGTGCGGTTTTGGGTGAGGGCATGGGTGCTGTGGCCGACAAAAAGGTCTTCGTCGAAAAGCCATACGTCGGCCTCTACGCCGGAGCAGCCCCAGCGAAGAGCATCGTAGAGGGGCACACGGCGCCAGTAGTCGTTGTGGGAGTGACATGGAATAGGAGTTACATCTTTGGTGATGTCAAGTAGGTACGAGGCCATGTCTGTGGTGGCTTGGCCGGGGCGAGTCCAGTCCAGGGCAAAGGCGGCAGGGTCATCGCGGATGGGATGAAGGTAACCCAGAAAAACGTTGACGATGTGAACGCAGCCACTGGATGCGTTAGCATGTGCAAGACCTAGCCCCACGGAGAGTGTGTGAAGCCACAAGGCTGCCGATGCCATGGCCGCGTATACGTTATACGCGGCTTACGGAGACCACTTACAAGAAGAAGACAACAAAGCCCACTAATCCCAGACAACCCCACGCACCATACCTCTTCCTCCACACATATTTCCTTACTCTTCTCCTCTTCTCAAAGGCCGGTAAACGCGCACCTTCATAGTCTGCACTCGGCAGGGAAGGTCGCCTCCTCCGTACCGCCATCAAGCAACGGCCCCAGAAGGTGGGGTGGAATCCTAACGACGCGTCGCTGTCTGAATCGGAAGCGTCGCCATCCTCCAAGACCCGTTCTGTTACGGTCGCAAAGTCTTTCTGCGAGGGTTCTTTTGCCCTCGAGATGTCGAAGTCGGATGTGAGATGGTTATGCAGGAGAGGTTGGGCGCTGCGCAAGGCGATGCGCAATTCGGCATTGTCGGAAGCCATGACGGATGACGAGCGACGATCCCTGCAGTCGATTGGACCCTGACAGATGGCGCAAGTGGTCAAGAGATCCGAGATCCAAGTGCAGATCCAACTTCACTTGAAGTTCACTTGAAGGTGTTTGAAAGACGCGACACCAAGAACGACGGCTAAACAGCTGTATATGTGGTGCGGCTCGAAAGCGCTCACGCTGCCCGCACCCTAGGGTACCTTCCGAAACGAAACTCGGAGGAAGCGCCACACTTGTCGAGAGACGATCCAGACTGTCGTGATCCCAACCTCGGGTCGATGGCAGACCGACGCAGCACCTAGCTCTGCTGAATCACGAACGGTCCGCAGTCCGCAATCGCTCACCAGGGATGGAAAGTCGCGCACTGCAGGGTCCAATGGTGCTGAAAATAGGGCGTTGCGTGTCGCGCGTGGTTTGTTTCGCAGGCCGTCAGATGCGTTCGAAGATGAAGTGGTGGGAAGGAATTGGGGTCGCTGCATTTATCTTTCTTCTCGTCGAGCCTTCGAGAGCTGGTGGCGGGCGCCCAGACGGCCGATAGACAGTTGCTGCTCTCGACCTCGTGGTGGGCGGCCGAGCTTGTCGCAACGGGCTACTTCGAGGCACGTCGCAGCAGCAGAGGGTCTGATTGGTGCGAGTGCTCTACCCGTCTACACTGCAAAGGGCGGGCGGTAAAAGGTTGGTAGCCTCGAGCCTGCAACACGAGGAGGATTGCTGGCGTGTGGTTTGCACAAGTCAGGGCGGTATGGCGTTAGGGCTCGAAGAATGTGGTTGAGGATGTGACCATGAAGGCAGGTGACGAGCGATCATCGACACGCTCTTGATACAGAGAATCTTGTTCGCAGACATGCTGAGTGACTGTGACAAGATCTTCTGTGCGTCTCCACAAGCTCTAGCAGCTGAGCTCTTGGTGTTGTTGTGGATCGAGGCAAGCACGACATGCAGATCTATCGTGCCTTTCAGCGTGCGTGCCTCGACCTCGACTCTTCCAGCATTGCAAATCGCACAATTAGCGCCAATATACGCAATCAGCCTCGCCCGTGTTGCGAGAGCGATGTCGTTAGGTTGAGGGCGGCTCTCCGCATGGTTCCAACCCGCACTCCCTGTTTCCTACAAGGCCTGGATTTGCGGGGGAGTAAAGCCACGAGACGGTTTCTCCGGGCTTCGCGAACCCAGAGCACGGGTCTGCATGATACCATCCAAGCCACAATCTGCGCATCGGAGGTCGACCCCCAGAGTGAGATAGCGCGGATGAGGCTTTGTGACGACGACACATGAAGAAGGTGGGGTGAAGAAGCAGCTCACGTGCGCTGGGGCCGGAGCTAAGAAAGCTTAACACCACAAGCGCATAATCCCTGTCGTGGAACTTTTCGATCGACACAAGTCTGACTATGCGAAGTAAAACAACGAATACGGCACCTATTCACCACAATGCCGCACAAGCACAAGCGCAAGGCAGGTGATGCCCCCGAGTACGTTTTGCACTCCGCCCTCATCCGAAAAAACTTGACCTATGCTTGTTGTACTGACGCTTTCTCAGCTTCGACCTCCCACCCACATCTCGCGCCGCTCCTCTCCCTGTCGGCAAAGGCAAAACTGCAAATGTCAACACAAAGTCCAAGAAGCGCAAGGTAGCCCATGTCGAAGGCTACGGGCAAGATGACACACCAAAGGCCTTCCAGCGGCTCATGGCTTTTTCGCAAGGCGGCGCCAACAAGAAGCGCTCTGCTCTGGACGACGGGCTGGTGCTCTCCAAAAAGCAAAAAGCTGCTGCAAAACGCGCAGCCCAGCAATCCGCAGCCGGAGGCTCAGACGACGAGGCCAAGCCCAACATGACAAAAGCGAACGCCACCGCCGAAGCAAAACAGATCCCCAAAATCCAGCCTGGCGAGTCCATGGCCGAATACAGCTCGCGCGTCGATGCCGCCCTGCCGCTGACTGGCATATCCAAGTCTGGCAAGAAGATCGCTGGCGCACCAGACCACCGCATAACCAAGCACGAAAAGCGGCTCAAGAAGCTGCAAGCAGGTTGGCGCGAAGAAGAGGCGCGCATCCGCGACAAGGAAGCAGAGGAGGAGGAGCTTGCAGAAGAAGAGCGCGACGAACAGGCTCTGATCTGGGAAGACAAGACCGAGGAAATTGTGCCCGGTCTGAAAGCGAACGGGAAAAAAAGCAAGGCAGCAAAACGGAAGAAGGTCGTTGGCGAAGTCGACAACCACAGCGAGGATGAATGGGAGGCGCTGAAGAAGAAACGCGAACAGCGCAAAGGCTTGCATGATGTGGTACATGCACCGCCCACGTTCTCAAAAGTACCGAGAGAGATCTTCAAGGTGAAGAACGGAGCCAAGGTTATGGTGAACAACATCCCGAGCGCTGTCGGTAGCTTGCGAAAGAGAGAGGAACTAGGTGAAGAGCGGAAGACCATTATTGATACCTATCGTGAGCTGATGGCTGCGAAGAAAGAGGAGGGCAATGCAAAGGCGAAGGTGTAGCGGATATTGATACCCAATCACAAATCATCCATTTCGAGACAAAAATCCTATTTACTGGCCTTGTACTTTCAAAAAGATCTCTTGGTGGAGCTGCACACGGCCAACCAAGCTCGACCCTTAGCCTGGCTCCCCAGCATGCACCTTTCGTCTGTCAGTCACGTGACCGGAAACGGCAGTTGCTCTGAGCCCGCTCCCAACGGAAGCAATATACCAACTCCACCCAATCTCCCAGCAAGACCGCAAATCACAGTAACATGTCAAGAAATCTCGCCGTCTCCGTTTGAATACCATACACATATAAACAGCTACCTCTCGCCATATCTTGCTTCACCACAGACGTTGTTTCCTGCATCTCTTCAATATATCATCGGCCTTGCCTAAATTCATCATTATGTTCCTTACAAACGGATCTTCTCCAACGATTGGCGGTCGTCCCATAGGCCGTGTCGGCTACGGTCTGATGAGTATGTCAATACGCAAAAAACGCCAATCCAAATTGTTCACCCAAAACCAGGCTTGACCCTACCTTGGGCACCACTCGGATACGACGTCGCCTCCAACTGTATGAAGAAAGCCCTAGAAGAAGGCGCTAATCTATGGAACGGCGTACGTTCAAGACGACTCGAGTCATCCACTTTGACGACTGACTGAGGCCTGTACAGGGCATTCACTATGGCACACCCGATGCAAACTCGCTACATCTGCTCCGTCACTATTTCGAAAAATACCCTGAAGACGCAGATAAAGTTATTCTTAGCATCAAGGGCGCCCTTTCTTCTACCCGCGAGCCTACAGGCAGCCCCGAGGCTGTCCGCGCCTCAGTGGACGCAGCCTATCAGATTCTCAAGGGTGTCAAATCTATCGACGTCTTCGAGATGGCAAGAGTAGATCCGGAAGTACCGATTGAGATATCGATCAAGGCCCTAGCTGAGATGGTTGAGGAAGGCAAGATCGGCGGTATCGGCTTGAGCGAAGTCAGTGCAAAGACGATCCGCAGAGCCAACGCCGTCCACAGAATTGCTGCTGTTGAAGTGGAGTTGAGCTTGTTCACGCCTGATCCCCTACAGAACGGCATCTTGGATGTTTGCCATGAACGTACGTTTCCCCACCGTTCAACGACTTTTTGCATCAGGCGCATGCTAAGTCAATTTTGAACCAGTTGATATCCCTGTCATAGCATATAGTCCCGTTGGCCGTGGCTTTCTCGCCGGAACCTACCGCAAGCATTCCGATATTCCCGTCAACGACTTCCGACATATGCTCGCTCGCTTCAAGCCTGGAGCCTTTGACCAAAACGTTAAGCTCGTTGAAGCGGTGGATGACCTTGCGCAGCGTAAACACTTGACTACCGCACAAGTGGCTATAGCCTGGGTCGTCCGCCAGGGTGCGATCCCGATCCCCGGCTCGAGTAACATGCACAGAGTGGAGGTGAACAGCCGGGCCGTAGAACTGACAGACGAGGATATGCAAGAATTGAGTAGTATCTTGAAGGAACTACCAATCGTGGGGGAGAGGTATGGGGGCGTGCACGAGAAGTATCTCAACGCTTAGCCGTCTACTATGGTTCCATACTGACAAAAATCAACAAGAGTCTAGGTGATAGTGTGTCTGTTGTTACGGGTCAGGCGGTTCAGCTCCGAGGGGACGAAGGAACGACGGCGATACCGGCTTTAAGCAAAGTAAGGCATCCTGCGCGGCCATGCTTTCCTGGTGAGAAGCGGTGTATCTCAATTTGTGAAAAGATTTATTCCCAACTTGACTCTGCTCTCAATAGCTTGCAATCTCTCATTTTTCCATCAGTCATTCAGCGTTGGATATGAAGGACGGGCGGGTATCCTGTGCGATTTGCGCGAAAGCCAAAAGCAAATGCATACGCCTTCCTGGTCACGAAGCATGCGACAGATGCACACGGCTGCAGAAGCAGTGCTATAACAGAGAGCTTATTAGGAAGAAACGGAAGTCAAACAGAAACACGTATGTCCAGCTAGTTTCATTGAAACTGAGATTCGCCTAGTCGGAGACATGAAAACGGCGTGTGGTCGATCCTTCAAACAGGCAGTCTGTTCAAGAGTTAACTTCAAGGAGATGCTATATTCAGTGTGAGCGGAGTGAGAGAGAGTCGATTCTGCAGATGCTAACGGTGTGCTAGAAATGCAGCCCATCTGAAGCACCTTGAGGACAAAATAGAAAGTATCACTCACGCACTAATAGCAAGGCCAGACCAAGAAATCCAAGCACCCTTCACGGAACCATCTTATCTTGTCACAGAGGAGCCTTTAAATGGTCAGGCAACAACACTAAATCAGGAGCGTCATCATCGGGATGCACAGCATATCATTACCCTTGATCCGTTCGAAATCGTTTCCCACGATCCAATCAGCGGCACCACTTCCTCGCTCTATGGTCCAAGTCCGCATGAAATAGGAACACTCTTCGATCGCTACATGACACTAATGGCATCGAACATGCCCTTTGTCTTACTTCCGCCACTTTCAACCGCCGTATCGCTCGAAACATCCCCCTTTCTTCTTCAGGCCATCATTGCAGTGGCTCACTTTCACGATACAAGTGTCCAACAATCTCTGACCAAGGACCTAATCCGCAAAATCAACGAGAGTATTCTCCTTGCCGGTGACAAAACCCTGGACCTTCTGCAGAGCTTGCTTGTACTCTGCACTTGGTACAATCCGCACCTCCCACAGATTTCCAGCCACACAACCCTGCTCCACCTCTGCATGGCACTCGCGACGGATCTGGCCATCGATCGCGACCCGGCATTATGCGAAGTAGTGCACATGGCAGCTGCAATGAGGAACTCCGGAATCCCACAGCCTGTGAAGACCGTCAGTGACGCAGAGAGGAGAGCAGTATTGGGTGTCTTCTATCTAGCGAGCACAGTGTTCACGAGCTACAGAAAAACCGACCTGCCGACATGGACGCCCTGGCTGCAGAACTGCTGGGAAGTGTTGAACCAGCACTGCAGCGCAGAAGCCGACTCGGTGCTGCTCCACCTCGTCAACAGCCAGCGCGTGATGCTCAAAGCCATGTCTGCGCCCCCGCAACTTCACGCCATCGGTGCGTTACAGCACGAACTAGACGACCCCGTTAGCAGCGTCGGCGAGTGTACCGTACAAGAGCCAGTACGTATATTGCTACGGCTGCAGCGAGCGTGCGCAAATATCGCCGTCTGGGAGCCCTTCTTCTCAGCTTCTAACCTCGAGGGAACGTTATCCTGCATACAAGCCATCAAGGACTATCTCGACACATACATGTCTCTGCCCGTATCTTCATATCTCACCATTCCGTTCACCGTCTTCGCGCAATTCGCGTACGTGTTCGTAGTCATGGTGCGCGCGTCATCGATGCACATGGACGGATTCAATAGCGAGTTGCTCCGCGAATCCATCGGCGACTTTGTTACCATCATGGACGAAGCAAGTAGCCGGTACGAGGCAGTGGGGAAGCTGAGTCTGAACGGTGCGAGAATTAGGAACGAGGGGTTTGCAAGTTGGGCGAAGAAGACGAAGTGGGCGAAGACCTTTTACAGCATGCAAACTAGGGGAAAAGAAGGCCAGTGTAATCAGGATGCTGCTGTACACACGGACGAGTCTATGCATTCTGAAAAGGACGGCTTTCGTGAAGACTTTTGGAGCGAAAGCGGTCTTGACTTTAGGCCATTGAGTCCTATGCCTTTCTAACACTGAGCGAAAAAAACGGCATCAATTTCGTGGTTGTAGATAGTTTTATCCATTGCATCCAGGTGACCGCTTGCATAAACTAGAAAATAGCGAGTGCTTCATTCAGCAGGAGGAACCAAGATTGTTGGAAAGCAAGAAGCAAAAAGAAATGGAGAAACGGGTGATCGAAACCCGGACCTTCCGCAATTTCGCACTGCAAGCTATGCAAAGCGGACGCTCTACCACTGAGCCATTTCCCCGATCGATCACGTGATAAATGTAGATAACGTGAGAACACTTATAACAGCTATACCTTAAAAATCAATTCTAGAAATTGATCGTAGCCTCAAATGTTCTTGAAGTCGGGCCTACTTATACATCTGCTTGAATGGTGCCTTCGCTTACAGAAGTGGGGAAAACGGACCACTCAATCACGACAGGGGATTGTGAGGAATGAATATTTTAATTGGGACTTTGTACACATAACAGACCAAGTAGAGTCGCCCCAAGCGAACAAAGTCATGGTATCTTAACGCCCAAGCACCATGCAATCTATGCCTAACAGTAAAGCGTACACAACGAATCGATCAACCGAGTCTTCCTTTCTTTCGCGACGATGCACCACCACCGGATGTTCGGTCTCTAGAACAGACTCCATCCACCGCCCTGTTTCCTTCTCTCTCTGCTTTCCTCTCTCCTGGACATCAGTCTCTTCTCCCTGGCCTCCAGCTGGCGCAACCCCTCCATCTCCTTGAGCACGTGCTCGAGCAGGTCCTTCCTCCGCACGACGTCGAGGTGGCGTTTGATCTTGGGGTCCTCGCGTGCGAAGCGGTCGATTTCATCTTGCGACAAGCCCCGTCCTAGACGAGCGTCGAGTTCGCGCGGGAGCTGGTAGTAGAACTTGGAAAGCAGCTCAGCGTCGAGGAAAAGGTCGGCGGTGGTGGTGAGCTTATCGGCGACGGCGTCAAGGAAGACTTCGGGGCAGTGGTATTTGTTTTTCCTTGTTGCGCATTGCTTTGATTTAACAGCGAGGATGCGGAGCTTGAGGACGTCGACGCGGTCGCGGAGGAAGACTGCTTCACGGCCTGGAAACGATTAGCGCCACTTCTATTAGACAAACGCAGGGAACGTGGGATAGGGACGTAAGGGGTACATACCTCTCGACAACAGCGCCTGACTGAACCCACCAGCGCCGCCAACGCCATCACCTTCGAGAACGACTTGGCCGCTGCGCACTCGGTCGATGAAAGACATCACATCCTTGACTTTCTTACGGCCGCCCACCATCTCTTCAAGCCGCTTGCTCGCTGCCTCAGCAACCTTGAGCTCCTCTTTCAAGACAGCGGTGACATTCTCGCGACCTTTGGCCCACTCGCTATCTTCAAGGTCGATACGGTACTTGTACGGCTTGATACAGATTTCCAACTCATCGGAGATGTCGTAAGACAGATCTTTGAGAATCGACGTCGATGCCTCGGTGATGGCCTGTCGTGCGAAGGGATGTGCAGCGAAGCGGGAGTTGACGATTAGGTGCTCAATGTGCGCTTGGAGTGCGTTTGCAACAACGCTGGTCGCGAGACGTCCGACGCCAAGTTTTGTTAATGCTGCGCTGGAACTATCCAGTTTGATCTTCCAGATTGAATCTTCGCCTTCGGGGTCGGCCTTTGCAAGACTGCTAAGGGGGTCGGTTTCGGGAAAGGGTGGGCTGAGGTCGTCGAATGGGCGGTTCCAGTAGCGCTGAGCGAGCAGGTTGAGGACTTGCTGGTCGAGCTCATGCTTGAGAAGTTCGCGAACCTCTCGTCGCCCGAATGACTCGGTGAAGCCGCGGAAGGAATGTTTGAATCCGTCTAGGGACTCGGCCAGATATGATTCGGCGCTCAAGGGACGCTCGTTGTATTGTACCTTAAACTCGTATGTGGCTTCAGCCAGCTCTCGCTGAATGGCTTCGCTCGTTGTTTTCAGACTGGCTGCCATTGTCTGCTCAAGCACGTGCATGAGCTTCTTCTTGAGGTTCTTGGTGCCGACATCAAGTTGTGACTCGGGCGCGAACTCGGCGTGTGCGTTGAAGTAGGCGTTCTCGTTCTTTGCAATGGCGTTTTGGATATTGCCGTTGCCGCGTTGGAACAGCTTCCCGCCGCCTGCACCAGCTGGTACACGGCATACCACGCCGACGTAGCCGAGTCGTAGAGCGTACTTCTTGTCACTGAGTAAACTGACAGCGCGTTCGGGGTCGACAAGATCCATTTTTGTAATGACACCAATAGTCCTCTCGCCGCGCGGATCGACCTTTCTGGAGGCCCGCAGTGCTGTGCTGTTGGCCAAATCTACATCGGCAGCCGAAATAGCGAGGATGACATTGGGCGACCTAATGTACTTCTCACACAGCTGCGATATGCGCTCTTTGAGCTCTGGAGGCTGGTCTCGCCCCACGACCTGAATGTATCCAGGCAGATCGATCAACGAGAGGTCTGGCACATTGGGCGAGTAGATGCGCAGCTGGATAGGGTCGTCTGACACGCAGTCGGACGCAGGCACGGCCAGGTTCAGATCGGTGAGGGTCCTCTGGATCTGGCTGAAATCTGTGACCTTGCCCAGACCCAGGGCAGGAAATTCTCCGTATTCGGCTTGCGCATCGGGGCTGTTGACGAGGGTGAGTTCGATGGGGCGTCGGGTGACCATGTTGTGTCCCTTGGGCAGAAACTCGTGTCCGACGATGGCCTCGAGAACGGAGCTCTTGCCCGAGGACTGCGATCCAATAACGACAATCGATGGCAGCGTGAGCGAGTCTGACTGGCCCACGGTCTGCAGCAGGCCTCTGATCTCGATCATCTTCTTGGTGAGCATCATCATCTGCTCGTCGCGCGCAATCTTCTCTGCCTCGTGCTTGTCGGTCTCGTCGTCGTCGCTGTCCTGGGCATAGCCGAATGCTGCTGCTGTCGAAGCGCCTGCCGCTGCAGTGCCAGCGCCGCTCTTCTTTGGGCCCTCAGGTCCTTCTCCACCGCCATTGCTGCCTCCAGCTCCATCGGACTCGTTCTTGGCCAGGAGATTCTGCAGCCACTCGGGATATTCTGCCTTTTCCAAATCATCCTTGGTCTTGCGCCAGCCCTGGTCGATCTGATCGAAGAAGCCGTTGACGGTGCCGAGCGCGCCGCCCGCGACGTTGCTCACGCCATCCTTTGCGCGGCCAAAGAGGTCGATGGCAAAGCTTCCTGCCTCTGTGGTGTGTCAGCATCATTTTCTCTCCAACAGGGGATCTGGATTATCCATACGGCCAGCCTGGTATTGAATGTACGAAACACCGGCAATGACAGCGCCGCCCGCAGCTGCACCAGCGGTAGCGAGCTTGGTGACCAGCTTAGGCACAACCCGCGCAAAGGAGATGGAGCGCGTGGCCGGCAGGTTGTGCAGGGCGTAGCTGCCGAGGGGCCATGGCCGCCGTTTTATGAGGCGAAGGCCAGCTTCAGTGCGTAGCAGACCACCGGCGGGCAGCGAGTGTGTCGTGTACTGGCGTGGCGTGTGCAGTGCCGTGCGGCGTGCAATCGTTGCTAGGCGTGCAGTGACGAGCCTCCCGCTCATGTTGACGAGGCGTGCTATGTGTGGGGATGCGTGTAGGTCATAGGATTCGAGGCGGCTGGTCGTGCAATGCTGGTGCTGGTGTTGGTGCCGGCGATGTCTCTGCTTGTGATGCCTGCTGTCTGCAATGTTCGTCACTCCCGCTTGGGCCAGCCGCCAGCGCCAGGCCATCCCACGTGGGGATGTATAGGGCTGAACACCACAACCCTGCATGGTAAGCCTTGCCGCTGTGTGACACCCAGAAAACAGCGACTCAATCCATGACCGTTCATTGCAAAGTGACTTGTGAGCGTCATTCCTCTATTTCAGACACAACAGCGCTCGCTCTCCAAACGCCTCCACCACCGACCCCTCTTCCTTGATCATGTCTCTCAGCCAAGTCCGTGCACCCTCCACCTCTGTACTCGCAAACTTGACCAGTACAAAGTCGCGTACATTCGCAGCACTCCAAACGACACCATCTTTGATTTCTCTCCCCTGTCTGTCCGCGCGTCGCTGCTCCTTGCCAGACAGCTCGGGTTGCACAACATCTCCCCAATTCCTGCCGCCTATCCTCGGCAGAGCCTCGAACTCATCCAGGAAATACTTCGCCAACGAAGCAAACACAGGCCCCCTCACAATCAGTGTGCCAAAGACCGAGTACCCGTCCATCCGAGAAGAGAGGCGCATGTCAGTGCGTCCGTTCTTGTCCAGGATGAGATTGTCTCTGAGTAACAACCTCGTCTTGCGCGAGTCCTCTTGCGTCCACACTTCATTCCGGCTTTTGTATTCGTAAATATCCCAATTCTCGCCTCTGGCAGAGCGCCCACTCGTTACCCAATCACAAACACACAGGCTCCCTTGTCCTTGTTCCAGATGATAGATTTGCGATTGTGAGAATGCTGTATGCGCAAACGGCTGAACGGGGTCCGGAAGGTACAGTAAGGCGGCGCCAGGCTTGATGTAAACGTTCATGCGCTGGTGAGAGATGATGTGGGGGTCAACCGTCTTGAAGATCTTGGTTGATCCTTGGGTCAGAAGGAGAAGTCGAGTCTTGTAGTCCAGATGTACGTCCAAGTCTATACTGTCTCCAGCAACAATACCGCCTCCGTAGGTCAACAGAAAAACAGTGTGGACAAGGCGGGCCGTGTCTGATGTCGAAGAGTAATTTGGCGGTGGTAGAGGATCCGGGGCGATCAACTTCAGTGGGTATTGATAGGATACTGTTCGCAGAACTGGCGTGTTGGGTGGGAGAATCTCGACAACAATGGAGCCATGGCCAGGCTTCGACGCGGACTTGGCGAAAGGAGAGGTGAAGGACATGATGGGGTGTTATCTCTGCTTGTAGTTGAACATGTTTGAACTGCGACTAGAGCGGGCTTGCGACAAATGAGTGAGATTGACAGCGTATCATATGCGAGACGTCATACTATCAGGTACGGGAATGCGAATGCTCTACGAGGAGAGCAAGCAAAGTAAAGGCACAGGGTCGTCGACTCGTCGCGCTTGCCTTATCGATGGTTGCGATACGGGATCTGCCAAGCGAGCTTTTTACCCCTCCCGATTGCCCGCCCTTCGTCCTTCGCTTTCGTATCCACAGTCGTGCATACAGCGCGCGCCAAAAATCTTCCACTTTGCCTCCCGGACTTTTCAGAAAGCCGCCTCCCGGATTCGAACTCACGAGCTTTCTCCATGTCTGTTCAATCGCGGTAACACAACAGCTACACACCATGACGAGAGGTGTTGATGAGCTTGTCGAGTTTTTGCTGTCCGAGGTTGCCCTAACGGGCGTGCAAGGTAAACCTGACTCGCGCATCTATCTGCTGTTGCCCCTTGAGTTTCTCTATGTCGCATCTGCTATTCCCTTTTCTGGAGGCGTGGCGGTTCTCAGTGTTTACTACGCCATCACCTGCACGCGGTCGATGTTCTTTCACATGCAACTAATCAAGTTTCTCGTGTTCGAGTCCTGCTCACATGCACTTTCTTTTCACATCCAGTCCAGCACTAACATATTGAATCCGCAGGAGCTGGCAGCGCCGACTTCAAGCGTTTTGTGCAAGCCTTCTACGAAAAGTCGCATAATGAAGATGGACCCAGTTCAGATCCTCGATTGGGTCGCGCTTTCTACGAGAAAGTTTGGCACTGGGTGAGCAGCCATGCAGATATACGTATCACACACAACGGCGTCCTGCAGCATTACAGTCTTGCCGAGTTCGAATCTGCGGAGGATGCTGGATCAGTCGTTGCTGGTGATGCATCTCTAGCCCGGTCTGTCGACTCCGTGCAGAAGACCGAGCAGACGCCAGGTCCTACGAAATCCCTCTCAGCTTTGCGCGACTCCATGAGGCAGCGTCTGGTTAAAGAAGGCCTTGTGTCGCAGCCAGCCACATCACTTGCAACTTCATCGTCACAAAATACTGAATCTGAAGGACCGCCGCCCCATGCCCGTCGTAGGCCTCGTGTTCTTCCGAATACAGCGAATGATGTTGAAACAGTCTTCGATGATCCTCCGACAAACACTACCGCTCCTCGTCTGTATGCGAGCCAAAGCCGCATCTGGCAAGCACTGACTGGACATGGCATTGACCTGAAAAAGGTCCCTACAATGGAGTTCATATTGCTATCTCTCATCGCATCACACGGAGCGGCTGGAGTCACACAGCCAGACCTGACAGTTATGAGTGGACAGGACAAACGTTCTGTGCCGCACAGAACCGATGAGCTGTGCCGCAAGGGCTACATCGAGAAAAGACCCGTGCAGGCCGGCAAGCTGCGAACGAGTCTTTGCGTCCACAAGAAATTCGTCTCAGACGACCATTTCTTGACTTCGGGGAAAGTCGAGGATGTGTTCCAATACAAGAAGTTCGTGCTGTCAGGATTCGTGCACTTACTTTACAACACGTTGAAGGACGCTGGTGTTGTTCCTACAAGAGACATCCGGAAGCGATTGGTAAGTACACTAAGTCAAGAGTTGCAAACCCCGCGCTTACAAGGCATAGAACGTGCCGATGTCGACATGGAACAAGCGAGCAGTTCAGGGAGCGCTCATTCGCCTTGACCAGACCGGTATGGTCAAGCGTTTCCGGGCACGTAGGAAGGACGCCGAGGACAACTGGCTCACTTGCATCGAGGTGCTACGAGAGCCCCGACCCGAAGATCATGACAATTTGAAATTCCGACGCCAGGCCACCATGGACGAGGCCGCAGAAGAGCAGTCGGATGAAGAAGTTGACGGCGATACACTGATGAGAGATCTCGAGGTCGACATGCTTAATGGTGAGTCACAGGAGGCTGGTGGTGACAAGGAGGATCTTGGCCGCATCCCGCCACAATGGGTACCTGAACGTCTTCTTTCCAACACTCTTTACGAGGTGGTTGCGATGGGCGGATCGGAAGGCTGGGATTCTGGGATCCTGCGAGATCGAATAGTGGGCAAATTCTGGCGCCGCCCTATGGAGTCATACCTCACACGCTTGACGGACGACTGGGAGAAGACGCAACCTGCCCACCTTCGACACCTTGCACTCATAAGGGATACACGAAATACACAGGAGAAGAAATTTGTGCATTATGTCTACCGCACATACAAGAATTTCCAGAAGGCCGTAGATGCAGGCGAGGTGATCTGGGCGGGTGTCAGCAAACCCACACCAAAGCAGTCTTCTGTGGCCAAGGGAGGCCGACCCAAGAAAGTCGTTTCGAAAGAACAGCCCGTGGATTCTTGGGGGTTTCGCACGCTCAACTCAAAAGATTTTCTCAAGAAAGATGGCTCAGGATCGCTCTTCGAGTGTCGTGCGGCCATCGTTCATGGCCGAAAATATGGGCCACGTTGGGACAACTTGCTCACGGATGACATCGGTTACCAGAAGAGCGAGATATCCAGGTCGGATAGGCCAAAGTGGACGAATGACATGTCCCGATCAAGAGCGAAAGCGAAGCTGAACCTCGCCACACCTGTGACACCGAGGCCTAAAGGAAACCTTACAACCCCTACTGAAGACCCGTCAGAGGCCGGTGCGGCTACTTTTAGCGAGCGCGGGACACCCACGGCTGCGACTCAAGTCATGGGCTTACCCAAGCGGAAACATGAATCAGGGCTGCTCACAATAGAACAGAGGATCGCTTTGGGGTTGAAACCGAAAGGTCGGCTTAGCAAGTTTGTTGAAGACCAGATCCGAGACCATCGCAAACAAACAGGGGATTCAGTATCGGTCCCAGACTCCGTCGTGCACGAAGCACCAGTAACAAAACCTGCCAATGTCAAGCGCGGCCCTCTCATGACAAAAGAGGAACGTATTGCTGCAGGTCTACCTGCACGAGGTCGCTTGGGTCAGAAGATCGAGGATCAAATACGAGAACAGCGTGGGCTACCAAAGAGCGTTGAAAAGGTCAAGAAGCCAAGGAATAAGTCTTCTAACGAGCCAGCGCTGTTGAGCAAACAGCAGAGGATTCAGCTTGGCATAATACCTCACGGTCGCCTACCACAATCACTAATGGAAGGGTTGCGTGAAGAGCGAGAATTCGACATTGCTCTGGAACAGTCCAAGGTTCTTCCAGCGTATCTGGGTGCTGTAAAGGAAAAGATGAACAAGACAGAGACCACGAGGGCGATTGATGAAGTCAGGGCACAGACCTTACAGCAGCACGATCCCTCTCGAGAGTTGAATCAGGGTAGCGCGAGCACGCCCGTTCTGGAAGGCGATGATGAGTTGGTCGAAGTCATCTCCAGGGCGAGCACGCCCGACCTCGAGAAGCGGAAAGCTGATGACGATGATGCAACAACATTGCAGCCTCCCAAGAGAATGCGCATTGAGCGAGAGGTGACTCCAGAGGAGCACGGCACCGTTACTGAGCTTGATAATACTGTTCAGGAAGAGACCGAGAAAGATGAAACTGCAGTGGCTAGTGCTAAGGATGAAAATATACCTGCCCTGGCAGGCGCTCCAGAGCAGTTTAGTCCCAAAACAACCACACCACCCCGGAAAGCCCCTCCTCTCATTGACTTGGCTGAAGTGGACGCGAAGGTTCGATTAATCAAGGAGAACTATATTCATCGCTCAAGTCCCGGTGTTTACGTGGATCCGTTCGCGAAACGTAAAGTCACCAAAGGCCGACCGCGCAACGCTTTCATCGCAACTTTCCGGCTAGAACGTCTTTCCACTCTCGAGTGGTTTATCGATGATGCAACCAGAGCTATCGAGAAGCCCGCAACGAATGACCTCTTACAACCTTCCAAAGAAGCAACTCTCACGTCTCCAATTGCAGAACAGCAAACAGGCATAGAAGACCAAAGAATGGCCCCCGTCACCGAAAGTGAGGATAGGAACAGCCCTATGGAGGTCGCTCGTGATACTCAAGCGGCAGCGGAGGCGGATCTGAATACCTCTGGAAGAGACGATGTTTCTCCAATCCAACCATCCTCAGTAGAGGGGCACGATCCGGTCCTCGCTGAGCATTCTGACGTCCAGGCAGAGCCTGAACAAGCTCGCGCCCCTCAAGATACAACAAATGAGGTTGAACGCACTGAGGGCGACCACATATCAGAGCAGAGTCCGGAGGGGGTACAAACCACACAGCATCACGCTCGCCCAGTAGCCGGTTGGAATGCAATCAACAGGCCCTCATCACCCAATGCTACATACCAAAGCCCATATGCAGCTGTCGACCAACCAGAACCAGAATCGACAAGTCTAGATAAGGTGCCGCCGGAAAGCGACGTGACTGAGCAAGCTACGCAAGACAGCGTAGGTAACACCCAGATTCACGGCGTCTTCGGCCCAATCACTGAAGCGGACACATTGAGCCGAAGCGCAAGAAAGCTTGCGGCATATATGGGCACCAAGACTGGCGGAGGGAGTCAAAAAATCTTTCGCCACAAGATCATTTTGCAGATCATTGATCTTTGCAATGGTGTATATCCCATGCATGGGGAGATTGGACGGCCCTTTGTCACGCTCTGGAAGCAACAGCACCCCGACACCCCACCTCCAAATTCTAGCACCGTGCTATCTAATCTGAGAGATATGATCGCAGATCCTCGCAGCGGGCTCAAGAAGTTCAGCTTCCTCATAAGACTTCGACAGAGTGCGGGCTTAAAGAAGAAAGACATGGTCGTGTACCAACATCTAACCCCTACGAGCCCACAGGTCACAAAGCTGGCCTACAAAATGGCCAACTACTCAAACACAAAAGCACATCAATACTATCCGGATGAGATCCGTCACTTGGTTTCTGACGAGTCTTTCTACGTGCCAATGCCAGTGGCGCCAAAGGACGAAACCATCACTCTGGAGCGACTCAACCCTAGCCTTCAAAACAAGATCAAAGAAGCTAATCTTGAGCGTCGGAGACGATACTATCACAAGCAGAAAAATGAGGATTTGGCTCGTGACGCACAGAACGCAGCAGTTGAGGTCCCGCTCAAGCAAGCTACCAAGACCGACGGGCAGCCGCGCACTAAACGAACACGTCTTGCGAGTTTGAACGACAAAAACAAGCGATACCGCCGCGCCCCAATTTCAAACACACCTCTTGGTCCTATGGAGGAAGGGCTCGAAGAGAGGATCGTCGAGGAAGTCTCACAGGCAGACGACCTCCTCGACCACAGTCAAACACTGACCTGGAAAGAGCCGTGGGTAGTACCCGTCGTGCGTTCCGAAATCACATCGCCGTTGCCAGAGACAGAGACGAATGCCAGCGTAAGTCAAAAGGACACACTGATGGAGCACTATGCCCTTTCGATCACCGCCCCAACCGTCCGCTTCTATGCTACAAACGGTACTTTCTCTACAGAGTTTGGCCTCGTCCGAAGGAGCGACTTACTGGACACGGCGACACTTCGGAAACCAGTCATCCGTACTGTCGCCGGGCCAAAGAGCAAAAAGCGAGTCAGAGTTGTCGAGCCTGTGTCCCAGCGTTCTAACAAGAAAGCGCGTCTCAGCACAGTCGGTCCCACTCCGGTCGCCGGTTCAGGGTATGTCAACGCGTCAGATGAAGAGAGTGAGGGTTCTTATTCATCTCCTACGTCTCTTTCTTCCTCCTCAGATGATGACGATGGTGTCCCGCTCATGCAATTGAGCAAGGCCAAGGCTAAAGCAATGGCTAAAGCAATGGCGAAGGCAAAGACGAAGCAACGCCACAACAAGAAAGACCTGCCTCCCACGCTGCTCGAGCGCCTTACAGGCCTTACAGGAGATCCAAATGATTCTCTCTACCTTCCTCCGAAACCGAAGCTGCAGTCACAGAAAATATACAAAGGCTGGAGTGAGAGGAAGAGAGATCGCATCAACAAGCAGCAACGGGACCGCAAGTACGCTGAGAGTTCTGATCCTGTCGATACTTTCAAAAGACTTTTCTGCGCGTTGGTCATTGCTTCATCCATAGCAGGCAAAGATCGATGCGTCGAATGGAACATTGTCGAAAGGGTGCACAATACCAAAGGCTTCGATCTCACGAAGACAAAAGCCCTTTGGACCTGGATGCAGACGAACATGGCCCCTCAACTCGCCGATATGACCATTGACTTTCAAACTCGCTTTCTAGAAGCATACGAAAACAACAGGGTCGCAGCTATAGAAGATCCTGTGTCGTATGATTGGGCGAATCTTGTAAGGTGGGCTATGCACACTTGCGTATACCCTGAGCTCTCTTTGCCCATGTATCAGGAAGGGCTTCAGCGGTTCATCGTCGACTTGTCAAGCTTCGAAGTCATGGACCGTCCCAAGTGGTACAGAGAGAAGATTGCGGACAGAGTTCGTACGCAGTTGCAGTTACAGTATCCGTTCACTGCACCTTTGCATCAGCCTCACACCCTGCAATCATCGGTTGGCAACAAGGAGCTAAAGGCTCGGTCATGGATTCGCGCAAACACAGCAACACCACAAGCGCTTTACGATAGCAAGACAGCACACGAGAAACTAAAGACGCTCGGTGATCCTGTCCTTGCAAAGGTTGTGGCTGAGTATGTGGACCGACAGATGCTGCGGATGCGTAAACTCAAGCGTTTGCTGCCTGGCAGAAACTACACTTTCACAGCAAGGCTTGCAAAGAAATATGGGCGCACTCTCGAACTCGATGACTTTTTGGCAGCCGTCAAGATCAAGAAAGAGATGGATGCTGCTTTCGCACGAGAGGATCCAGAGCGCCAAACCTACTCCATCTCCCGTGCAGAACCTGATGGAGCCATCATGGCTATCATGTCATTGCTCAATGAGGGCAAAGTGAAGTTCGTTCCCAAGCTCCCATCTGTAAATAATGAGTTCGGTGCTCCGCTACCACGACTGTCAGTTTGGGGCTTCATGGAGGGCGACTATGTTCACCGAGGGATTGACAGGCAACGCTTATTCTGGGATATTCACGTTGTACCCACGGCAACTTACGATTACGGCAGCCCACTGCAGCCATCGTCCGGTCCGCCGTCTAGAAGCCAAGCAGACAAGTTTGCAGCCTGGTCACCTCTTAAGGAACCACCACTCCCTGGTAAACATGATCCGAATGCTCTACTTCCAATCTGGAGTAGCATGAATGGACAAAACGTTACTTGGCCCTGGTGGTACCGCATTTTGAACCTGGTGTTGCAGCCTCTCATCTTCCAGCCGGGCGCGACAGTCGAAGATATCCACGCCAATTGCGATGAATACACAGTGGAGATCTTCGAGATCGAGCTTGTCCTGCAATGGCTTGTATCCGTAAGGGCGGTCAAAAAGACCATTGGTGGTGGCTATATCACTCTGCCTAGTGTGTGGGCGGCGTTTGGAGATGTTTTGTACGATATGGAGGACGATTGGCTGAACGCCCACGTCAAACGCAAGCACCAAAAGCACGCGAAGCAACAGTGGCGTAAAGGCTACTACATGAGGTACTCCACTTTGCAAGGGCGCAACAATGTGCGAAATCAGACTCCGAGCGACGAGTCTGACGAGTCTGACACGCAAATGGATGATGACCGTGGAGTAACGGCAACAACCAGCCGGAACATTGATCCTCATTCAGATGAAACGTACACGATTGCGCGGCCGCAAATTACTGCCTCTGCAGCGGATGAGGCTTCCGAGGCCGACGAAGCCGTCGATGTCATGGAGCAGACTGTGCGATCTTTCGCTGCTCCCGAGTATGAGGCAGACAATACTCAAAACTCAAGGGTCACTGATAGGCAGAGACGAGATGAGGAGATGGAGGACGCAGATGCCGACCATGATATGGATGCCGAAGGCGAGATGGATACTCGACCCAGTGTAAGATCCTAAGGGTGACGTTAGATCACCAACAACGGTGTCGAGGCATATTCGTCCACATGCTGCAGTTCTGTATCAATCAAACAACATAGACTAGAAATCACCAACAATAGCCGAAATATACATGCAAGCCTAAATTAAGGCCAGATGATCAGTCGTGGCTTCCGAACCAGTGATATCAGTAAAAATCCCCTTCAGTTGTAGGCGTTTCACCGAGATATATCAAAACTTACGAAGTAATCAGTGCAGAAGAAAGAACGCGTTAAACGAGTATCCATTTTACTCCGAACACCACACTTAACGCCATCGTCGTAACTCATATGTGCTCACATGTTGAATCTTTCTTGCAACAGTCTTTGCTTTCCAGTTGCATCGACTTCACCCACCCACTCAGACGGAAGAAAGTGGACCCAGAAACCCCCCTTAGCATCCATATTACCATCTATGACGCTGCTATAGAGCCTGGTGCGCTCAACTGGCCATCCAGTCTCAGGATCCAGCTCGCTCTCCTCCAACTCGACAACTCGCTTCGTCACCAACACATGTTGATCTGCATCCCACAGTCCCTCGCGCGGCGGGCCTCTCTCAAGCAGTGAGATAGCCTTGCGGCGCGTGTCGGGACAACGGCAACGCGTAGCTGTATGGTACAGTGGAGGGATAATGGACATTTCGAATGTAAACTTAGCGGCGTGCGTGGTATTGAGGTCCATAGCATCGAGGACGATTTCGGCGTTGCGTATCAGCGCTTTGAAGGTGTCGAGGTACCTGTCGTATGGAACTTGCAGCACGCTCATTACGCAGCCGATGTACGTGGTTGTGGCGTACAGTGTTACTTTGAGGGCGCAGAGCGAGGTTCGGTCCTTTTCCGACCACGGCAGGGTGGCTTCGGCTATTTGTACTCTTTCGAACCACACTCGATGGCATTCGAGAAGTTGAGTTTGCCGTGAAGTATCTGCTGCATCGAGGGCTATCCTCTGCATATGTCTGACGCCAACTTGGCGTAGAAACAGAATCGATGCATTCCGTAGTTCTAGAGACGAGCGTTCGGCTTCCGAGAGAGAGAAGGGAAGCTTCATGAAGCGACCCGAGTCTGGGAATGGGATGTCGAAATGGTCTTCGGTCCGGACACCGTACAATTGCGCAGATGTCATGCCGCGCTGAAACATGGGTAGGAGAATCTCCTCTATCAGGCCTGCTGGGCCAGTAGTACACACTGAATCTTGAAATGGAGAATCGACTCTCTGCTGCTGTTGCCATTCACTGATAAGTCGGAGCCCATTGGTCATGTGGGTAAACGCGGTACAGTAATTGGCTCGAAGGTACTCGATACAGACAAACAGCAAGCAAGTGACGAGGCCAATCTCTGGTGAGTAAGACGGCTCAGCCATACGTTCAATAAGGTGTCTGACCGCCTGGTTGTAATGATACAGCAAAACCTTGTTGCCGTTGATAACCTGGAACTTGGATCGAGCGTGCTTCAGGTTGCCGGGTTCTATTTTGTTCAGGTAGCCTAGCGCGATGACGGCGTGACGAACCGCTGGCTCCGATTGAGCCATCTGCAGCGATATCTTGGACCAGAATTCATGGTCGAATCGACTTGACAGCGTCGGTACAGCGCATCGGTGATAGAACTCCAAGTGTCTTATGCTATCACCTAATCCGGAAAGCAAGGAGACGGCAGGCTGAGATTTCACTATCATTTCCCCGTGGGTCGAGACATGGATCTGGAGACTGTCCTTCGCTTCAGCGTAGCCATCGCATTTGCGGCCCGTGCTTGTACATCTGTCGAGATTAATCATCAATGTTGAGCCGCCTTTAGAGTAGTGCACACCTCAAGCAATTAGGTTTAGCTTCATCACATTTGACTCGTCTGATTCTGCAAAATACAGTTAGTCGTCGTTTGCTTGAAGAGCCAGCTTAGCGGCAGCGAGAGCAAGAGCGACCTACTTGCAGGTAAAGCATCCTGTTCTCACTTTTGGACCATGCCTTCGATTCTGGGTGGGTATCGCAAGGGCCGACATGTCGAACGACGTTCACAGTTTTCACGCATGACAGGATAAGAGGGTGACATAACTTCCGTGTGCAACGGTGAACGCCTGAAGGAGGCGCAAGGAAGGGAGTTCGTGAGCAGACCCACTGGTTTGGCCGAATCAGAGTAGGGTCGTGTCGTTAGCTGCATCACATCACGTGCATAGTGCGAGCGGGCCAATAGCAATAGTGCTCGTGTATTCAGATCAATGCGCTAGTTCTTCTCGTAAAAAAATCAATCAAACTTACCTAATCTTAAAACACATATGTCTTACATCTTAAGGTTAAATAACTAATAACATTACAGTAATACTGGCGTGTTGACTAACAATGCAATGTAGCAATCCATGCCATTGTAGCCTACACTAACAAAAATACCTTTAATACTTTGCACGCCTCTTAGGCCTAGTTTACCCGTGTTTTTAATGCGAACTAGAGCGCTCGAGATGTGGGTGATGAGTATGGGGATTTTATCTGGATGTGCTTTTGTGAGCCTAGGACTGATGAGGTGGTAGATGCGTAAGTAAACGGCTTGGATGTCAAAGCTGAAATGCTGAATACGCGGGGTGTATACAAACGGAGGTCGTGGTGGTGTTAATATGACGTTTGTGAGTCTGTTAGGACTATGCAGTACCACTGAAAAGGTTGCAGGCGTGAAAAATGCGGGCTAGGGTTAGCAGAAGAGTAGATGTACGTAGGGTCGGCGTGGGGCCAGTTAGAGTGTATGGTGGTCTTGTCGATGTGAAAGAGAGTGGATGGCGGTTAGGTGGTCGAGATATTACGCAGTGGGATAGCTTAATTTGAGGTGGATGTAAGTACCATAGTACGGTGTAAACGCGATGTACAGCGAAAGTGTATGACGCTGCAGAAGGCAGAGACGCAAAGTGGAAGCAGGTGAAGATAAAACATTTGCTGCGACATGGAGTGGAGAGCGGACCTCGAGAAGATGATAGAAGTGGACTTGGTGCTTGACAAACGGAAAAGTAAATAGAAGTATTACCATCAACCCTCAGGCTTGCTGCTACCTACCACTGTCTTCTGCTGCTCTGGTTTCTAGCTCACAGCTATCTTCCATTTGTTTCAGCAGTTCAATTTGATACATAGTGCTGGTGTCGAGGACGGTATCGATGAACAGCATCATGGCTTCGGCGTAAGTATTGGCGCAGTCGCCCCGCAGGATGACTCGACGGCCATGGTCCGCAGTGATGCCCACGAAACTTCCTCTAGCGATAATCCCATGGGTGATGTTCAGCGAATCTGTGTCCAACACGCTATCCAGACTTGTGCCTGTGTACTCTTGTAGTACCTTTGTTTGGGCGAACATCGACAGTACACCTGATGATGCCCCAGTCAGTAATGAAGCTCGGCATGGCGACGGCCAACCCTTACGACAGAGGAAAAGGTGTTCTACGACTGAGCGCGCTATCATCTGGGTATTGAGCAGATCTCCAATACGATGCCTGTGCTGCAGGTAGCTGGTCTTTACGTGGCGGTCCATCCACTTGTTGAGGGAGGCAAGCTCTTTGTCGTTGGGAGGCGCATGTGTCATTGGCCAGGCAGTCCGTGTTTCGATTAAGCAGAGGGGACGATGGGGATAGTGTTGAAGACGTGTACTGAAGCTTTTGTTGTGACATGGTTAGTATGGCGAAGAAGGGTGTTGTTGATTGATGGTAAGTTGCTTGCTCAAATGGACATGGCAATCAAACAGCTGATTCCAGTGAGCAGCGCAAACGGTCAGACCTCTTAGCGCTGCCAGAGGAGCTGTCAGTAGTTTGACAGAGGGCATGCAGCAACAGGTGAGTGAGAAGATGACAACAGAGTCCTGTTCAGCACGTTTTTTTTTACTACCTAGACGGTCAGAATGCATGGCTGGACATGAACTGAAAGAAGCGGATCTCAAATGCGAGATTGCGCCGAGGTATCAAGAGCTGGAGGCTGCGATGGTTGCGCGTGTTTTTGTGCGACACGGTGCCACAGGCTGGCAAGGTGTTGAGGCGCGTGTAGGCGTACTAGCGCTCGGAATGCGGCAAGTGCAGAAAGAAAAGGGATCGGTGGCTGGCGCGTGCTTGGCCTCGCCTGTCGCTCGTTGCTCCTGAGACTCCCTGACAACTGAGCGACCCATCACCCTCCGCATGGACATTGGCACCTGAGACCCACGTCCCCCACCGCGCCCGCCTTCGCTGCTGTTTGTTGCGTGCCTGCCTACCTGCGCTGCACACGCACACGCTCACGCTCACGCTCACGCTCACGCTCACGCTCACGCTCACACTCACTACCCACGCTCGCTCGCCCCTCAGGCATCGCCCTTGCCCTTGCCCTCGCCCGGCTATCGCTATCGCAGCCAGCCCCAGCGGCACCACACCCCCTGCCCACGCTCCACCATGGGTTTTGGCGACTTCACCACGCTATGCGACAAGGCGTCGATACCGCTGTGCGCCCTCGTCGGCCACCAGGAAATCAATGGCGGTGCTGGCATACAGACAAAGTGCTATGCGCGTACGATTGAGATTGCGAACACGCTCATCTTCCAAGCCGCAAACGACTTCATGCACATCCTGGCCCTGGTCATGACGGTCATCATGATCATACACGTCCGCTCCAAGTTCACGGCGGTTGGTACGTTGTGCCCCTGCTGCCACTCAAGCAGCCACCGTGTGGGCAAATGCTAACGCGCCTGCACAGGTCGAAAAGAAATCACATCCTTCTTCTACATCTACTTCCTCCTCACCATCGTCTCGCTCATCCTCGACGCCGGTGTCGCCGCCCCTGGTTCGGCCGCTTACCCCTACTTTGCTGCTGCCCAAAACGGCCTTGTTTCCGCCCTCTGCACCAGCCTGCTGATCAACGGCTTCGTGGGCTTCCAGCTGTACGAGGATGGCACCACATTGTCAGTTTGGCTGCTGCGATTGACCTCGCTCGGCATGTTTATTATCGGTGGCGCCATCTCCCTCCTCACCTTCAAGAACTGGGCCGGTCTGGACGCTAAGAACCCCATTGGCATCTTCGTTGTCACATACATTGTCAACGCCATCTTCCTCTTCGTCTATCTCGTCAGCCAGATCATCCTCGTGCTAGGTACGCTCGAGGACCGTTGGCCCATGGGCGATATTGTTTTTGGCGTCTTCTTCTTCGTCATTGGACAGGTCATACTGTACGTCTTCGGCGACACCATCTGCGACGGTGTACAGCATTATCTCGACGGCTTGTTCTTCGCCACCATCTGCAATCTGCTCGCAGTCATGATGGTCTACAAGGTTGGTAGTCTCCACTTTACCCCAAGCGTTCGGCCCCCGCTAACCAATCTAAAAATAGTACTGGGATTCCATCACTCGCGAAGACCTCGAGTTTTCCGTTGGTGTCAAGCAACACAACTGGGAAGTCAAGGAACTCCTGCCGGACGAGGACAAACGCGGTACCGTCTACCAAGAGTCCGATTACGCGTCGTCCATGTATCAGCAACCGTACCCTCGACATTCGCAGTACTCCAACCTGGGCCACTGAGCCATGTGTTATATTTGTTCTTCACGTTTCCTTCTTAAGCCTTCTTTTTGTAAATGACTTATCAGCATCATGTGGAGTTGGTGGCGTATCTGGGTCAGGATAGGCCAGAGTACAAGACTCGTAATCAGTAGTAAGAGGAGGAAGAGCTGGCGTTGTTATTTTGATTAGCAGCCATGGACACGCGGAGGAGGCCTTCAGGCATATAGCACTTGGTTATGGTCTTTCTTCTTTGCTGCGACAGTACCCTGATGACTACCATAGTTTACATAGTTTAATATCCATTAGCCTACTGCGACAACGCAGTACTCATTCAAGACGTCCCACCTCGCGACCGGTGCACTTTGGACGCATGTACAATCAATTCACGAGCAGACAAAGTCGCTTCGCAGAAGAACAGTGGTCAATTCTTCTCTTTGATATGCTCTTTTGAAATTCTTGGCACACAGCTGGTACGCTCACCTGTGTGCCTCGAGACGAGGTCATTCTTTCCACGGCACCGAATGGCGAGATCACGTCGCTCTTCCCCTAGCCGCACACCTTCATGGTTGTCTCTCGAAGTCAAAGCTGGATTCCACAGGTACATATGTTCGTGTCTCGTGCCGAGCTGCAAGCCATCGCTTTATCGGACCCGGCGCCGGAGCGAGCCCTGAGCCCTGAGCTAGAGCTCCAAAACAAGGACCGTCATCAGCCACCGGGACTACCACATCGGGCAATGCCGGTCGCAAACACACGCACACGCGCTCACCGTCTGGCCTTGACTTGCCTTCATACAGTAAATCCATCAATCGGGTTTCGCTTTCAGGTTACGGCTTTGTCGTTTGTATCGTGCCGGGCCAAAAGACGCGAGTTCAAGATCTAAAAAGTGGTACGGCGCGTGTGATGGCGCGCCGGGGCTCAATGAGGGGTGACAAGCGGGGTCCGCGGTCAGGGTAAATCATGCGGGGGAGAATATATAGATACGGCTCTCCGGCCGCGATTTCGAGTTCTGATACGTCTTTTTGATTCTCTCGGTCTGCCGCTGTGTCGTGCTATACCTGCTGCTTCATTTTTCATTGAGCAATTGGACCCTGGTAGGTAGAAATAGTCCTTTGTTTATTTTGATGCGTTCTGCAGATGAGCTCTTGTTTATAGTTCCTGTATAGGCCTTGCTGACGATTTCCAGAAACCCAAGAACGGGCCTCTATCCAATTGAGTTGCGAAGCTATAGAATAATATCAGAGCTCGACGAGTTGCTCTCCCGAGACCTCACCAACAGCAAGCATGTCAAGGAAACACTTCTTCCCCAACCCCGAGGGCGTGGTGGTCCACATGCTCAACTCGCTCGTCAAGCGCAACTCCTTCATGGGTCTTGACGTATCAAACCGCGTCGTATACAACACCTCACACCCACCCGACCAAGTAACCATCATCTCCGGTGGTGGTTCAGGTCACGAGCCCGCATGGTCTGGTTTTGTAGGCGATGGCATGCTTTCAGCGGCTGTTTGTGGTGACATCTTTGCATCACCAAGCACAAAGCAGATCATGGCGGGTATCAGGAACGTACCATCAAATGAGGGTGTTATTCTATGTATTACGAATTACACAGGTGACATGCTGCATTTTGGTCTTGCAAGGGAAAAGGGACAAGCTCTAGGGTACAAAGTTGATGTTATCTGCATGGCTGAAGACGCAGCTCTGGGGCGAGAAAAGAGTGGAAAGGTTGGGAGAAGAGGGTTGGCAGGCAACTTGCTCGGTAAGCGCCCAGATCATACCACGTCTGCTTCTTCACTGACGAACCCCAGTTATCAAACTGTCCGGGGCGGCTAGCCAGAAAGGGTGGGCTTTTCAACGAGTGCGGAGAATTGGTGAGTTGGGTAACTCGCAGCTGGTGACCATCGGCACCAGTTTAGACCACTGCCATGTACCTGGCCGTGAAGCGTTCGAGTCAGTGCCAGATGATGCCTGTGTGGTTGGTATGGGAATCCACAATGAGCCAGTGAGAAGATACCCCCGTGCAACTTTCTAAGTCCCCTAATCTGAGTAATGCAGGGTCTCCGAACGATCTCCCCCACGCCAGCCCCCGAAGACATTATCAAGGAAATGCTGAAGTATCTCCTCGACCCCAAGGACAGCGACCGCGCTTTTGTACCCTTCTCACCGTCCGACTCTATCGTCATGCTTGTCAACAATTTTGGCGGACTTTCGAATCTGGAGTTTGACGCCATGGTCAACATCGCTTTGCAGGTTCTCGAAGCAGACTACAGCCTCAAACCTGTGCGCATATATGCAGGCGTCCTCGAAACATCTCTCAACGGCCAAGGTTTCTCTATCACTCTGGGCAACATGTCCGGAATGGCAAAAGGCATGGACTTGACAGATGGAGAAGTCATCGAACTCCTCGATGCACCCACGAATGCCCCCGCATGGCCAAAAAATGGCTATCGTCCTACGAATTTCAACAAAGAAACAGAAGAACTGCGAAACAAGGCTAATGCTGCATACGAAGACCAATCTAGCCGCGCAAAAGGTCCTGCTACACCACCTTCTTTTATCCCGGCACTCAGGAAAGCATGCAACGATGCGCTTGCCGCTGAGCCTAAAATCACACAATACGATCTACAAATGGGCGATGGAGACTGTGGTGAGGCTGTAGCCGGGGTGTGCAAAAACATCCTCACCAATCTCGACTCGGTCGAGAAGGACCCACCAGCTGTCCTCTCGCTCCTCGAAAGCGTAGGCGAAAACGTCGAAGACGTCGGCGGATCCCTAGGCGCCATCCTATCCATCCTTGTCACGGCCTTCACTAACGCGCTCTCCACCGCAACACTGAAGTCAAACGCTCCACTGTCCATCGACACGGTATCCGAAGCAGCGCTACTTGCGCTCGAAAACCTCAAAAACTACACATCTGCCCGAGAAGGCGACAGGACTGTCATGGATGTACTCATCCCGTTCATCAACACACTGGCCGAGACGAAGGACTTGAGGAAGAGCGTACAGGTGGCACAAGAAAAGGCACAGGACACGGCGGAGATGAAAGCGAAATTTGGACGCGCGACGTACGTAGGTGACGGGATGGGTGAGGATAGAAGTAAAATCCCAGATCCAGGAGCGTATGCTGTTGGGATTTGGTTAAGCGGGTTGGAGAAAGGGTTTCAAGGAGTATAGGGTTAGCTGCTGTAATGTCTATGAAGACTGCATCTCTACGTGCTTATAACGTAACTAGCTGTCTTCTATACAGATCAGAACTCGAGACGAGAATACTCAATGGACTAGATCAAGTACAACTAATTTATTGCCGAAAAAAATACATCAATAGTTAAGATTACTTGAGATCTATATCAAAGTATTACATTAAAGAAGAGTGCAATTGATTAAAAAAAAGTGAACAAAAAATAACAAAAATTAACAAAAAAAAACGTACGTTAGCATGCTTACATTACGCTAGTACCGTAATTCTACTAGTCGTAGAGTATGTGGGCGCTGCGTAAGCACGGACGGGCTTCCTTCTGCATGGGTTGCGTCCCGCTGCACTGGTGTAGACTTGCGCCTTGATTAGCCTGCTGCTCGATGCGGTACCTAAGGGGCGCAGTCAAGTCGCAAGGTTTACTCGATTGGTGCTGCCTCAACTTCACTACGTACAAGAGCATTAGTCGCTTTTCCGCGACTTAAGATTGATGCCGTGACTGACTAAAGTGAGCTCAGGCTACTTCTTCCTATTCACATCATGATCACTCAATCTCCTGCTGAGAATGGCACGCTCATCTCAGAAGAGGTTGCACAGGAATCCATGCTTGAGCAAGCACACGCTGCTGCTGCCGCCCAGATCGATTTCGCAAGGCCCACGAGGCAGGAGGCTCTTCTCCAAGATACTGACCTCGTCACTCCCGATACAACCGAAGATGATATACCCCCTCCCGCTTACGGCCACATTTATGGCGAGATCCGCAACGAGAAAGACGGCTTAGGCCCCAGCGCTTTTGTCACAGATGACGGCCGTGTCAACATCCGCATCAATCATCTCAACCGCCGTTTATCCCAGGTCTTTACTCCTGCTTTACGACAACACATCCAGAGCGCTCAAGAAAGTCTCCCGCCTCCTCCCCCCTACATTCCTCCATCCTTAGGAGGCGATGAAGGAGCTCGTCCACCCCCGCCCTTGAACGTCGTTATTCAAGTCGTGGGCTCGCGCGGAGACGTACAACCCTTTGTCGCTCTAGGGAAAGTCTTGAAAGAGACATACGGTCACCGTGTGCGCCTAGCGACTCATCCTAATTTCAAGGACTTTGTGCAGGAGAATGGCCTGGAGTTCTTCAGTATCGGCGGCGACCCTTCCCAGCTAATGGCCTTCATGGTCAAGAATCCTGGTCTGATGCCAGGATTTCGCAGTCTGACGAGTGGAGATGTCGGCCAGCGACGAAGAGATGTTGCTGAGTACATCCAAGGCTGCTGGCGATCATGTTACAAAGATGGTGACGGGATCACCGACGATGAACTTTCAAAGCCTTCTGGGAGCGATTCTGATACCGAGCCGGCAGCAAAACCCTTCGTTGCTGACTGCATCATCGCCAACCCTCCAAGTTTTGCCCATATACATTGTGCAGAGAAGCTGGGCATCCCTCTTCACATTATGTTCACTATGCCATATTCACCCACGCAAGCTTTCCCCCATCCGTTAGCCGATGTCGAATCCTCCAATGCCGACCCTCAGCTCACTAACTACATAAGTTACGCTATGATTGAACTGCTCTCATGGCAGGGTCTAGGCGACATCATCAACCGGTTCCGCGCGAAGTGTCTTGGTCTGGATCCCATAAGTCTAATCTGGGCTCCAGGGATGCTCCAGCGCCTCAAAGTCCCTCACACCTACTGCTGGTCTCCGGCCTTGATACCTAAACCAAAGGATTGGGGGCCTCACATATCTGTTGCTGGCTTCTACTTCCTCAACCTGGCCTCTAGTTACACACCAGCCCCTGCTCTCCAGGCATTTCTCGACGCAGGTCAACCCCCTATTTACATTGGGTTTGGGAGCATTGTTTTGAAAGATCCTAATGCGATGACAGAGCTCATATTTGAAGCCGTGAGGAAGACTGGTCAACGCGTCCTCCTTTCCAAAGGCTGGGGAGGTATGGGGGCGGAAGAGCTTCGTATCCCTGACAATGTCTTTATGCTAGACAATGTACCACATGACTGGCTCTTTAAGCGTGTCTCGTGCGTCGTCCATCATGGTGGCGCAGGCACTACGGCGGCAGGCATCAGTGCAGGTAAATGGTCCACGTACGAAGCCTTTAAGAAATGAAAAACTAATACAGTATCTTTAACACTACAGGCCGGCCGACGTTAGTCATTCCCTTCTTTGGAGACCAGCCTTTCTGGGGTGCTATGGTGGCGCGAGCAGGCGCCGGCCCCAACCCGATCCCTCACAAACAACTCACAGCAGACAAACTAGCCGATGCCATCGACTTCTGCCTGAAATCTGAAAGCTTGGATCGTGCCAAAGAACTCGCGAGCAAGATCGCGGCGGAGAAAGGGAGCGACATGGGTGCCCAGTCATTCCACCAACATCTCGAGGCTGATCGACTTCGTTGCACTCTCGCACCATCCCGAGCCGCTGTATGGCGCATCAAGCGCACACAGGTCAGATTGAGCGCTTTCGCAGCCTGCACTTTGGCGAATGCAAATCTGTTGGACTTTCATGACCTGAAGCTCTTCAGAGCTCAAGAACATTACACTGATGAAGGTCCTTGGGACCCAGTGTCCGGATTTTTCACGGCGATATGTAGAGCGTTCAGTAGTATGGCAGTGGGGGTAGCTGAACACCCCTCAGAGACGATAAGAGCTATCCAAGCTCCGTTTGGGTCCAGCCGATGGCGGTCTCAAGCATCAGTGTCGACCATCGCCAGGAAAAGCGAGGCCTCACGTGTGGGCGTAGGATCAGCTCCACCAACACCGCTCGAACAAAGTCAGCCAAGTTTCAAAAGGCAGGAATCTTTGGATTTTACTCGGAGTAGCCCTGACCTTTCCGGTCCTTCATCTCGAATTTCAAAATTTGGATCGAGCTCCACATTCGATGGATTGCAAAGTCAGTCGAGTCCCAAACACGATACACCTAGTAGAAGCCAGCTCCGCAGCCGGAACGATCGCGGCTCCAGCAACGACCATGACATGATGCGCCATGGCGTGCACACAAGCAAAGGTTTCGGCCGCATGGTGAGGGCGACTGTGCAGTCGCCTATGGATCTCTCACTGGGCATTGCCAAAGGGTTTCACAACGTCCCTAAGCTTTGGGGAGACGATACTGTGCGTCACCAAGAGCAAATCAGTGATCTCAAGTCAGGCGTCAAGGCTGTAGGAAAAGAGTTTGGCCTTGGTTGGTACGATGGTATTACTGGCGTGTTCACCCAGCCTTGGAAAGGGGCTCAGAAAGAGGGTGCTAGCGGCTTTTTCAAAGGGATTGGCAAGGGAATTGGAGGGCTCGTAGCCAAACCAGGCGCAGCTCTATTCGGTATTCCCGCTTACATGATGAAGGGGGTACACAAAGAGGTGCAGAAACTGTACGGCAACAATGTGCAGAGCTATATCATCACGTCCAGGACCGCTCAAGGATACGAGGAATGGCTTCAGAGCTCTGATGAAGAGAAGCAAGACATCATCGTTCAGTGGAAGCTTATTCAGAAATACCTGAAGAAGAAATACGACCCTGACGAGATGGTGCGAGATATCTTGGAAGAACAGCGAAAGAAGAAAATGGAGGACAGAGAGGCCGTACGCCCCGCGAGTTCCGCTCATTTCAGCAACAGTGCAGACACTCTGGCCCAGGGACCCGACAGTGATATGCCCACCATCGGCAACTCCCAGTCCCATTTGCGTCCAGTCAACAGTGCCCCCGAAGATCCGCAGGGAGCGGCCGAGATGAACGAACTCATCCAATTGTTAGTGCAACAGCCGTCCCATGGAGACGCAGAAGAAGACGCTGAGGTAGAGCAAGCGATTGACGAAGACACATCTCAGCTTCAGCGCCAACGCCAAGAGACTATGAACCACCAGACAGATCAAGAGAACCTCCGCCAGGCGATGGAGTCTAGCGAAGCCGAAGCTCAGCGCCACGCACGCGAAGCACTGGAATATGAGAAACAATTGGAGCAAGTCATATCACAGAGCATTCGGGAACAGAGACACATGGGCGGCGACAGTGGCTGGGGGTCCATTACGGGTCTCGACGACGAAGATGATGAGTTGAAGCGCGATACAAGTCGTGGGAATATGGCAGGGAAGCCATATGATCGAGGACATCTCGTGGGCACCACGCAAAGTGAGTTCGAGACACAACAACAGCAACGGCAGGGGGAGAAAACGGCGGAAGAGAAGACAGAAGAACAGATTGTGTTGGAGTACATTAAGAAGCAAAGTCTTTTGGAGATGCACCATCAAAACAAAGGCAAATGCCGTGCTACAGGGACAGAAGAGAGAGACTAGATAATGTACTGCGTCGGCACAGAAAGGATCTAGATGTGCAATTAATCTTACTTTGTCAATGACAACTTTAGCTTGGGGAAAATGACGGGGAAAAAAAAAGATAAGGCTAAGGTGTAACAGTAAGAGGCTGGTTACTACTAGTAATGTCTAATAGCTAGCTAAACAGAGCTACTATTTAACCGTTCTTACTTTTTCTCTTTGCTTCTCCCGCTCCTGAACACCAATGTTGATGTTATAATGTGCACTTCTAATCTTTGCATAAAGATCTCCTGCCGTAACCCCTTCTATAGGTTCCTCCCATTTCCCCGTTACATGAGTCTCTAGGTCCGAGGAGTTGATAACGGCGGGCTCGTGTGCACGCAACACAAAGACAATGCTGAACCGGTACCGTCTTTTCCCCGCCTTGCGCCCATCTGGATCACCGTACGAAACAACTCTATGTCCACCTGCGGGATACCGACCATTGCTTAGTCGCTCCAGCTGCCGCCCTGCTAGTAAACTCGCGCCTCTTGAGCCGTTCTCCTCTACTGCTTTCTCCACCTCGAACCATTGAGCACCATCCCAGACTTCCAGTCCAGGGACGTTACCCACAACGACACTCAGTAAACCTAGATCTGCATGTGGTTCTGCAACCTCTTTTGCTTCCCAGCCTTCATACCGGAATAATCGTAGCATCGTCGCCGTCTTCTGCTCATCTTTTCCTTGCATGGTGGCACAGGGACCAACAAACTTCTTCAAGCCCTTCGCCGGATCATCGGGATCTCGAATGTCGAGACTTGTAGCGAGTCGACCCAGAGTGTTTTCAAGATGTGCACCTACAAGATTCCAGTACCGCCTCGCTGGCCCACGAAGGATTTCAGGGCAGTATTCCAGTGTGCGTAAAGTGATGAACTCTTTTTCACCTGGGATGCTGGACCAGCCTTCTTCAGAACCAAGTTTGTGTTTCCACCTTCCCTTCTCTCCGGGAGGCAGTTCAAAAAACGCTTGGCTTGCTGCGAAAAGGGCCTCGTATGCTTGCTCTAGGGGATGATATTCAGGTAATGGCAGGTCATGAGCTGAGTCAGAGACGGGCGGTGGTTGTGGGAATGTGATGGTCGTCCAGCCGAGGTTTGAGAGGGCTTCTTGGTGTTCTGGTAGGACTAAAGGGAGAGGTGAAAAGATAAGCGGTGGTCGCTCGTCTGTAGGAATGCGTTCTTGTAATCCCCGTGTTGAATCTGCCCTGCTTCTGCGCTTTCGTAGCCGAGAAATCAACTTCGAGATGGAAAACGAGCGCTCTGCAACCATCATGTTGATCATCAGGAAATACTTCACATGAAGCGTCGAATGTTCATACGTTGAAGATATTGGTGCCTGAAGACCAGGTTGCAGTTGTCAGACAGCGCTGGTAAGCACACGTAAAGCTGATGACGTCGGCGAGCTAAGCCACTTTCCAAAGGCGAGGATCCGCCTGCCGGTGAGTGTTTACGGTCGCAGCCATTGAAACGACAAGATCAGTCATGAGACTATACAGTGATATTTTCGAACTCTAGTATACTACTCAAGCTGCTGTTCTGCCGTGCTCTTGGGCTTGTTCTTAGCCCATAGTTGTTGCTCCTTGTGCACAAACCAACGATGCAGCAACGGTTTGACCTTGACTACATGTTCGCCTTCGCTAACACTCATACCGAACTCCATACCTTCTCTATAGCTTCCACCTTCAGCAGTGATTTTCATGGGCGTCATCATTTCCAATCGGCATAGCGCGAGACCAACGTCGCCAATGCGAGTAACAAATTTGCCGGCTGCGCGGCCCTTCTTGATTGCACCTTTCTCATCAAGGGGCTTAATATCGGCCCCGGATTCGAGTGATGACATTGAAGATGGAGGAATGCCAGAGAGGTCCAGCTGCACTGAGAGGAGCCGCTTTCGAACAACGCCGGTGTGTTTTGTTCGAATAGTAAGCTCCTGGCCAACATAGCAACCTTTTTTGAAGTCTATACCCTGCGCCAGGTCGATGTTAACCTCCATTGGCAATGCACTTTCTCTTGGGATTTCGTGCGGCCCTTCAGCAATTCCTTGCTTGTAACGCTGCAAGTGGTACTGCTGTATGTCTTGTATCTCTGATCCACTGCCAACAAGATCGCTGTTGGGCTTGGCCAGGATCCTCCAGAGAGTCGACATGTCACCGCGTGGATCACACAAGTCTGCAATTACTGCCTGCGCATTGACGCTGTTGTATGCTTGACCCCACGCTGCCCATACGCCAAGCTCCTCCTCTGGCACAAGCTCGATGCTGACTTTGCTTCTAAGTTTGTGCCGCTTCAAGTGCTTTCTCAGCGCTTCGACCTCTGATGCATCCACTTCAACGTAACAACTCCAATGGCCCTTCTTTGCCAGCAGCTCCGGGTATACCCAAACAAAGACGTCCCATAGCACGCGGCCTCTAGAGTCGAGAAAGGCGGCAAAGAACGGTTGATCGCGGTCCGCATGGACGTTGTTCGTAATCAGGCCCTGGAGAAACTTGACTGTGTCGGGGCCAGAGAGGGAGATGAGGCGGCGGTGTGAAAGAGGCGCGATGCCTGATTCTGCAGGTTGCGGCACATCGTTCGCGGTTGAGTAGGAACAGGCACCCCTAATTCGAGGACCAAGAATACGCCCTACACTTCTCGGTCTCGATGTTTGGGGATCTGATCGTAATGGCTGCTGTGCTCGTTGCGGCGCATGGCGGGTCCTTGAGGATGGTACAGTGAAGACCGTACGAGCTGCGGTGAAGCGCGCGCTCCGCCAGACGCCGAGGCTGCTCTGGCATGAATTGCAGACGTATGCAGAAGGCCGTGTAAACACTGAACTCAGCGGCGCCGCCATGGTGTTTCGAAGGATAAGGCGTTGTGGTTACCGCATGGAACTGCGACAGGAAGTTGGGGCTTGTGGCGTCAAGCTGATCAAGGTTCACAATCGATAAGCAGATAGCCTCGGACTTGGTGCCGCAATGATGAAGTCAATTCTAATGCTGATTGCATAGGTTTTACTCAGAGGCTCAAGTACACAAACGAGTAAGAAATGCCTAGTCATAATTGATAACCAGCCTCACAACGGGCAGCTCGCCCATATCCCAAACGCCAGATTCTGTAAGCGACGCCCCTCAAATGCTTCATCGAAAAATTGACAACTAATCATCCTTCCGGCTTTGACTTGCATGACTTGTCAGTCGCGCATGTTCATCATCACTGCCTTTTGGGCTTGCTGGCTCTAAATCGTCCTCATCGTCGCTCCACTTGTCGTCTTCGCCCACCGCAAAGATGGTGTCCCCGTCAAGAGATTCTCTGGGAGGATGAATGGGCTTCTGTGGCTTGGGAGCGGGTAAAGGCGAAACATCGCGGGCTGCATCACGCTGTGGTCGCACCGGATCGTATGATGGAGGATGGTCTGAAGGCCCATCTTCCTCGTCAAGGGAGTCTCGAATTGAGGCGATCTCGAAGCCTTCATCGTCTTGCGCAATCTACGATTATTAGTCTTTCATCATCCAACGCAGTTTGTGAAAGACTTACCTCATCACTCATGGCGAACCTCCTGTTATTGGCTGTAGGTCTCCACATGTACGCAACGAAGCAGACATCTGCCAGGTACACCAAGTTAAGCCAACCATCCAAAACGAACCATCGAGTCTGCCAATGTGTCGGCGCAAAGTCGGGAGTCGAGGCGCCAGCGAATGTGAAGCTGTTGATAAAGAAGAAACCAAAGATGACGACGATGCTGGTCAAGATACACCACCAAAGCCTCTTGTACATGGTAGCCTTAACATGTTGTTTGCGCTCCATGAGATCCTTCATTGTGAGATTGAGAGAGTTCAAGGTCCAAATGTAAAAAGCGGTCAATGTGGCGGATAGAGGCAAAATGACAAGCAGGACAAGTGGACCTGCATCATCAGGGCGAACGGTGAGCGACGCGACGGCGTAGATGACACCAAATACAAAGTGAGCAACAGCCAGCCAGCGAACGATTGTCATGGTCTTGCCAAGGGAAGGCTTGACGACACCGTAGCCCATGCATACAATGAGGAGCAGGAAAAAGGAGAACGAGTTGCGAAACGCGTTCAAAACTGCAACAACTACCATGAGCACTTTTGTGCCAATGTTGTTGCCATGGCGGTTCTGGTAGTCGTAGAAGCCCCAGGTCATGAGCATCTCCACTACGAGGAAGACAAGGATGGCTGTGATGTAGTTCTGCACAGCCAAGATGTCGTGTCTGTTTTGGTAGTACAGGAAGCCCCAAAAGAGCAGTACAACAAAGTATACGATCGTGATGCCACCGTAGAAGGGGAGCTTTGCGATCTGAGCCGCTGGGAGCTCGCCGTAAGCGTTGCGGAACGTGACGATAGCTTCGTATTCGACATCTTTGGTGTAGGCAGCCGTAGCGACACAGTAGTAGCCAGTCTTGATAGCCAGCTTCCGATCCCCGCTAGCGACCGGGTAGTTGATCGGCTTAGGGTCGTTCAGGTGGACGGCAGCAGTCCGGATGTACATGTTGGACGTAGACTCGGCGTTGTCGGCGAGGATCCATTCACCCTTGTGAGTCCCGTTGCAGAGCTTCGCGTCGATGGCGTCGTCGTTGCAGATGTAAGAGCGCTGTCACTCAAGTCAGCCTGGAACAGCAGTGGTACTCTGGGACTATACTGACGTCGTCGACAGGCATCTCAGATGGCTTGCCTAGCAGTAGCGAGTCCTTCCATTCCCAGACGACCACGCCTACTGTGGGATCCTCGATCTCCTTGTTCTGGTCTCCCTTCTTGACAAACTTGACAAGGATGAACGGATCTATCTTACCGCCCCACGATTTCTTGCTGTACATGCCTGAGCACTTCTGCGCATCGTCGCGAGTAAGGGTGACGTCGATTGCTGCTACTGTTGTCAGGACAGATAGCAGAAGCAGTCCTATACTGTGCAGCCATTGCTGCTTCATCTTGTGTGGCTTGAGGCCAGCTGGCGGAGCTGACGGTCGTTTGATTGCGATGCGGACGGCGCAGGTTTGCGATGCACGTGGTTGGGTTTGCCCTTAGTCGACTTTGTTCCTCGGCTGAGAACTCAAATATGGTGCAGAAGGCTGCAGAGTTGACTTAATGTTTGGCTGCGCGTCGTCACTGCCTCAAACTCCGGCAGCGCGGGAGCTTAGGCTGCTAGCGCGCTTCTCTGCTCTGTGGCGGTGCAGTGGAACTTCAAGAGAGCGCAAGCACGCAAGTGCCACTCGTCGACCAACCTACACTGCCAAAATTCACGCGCCCCACCGCACATCATGCCAGGCAAGACCTCAGACGGTGCAACTGGCGAGGCCTGCAGAAGGTGTAAAGATAATGTCTCGGTCCTCGTGGTGCGCTTAGAGCCGCTCTGCCAGTCAGCATCAGGCCCTTTCAGGTATGAATCATGCTAAAATTTCGTTAGAGAATGTTTCGCTCGATATGTGCACACAAAGGCCATCAAACGTCTAGAGTCCTTTCGCGTAAGCTTCCACACCACTGAAGAGCGCAAGGTGCTGCTTCCGCTGTCGTGTGGCGTTTCGTCGACTACCCTGCTTCACATTCTGGATCTGCATCTCAAGACCCAAATGAGCAAGACTGGCCGTACAGGATTTGCTCTCAGTATAGTCGCAATTGGAAACGCCGAGGAGACTGTGCCAATAGATGACCTACTCGACGATGTGCGCAGGAACTACCCGGGCCACGAGTACAACGCATTGCCGCTGCACGATGTATTCCGTATGATCCCCGATGATGCCACCCTGCGAGACTTGGTTCCCGGACCTGCCACGGGAAACGATCAGAGCAACAAACAGCAGCTGGCACGTTTGATCAACTCGCTCACCTCCGCAACAGCTCGCGCAGATGTGTTGTCAACGCTCAGGACCAGGCTCATCGTGGAGCATGCAAAGTCGACAGGGTGTCAGAGCATTCTCTGGGGTGATAGCACCACTACGCTCGCCGAGAAGACGCTCGCAGAAACCTGCAAAGGAAGAGGGTTCTCCTTACCGTGGCAAGTTGCTGACGGCAAATCACCGTTTGGTCTTTACTTCCACTACCCCCTGCGCGATGTCCTCAAGAAAGAGTTGGTGTCGTACATGGACCTTACTGAACCTGTACTGTCATCGCTGGTTCATGAACCATCTCCTGGCGCAACACAGGCATCTACAAGCTCTAGGAACACCACTATCGACGACCTGATGAAACAGTACTTCGAGTCTGTAGAAGAGAATTTCCCCAGTATCGTTTCGAACGTTGTCCGTACCTCAGGCAAGCTCCAAGTACTTGAGAGCACAGATGCGGATCTACGATGCGGCTTGTGCGACATGCCCGTACCGGGCAGCCGATTTGGAATTCATGGCTGGGGCGGTTATCAACAAGACAGCATCGAGACATCTGCAGTGGCTAGCAAGAACATCTGCTACGGCTGCACTCGATCGCTGCCACAGCCCACCGCAACTACGAGTAGCCGATGAGACATCCAACAGTATACGATGATCAAACTGCGAATGGTTCCGCCATTATCGTCGTTTCTGAAAAGCCATGCACCTTAAGATTGTTTGTCTCGGACGTGGGTAAACTCCGCTTGCAGATGAGATTTGCACATTGTGGAAACGCCTGTGGTTTTGCACATCGGCGCTTCAGTTGCGCCGAACGCTCTGTCCCAAAAGAGTAGAGTGCATAAATCAAGTAGGGATAATGCAACTATCGACAATGGTTCGTCCGGGTAGGCGCGTACTTGGGAAAGGTTCAAGGCTATAAGAACAGCATCCTACTACTTATAGCATTCCCGTCACTGTGCTCCCTTGGCGTTCTCTTACAGACTGCGCGCCTTCCGTTATTGAGGAGGATACTTCAACAACACTGTATTCCAGGCTGAACGCTCGACATGTCTATCAGGACTGGACAGTCTTTCAGTCCCGCTGCAGATATCCCATCGTTGGCGGGGAAAGTAATCTTAGTCACTGGCGGTGCGCATCACTCAAACTATCGCCAAGTATTGCTCTGATGTCAACAGGTACTGCAGGGTTGGGCGCAGAGTCTGTTAAAGCCTTTGCAGCCCATTCACCCAAGCACATATACTTTACTGGTCGCAACGCCACTGCGGCCGAAAGCTTAATCGCTGAAATCCGATCGAAACACCCTACTGCAGCACTCTCGTTCATCAAGCTCGATCTCTCCTCCTTCCAATCAATCCTTGAGGGCATACAAAAAGGCTTCAAACACGACCGCTTAGACATCCTCCTCAACAACGCCGGTATCATCGCCAAACCACCTACCCTCAGCGTGGACGGTTACGAAATCCAATTTGCGACAAACCATTTGGGACACGCCATGCTCACGAAGCAACTGCTCCCCTACCTTCTGCATGCAACGAAAACACCAGGTGCAGACGTTCGTGTAGTGACCAACTCGTCTGAAGGCTACGAGTTCCACCGCATGATTAAAGGCGGCATCGCGTTCGATGAACTCCAAAGCGGTAGCCCGATGAGCCGGATCCTACTTGGACCCTGGGTGAGGTACGGGCAGTCAAAGCTAGCGAACATCCTGTTCGCGTCAGAGTTAGGACGTCGCTATCCGGAGATCACGTCGATCTCTGTACACCCGGGGGTGGTCAAGACGCCTATGCTCGATGGGCTGTCCGGATTCAACTGGTTGTTCAATAACGTTGGGATGCAGCTGAATGGCATTACAGCGGTGGAGCCGCATCAGGGTGCATGGAATCAGCTCTGGTGTGCCGCTGGAGCTACGAGGGAGGAGTTGGTAAACGGGGACTTCTACAAACCGGTGGGTGTCGATTTCACAGAACAGTTGACGCCACTTGCGAGAGACGAAGGTCTGGCGGAAAGGTTATGGGATTGGACAGATGAGATTCTGGTAGAGTCTGAAGATCAAACGGGCAAGTGATGCAATCGCGACACAGCAATAATTCGATCACTTGTAGACAACTATCTTGATGCAATGCAATTGCACACGATATGCTGTGCATCTATTTTTGTCTCTACACCAACAATACTCCCTCAATGCCGTCCTGCGCCACACATGGCACCACCATCTCAAGCTCATATGTTTGTATACAACACAAGCAACTCAAACACCTATATAAAAGGTGCAGAAGAGCCCTACCCCTTGCGAAGAAACACAGTGCTTTTTCGAGAAGAATACCGTATTAGCCCACCCCGTCTGAATAGCTTCAAAGTCTGATCACGAACAGTCATCGAACTATAGCACTGGTTCTGCATCTACAGCGAGTTCGTCAAGAAGAAGTATATTGCATGCACACTACGGGACGAAGTACAACACACTACAAACAAACACTACTATCTATAATGCGTTTAGATCAGGCAACAATCGGAGGTTTGTAAGATTCCAGTACACTGCAAACACCCCGTGATGTGGCGTTACACTGTATGCCAAGGACAAGTTTGAAGGCGATCGACTTACAGCTAACTACGGTAGTTCTGTTCTTTCAGAGCCTGTCAGTTGCCTTGGAACATACCTTGTGTCAACGAGCGGTGCTGCGCGCTGCTGCCAGCATCGGGTTGATGATTCGGATGTGTGTTTTCTGTGGCGTTTCCGTTGTTTGCTAAGGATCGGTTTGAAGTCGATGTCCATCCAAGTACATGGTATGAACTCAAGAGGTAGCGGTTCGGATGGCGCTTGTCAAGACACATTGGTGCACTGTATCATTATTTGCTCGTATGAGTCAGAAAAGCGATGTATGATCGCACGATATGGTGGGTTTTGAGGATTTTGTTTGGTAAGAGTTTAGAAGTACTTGACTAGTAGCAGATCCATTGAGCCTTGTTACTCAATGTGTGAGACACTGTCTGTTCATCTAACGACCAACCAGGAAATAAAGGCTTTGAAGGAGATTGGATGAAGAAGAAGATGGTTTAGAGACGATACCCGGTATAGGTAGATACGGGATTTTCTCGCTGCAGTAAACAACGGTGCTGGAGACAGCTACGGAATTTCCTTTCTCAAACAGAAAAAATATTCTCAAACGAGTGAAGACGCACAAAGTCGTGCTATATTACTACTGTGTAATTATATCGACGTCAAGCAGATCGGCGTGCAACCAATAAGCTCGTCCGCACACCTTCATCTCTCAAGCAAACACAGGAAGTCTGTAGATCTATTCACCGACTCCCCAGCTCGCATTTAATACCAAAACATTTGGATATGCCAGCGACCTGTAACGAAAAAAGAAGCATGGACATGCATCTCCATTTATCCATCCATTTATCCATCATCATTACCTACCGACACAAATTTCATTGTACGACGAATCCCATCCCACCCCATCCCATCATCCACACTAACCCCAATCCGTAACCCACGCACCTTCATCATCACGCACTGATCCAAGCGCCCGCCCCACCAAACCACATGCGATCGCCTCGGTGTAATGTCGTCAAAGAGCTAAGCTTTTCTTTTTTTGCTTCGAGAAGACGCATCACGCAGGCATGCGACGACCCCACACACCGCTCTTCGGACCGTTTCTTACAAATAATGGTTGTTTGCGGCGACTTATTAGGTACTATCTAGATAGGGCATCCCTTGCTTTGTGCTTCGTTTGGCAACCTCCACTTCCGCAGCCAGACGCAGGAAGAGCGGGATGCAGTCAAACGGGCTCAGAGGCCCTTCTCCTTCTTCTTCTTCTTCTTCCTCCAATGGGGCGCGATGAAGGAAGAGAAGCCGTTGTGGGCCGAAATGGGGACGCCGCAGATAACGATAGGTAAGGCGTGGCTGCTGTATGCAGAAACGTCAGCAGAGGGAGGAGCGTTCATGGAAACGCCTTCTGATCAACAAGGTGTCACAATCAACGGGCTGTCTTTACAATGATAATCATTTCACTACATATTCGCACACGTGCTTGTCTTTGTCTTACAAAACCGCAAGGAAACTTCAGAGATCGCCACCAGACGTAGGTAGATAGATACGAACAAGAACAGGTATTAAGAAAGGCAAACGCCTCATTGGGCGGCTTTTTGTCTGCTCGCCAGCTTTACAGGGAGGACAAGGGAATAAATGGACCGCTTCGCTATTGTGGCGGCCCCAGAACCCGCCCGCAGGGTATCAAAGAAGAGCGACCCGGGGCCGGGGCTAGCCACTCGACGGAAGAAGGTGGAACTGTTATGAAGGCGCGGCATGAAGGATGTCCACAACGCCGGTGAATGACATGGTTCTGCCCGTCATGAAGAGCATACAACCCGTAAACCAAAGCAAATTCGAAATGTTTTGTTTGCTCCCGCAACAAGCTGTTGCATTATATCAGACCGCACAATCGGAGGTTCTCTTGGATAATGATATCTATGATGTGTTAGTTTGCTGACTTGACAACGAGATTGGTGGAACATACCGTTTACTGCAGCCATGACGAAGCGAATCTGCATCGTGTCTGTTGCGCAGGTGAAGTGGGTGTAAATCTGCTTTGTCTCGTGCTGGTTGAGCGAGACGAATCGGTTAAGGATGTAGTCGCAAGCGGCGGCGTAGTCTGGACCACCTTCGTAGTCGGGGAAGTAGTTCTTCATGGGGCTGACTGGCAGCTTCTCCTTGAACCTGTCGATCTTGTTCAAGAACAGGATGATGGATGTCTTGACGAACCACCTCGAGTTGCAAATGGAATCAAACAGCGTGAGGGCTTCTTGCATACGGTTGACGGTCTCGTCCTCGAACAGCAGCTGGTCATACTCGGAGATGGCAACCAGGAAAAGGATGGTGGTGACGTTCTCGAAGCAGTGGATCCACTTCTTTCGTTCCGATCGTTGACCACCGACGTCGAACATGCGGTAGGTCAGGTCGCCGATGATGAAGGTCGTCTCGGTGATACCAGTTGTCTTGACACGCGATCGGAGAACGTCTTGGTCATTGGGAATGTAGTCGGGAGCGGCAATGCGGTCAATTGAATCAAAGTAGCTAGGCTGATTAGCATCGTCGTTGCCGTCCGGGACGGGGAGGGGAGCGAGAGACTTACTACTTGGCCGAGTCGTTCAGCTGGTACTCGCGCGAGCGCTGGAAGCACTGCTGCACGCCGGCATCCTTCCACAGAACCGAGATGGCGTTTCCCACCTCAGGGGGCAAGCTGTCGCCCTCGATCTGCGCGGGCTGCATGAAGATGGTCTGGACATGGTACTCGGCGCGCTGGTCGTCGAGCGGCAGCTCCAGCGACTCCATGGCTTCGAGGATGACGCGCATCGACTGGACCGTGTTGCTGAAGATGATCTCTTTGAACGACTCGCGCTCATCGCGAGAGTAACCGCCCTCGTGGATGAGCTTCATCTGCTTGAGGATGGTCGACTTGCCAGACTCACCAGCACCTGGGGCGTGTTAGAAAATGGTGGCGCGAACGGCGTGGCACGGCTACTGACCGAGCAGGAGCATCTTGATCTCGTTGCGCTGCATCATCTTGTCGCGCTTGAGCTGGTTCTCAATCTCCTCGTTCCGCTGCTTCCCCTCCTTCTCTTCTGTGCTCATGCCGCAACCCATGATGGCTAGTGTGGATGGGAGATGGTCGGTGAAGGGCGGGTGGTGTGGGTGTATTAGGGTGAAGCTACTAGTGATGTTCCGTCGAGAGGCCGGCCAATGCGGAAATCTGAGCGGTGGTGTTAACGAGCGTGATCAGGGTAGGCGACCTGGCGCATCGAGGTGGCGGGGGTGGAGGTAGTGAGTAGTGAGTGTAGTGAGGGTGGTGAGAGCGAGTGCAGAGGCAGACGGTGGCGGGAGTGCAGGGTGCAGGGTGCAGTGTGCTGGGTGTTTGCTCAATGCAGACGGGGCTGCTTGGCGCAAGGCAAGGAAGGAAGGAACGGGCGGCAGAGGAAACAGGAGACGGGCGCGGAGTGCGTACCTATTATTACAAGGAAAAGGGCCCACAGGTCAAACAGCTGGCGCACCGCGGTGAGGGTGAGGGAGCGGGAGCCGGGCGAGGGAGTGACGGGTGTCGTGGTGGAAGGGTGTGGCAGGTGAAGGGATGGATGATGGCTGGGTCGAAAGGCGAGGCTCGCTTCGCTCCGGCGAGGTGTCTCAGGGCAGCTGCAAGGCCGGTTGGGGGTGGAGACGCTCAGACGGCTGGGGCTGTCAATTCGCGGATCGTCGAGCGTCGCAAGTAGAGACGGGCGCAGCGGTGCGGGCGTTGCACGGCAGATGCAGACGAAGCAGACGAAGCAGACGAAGCAGACGAAGCAGACTGGAGGCGCTGTGTCTGCGGGAGGGCAGCAAGTGGCAAGCAGCAGAAGGGCTCAGCAGCAAGACAGCAGGACGAGCAGCAGCAGCAGCAGCAGCAGCAGCAGGACTGGACAGGACGGAAGGCAGTCCGGCAACGACGAGGCTTTACATGGCACCGCGAAAGGAGACGCGCTTGTCCCAAAGAAAATGGCAGCCATGCTTGAATCAAAGACGCCGCCAGCGCTCCAGCTCCACTCAGCGCCGGGGCCCGGGCCATCCTGCAGACCCTCTCGAGCTGCTGTCTGAGCATGGCAGCATGGTCCTGCATCCTGGAGTCCTGGATTGCTGGTCTGCTCGACTGCTGGACGGGCTGCCAGTCTCTGCCTCTACGCGGACGGACCTAGTAGCTGCTGCCACCGGACACTGGCCGTACTGGTGCTGGTGCTGGTGCTGGTGCTGGTGCTGGTGCTGGTGCCGGTGCTGGTGCAGTCGTGCTGCGCCCTTGAGCTGTGATCCTGTCATCTTGCAGCATCAAGACAGCAGCAGCACCTGCATACTGCAAACCTCGCCTTTGCAAACCTCACGGCCGCACCACGGCCATCCAGGCACCCTGCACTCTACTACCGGTACCAATGCAGGCCCGCCTGTTCGTCCGCTGCCCTGGACGCCCTGCTGCGCTCGTTCGCCGCTCGCCGCTCGCCAGTCTTCACCGCACTTCTGCCAGACGCATGTCGCCGACCCTGTCACCTGTGTCCTCCCGCCGGCCCCCTCGAGAGGCGAGGGCCCCCCCAAGACGCCCCCAAGACTCTCTGTCGCACCTGTTCGACATGGTCGTGCGCTGCTACGCACTGATTGCATCCACTAGATGCGACTCCCGTCCCGCCCCAGCCCAACTAGCAGCTCTTCTAGAAGCCTTTCTGCAAATTAGAGGCCCAGCAAACAAGACGCCTGACGCCGGGACTGCACATGCGAGATTGGAAACCCTTCTGCGCGCTGCTGCACCACCTCTCGCCCCCGTCACCGCCCCCAGCTTGCTGCCACGGTACCCAACATCCCCGCCCACGCTGTCTTTTGTCTCTGCTGCTGTCCTTCCTTGACCGACAGCTTGTGGCTCATGACCCGTTTCAGCGCCGATGAGCATTCCATGCCTCGTTGCCTGCCACCCGTTCACCACCAGCATGCCCCGGCCAACCTCGACTGGCTTTTCAATCGCGCTAACGCCGCTCTAGGCAACGCGTTGACTCGTCAAACCTCCGCTCTTCATCTCCTCGACTCGTGCTGCCCATGGCCCCATTGGCCAATCACAACCATTCTTTCTTCGCCTTCTCCTTTTTTTTCTGTCCTTACACGCCCTACCCTAACGAGTACACCGTAGCCAGAGGAGGGTCTTGGATGACGCCAGGCGTCTTCGCTCGTCGTCCCGCGGCCACACGGCATCGTCACGGAGAGATCTGCAAGAGCTTGGATGCAGTTCGCGAACAACAGGACTGAATCGCCTTCTACCACCTGTCTCCTCCACGAGGCACGCTTCGTCCTCTGCCGCAGCATACGCACTCATTCCTCGCAACTCGCATCTCAACTGAGAACTCCGCCAGCAAGTGGATCAACGGGTTCATGCAAACGGACAGTGCTCCGATTGCCCCAACGTTATCGCGACATCTCGCCACCTCTTGCCTCGGGAACTTGCGCTCCTTGCGAGTCAGAAGCGCAAGGATCGTCGGCAAGCACGTGGAGGCACTGACTAGGAGTGAGAGCACGATGGACAACGACGGCGAGCTCACTATGTCGACCACGAGGTTTGACGTCGCTGACTGACGATCGTGATGAGCATCAAAGGGGTTGCTTGTTGAATTCCCATCAGGCAGATTGACCTTCGTCCATCGTTGACTGCTCGACACCATCGCAGCTTGCATATCACCTAGGTCGTCCTTGTCAAAGGATGGACAAAGTAGGTACACATCCCGAGTTTCTCCTCCTTTTGCAGAACCACCATCTTTGTTCGTCTATTTGGTTCAAGTCTATGCCTGTGCTAGCATTTCTGATCACCACCCACTGCACATACCAGTACAACAGCAAGCTTTGGTTACAATTCTGGATGCCACGCAGCTAGCTCAAGTGCACACGTCCGTCCAAGCGAACACGTTCTGTATGTCCAGCGGTTCCTTTCGCTCTCAGTTCTGTGCAAACACTAGTTCTCGTCAAACAAAGTGCTGAGCTACCTATATCGTACTAATCATCTGAAACCATTACAACACCGTACAATACCACCCGGAGATCAATTCAGGCCGTTGGGATCGTGCCGTTGGACTATACAAGACTGGCTCTTTTCAAGAGCTTACATCTTCAGGGGTGCGGTAGAAGATTCTGGTTGAAAATATAGCCTGGAGGTCGTCATGTTGCTGATAGTACAGGGGCACGTCACTGATTGAATTGAGTAGTTGTGCGAGCGATACGGTCACACCGACTGTCAATGCTAAAACGCATTGGAGCACTCAACTTTCTACACAGGTTGATGTTGGCAGGAGTGGGCAAATGCCTAGTTTCTTGTTGATTCGTTCCTTGGGTTCGTAAATCAAATGGTTGCGCATCGTCATGAGCAAGTGGCTGGTACACGGCAGTACAGCAACTTTTATTTCCTAACCGATGTGCTATTTTCGGCGCTGTACTACCTTCTACATGCATCATCGAAGGTTGAGCTGCGGACAGCTGCACAACTGCGCACGAAGCATCGGACGACATGAGCCCAATGTGCACGGTATAACCCCGGAACATGATCTAATGCTGTGAAAGACACGTAGGCCAAGTCTCGCTTCAGTCTTGTTGCACGAGGAGTACATAGAAGGCGTCCATCTACAGCTTGTGGTTGGTGAGGCTGGTGACCGGCGCCTAACTCTCGACCAATCCGGCATGGCGTCACAGGTACGCGCCCAGAATAGCAGCGATTACAGGACTACACCACACGATCGGTAGAAGACTGTTGAACTACCCCAAAATTTGGCATGCGAGCGCTTACAACAGAGAGCAATGACATGGCAAACCCACAACGTAACGCCTCGGCGGCTGCCCGGCCCCAACGCAGACCAGGCGCCTAGCCAAGATGCTGATACATATCGTTGACCTGCCATCCCCCAGTAATGACCTTTTTGGATGCATAGGTTCGACTTTATGAGACGAGTGATGAGTGACGGTTCTACTTGAGAATTTCCCTTCAATTTCCTTTCCGTCCACCGCCGCTGGTTCGGCGCTTCTCCTTATGTTACTTCGCAAAGGTTTTCTAGATCTCCTAGTAAGTGCGACAGCGACTCCCTGAACTCACAAAGAATGCGGCTTATGGGTATACAGATTCTGTACAACTATGCCTTTGAGCCATGTCATCAGGCTATCCATCATCTCGGCGTCCTTAATCGCAGCTGCACCACATAACACAGTACCTACCTTCACTTCAGTACCAGCTTCGCTTCCTTCCAAGATTCAGCAAAACGTTCCTTCCTGCGCTCATTCATGCATTCGATCAGCATTATCAGAACGCTTTCCAGTAGCGTGCACTGCTCAAGGAGACATTGGGTGTCTCTGTTCTCGCTACAGCACCAGTGGGGAGTCATTAGGGGAAGTGGCCCTTGGTTGTGTATACGCTGCTTGTGGAAAAATCGACACTGCGGCATCAGCATATAATGTATGCCTCGGTCAGAAGAACGCCGTCTTGCCCACCAAGACGGCTCTTACAGTTGTTCCAAGCAACACCCCTAGCACGACTTCCCGCTATCCAACATCCTCCACTACATCTACTTCAAGAGCAACAATCACATCCATTACGAGGACAACGCTACAGACACAAACATCTGCTAGCCAACCTGTCTTTGTTGACTCGATCTCGCTTCCTGCGTCCGCAACATCAACATCCACGTCGACGCCCACCTCAATTGCCGCACCAGTCGTGGACGATGACCGTCCTAAGATGACCCCTGCTCAGATCGCTGGACTCGCGGTAGCGGCTGTAGCAGCTTTCATCATTGCCATTGGCCTGATGGCATTGAGCGTGTTTCTAAGAAGAAGGAAAGAGCGAAAGAGCGTGTATGTGAACGAGAAAGATTACGACCGCCACCGGAGACACTCGGCGCGCTTTTCGCACTACGTTCCTGTTGAGGATGTACCAGAGACCGCCACTCACTTCCCTGTCGTACCGCCTCAAGCAGCCTCACGAGATGGACCCAGGTATCCTCGGCTAGTCACACCATCACCTTTCAGCACTTTGGGGATCTCAAGCGCAGGCTCAGGCCGTACTGTGGTAAGACCGGGTGTTGGAACATCAACTAGTGCAGCGTCTATCCCCATGTCGCAAATTGGTCTTGCTATCAGTGCTGAGTTGGAAGGGTGTCCTGCGCCTGCGAAATTATCCAGCCATCCAAGGCAGAAGATCACAGCAGAACACTTCCGACCCGTCAGTACCCGCACTGAGAATACTGTCTTCGAAGAGGATGAAATCGCCGCTCGCCATCGGTCTTCGAAGCTCCTCCCAACGCCACCAGTTCCCATCATGCCAATCCGAAGTTTACAGCCTTCTCGCCTCAATTCGAAAACTCCAACAACTTCGACTGCATCCTCAAGCCGCACAATACGCCGTTCAGAGTTGTTCCTTGACATCCCCGTCCGCCACGAGAGACCCCAACGAAAGAGAGTTGCGATAGCGGGCTTGTCGTCGACAGGTTCCCCAGCGCCAGGTCGCCCTGGACCCCAACTACAAATTCCTTCGTCCACCTCTCAGAAGACTGCCTCTACATCAGCAACATCCACAACACCCGCCAGTGCCGCCGATATCCCGGACTATTACTTCACGTCTTCCCCTTCCCCGAAACGTGATACAACACCACGCCAGGACTCGGACACGCTGCCCACCACTAAGTCTCACCCTCATGTTCTTAAAGCTCGCCGAAGCCCTGGTACAACGTTAGGCTCACGCACCGTCTCGCGCACTTCAACACGGCGAACATTCCGCGACTCCACTTCAAGCCAAACATCATTCGAGACTGCAGACCCTAACGACCCCACGCCTGAAGACGACTCAGACGACAAGCAACTCTCAGATGACAACAAGCTTTCTCCTGTCGCCGAGAGCCCGATACACGCTCTGAGATATCCCAAGGTGCCAAGGGCGTCCAATCAGTCAGTCCCGAGAAGCCCGAAGATGGGTAGTACACGCAAGAGCAGGGAGGAAGGGAGATTCTACGTCCGCCCTCTCCCAGAGCCTTCGTCGCTATTGGTGAAGCGAAGAGGACAGCGCGAAGCCCAACAGCTCGAAAACAAACTGGTGCTCAAGGACCCTTTCGTCACACCCACACGTCGCCAAATGCGCGCACACACACGTAATGCAAGCGCAAACTCCTGGGAACACACACCGGCGTCTAAAATCGAGCGTCAGAGCTACAACGACAGTCCACTGGTCAGTGAAGTGGATGTCGTCAGACCATTGAGCATTGTTAAGAAGACCGATATTGCTGCGAGGCAGAGTAGAGAGGGCGGCGAGATGATAGGACTCAAGAGTCCAATATGGATCCCACACTTGACTCCCACACGGAAAGGAGAGGACTTGTTCATCAGTGTAGGTTGGGGTGATAACCTTGGAGGAAGACGAAATACCTGAGTAGCGAGAAGAGAGATCGATGATTCTTGTGTATATCCCCTTTTTTTCTTTTGTTGCGTTTTACTGTATAGTAAGAAGTACAAGATACCCCATAGCATAGCGAGCAAACAGCTTCACGAGAACGATAGGAGGAGGTCGATAAGCAATACCCTAGTTTCTGATGCTTGTGCAGTCATCTGTGAATGTGGAAATAGTACCTACTTACCACGCCTCTCCAACGTTTCTCTTATCCCTGCGTTCCTGTGCCTTACTCTTACATACAATCAGTTCTGCATTCTAGAAAACTCCAATCCCCTACTGCATAAATCAAGACATTCCGCGCTACGATTTATCTACGCACACCTCCTACTTCGTTCAGGAAACGAACATCGCTTGCTACAAAAACCAACTTCTACCTCCCTACTCTTCAAGCAGGGTTTCCATACAACACAACGTAAGCAATACCCATACGAGCATTCTGCCAGCCACGCTCCCGGCTACCGTACCAAGCATCTGCTACCCGCGACTAAGCGTGCATAATTAACTATTCCCCTTTACTTCTACTACTGCAATTACCACACACCACCGAGCCACCAGTTACTCCGATCGAGCACGGAACTCCAGCTGATGCAGCGTTTGGTTTATCGCATTGCACCCACAGCTGGCTTGACGATGCTAGTCCGCCCTTGTGAGCCTCCGCGGAGTACATAATTACGATTGCTGGATGCCAAGGACACTGACACTGGCTCGATTCGCTTACTGACATCTATGTGCGTAGCGGTGTATCACGCCTCGTAACACTGTTTCTTTGAACATTGGTGTTGTGCATTGGTGGGGGCTTTTGTTCTCGGGTGGTGTGGCTGGGTGAAGCGAGATGGGGTCCGCGGCACAGCCTGCGATTCATGTGCATCTGTGGTTTGCCGATTCTCGCTCACGGGGAAAGTGCGACGCGGAAGCGAGTGGGGGGACGTATAGAGTGTCGCGTTTTCTCTGTCGCTTCGAGTTTGAGTTTGCGTGGTCGGTTGGTGATTAGAAGACTTGTTCGGGCCAGTCCGGGATTGTATGTTTTTTTTTTTTGGTTTTGTGGGTACTTTGGTATTTGCTCGACTGCCTACTTTCTCCTAGAACTACGAGTTGATGCTCGTGATCCTCGTATAGACGTCGCCCACAACAACGGTCTTGCTGTCTTCACGCCCTGGCGCTCAAGCTGAAGCAATCCCGTATAGACCTCACGTACTCTGTTCCCCCCGCCTGTTTGTCATACCCAACATGACATACATCAATGCGCGCGATCCACGGGTTTCTACTCCAAACCTCTCGCCGACCGAACCCTTGATCTTTACTGGCGGATGCTATTGCAAGAACCTCACGTACACCATCCGCCTCGCTAGCCTAGAAGACGCTCGAACGATTGTATGCCATTGTGAGGACTGTAAGAAGACGTTCGGGAGCGTATTTGGGGTTACGGTGAAGGTGCCGGTCACGCGATTAAGGATGACGGGGGGTAAGGTCAGGGTACGTGCTGTGTTCTCCCGATGGTCGATTGGAGAAGACATCAGCGTCTTCTGACAAGGGGCAGGTGCACAAGTCGAATAATGGCGCTGGATCGTGTTCGTATCGGGAATTCTGCAATGAGTGCGCGAGTACGATATGTACTTACGAGGTGGATCTCTCACTGTGTTCTGAACTTACTGGGCCAATTTGTGCTAATAGTGTGCAGGAGCAAGCGAAAGAGCACTTCCGCTTTATCTCGTTAGGATCCCTTGATAATCCGTCGGCTTTCGAACCTAACGGCGAGTTCTACTGCTCGCAAAGGGCAGCCTGGCTTCCTGAGATACCAGGGAAAGCGCAATTCTGGAAACAGTAGCCCAAGCTCGGATGGTGCTGTCGCGATCAGAGTTGCTGCTTGGAGTATGAATAAGCATCTTGTTTGGTGCTTCGAGATGGAGCAGATGTCATTGTAAATATTTGGGTTGACTTTGGTCAACAGTTGCGAAAGAACGAGCAGCGAGCAGCAACAGCGACAAAGGTTTGCCCACTGCCAGCAGCAGCTACAGAAGTCTTGCAAATACCGTTCAGCACTGACAGTACTGGCGTCAACTGCTCCACGCCTTCGTTTGGCGGTTCGTGTGCACTCATGCTTGACTTCTTTAGTCTGGGTTCGCGCTCCATCTGCATAATCACAACGCGCAAGGCATGTATGACCCGGCATTGGGAAGTGCCGATCGTAAGCCGAGACAATGCTCGATTGTTTTTTGCCTGCTTCTGGAAGATTTGCGATCCCGCGACTGTTCCGTTGCTTTCCTCAGGTACCGAGCGCCTGCATGTTCAGGACCATGTTTGAGGCATACAGACAGGGGGGTTGCATAATGTGGGTTGGTACAGATGTGACGAGAACAGGAGCCAAGCGGTGTGTTTGAATTTCACTTTGTCGTAAGCCTGTGGACGTTGAGGAGAAGGTCGTCTCATCTGCATTGCGAGGATGGTGTTGTTTAACATCTTATAGGGAAAAAACGTTTGAAGTCAGTTCAGTTTAGATGCTCCCACAGCATGCTATTGAGTCATCAGTATGGCAGGGCGAGGCCTTCTTCTGCTGTAGTTGAGTCTGGGACGCGTTCCCCTCCCAACCTTGCCAGGATCTCCATCTACTGTTTTAAGCAGAACCATGCGTCTCCGAGTAGTCCACCATAACTTGGAAGGCATGTTTGCGGCAGAGCAGTCTCAACGTCCTCGCCCATAGTAAATGCAGCTCTTGCAGGTTCCATAACGCGATCGCAATGTTTACAAACATATCCCCGTGATCGACGAATCGAACGATAGAACCCGCAGGCGTAGTAGTGTTCCATACGGGATGCGAGACGTCGTTGCAAGAGCTGTGTTCCAGGTTGTTTCGGATCGCTTAGGCAACGAGGTATCCGAGGCATCCATGTGAGAATCACCCCACCGAACATGATGGCCAAGTTTTCACGATTGTTTTCGAGCGAAACTGCAGAATGAACCGTACCGAACGTGGAAAGGTGGCCTCCCTCTCAAGGCAGCGGCCAGCCCATGGCGGTGAGTGGTGGCGGCACGGTACATCTGGAGGAACACAGAGTATGCCTGGCAGAGTGCCGCGTGAAAAGTAAATGACTGCGCCTCACCTTTTGGGAAGAACTATGAGGTCCTCCACCGGACATGGGCGATAATAGGATGAGAAGAAAGCGTTGGGTTGATGCCTTACGCCTGGTTTGTTAGCGGGGCATGCCACAACAGCGCCATTGGCTATTTGTCCAGCTCAGCCACTTTGACGTGGCTTTGCACGCCCTGAATCTCCGCCAAACATCACCGGCTGTGCTCACGATTCGACATTCCTGGCCTTGCAACAAAAGTATGGCATCGACGTATAGATACAGCTCGCGCTGCGAGGGGCGAACGCTTGAATTCGTCCGCTCGCATTCGCATTTTTGGAGTCCGAAAACTGCGTCACAATGGCGATCCGTCAACGCAAGCACACGAATGTTCTCCTCACCTTCAAGGTGCTTCACTTTGTCAGCCAGCTTCGTCGACGTGTTAAGCCACGTGTGCAAAGGGGCTTCGACGATGATCCTCGGCTTGGCGATGGGCTCTCTACCGGCCGAAAGGCGTTGAGACGACTTTCCGAAGGGTTGTCCCGGCTCGGTGCCCGCAACGCAAAGCAGCCGCAGCACATTGCCAATCGCATCTGCAAGTGCCGCAAGAACAACCAGAAATCGTTTAGCCCGGCACTCAGGCTACGTACGTCGGGCTTGGATGGCCTCGATCGCTCAAACGAATCTGGGGAAGAGGTGCAACAGTACGTCAAAAGAAGCTTCCGTTTGGTTTCATCCACTAAGCTTCCAGGATAGTATGCTTAGCTCTGTCGACGAGAGACTCAGTCCTACAGGAGAGGCCTTGTCAGCAATTGCGAGTGACAACAAGCACTTTCTCAAACACGTAAATTCGCCGATCTTCGAAGGTTGCTCCTTGGACAACATCGTTCGGTTACTGGTGACAGCTCACGATGCCATTAACACGCTGTCGCACTGCCGTTCGCAGTATAGTGACAGCTGGCTGGCTGCACAAGGTCGAGATTTTGGGCTCGACATAGACGAGGTTTTCGTTGCAAACTACGAGCACTTGCTCCTGCGACTCCAAGCAGAGCTCATTGAAGCACTAGCGCGCAAAGCGCTTAATGAGATTCAGCAGGGTGGGCATGACAAGAAGCAGCAAAGGCTTCTGAGCTGGTTCACAGAGTTCGCCGAGAAGCCACGACCACTCAGCACTTCTTTCCCATGGACCATCAAGCCGTCGCTGGCTGTGTTGTGGGGTGTAAGCTCATTCCTTTATATCTCGTTGCAACCTGGAAACAGATGCTGACTTGAGGTCTACTAGGTATGTTGGATGTTTTACAACCCTCCTAGCAGCCCATCCGCAGGCACCGAAGGTGGTAACGACCGTGTGCCAGGATGCCGTGTGCTCCAACACCTCGATGTTCCATGGGATGCTCCAGGATCGTCTGAATGTAGGTTTCGCATGTTGCGTTCGCATCCTAGTAAGGTTGTTTCAGTCGCTGACTAGTCAGACTTCCATTTCGGCCTGGAGTTGATTGGCTCACAGCCGCAACCTACAGCGCAACAGCAAACTGGCGACAACGTGACGGTGGGGCCTGGGAGTGATGTGTTCGAAGCACGAAACGCGGATAACTGGCCGCCCGATTGGCAACCATTGGGATCTAGGCATCCGAGCCTTACAGATGCCCAGCTGTCGCCGATTGGCTCGTTGGCGCCTGTTGCACCGCCCCAATTCCCAGGTACGGACTAGCCGCATTGACTCATACTTCTTACCTCGACAACAACCTGGTTTCAGCCTGCAGTTGTTCGCAGCTAACGTGCAGCCAGGCCAAAGTACTTATGCTTGGGCTGCCCATCAGCAGTACCCCATAAATCCCGTTAATAATTATTTACCTCAGAGTCCAGGCGCCATAGCACTTACAGCGTTTACGCAGCAGCTTAGCCCCAACAGCCTTGACCAGTCTTGGCAGCTTCCGTACTCTTCTTTGCCACAGCATAGTCCGCGTCATCTGAACCCTCCCCAGACTCCAAGCATTCGAGTCACCGGAACAGCGGGAACGAGAGACGAGATCTTTGCTCCGCCACATTCGGACTTCGCGGCCTGGAATTATATATCACCCGCCTCAGGCCCGGCACGGAACAACAACAGCAACAGCAACACAAACTTCGACTTCTTCAACATGGGCAACACTTTGCCACCTGTGAACGTACCAACAATACAACTACCCCAGCTTCACAACAAACACGAGCGTTCACGTTCCATGAACTCGAACCCGGATCTCCCCACTCCCGTTAGTATGTCGGGATCTCACTCTGCTCTGCCATCTCCCATTCGCGAACAAAGAACAACAATGTCGAGCCCACATAGCCATGCACGACAACTTTCCGAAGACGTTTCTTCGCAGGATGAGCATGACGGATCACTGCGGAAGAACAACTCTTACAAGCGTGCCGAGGAGCCACCGCGCAACCACGAATCAAAGATGATTTGCAAGCACCAAGAATGCTCTGGTCTCACATTTGACCGAAAGTGTGAATGGAGGTAAGTGAAGTTGCATTATCAGTATCAAGACCTCAGCCTAACGTGTTACCTACAGCAAACATATGGACAAACATGACCGGCCCTACAAGTGTCTCGTCAAGGGATGCGAGAAGCTGCAAGGCTTCACCTACAGCGGTGGTCTCCTGCGTCACGAACGTGAAGTACACAAGATGCACGGTGGAACCAAGAAGTCCCTCTTCTGCCCTTTCACGGACTGCAAGCGTAGCTCTGGTGCCGGCTTCACACGGAAGGAGAATCTTGCTGAACACATCCGCCGCGTGCACCGTAGGACGAGCATGTCAGCCGACATGCACGGCTTGGTGATTCGACGTGACACTTTGGAACGCTCACCAACCGTCGAGAGTCGTCAGGCCTCTGAGTCACCTTACGTCCGCCATATTGAGTATCGTGAAAGCGAGGAACCATCGCTGAAGCGGAAACGAGTCACCGACCCCGTCCTCTCTGATCGCGGCGACGAGGACCTTCGCGCTGAGATCAAAAGACTACGACACGAGAACGAAGAGAAGGACACACGATTACGACAGCTCGAGCAGGCTGTGATGGCGCTGCAGCAGAGTCGCAGGTAATCCCTGTCCACGCTGAGGTTTTGCCATGGCGAATGGGACAGCAACATTGTCAGAGGTAACTTTTCATTTGTCATCGTTTGATGCATTACGGCTGCTGGAGTTGGTTATTGGGACTTGGATTGGGACGGACATCTCAAACTGCATAGCGTGGTCATTGGCACTCAGACATTATGATTCACTTTCCCCCTCAAGCAGGATGACGCTCGCTGTACACAATATTGCGCGTCTGACCGTTCTTCCAACTATACTTGTATTTATTATCAGCATGTCTGGAACATGCGCATCACGAGAGATGACCAGGCGCGATATTACTCCATTCATTTAGAAAGACGGCGGCGATGATGAATCATAGACAACACCTTACTGTCGCGGTAAATACCGTTTATATTAGTGATTATCTGATCAGGATTACTAATTTTGTGATCCGAATCCGGATGCGCTAAGCTACTAGCGTTAGATTAAGGATATATAAATAATTAGATTAAACTAACAGATTAATAGAAGAATTTAATCTCTCTTTCTTAATTATTAATTGTTTATCTCTTAAGTCTCTTAACAATTATAGTTATAAGCCTAGCGTTATAGACTACAAAGGAAGATTCTCTCTATATACTTAGTATAGCTAAGGACTTTGTTAATATAATTAAAACTTATACTAAACCTCTTTACTATAAACTAAACCTACTGCTATAGATACTAAAGAAAAGATTAGTACTAGGTAAATCCTGCTTAAATCTAGATTAGACTAGCTAAACTAGTACACTTAGCTAGAGTTTTATGCCTAAGACAAGACTATCTAGGATTAAATTAATCTAGATACTGCTAACATAGATCTAATAGATAAGCAGGAGCTAGTCTATCCTTCTTATCTAAAGAAACTAGTGCAAATAGAAGGAGTTACTAACTTAGCTTTTAAAGCTATAAAAGAAACCTATAAACTGCTAGTTATAGAGTATCTAAAAGAAGTCTAGAAATACAAGATTAAAACAGCTAGATAGACAAGGAAAGTAGCTAAGCTTACTAACATTTAGGATTAGATTAACAAGACAGTATCTCTTAACCTTCTAGCCTTAATTACTCTTAAATTGCTTAATAATAAGAAAGTTACCTGTTAAGCACTTGTTTAATTACTAAAGAACAACCTTGCTCTAACTAAGGATAACACAAGCAACCTTCTAAGACAACAATATTAAGCTTACCTAGAGAAAGCTAGATTAGGTTAGATAACTCTAGATAAGTAGTTTAATAAATAGCAAATTCTCTATAGAAAGGCTAAGACTTACTCTATCCTAGATGTTAGTAGATAACTAGCAATTACTAATTTTCTAGATTTAGTATTAGTAAAACTTGCTTCTAAATAGTTCTAATTTATAAAACAATTAATTACTATAAATTTAGCTCTAGATAAGACTACTCTAACTATAGACAAAGTTGCAAAGGTTTTCTCTCTTATGCTTTAAGAATAAGTAATTAGTTAACTAAAAGAGAAGGGATTAGGAGTGTACGCAACCTTTAGCAGATTATCTAGAAACTAATAAAACAAGCAGAGATTAGGTGCCCGAAGGCACAAGTGCCCTTACTAACTAGGTAGAACGCACTACTAGCCTCCTATTGCTTATAATAGACTCTAAGTTGTAATTACTAGATTTATAGTATTAGATAGACTAAAGATAACTCTTACTAAAATAGCTAAATCTAAGATTAAAGAAATTTATGCTAAACAAGAATAGAATAATCTTAGAAAACAAGTTAAGCAATCTAGATAGATCTCTAGATCCCTAGGAACCTCTAGAACCTCTAGATTATCTAGATCAGCTAAATCTGCTAACACTAGTACTAACAAATTTCTAGGATTAATAGCAGCAGCTCTTAGTAACCTATTAGACCTAATTACTAATTAAGAAGGAGTTTATAGTACTGCTTACTCTGCTTATCTATTATTAATAAGTACTATCTTTAATAGAGGTAGAGCAGTACACCTTATTAATAACTAAAAACTTCTAGTTAAAGGTACATTTAAGAGAGCTAATCTAGAAGATATTGTTAAAGCTAGTACTTAGTTACTCCCTGTCTCTAGAAAGGGAGATTAATTAATCAAAGCTTTTCTTAATAGAGAAAAGAGACCTAGAACTAAGAACCTGTTGCTAAAAGATATTAAGGTAGTTAATAGATTCTATGTTAACATTATATCTAAAGCTAAGCTTAAGAAGGTTAGACTCTGGTATATAGGACTTAACAACACTCTTAGATATAGATTACTTAAGAACTATATAATTATAGCTACTCTATACTCTGCTTATAACCTTGTCTTTATTAAATACAACAAGATTAGTTATTATCCTCTGCCTCCTACTATCTAAGCTGTAAAGTTATCTATAATTAATTAAACCTAATCTAGCATAGAGCAACTACAGCATTAATAATCTAGACACCTAGAATTAAAAGCTCTCTAAACCCTAGTTTAATCAGCTTAACATATTTAAATAGAAGGAACAAAGAGGATAGATTGTAAGCAATGCTCTACTGCACACTCCTATTAGGTAATCTCTTGTAGACTAAGAGAAAGATTACTACGTCCTTTCTATTAAATATTATAGAATCTATTTGATATGCTAACTAGAAGGCTTAACAAGGAGTAGGCACTAGTAATTAAAGAAGATTACTCTAGAAAGCTGTTTAACAACAATCTCTAATCTAAAACTCTTAGTAAGATAATAAGGATTATTACAGGATTTACTAAATAGGTTAAGTAGAAGTACAAGTTAGATATAGTTAAAATCTATTAGGATAACAATTCAGCTACTAGACCTTAGAGAGGTAGATCTAGATACAAAGAATAGGCACACAAACAAGAGATCACAATAGTAACCCTTCCTCCCTACACTTACGAACTAAATAGATTAGCAAAGAGGGCAGGATAAGGATTAATAACTAAATTAATTAAAATAAGGTTAGGAGCTAACTTGCCTGCTTAACTCTAGCTAGAGATAATAAGCGCAGCAGCTTACTTACATAGTATAAGTCTATTCTCTGCTTAGAACTATTAATTACTAAATAAGGTATTAGATAGTTAGTTTTAACAATACTTTAGATAGTTTAAACTAGCAGAGATTAGGCATAGAACCGCCAATCTATAACTAAATTAGAGCAGGATATACGCCTATAGGTGCAGAGCTTATCCTCTTAATAAGGATTAATTAGCTAGTAGGGATTAATAAGGATTTAAAGTTAACCTAAGGGGTTACATTAGTTATTTAGTTAGATATATAGCATCTAACATATACTAAATATAAGTACCTACACTTAATTAAGTTATTATAACTAGAGACGTTGTGTTTAATAAAAAGACCTTTTATTAAGGCACTCTAGATAAAGAGATAGAGATTAATTAAGCTACTATTAGCCTAATAGCTAACGCATTAGAAGGTTGTTACAGAGTAACCTGTTCTAAGTTAAGCCTATTATAAATAGTCTCTTGTACTAGATTAATGCCTAGTATTAAATAGTCTATAATTTATTTAGTTTAGAAAGACACAACAAAGAGGGGTATACAGCAAAAAGCACTAACTAAAACAAGCCTAATCCCTCTGCCTGTAGCACTAAAATTGTGACATATGTATTACAACAAAAGTTTATTAAGAACCTAGTCTAGGAACGCATCCTATGTGACGCTAGAGCTAGAGTAACTTAGTAAGTTAAATGTTAAGTGACTCCTAATAAATCTAAGAGTTAACAGCGTACCTTAGTAGGCAGGTAAGACTCAACATCTACCTACTAGTTAGGGACTAGAATCTCTAGATTTGTAGGTTGGTAGGTTAAGGGGTTAGCGTCTACTAACTGTAGGCAACAACCTCTTAACTAGAAAACACTAGCCTATTTTGTAAGAGGGGCCTCTAGTGTACTAAAAGGGTTAATAACCTAGCTATAAGACCTTAATTCTGCGCCTACAATATTGTACATATTTACCTCTTTAACTGCTCTAAGCAACATGTTATTTAAAAGAATTCCTAATAAGAGATACTAGCTTCCTTTACATGCCCTAAGCCTTAGAATAACACTAAGACCTAGACTTCTTTAATACTAGCAGCGTAAAAGCATGCTCTAAGCATGCCTACTTAGTACTATTACGCCTATTAACAATAAGGCCCTATATTAGGAATGTAGCATTAATTACATACAACCTCTTCTTGTTAATAGCGTCCTCTGCTGCTAGTTTAACATTAATAAAGTAATAAGGGTATATATGTTTAGTTAGCGCGTCTTGTTAGCGCTTGCTTTAACAACACTAGAGCAGGCCACCTAAGCTGCAAGACAGAATAGGACTATTCTAGGTATTCTTTTTATAGGCTCCTTTAAAGGAGTAGGTTCTCTAGTCTTTAGGGAAGTGGAAACTGCGCAAAGTATAGAGTAGCTTAGGTTGTTGCTTGTAAAGTAGTTAATAGTTAGTTATTAACAACAGAGTTAAAGGTTGCTAGACATCTTGCGTACGTTGTAAGTGTAAATAAATAGCACTGCTGCAAGTCTAGAGTCTATAGAATAATAATAAATAGACGTTGTTGTTTAGAAGAATTAACTTCTAAGGAGTGTAAGGCAATACTATTGCTGTAATTGCTGTTGTTTATAGCACTGTTGCAAATGTATTAGATAAGTTTCCTCCTAAAATCCAGCCACAAAATTGAGACACAAAACAGCTAAGGGCTAGATTAAATAGTCTATAGTTAATTATACATCTCTGTTGCTAATTATATTATTACTACTTGTGTTGTTACCTTATCTTTTAGTGCACCTTGCCTTAGGGCCTAATATTCTGTTTAATCTTACACTAAGAGACAAAGTAGCAGAATCCTATAATAAGTATTACACTCTAACTCTAAGTAGAAGAATTAACTCTAGAGCTAAAAGAGAGAACTTCCTTTGTGTCTGTAGGCAAATCCTCTATAATAAGGCCTAAGGAGCTCTAGAACAAAGTATCTAGAGGCACTTAGTGTATAATATCTAACAACACGTTAAATAAGCCCTAGGTCTAGCTTCTGCTATCTAGCATAAGGCTAAATAGGCTATACTAGGCTATAGTAGTGTAAGATGTTCTAATAGTTAACAAAGTAGACTAGGAGCTCTAAGAGTTAGAAGCCTAGTACAAGAAAGCTATAAAGCTTCTAAAAGTAGCACGCCTTTAAGAGGTGTAGGCTAAATATCTTGCAAGTAATATAAATGTGTTGTAAACTACTTATAATAGTATCTAACTTACTATAACAGCACTAATAGTATTAACAGCAAGCTTACTATGCTTAGAGCTGCTACATATGTTTACAAAGCACAGCTATACAGACTATAACTACTAGAAGTATAATTATAAGCAATACTTTAAAAAGCTGCCTACTAACTTCCTATAGGAAGTGTAGAAGGTTAATTTTAGTGCGTAATATCTTTTAGAGACTATAAAGAGTCTATAGAAGGCGCATTAAGCTAATTAGCTGTAGTTATCCCTATTACAGGCACTAACCTAGGTAACTATAGCTAGGTTAGGTTAGAGAGAAATGTAGTAAGAAGGTAGTAGGCGTATAAGGCCTTAAGTAAGGCTTATATACTTCCTTAGAGTAACCTAACAGATCTGTTAGATTATATAAGGCCTTACTAGAAGGAGTTAGGTAACACTTATAGCCTAGTACTATAAGTAATAAGATATATCTATACGTTGCCTAAAGATGTCTAGAAGCAGCTCTTTATATACCCTCTAGAGAGAAGAGAGACTCTTACGCAGGTAGAAGAGGCTGCTAACTAGATTTTCTGCTAAAGGACCTCTTCTAAGAACTATTAGGGCAAGAAGCCCTAGAAGGAATATAAGAATAGGAAGAATAGATCTAAGAGCAAAGAAGAATCTAAAGAGACCTCTAAATAGTTAAAGAGAAGAAGTTTAGGTTATAATAACTACAAGCGTACTAAAGATAGAAACCTAAAAATAGAAAATGTAAAAGTTATCTGTTTTAATTACAAAGAGCTAGAACACTACTAATCTAATTACTTAAATCTAGAATAGTCTAAGAAATCTAAAGACAGATTAGACCTAGGAAAAAGTAAGGAGCAGAAGGCGTAGATCTACACCTTCTTGCCTATATTTCCTACCTAATAGAAAGCAAGGATCTTAGTACCCTCTATAACGCGTTATACCTATAACTAGCTTAATTATTAATAGTTAAGGCTGTAGTAGGGTCTTTAGGCCTATTTAAGGCTCTAATAGACAGAGGTTCTTAACTAAACCTGCTATTAGTAGTAGTAGCAAAGAAGCAAGGACTTTAAGTTAATCCCTTACCCTAGGTTTTAGCTAAGAGGGTAGATAGGAGTAGTATACTAGTTTATAGTACTATAACAGTTAAGACTACTATTACAGACTTATAAGGAAAGAAAGAATCTAGTAAGATACTATTTATAGTTACAGACCTAAGAAAGTATAAAATATACTTAGGTCTACCCTAGATTAACTAATGTTAACCTAAGGTAAACTACGCAAGCTAGCGTATATTATTTAAAGGAAATAAAGCTAAAGATTAGGCTAGTTTCTAAAAAATAGTAACTAAAGACGCTAAAGACTTTAAACGCACTATACAAGACCTAGCAGTAGATATATATATGTGCGCAGTTAACTTTATAGGTTAGAGTAGAACAGAAGGACCTAAAGAGACTAACCTTCCCCTATAATACTATAAATTTGCTAATATAGTATTAGAAGATAGTTTAAGGAAGCTTGCTAAGCATAGCTTAAATAATCTAGTAATTAATATTAAAGAGAGAGCTACGCCTCCCTACTAGCTACTGTATAGACTATTAGAGGCAGAGTTAATAGTACTTTAAAAGTATATAGCTAATTTTATAGCTAGAGGTTAGATAACCTAATTAAAATCCTTAGCAGGAGCCTCTATTCTCTTTGTAAAGAAGAAGGACAGTACTCTAAGGCTTTGTATAGATTATTAAGGCCTAAACAAGATTACTATAAAGAATTACTATCTACTACTCTTAATTACAGAATCCCTAGAGCGTCTGTTCTAAGCAAAGGTATATACTAAGCTAGATATTAAAAACACTTATTACAGGATTAGAATTAAGAAGGGGGATAAATAGAAAACTGCCTTTAGGACAAGGTATAGCTATTTTAAGTACACAGTAATGCTATTTAGCCTTACTAACGCACCTACCTAATTCTAGGCTTATATAAACAAAGCCTTAGTAGAGTTAGTTAATGTAACATGTATTATCTACTTAGACAATATCCTAATCTTCTCTAATATAGAAGTGGAACATATTAAATACATTAAGAAAGTCTTAACAAGATTATGCAAAGTAAAGCTATTTATAAAGCTTTTAAAGTGTAAATAGCATATATAACATACAGAGTTCCTTAGATACGTAGTATCCTTTAGAAAGGTTAGTATTAACCTAGAATAAGTTAAAACAATCTAGAACTAGCTAGTACTAGCTACTGTGTGTAATATCTGTGTGTTTATAAGTTTTATAAACTACTATAGAAGGTTTATTACAGAGTTTAGCTGTATTATACTACCCTTAACTATATTAACAAAGAAGTTACTAGGGCAAGCCTAGGACAGGCTAGCTATAAAGAGAGAGGAAGGTTAACACCTAGATTTACTAAAAGAGGCAAAAGAGGCAGTAAGGTACTTAAAAGACGCGTTTCTAGGGGTACCTATACTTGCTTACTTTAAGAGAAAGAGACTAATAAGACTAGAGGTTAATGCCTTAGGTAGAGCAATCTTAGGTATCTTAAGCTAGAACAGCCTAGGATTAGACAACAAGGACTAATAGAGACTAGTTAACTTTTACTTATACAAACTTATCTAAGTAGAGTACAACTACAACACCTATAACTAAGAATTGCTAGCTATAGTGCAGAGTATAAAGCACTAGCAGTATTACCTCTTAGGAATCTACTTTAAGATCCTTATAGACTATATAAATCTAAAGTAGTTTATAGAGACTAAGGTACTAAACTACTAATAGGTTAGGTTGTACTTAGTACTAAGCTAGTATAACTTTATTCTAAACTACAGACTAGGGAGTACAAATCTAGTAGATAGGCTATTATAAAGGCTAGATTATATAGCAGAGGCACAGAAACTATCTTAGAAGTATAATAAAACTTTTATACAACTACTAAAGAATCTACTTTCTAAGAAGGAGGATTACACTACTTAGGTATTAGCAGTATAAATAAGAGCTGCTAAATGCTAAAACATGTTGCCTAAAACAAGGATAGCCCTAAAGGAATTCTAGAAAGCTAATAGACGCGCTCCTAAAGAATTTTAGCCTACTTAAGAAGAAACTAGTATAGAACTAGATACTAAAAGTTAGTTAGACAATTCTAGTACTAACATAGGTTATAATAACCTAAAACAAGGCATATTAGCTTAGTTAGGCATAAGACACCTTACTACGCCTAAAGAGAAGGCAACAGCGCTATAAGAGTGCTATAACAGCCTACTTACAGGACACTTCAGCGTAAGAAGAACACTTAAAAAGCTCTAGCGCTAATATAGGTAGAAGAATATAAGAGAGGACGTTAGCTAGTACTACTAGGAATATATGCCTTGCAAGAGATCAACCCTAGCACAACACAGCCTATATAGATTGCTTACACCTTTACTACTACTAGATAGGCTGTAGAAAAAAGCAATAATAGATTTTATTACAGAGTTACCCTTAAGCAAGCTAGCTAGAGTAGTGTATAACGCAATACTTGTAATTATGTACTAACTAACAAAGATAGCATACTATATTCTAGCAAGAAAGAATTAGAATAGAGTTAACCTTGCATAGGTATAGATAAGAGAAGTAATTTAACTACATAGAGTTCTAAAATACATTATCTTAGATTAAGGTCCCCTAATAAATGTAGGTTACTAGAAGACCTTCTAACACTATCTAAACTCTAGAAGGGTATTGTTGTCTACTTATTATCTACAAACAGATAGATAGACAGAAAGACAGATTCAAACCTTAGAACAGTACCTAAGGTGTTACTACTCTCTAGAGCAGGATAATTAGGTAATATAGATCTTAGTTACAGAATTTGTGTATAATAATAGCCTCTATACTACTATAAGGGCTACCCTATTCTAAGCAAACTACAGAATAACTCTTAGAGAAGCAGACTAGCCTAGTATGCCCTTTAGGCAGGGAGAGTTGCCCCTAGAGTTGCAAGTTACAACTAAGGTACTTGCTTTATAATAAGAGTGTAAGAAGAAAATACTTACTGCAAATACATATTAGGAGGTATATTAGAACAAGAGTAGGCTACTAATACTATTTAGTGTAGGAGACTAAGTAATAGTCTTAAATTGCTATATAAAGTCTATAAGGCTAAAGCAGAAACTAAATTAGAAGTATATTAGACTAGGGCGTATAGTAGCCTAGATTAGACTAACATTGTTTAAAGTAGACCTGCCTAGCCTAAAAAGTATCTATCTAGTATTTTATGTGTTCCTCTTAGAACCTTTTAATCCTAAAGGAATAATTCTATACCTAGACAACTAGATTATAGACATACTTTGCGCCTTTAGTAATAATATATAGGATATAGAAAGAATTATTAAAAGAAGCTAAGACAATATTAGATAATAGCTATACTATGTAAAATAAGCTAGATATAGTAATAAAGAGAATATATAAGAGCCTAGAGTAAACATCTTCTTTAACACCCTTAAAGAGTTTTGGAATAGAGAGAAAATCCTCCTAAAAAGATAATAAACCTTAAAGACTAGTAAAAGGCAGCTAGGTTAGCCCCCTAAAAAGAAGGGGGATAGCTAGGCCTAGTAGCTAAAAAAATTAGAAATCTCGAAGTTAGACAAGAAGAAATCTAAAGTTACCTTTACTATTTTTCCTATAAGGTTTTAGGTGTTTAATAGCACTTAGATTTAACAGAGAATAAAGTGCACTATAATAGCTTATAATAGTCTAATACAGTTAAGAATATAAAAGAAGAGGTTATTATATATTATTAAAAGCTGTAAAGGCAGCAGGTATCTTAAAGCACTCTAGGTGCAGTATTATAGCCTAGAACGCTACAAAGTGTTAGAGAATACTATAGAATTATCTACTATATCTACTAGCAAATTATAAGGCAACAACACAAGTAAGAAGCCTCTTATACTTCTTCTCCTTAGCCTTAATGCGCCTAGTTAGCTAACCCTTAGTATTGTAAAGAAAGTAGGGGGGAAATAGGAGGACAGACTACTTTCTTCCCTAATCTAGAAGACCTAGACTAACTAGACTAGGTAATTCCAAAATAGGAAGCGTATAGCCTAAAGAGGCAAGAGAAGTAAATAGAGTAATAAGATAATATAATAGACAAGTTATTATATTAAATGCTAGGTACAGAATAAAGAGAGGGGGAAAGCAAGTAGTATTTATACTCTACTTTCGCTTCTCTCTATTACAAATCAGAAGGATCTAGAATAGTTATTACTAATAGATGCTTAGAAATCCAAAGTAGATTTCTAAGCAGATTGCGTAGGCAATTACGCAATCTATAAGCAGATTACGTAGATAATTACGCAACCTACTAGCAGATTACGTAGGTGTACACGTAACCTACTAGTAAAGGCAACGTGTCCTTAAGCTATTTATAGTAAGAAAGCTAACTCTAGATCTAGTAAAGCTATTGCTATAATAAGCACAGCTTTCTAACGCTCTCTAGCTAGGCATTCTTCAGATAGTACTTTACTAGATTAGGTAAGCACTATACCTAATTAGGAAAGTACCTGTATTTAGGCCTAATATATATATATTTAGGCTAAATAGCTTAAGTTGCCTTTTTAGGTAATGACTATTCCTAAAAAGGAAACTATCTAATAAAGATTATAAGAAGAAAGTCTTATAACTTTACAAGTATTACTAGTAGCATTATCCCTCTAGGCTTCTAAGGCCGCAATCTCTACAACTAAGTTAGCAGCCTAACTAGACAATTCCCTTAATTAGGCGTTAATAACAGTGCTCTTAGCCTATTATATATTAGAACACGTTATAATAGCTAAGAATAGCTAAAAAGAGAGAAGACTTACCTTCTTAGTAGGGGTTAAGGCCTTAGTAGTAATTTAGGCCTCTAACTTGCGCTTCTAACCTTTAACCTTAGCTTAGAGAGACACCTTATTACGCTTATAACTATTAGGCTAGATATTAGTAATTAGATTATCTACTAAACAAATTATACTAGAATAAAGGTATAACTTATCTATATAAGGGCTAAAGCTGCTAGAAATAGTTAGTTATATGCTATAATAGCTTAGAACGCCCTATAGTAGGACAGAAAGACCTATACTAAAATTACCTTAGCTAAGGAATAACAGATCTTAGTAAGGCAGGTAATATTAAGCTTCTTCTTATTATTAGTATGTTCTTAGAGGGCGTAGTCTCTAAAATAGCTGTAGATAGCTATAAGATGCTTATAATACTCCTTAGAGAGCTATAAGGTATTAGTATATGCTAAAATACCTTAGAACGCCTAAATATACTATAAAGCAGTTAGAGTTAGTAAGAAAGCACCTTTAGCACCTTATAGTCTAAACACTATCCCTATTCTTAAGCTTAAAAAGCTAGGCCTTATAGATTAACTAATTTTTATTAGTAATTAGAGAGAAGTAGCAGCTAACTATGCTAGCTACACAACACTCTCTAGTGCTAAACTAGGTAATGTAGTAGACACAGACATAGACAGATAGGGCAGTATTATTAGCTATATTATTAGATGCGTGCGTAAAGTCTATAGTAGACAGAAAGAGCATATACAGTGCTAACTTAGGTAGATATAGGCTAATATAGCGTAAAATAGTATTAAATAGTCTACTATATACTAGTTAGCATTAAAAGAGTTTAGAAAGGCTAACTTCTACCCTAATAGACCTAATCTAGCTAATATGCACTATAATAGCGCATAATGCCCTAGAAGGGAAGTAAAGAGGGGAAAGAGTAAGAAGTTAAATTCTAGATAAACTTACTAAAGAAGGTAGTAGAGTATAAGAGTAACAGACTAAATCAATAGGGGAGAACCTAATATATACTACTCTGCTAGCAGCTAGGGCAGCTGTGCCCTTACTGCTAAATTTAATAGTAAAGGTAAGAGAGAAAAAGAGAGGCGCGCGCCTAGGTAAAGGTAGAATATTAGACCTCTAGTTAATTAGGACAAGATAGTTAATACTGTCCTAGAACATACTATAACAGACTACAATGTACTACAATACCCTATACTAGGACCTAATAGTCTAGAGTTTAGTTAATTAGGATAATTAATCTAAGAAGAGAGATAATATTAGCCTAATAGCTAACGCATTAGAAGGTTGTTACAGAGTAACCTATTCTAGGTTAAGTCTATTATAAATAGTCCCTTATACTAGATTAATGCCTAGTATTAAACAGTCTATAGTTAATTATACATCTCTGTTGCTAATTATATTATTACTACTTATGTTGTTACCTTATCTTTTAGTGCACCTTGCCTTAGAGCCTAATAGCTACTAAGTTAGTAGAGATCCTTTATAATAGAGAAATCTAAGATCTAGGTTAGAAGGTGATTATACCTAAACAAATAGATATCTAGTCTAGTTTAGACCCTAACAGAAATATAGGGGGTAAGTTATCTAAATTAACAAACGCTGTAGCTAGCCTGCCTAGTAATTAAGAGAATTAGAGCACAGAAACAGTACAAGGAGAAAACAAGGCTAGTAATTACCTAAGAATCTGTGCTAATTAACTAGAAACAACTAGATTATTTACTCTAGATACTACTTCTAAACTAATTAATTAAGGTTTAGGGGGTAATAGAGACTGTAGAGAAATCTAACAAGGCAACCTTACTAATTGTTATAGGGCTGTTAATTAACAAAGAGTGCGCACTCCTGTAGTAGCTAAATTATCCTGCCTAAGTAATTAATTAAGATTAATTACTCTAGCCTCTTAAGTCTGCTAAGCTGCTTCTGCAAGGCTAAGCAAAGCTGTAGATATAACAACTTACGTTTAATTAAGTTAAAGACAACAAGGATTACTATCTAAACCAGACCTAAGAGTCTATATCCTAGATAGAGAGCTAAGGTAAAAACCTAGCAATTAGAAGGGGGGTAGATCTAAATCTAAGGGTGTTAACGCTTTAATTACTAGTCTTACTAAAAATAATAAGTAGCTAGATTTTACAAATACTTTCTTACCTAGTATTACCTAATCCTAAGAAGAATAATTAAGTTATAAGACTATAAACTTAGTAGTTATAGTAGTAATCTAAAATAACTAAGTAAAACTATTACTTAATTAAAAGATATACAGGGATAATCTACTACCCCCTCTAAAAACATAGAAACAATTAATACAACACCTACTTAGGATTTCTTTTAGAGACGCTTCTAGTAAAGAGATAAATTAATTAAGATAGAAGAGAATGTAGACAGAAATCCCTAAATTAGATTCTATAGATAGACTACTACTACTTAAGTAGGTCTGGACCTACAAATTTTATTAAGACAGCTTCTTTATTAAATGCAAAGCTAGACTTGTAGTTAGAAGAGATCTATAAGAGATGAACACTCTTACATTAATATATGCAGCTACACTAGCTGCTAAATTATTTAGAGCAGTTATAGCTATTACAGCTAAGTTTAATCTAGAAGTTAAGCAACACAATATAGTTAGAGCATTCTTAAATGCACTTATTATAAAAGACAATCTAGTAATCTGCAATCTCCTAAACAGATTTAAAAAAGCTAGACTATGTGTTCTACTTAACAGAGCACTTTATAGAATAAGAGAGTCTCTACTACTCTATTACAAAGAATTCTTAAGCACTTTTTAATTAATTAGACTGCTATACTCTAAAGAAGAACCTTACTTATTCTTTAATCTAGATTATACTATCCTAGTATTATTCTACGTTAATAATATACTCTTACTATATTATAAGGACTATAAGTAAGAAGTATAAGACCTTTAGAGCAAAGTTACATCAAAGTATAAAATCTAAGATTAAGGAGATATACATTAGTTTCTAGGGATTAAGGTAATCTAAAACAAGGAAGCAAGGTTAATTATATTACTCTATAATACGTATATTAATAAGATTGCTAAGAAGTTTAACCTAGATAAGGTATTATTTCTAGAAACTTCCCTATCTACAGCTAAGCTAATTAAAAGCCCTAGAGAAGTAACTAAATAAGACGTAAAGTCTTATTAAGAGAAGGTTAGATTAGCTCTCTATACAGCTATTATGCTTTAACTAGACGTATTCTTTACAGTATTAAAGCTATCCTATTTCTTAACAAACCTAAGCAAGGACTACTATAAAGCAATTAATTAAGTAATTACATATCTCTATAGAACAAGAACAGAAGGCATCTAATTTAGAGATTATCCTAGACTAGAACTTGTTATATGTAGAGATGTATTATTTGCTAATAATTTAGAAATCTAAAGATCCTCTTACAGATATATAATTATCCTGTTTAGAGGACTAATCTTATAGAAAGCGGCTAGGCAATCTACAGTTACTACTTCTATAACAGAAGCAGAGCTAATTGCTCTATCCTACACAGCAAAAGAAACTATAGCAATCTAGCAATTGTTTAATAAAATAACGCTAGATATAGGACAAACCTAGACTATTTAGTATAATAATTAACAAACTATCTAACTAGTAGTTAGGAAAAACAAGAGAATTATAACTAAACTCTAACACGTAGATATCTAAAACATATAGCTAAGACAGGAGTATTTAAAAGGATTATTTAAGATTAGCTATTTTAAAACTTCTTAAATACTAGCTAACAGATTAACTAAGGCACTAAGCAAATAAGAGTTTAATTACTTTAAGAAACTCTTAAATCTTACAGAGGCAAAGAGATTAATTAATAAACTAAAAAGAAAGGCTTAATTATAGGTATAAATACAGCTAATTTTAAACAGAACCTAGAACTATTATTAACTTATAATTAAGCTAATCTAAACCTCTTAAACAGACCTTATCTTTTAGTATACCTATTAGCTTTAAAGCTAATTAACTAGAGCTATAATATCCTTAAAATTATAAATAATCCTAGCTTAAATCTCCTTTCTAGTTAGAGGGTAGGATTAGGATCTAAACAAACCTTAACTATAATTACCTAACATCCTAGAACAAGAGTATCTAGACTAGCTATACCTACCTAATCTCTCCTTGTAACTGCAAGCACAATTAGTGTTGTAATGCCAAAATTACCCTACTCTTTAGCCTAGCAGCTTAACTCCTTATACCTTCTCTATTAATTACTTATATAAGGCGTATCCTAGCAGCAAGGGTAAGGTAATCTATAGCTATATTTATTTGCTCTACTAGCGCTAGATTAGACTACGTGCTGTTAGTAGGCATAAGGATATTGTTAAGTAGCAGTCTTAAACTGCTGTTAAGAAGCCTAGGGATACTAATGCCTAACTTAGACAAACTAGGATTATAGAACATTTACTAGTTAATAACTAGAAGCTAGAACACTAGTATATTAAGTAATCTAATTATAGGCGCTTTGCAGATGTTAATTAGCAACTAGTTAAGTTGCTACAGGAATTAGAGCAGAAGCAGGATGTATTAGAACAGATAGAATAACTACTAGAGACAGACTAACGTATAGCCTCTTATAATCTAATCTAGTCTTATAGCAGTTCTTAGCAATTAGGGCAACTTAATCCCTAATCTGCTAGCCTAGCTTTGCAGCCTTAAAGATCTATTTAAGTTAACACTTACTCTAAAAAGGTTAAGCTATAAACTAGATTACATACCTAATTACTACTAGAAAAAACGCAGTAATTAGACTAGAGTTTAACTATCCTAGCGTCTCTACTTAAGATTAGATTAACTCTAATTAAATAAGATCTAAAAATAATCTTATATCTTAGCATAAGTGTATGTGTTACACTTAATATATCTTTTAGATATAGTCTCTTAATTATAATAAATACTACTATTGCTATAAAGTCTCCTTAAAACGTATTAAGCACATAGAATTGCTTATAGCATAGCTACTATAGAGCTATCTAATCTAGAAGTATTTTTTGACTTGCTGTTAAATCTAGTTCTAGGTATAGTTTTAGAATTTATAATCTTCTTTAACAGTATCTTCTTTAGATTAGGAGTTCTTCTTACAGCAGTATCCTACTTATCTAAGATAGGTAATACTGTAAGATTACAGCTAGACCTACACACAGGTTCTCCTAGAAAAATTAGTCTTATAACTAGAAATTTAGATTAAGTACTTATAATGCTTAAGGAAAACCTTTACTCTTTCTTTCTTCTAGATATAACTAGGATTAGCCTTATAAGCAATAGTATTAAAGTCTACCTTCTAATCTATAGGCTTATCTCTAAGTTGTTTGTAAGGATTTACAGAATTATAAACTAGTAGGTTAATAGGCGTAAAGCTTAATTTAAAACCTACCTAATTATAGTTCTAGAGCCTATAATTTATTTAGTTTAGAAAGACACAACAAAGAGGGGTATACAGCAAAAAGCACTAACTAAAACAAGCCTAATCCCTCTGCCTGTAGCACTAAAATTGTGACATATGTATTGCAACAAAAGTTTATTAAGAACCTAGTAAACGCATCCTATGTGACGCTAGAGCTAGAGTGACTTAGTAAGTTAAACGTTAAGTAACTTCTAATAAATCTAAGAGTTAACAGCGTACCTTAGTAAGTAGGTAAGACTTAACATCTACCTACTAGTTAGGGACTAGAATCTCTAGATTTGTAGGTTAGTAGGTTAAGGGGTTAGCGTCTACTAACTATAGGCAACAACCTCTTAACTAGAAAACACTAGCCTATTTTGTAAGAAGGGCCTCTAGTGTACTAAAAGAGTTAATAACCTAGCTATAAAACCTTAATCCTGCGCCTATAACATTATATACATCTACTTCTTTAACTGCTCTAAGCAACATATTATTTAAAAGAATTCCTAATAAGAGATACTAGCTTTCTTTACATGCCCTAAGCCCTAGAATAACACTAAGACCTAGACTTCTTTAATACTAGCAGTGTAAAAGCATGCCCTAAGCATGCCTACTTAGTACTATTACGCCTATTAACAATAAGGCCCTATGTTAGGAATGTAGCATTAATTACATATAACCTCTTCTTGTTAATAGCGTCCTCTGCTGCTAGTTTAACATTAATAAAGTAATAAGGGTATATATGTTTAGTTAGCGCGTCTTGTTAGCGCTTGCTTTAACAACACTAGAGCAGGCTACCTAAGCTACAAGATAGAATAAGACTATTCTAGGTATTCTTTTTACAGGCTCCTTTAAAGGAGTAGGTTCTCTAGGTCTTAAGGAAGTAGAAACTGCGCAAGGCATAGAGTAGCTTAGGTTGTTGCTTGTAAAGTAGTTAATAGTTAGTTATTAATAACAGAGTTGTTGTAAGTGTAAATAAATAGCACTGCTGCAAGTCTAGGGTCTGTAGAATAATAATAAATAGACGTTGTTATTTAGAAGAATTAACTTCTAGAGAGTGTAAGGCAATACTGTTGCTGTAATTGCTGTTGTTTATAGCACTGTTGCAAATGTATTAGACAAGTTTCCTCCCAAAATCCAGCCACAATATTAAGACACAAAACAGCTAAGAGCTAGACTAGAGCCTATAAGAACTACAAATTAGTTAGAAAATAATTAATATACTAAAGAAAACACTTACCTAGGATTACAAGACTAATTAATCTTATTTTAGTTATTCTCTAAACAACAATTTAGATCCTTATAAGGAATAACAAAGTTACTAGAGTTGTTAGACTTGTTATCTAAGCTAGTAACTAGTAAAGTTAGCCTGCTTCTAATAGGTAGACTACTGCGTTGTTTACTAGAAACAGAGAGTAGACTGCCTAATCTAATTATTGCAAAATAACTGCAACACAACAGGAAGATTAGATTAATAAAACTAAGAAGTGCTGATATAAAAGAGAAATTAGAGTAGAGAGTAAGAAAGAAAGAAAAATTTATATAAATAGGTAATTATTTAGAGTGCAAACGCGCTTTGCAATATATATTAACAAGCCTGTTTACTCTATAACTGTAATAGGAAACTCTAATGTTATTCTTTATAATCTGCAACAACACTATCTTTGCAATTATAATAATAGCTAATATAGTTATACTTCTTAATTAAAGCATGCCTAGGGGGTATATTGCAGTAAATACTATTTATATTAGTAATTATCTAATTAGGATTACTAATTTTGTAATCTAAATCTAGATGCGCTAAGCTACTAGCGTTAGATTAAGGATATATAAACAATTAGATTAAACTAACAGATCAATAGAAGAATTTAATCTCTCTTTCTTAATTATTGATCGTTTATCTCTTAAGTCTCTTAACAATCACACTTACTCTTAATGAAAACCAAGCGCTACAAGTAGACAAAACCAACCAGAACGTGTTATTTCAGATGTGTGCTTTCGTGATTGGGCTGGAGTGAGGTCGTGATTAGCTTTTAGCCCCCAAAGTCTGCCTGGTGTGCCTGACCCTCTGCGCCCTTCATGCCCCAGGTACCTTCCTCTCTCGCTCGGATGCCTGACTCGAGGGCGCGCTGGCTGCCTAACAGCATACCTCCATTACAATTCTGCATACGAGGCGTTCATGCGAGTCATTGCGGCGCACAGGCTGCCGTCTGCAGTCATCACAATCATAGCATCCCAAATATACGTATACGAATGAGCAAGTCCAGCACATGTCGCGCAAGCCACACCACCTTCGTACGACGGCCTGCTCGGAACCCATCACAACTTGTCCGTCGGACGTCGTGCATCTTCTTTCCAGGCTGCCACCAAGTGTCAGTAATCCGCCTCTCCGCCTCGAGCCGCGGTCTCCGACGCCTCCGCCAAACAAGGACGAGTTCCTGCCGACGCCGAGCCATCCGCTCGATCTCTCGACAGCTTCGCGTCAGCACGAACAAGATGCAGGTAGGTATCCGCAACAAGCGTTCCCGTGATGCACAAGGGAGTCATACACGTTCGCAGCTCCTGTCGCCTCCATTTGGTACTGAGCGATGTGGAGAAGCTGATTGGTAATTGGTGCTCATGTGATAGCGCGTTAGCGTGAAGGCGGGACGTGTTACGTGTATCGCGTTTGCTGCCTTGTGTGCCGTGTTGCCAACCCACTTCTGGTCGTGTGCTGGTGGAGGTCGAGTGGGTGCGCGTTGGACATTGGGAACGGAGATGAGGATGGATTAGGCGAGGTGTGGCGGTGCGGCTGCCTGCGTGAACGTTCGCGAACGCCGAACTGGTGGCAAGGGTTGTGAGATGTAGCTGTGAACAAGTAGTGATTGCACATGTACGCTGAAGGGATATACACGTTTCTTGTGAAAGGTACAAGGCTTAGATTGTTCTTAGAGCATGTTGTTAAATTAGGCTTACAACTACAGATTTACTCTGTTTTAATATACATTTTTGGTACTACAGATTGTACACTGGCTAAACAATAAGAAAACAACAACAGAGTAAAAAGAGCACGTTCCAATCCATTCTCATACCCTGGCTAGCTCCAAGGCAGGAAAGTTCGGAACGCGACGTAAACCAACCTGTGATTATCATGATTAGTTTTCAGTTCAACCAACGTCAACGCCTGCACCTTTTTGTTAATGGCATGCTAACCATATACCCCTTAGCAATGACGGGCCTCGAACACAGGCCGGTCTGGATGTCTCAGACAGCGGAGGTAAGTTGACGTGAGTGAACTGAACCGCGTCGATAACGCACCACCAGCATGCCCGATTGTTCTCTTGATGAAAAAGCAGTTGTTTTTGAGCACTGTATGGTCGATGAGATGTTGGTCGGATTGTGCAATGGTACTGGTTGAGGTTGGTGATACTGGCGATGGCCGCTTGCTCTGACGACTTGCGAGATGTCGTGTGCGCTGACCCGGTGCCGGCAATGCGAAGCGAGGTGAAGGCATGCCCTGACTACGTTTACTCTGTTCTTGTATCGCAATCTTGGGGTCAGGTCTACGGCTGTTAGAGTTAATCAGCTATGAGCGACGATATGACATCTGCTGATCACATGTACAGAAACGCTCTATAATAACAACGACAGGTGATGATAAAGCATAGGAGAAGCACTATCAAACAACATCCTGAAGATACATGTTGAGAACTGGAAAGAATATAACTATGGCTATGAAAAGAACTCGACACAATGCTTGAATCGTAAAAGAATTTACTGAGACGCTGCAGCACGTTTCTGTTGAACACACATCGTACAGCAAATTCGCAAGAGTATTTGTGAACCATGAAGATGGCATCGAAACGGGGTTGAAAAAGGCTCACGCTGTCGCCGCTCATGCCTTTGGCTGTTGCGCCTGCTCTTGCGCCCTTTTGATAGCCATCTCTTTCGCCTTCTGCTGGAAGCCTTCGATCTTATCGTCAATAATGGCAATCTCCGCCTCTAGCCTCAGCAGCTTCTCTTGCAACATGTCCTCATACCGCTCGTCGGTCAATGCCTCCATAGGACTCCACTTGCTCTCTGCAATGCGTTCCATCCAGTTCTTTTTCTTCTCTCCTCTAGCTGCCATCCGAGCTTCTTCTTCTATTTCGGCCGTGTTCTTGTTATCAAGCAAGTTGTAGCCTTTCTGGCCCGCAAAGCCGAACAGACTGAACATCAGGGTCCCTGGCAGAGCATTGCGTGGTCCACGGAAGAGTAGACCGAGACTGAGGCCAGTGAAAGCACCGGCGAGGGTGGATGCGCGGATTTTGTCCGAGCGGGTGGGGTTCAGATCGTCTCGCTGGTGCAGAGGTGCGCCGCGAGTGACGTTCCACCAGTTCAACAGGCCGGCTGAGTTGAGAAGGGAAGTGCGAGCGGTCCAGTAGGTGCTGCCGAGCGCAAAGCATTGCACACCGGAGGCGAGCGCAAAGAGGACTGGAGTCTGTGTGCGTAATGTTCCGTAGAAGGCGCCGACTGCGGTTCCAGGAATGGCTGTGGATTGTTAGAAGACATGTCGAACGTTGATGTCCGGGGAGCAGAGAGATGACGCAGAGTGATTGAACAAAGATGGATGAATAAGCTATGCTTCTGGGCTCTTTAAAAAGTAGAGGAAAGCGTGATTGAGTCTTTATAAGAGCGTGGATAAGGGGCAAGGCTGTCAGAACTGGATGCAAGGAGGATATGTTCTGGAGACGGAGAAGATTGACTTTGAAGCATGAAAGTCATTCAAGGACAGAAGACAGCTGCATACATACCAGAGCCTACACCAATCCAGGCAGCCTGGCTGACTACATCGAGCGGCTTGGTGACCTGTTCAGGGTCGTATGGCTGCTTCATAGCTTCCCCATGGACAGTCTGTTGGCACAGCTGAGCGATGATGCTGGCAGTGCTAGCATTAGAGTAGGACGGGGTGATGTCAAAACGCACAGACCAGCCGCCGCCGCACGAATTGCAGACGCACTTTCTGATTTCCCGGGAGTCTTGGGTGGATCTTCAACCGCCAACCAGCGACACCACCACCACCACGCACGACGACTTTCGAGAGCAGAACCCGCTCTCCTACACATTCAGACAGCGCGCGGATACTCACTGCGCGTTGACGGCAAATCGCAATCGCAATCATGGGTACGGCCCCCATCAAAACCGCAGGCAGCGTGCGGTGCGGCGGCTTTTTTGCCCCGCTCTGTACGGCTTCAATTTGCAGGAACTCTAGCTGACGGACTTGCGCAGCGCCCAAGAACAAGGCGGCGAAGATGTCCCTGGGAGACTTCCTAGGCGACCAAAGTAGGCGCTCTCTCCACCGCGTCGAGGGCGCAGACGACTGACTGCAGTGTAGCTCTAGGCTCGTGGGCTGACGAGATGGAGGACATGCCAATGCCCCGTAAGTAGCCCGGTGCTGTTCCCTTGCGCGAACGCTCGTACTGACAGTCTGCAGGCGCAGGTACTATTCCCTAATCGCTTTCTGCGACTCGATTTTCCCCCAACAAATTGTTGCATGCTCACACTGCGCTAGGTGGTGGCGGCGGCGCCAGCTACGGCGGCGGCAGCGACAGGCCTACCTTTGGCTCTGGCGGCGGATTCGGCGCTGGCCGTGTTGAAAGCTTTGGTATGTTGCCGTTCCATGTCTTTGGTTGTATGCGCACGCTAATCCTGTCTCACAGCCGACCGCGGCTTCGCTACCCGCGAGGAGCTCCCCCTCCCCTCGAAGCCTCCTTACACTGCCCATCTGGGTAACCTCTCCTTCGATGCTACCGAGGGTGATGTCAACGACTTTTTCAGCGGATGCGAGGTCACCAACGTGCGCATCGTCGAGGATAAGCTCGACCGCAAGCCCAAGGGTTTCGGCTACGTCGAGTTCGGCTCGCTCGATGGCTTGAAGAAGGCACTCGACTTGTCTGGCTCGCAGTTCCAGGGCCGAAACGTCCGCGTCAGCGTTGCGGAGCCCCGTAAGTATCACTCAGCGGCTTGCAAAGGCAGTGTCTGACAGTAGCATAGCCAAGGACCGCCCCGAAGCCAGGGACATCTCCGACTGGTCTCGCAAGGGCCCCCTTCCCGACCTTCCTGGACAGCGCCGTGGCCCCGAGCGCGGCTACAGCAGTCGTGGCTTTGATGCTGCATCTGACGCTGGCAGCGATCGCGGCGAGCGCAGGCGCCCGGCATTCGAGAGCGACGGCAAGCAGCGTGACTTTGGCAACTGGGAGCGCAAGGGTCCCCTTTCGCCCTCGACCGAGGCACCAAGAGAAGGCGGCAGGCGCTTCGATGGCCCCCGTGAGCCCCGTGGCGAGCGCGAGGGTGGCTTCCGTGAGAGGCAGTCGCCTGCGTGGGGCGAGGGTCGTCCAGAGGGCGAGCGTGGTCCCCCGCGTCGCGAGTTCCAGCCCAGCGAGGGCAAGCCGCAGTACGAGAGGCAGCCTACTGCTGCAGACCAGGACAACCAGTGGAGATCCAAGATGCGCGCCGACGCTGCATCCCCGACTGGCACCCCAGATGCCAGCACGCCCTCGTCTCCCGCTCCGCTTGCTAGCCGTCCCAAGCTGAACCTCGCAAAGCGAACCGTTTCCGAGGCCCCAGCTGCTCAGCCAGCAACTCCCTCCGACAAGCCTAACCCCTTCGGCGCCGCCCGTCCCATCGACACAGCTGCTCGTGAGAGGGAGGTCGAGGAGAAGCAGAAGCAGGCCGCACAGCAGAAGAAGGAGGCAGACGACAAGGCCCGCGAGGAGAAGAAGGCCAGGGAGGCCGCTGCCAAGGAGGCTGCATCCGCAAAGTCGACCGAGGAACCCAAGGAGGGTGACGAGGTGCCCAAGGCTGTCGAGAACCCCGAGGCTGAGGCTGAGGACGAGACTGCCAACGGCGAGATCGTCGATGACAAAGAGGTCAAGCCTCAGGAGGTTGTCCAGGCCCCCAAGGACGGAGGATCCTGGAGACGCAAGTCCAGCACACCTGCTGCCCCCGCTGGTACCACAACCGAGACCATGGAAGACGATGGCTGGAGCACCGTCACCAAGGCCCCCAAGAACGCCCGCACCAACCGTCGCGGAGGCGCACCTACCCGTGCCATTGCCTCGTAAACCACCGCAACCAGATCACGGTGGTGAATCGGTGGCTGTTCCTTTTTTTGCGTTCCAGGAAAATAGCAACGTCGCGCATTTCACCGGCGTGGCGGAGTCATTCTCGAGGGTTTTGCTATCTGTTCATTCTGAGCAGCTGTGTCTTGTTAGCTGTCTTTCAAGCGCGCTGTACCTGCCTTGCGTTCAAGCTGGGATGCAAGGCGTTCGTCCGCTTGGTTAGACTGATGGCTCCCCAGCTGCACCTTCACCGGTCCATGTCGCTCATGATACCCGAGCATGCCCGTCACTCTGTTTTCTTTTCGTCCTCCAAAAGTCACGGTTTTCCAATCGCAGCATCATCTTGTCCGCTCATCTAGGCTTCGAAAATCTTGGACTTGCCATCTTCTCGAAAACCCTCCTTCTCCGAACACCACCAAAACACGGGTGCATCCCACCCCACTTACGAGGTCAATGTCGTGACGATAATGTACCTTCTCCATAGACGACATGAGTGCTTGGGCATGTATTTATTTGCAGGTTAGATTGACGATTGAGTTCTCCACTTCAAAGCTTGGTCTTCTGTGCATGCTGAGACAACGTTGTAGGCTAAACACTGACTGATGCTAAAACACGACGACATGGCTTTTTAACACTGTCGCGGACGACCCAAGTTTTGAATGTTTGGTGATCGATGTCAACGGCGATCCGCTCCCGCCCCAGTGGCTTGCAGGGTTGGTCCCCTGCTCAGCCGCCCCTCATACGTCAGATACGTCAGTCTGTCCAACCTCAATATCTTGCTTTGGTGTGCCCGAGTCCACACTGTCCTCATTCTAACGTGTCTCAGTACTTTTTTGTCTCTGTTTTGCGAGATCTGTCAAGAGTTTACCTTCAAGTTGCCAATTTCAAGTAATTTACTGTCCATTCCAGCTGTAAGGAATCTAGGGACAATTACGGTATCACAACATCCACCAGACTCTTCTTTGAATTGCGTCAATCTATACAATCTTCTACGAGTCCTGAACAATGTCGACAAAACCTCAATCACCCGGACCAAATGCCACCTCAGCAGCATCAGCAAAACAAGCAAGGTCCCGTAAAGCTCTCAACCCAGACGCAACAGCAGCGGGACGAGCAGGCTCAGCAGGGGGTGTGATTCTCGAGAAAGAAGCGGGGAAAAAGTCGTTCACTCCAACACCCACCGCAGCCCCAAAAGCTGCACCGACTCCATCCAAGGATGCAGCAGCCAAACGCAAACCCCGAAAGCTAAACAAGGAACCGGCATCTACACCTGCGGCTGCAAGCGCAACAGCAGCATCAAGCGTATCAAACGAAGCCGCCGAACTCGAAGCGCTCAAGAGCCGTGTCAGGGGACTCGAAGCGAAGGTCGAGGACCTCTATAAATCCACACCGCCCGCAAACGCCGTACCGCGTTCCCCACGGCGTAGGGGCAAAGGACGCAAGAACTCGAGTGCGACGACGACAGCGACTCTCGGCAACCTCGGACAATCCAAGACGGAACCAACCTCGCAAGTCACGGAGCTCGACGACGAAGAAGAAGCCGACGAAGAGCTTGTCCGCCTCGAATCCGAACTCGAAGTCGCGCGCCAGGACCTGGCACACTACCACCCACAGTCGCGTCCACGTGCGCGAAGGACAGGATCTGAAGATACAGAGTATGTGGAGGAGATACCACGAGAAGCACCAGGTGTGAACGCAGCCGGCAGCGATAGACAAGTCACGTTGAGCGGCAGCTATCGGATTCCGCTCCCGGCCAACCTGAACCCAGAGGACGTCAAGACGATCCAGAGCGGCGTGTCTGCGGCGCAGAACGTCGCTCGCTCGTTCCTCGACCAGCGGCGTGCAAACCAGGCCCTGAAGAATGCGCAGGCCGATGCTGGGCCTCCACCGCAGCCAAAGTCCAAACCTCGCCCAGCAACATCGTCGTCGTCGACGCCGAAAGCAAAGGCGAAAGCTCAGGAATCGAGCCTGGAAGTCAGTACGCAGCTGGATGGGGGAGCGGGAAAGCAGAGCTGGGGTGAGTGGATTGGCGGGTACAGCATGGCGATTAGTCGGGCGGTCAAGACGATTGAGCATGAGGCGGCTATGGAGGCCAAGACGGAGCGGCCGGCACAGAGCAGGAGGATGAGTACGCCCAAAGCAGGTGCGACGGGAGGGGCGGGAGGGAAGAAGAAGAGACCAGCTCCGAAGGCGACGTTGAGTGGGGAGCAGGTGCAGGGCTTGATGAGTTGAGAAGTAGCAGAAGGAGAAGGAGACGAGACCAGACGAGAGGACGTGTATATCATGTATCCGTTTGCACATGCATGCACCGGCGTTTTCATTTGGGCTACAGGGTATCTCATCTTGACTTTGTGTCAACAGCGTCTTATATTTTCCGCCTCGTGTACGCGCAGTACGCCTTGGCCGGCAGTTTCCAATCAGTTTTCCTCAGACTCGGATCAAACAGGTCAAAATCCGCCTTCTGCAGCCGATCAAGCCAGGTCTGCGTACTGATGCTCGGCATGAAGACGCCAAATGCAGCATCCACGTCGCTCAACTGCTGCTCACTGCCTGCGTTCATCTGCTGAGCGCTGTATTGATGCTCGCCGTCGTCCTGGTGCTCAAACTCGTGTCCCAGGTTCCCTTCGCTTCGAAGCTTGCCCAGCATCTCCCGCGCTGTGATCAAGTGATCGTTGGCGCGAGTCGCGACTGCAAAGACGGCGTCTTTCAAGCCTGGTGCCTCTCCTCCAAGGCGAAATACGTCTTCCTCCCGCACATTGGCTTCAGCCATTACGTCGAGGGGCAAGAGGACAGCGCCCTGTGCTGGGCCCGACTGGCCTGTGATGTGTCCGGCAGTACCACCGGGCTGGGGCTGGGGGAAGGCGATAAGTGGGATGCCGCGCAGCACGGCGGCGATGCCTGTTGCCTTTCCAATGTGGGAGGCGATGTGGTCTGTCGTCAGGGACGCCTGGGGCAGAGCAGATAGTGTCAGGTACAGCAAGGTCGAGTATGTGTTTTCGGCGTAGCTTTCGAGGGAGCTGAGAGTTGGGTAGGGTGGGTTTCCTAGGTACTGCTCGCGCGTGTTGATGACGCGGTGGAACCAATTCTTGCTCAGGCGCGACTTCCCGTCAGAGCGGACTTGCAGGTCCTCTGCTGCATGGGCAAGCAGAATGGCGACGGGCTCTTTGGGGGGCGAACCTGCGAGTGCTTTCGTCACCGTGTCGCGCCAGAACTGCATGCGCATCATGCCGACGGTGGGTGTGCTGGTGGTGTCGGCCACGCTGGCGACGTCGACATTGAAGGCGCGGATGGCGAGGTAGGCATCGCGGGAGGATTGCGGGATGAAGGATTGGAGGATGTGCGAAGGTGTGTCGTAGGTCCTGCGGAGGGGTTAGCTTGCGGATGCCGCGATGCAAGGTTAAACATGAACAGTAACGTGCCGAACAAGATTGGCGCAGTAGGCTCTTGCGCGCTCTACCTCAGCCTGTGAGGGGCGTGGGCCATCTGTGAAGCACTGCGACGTTCGTATTTGCCGCCGCTGAGGCAGGGAGTATGTGTAAATGCGCCGTATGGGAGCTGCCCGGAGCTTTGCAGTTTGCATTGAATGCGAAATGGAAACTTTGAGCAGAGTCTTGGAGGTACAGGATATATGACAAGGCAAACTAGAACAAGTTACAACGCCTCAATGGTAACGAGGCGCACACGTACTATTATTACAGAGGGATGTCAAAAGATATCTCGGTAAGCCGCAAAGCGCCCATGGCCACTCGCCCATGACACCGTCATGTCGATCACTTTAGCGGCGGCGTGGGGACGTGAAAGCGCGTCTGGCGGCGAGACGCGTCGCATGTACCGACGCCCCAAAGTTGGCGGCACGGAACCAGCAACACCATGGACTCGCCTCACCCCGACGAAAGACCAGCAAAGAAGCGCCGCTTTTTCGCAGAAGACTCGTCGCCAGCTCAAGTTCGTTCCAAGCCGTCCAACCCACCTCCACCGTCCCCGCCACACGCACCCTCGAGCCCAACACGCATACCAGACGAAAGGGAAGAGAGCCACAATGCAGCAGCACCGGATGGCTTCGATGTTGGGATGCTGCAGGCAGTCGTGGGAGAGCTTCCCTCTTCCACTCTGCAGAAGTTGAAGGACGTCAGTAGCAGCAATGTGGAGAGAGGTAGGCACACTCACTGTTGTATTGCAAAACCGGGCTAATCGTTGAATAGCAATCAACCTGTACCTTGACGGCTCTTGGGCCTCTGCCCCTGCTTCCACGCCCGCCTCTATCTTCCAACCGCGCCCTCAAGCCGTTCAGACAACGATAGCGAGCTCTCTGCAGCGCACAGAGTCCGAGGATTCCATCGCCTCGCAAGGATCCGCCACCTCGACACCCATGGCGCCCATACTGAGAGACATGCCTTCCAAGCGCTACATTGGATCGTTCGGAGTCGTGGGCTGGGCGACGACGAGTGGCACAGGACTGCTCAAGCACAACGACAAGGTCACTATCGAGCGCTTCAAGATGCAACCAAAGAGCAAGAAGCGTGTGGTAGCCCTCAAGAAGCAGGATATTGTCGTCAGGTTCACAAACGAGCGAGGGCAAGAAGTGGGCAGACTGGAAAACGACTCGGCAGCGTGGGTGTCTGCCTTGATCGACCAGAAGGTGTGCTCGTTCGAGGGCAGTTGTGTATACGTCCCAGATAGGATACGAACGAGTGACACGATATATCTCCAGTTACACGGCTACTTCTTGCGCAGCGCTTTCGACAAGCGCAAGTTCACCAAACCAGAGGACAACCGAGAGATCAGCATCTTTGAAGAGAAGGAAACCTCAGATGAGCGTGATTTGAGGATGCGCCAGGTCGGTCTCGTGAAACTTTTCGAATCCATCAGCCTGCATCCGTCACGTCAGAACGAAAACACAGAAAAGCACAAGCGGCAAGGTCTTCTGCAGGCAGCAGAGAGCGCCGAAAAGAAGGATGAAAAGCCCAAGGCCAAAAATGGCACGCCTGCAGACGGCACGTCTTCACCTCCCGGTGACGAAGCTGAGGAAGGCACAGAGCTCGAACAGGACCAGCTGGACTCGTTGTACAAGAAAGCGCAGTCGTTCGACTTCAACACCCCCGCGATGGAACCCGCGGACACATTTGTCATGGATCTTCGCAAATACCAGAAGCAGGCTCTGCACTGGATGGTCGGGAAAGAGAAGGACGAATCGCTTGAGGGCAAGGAGGTTTCGATGCACCCGTTGTGGGAAGAGTATCAGTGGCCTGAAAAAGATGCTGATAACCAAGACCTGCCCGTCATCGAAGATCAAGCCATGTTCTACGTCAACCCATACTCTGGCGAACTTTCGCTCGAGTTCCCCAGGCAAGAGCAAAACTGCCTCGGCGGCATTCTGGCTGACGAGATGGGTCTCGGCAAGACTATCGAAATGATGAGCTTGATCCACACGCATAGAAATCATCCGGACCAGAACGTACAATCAGACGTACCCAAAGCGCTTCCTCGCCTACAAAAGACCAGTGCAGCTGTTGAACCGGCGCCGTATACTACTCTTGTCATTGCGCCTATGTCGTTGCTTGCACAATGGCATAGCGAAGCGGAGAAGGCGTCGAAAGAGGGTACTCTGAAAGCCATGGTCTACTACGGATCTGAAAAAGCTGTCAATCTTCAGAAGCTCTGTTGCGCGTCCAACGCCGCTAACGCTCCCAACGTCATCATCACCAGTTACGGCACAGTTCTGTCTGAATTTAATCAGGTTGCTGCTCAAGATGGCAATAGAGGATCGCACGGTGGCATCTTCTCGCTCGAGTACTTCCGGATCATCCTCGACGAAGCACACTATATCAAGAACAGGCAATCCAAGACAGCGAAAGCTTGTTACGAGCTCAGTGCGAGACATCGGTGGGTGCTCACCGGTACACCAATTGTCAATCGACTTGAGGATCTGTTTAGTTTGGTACGCTTCCTCAAGGTCGAACCCTGGAGCAACTTTTCATTCTGGAAGACATTCATCACAGTACCCTTCGAAGCAGGCGAGTTCATTCGGGCTCTCGATGTGGTGCAAACAGTCCTTGAGCCGCTTGTTTTACGTCGAACGAAGGATATGAAAACGCCTGACGGCGAGGCTCTGGTACCCCTACCGCCGAAGGTCATTGACGTCGAGCGCATCGTGCTCTCACAAGATGAGCGAGACGTATACGATCACATCTACTTGCGAGCAAAGAGCGTCTTCACACAGAATGCTGAGTCTGGCATGCTGCTCAAGAACTACACCACCATCTTCGCTCAAATTCTCCGCCTCCGGCAATCATGCTGTCATCCTGTTTTGACGCGCAAATCCAGCCTCGTCGCCGACGAATTGGAAGGCAACATGGCGTCTGATCTTGCCAATGGCCTCGCTGACGATATGGATCTCTCCAGCTTGATCGAGCGCTTCACGGCCGACAGCGACCAAGATGTCAACAAATTTGGCGCCCATGTTCTCAAACAGATCCAAGACGAAGCCGAGGCTGAGTGTCCTTTGTGTTTCGAAGAGCCCATGGTCGACCAGGCCGTTACTGGCTGCTGGCACTCCGCGTGCAAAGAATGCTTACTGAACTACATCAACCATCAGCGCGACAAGGGCGAGGTTCCCCGCTGCTTCAACTGCCGCGAGCCCATCAACGCGCGCGACGTTTTTGAGGTCGTACGCCACGACCATGTTATTGACAAGCCGACACACAGCTTTGGCGTGGACGTTCCCCCGCCAGCTACTCAGACACCGCGTATCAGTCTGCGAAGGATTGGCCTTAGCGGCTCTGCGAAAACCCAAGCTCTACTGACTCACCTAAAGAAGAACAGAAAAGAAGACCCCAAAGGGAAAACAGTAGTCTTCTCGCAGTTCACATCCTTCCTCGACCTCATAGAGCCCGCACTGACCCGCGACCATATCCCCTTTCTGCGCTTCGATGGCTCCATGGCGCAAAAGACACGCGCCACGGTGCTCGCAGAGTTCACCGCGTCTCCGAAGCCCTACGTCCTACTGCTATCACTGCGCGCGGGCGGTGTGGGGCTGAATTTGACGTGTGCGCGAAATGTGTTTATGATGGATCCGTGGTGGAGTTTTGCGGTCGAAGCGCAGGCTATTGATCGTGTGCATCGCATGGGGCAGGAGGGGAGTGTCAAGGTAGTAAGATTTGTGGTCGAGGGCAGTATTGAAGAGAAGATGTTGAGGATTCAGGAGAGGAAGAAGTTCATGTAAGTTTTTGTCCGATAGAGGCAATATACACAGGTGCTAACGTGACGCAGTGCGAGTAGTTTGGGCATGATGAGCGAAGATGAGAAGAGAGTGCAGAGGATTGAAGATATTAAGGAATTACTCAGCTAAGACAGCCACATGGAGAATTAAAATAATTCTTAGCACTATCATGGAAGCAGTTCACATGTTCACCGAGGCATTTTCAGCACGCAAGGCGTCTTCCGCGTCATCAGCGACAAAACAGCAGTCTTCACTTTGGTTGTATACGCAGCACTTGTGTCTGCCTCGCCTTAGCCTCGGGCCACCTATCATCCGTTGCTCACAAATGAACAGAATCAAACGGACCGAGCACCAGCTAGTAACAGCACATGATAGCGTCGCGTTAGCGCTTAAGGCTGTGTAAACTTCCCTCCAACTATGATGTAGCGTGCCGAACGAGAACACGAGCACAGCTATGAATATCACCACCTACCACGTAACTAACATCGGAACTAAACAACACAGTTAAATCTAGCATTGTTACACCTACAAACGCCCCGATCAAAAGACCAGTACTCACAACCTCCCACTCGACTCCCCGCTCCGACCAAACACCACCATGTCCCCCAAGAAACCACCAAACCACGCGAAAAGCAGCGACCCTACACTCTCCCACACCAGTACGACACCCACCGCACCAACGATCCTCTTTCATCCCATGCCTAACACAACTCCAGCACCCCCCAAAGAACCCCACGCTGCGACGTCGTCATCGTCGGCGAAAAATCCTTTCAACAGATTCTTCGATCCAGACGGCGCTAAAGATGTAGTGGTGTTGAAAGACGACGCTGTTCCTGACCGAGGACAACAGCGCCGTCGGTCCGCGAGTGAGGTGTCTGGTGAGAAGGTGCACAAGGAGATAAGAGGGGAGGAAGGGGGGAAGAAGATGAGTGGTGAGGCGCCGGTGGAGGGTAGGTGGGCAGCGGTTGCGGTTGGGGTGGTATCTTTGCTTAGGGGGATTTAAACGGGGGTGTTGGGTTCTGGAGGATGAATTAAATGGGGAGGGGTTGGCGTGGAAGATGAGTTTTTTATGGTGTACTGTTACTGGGACGCTTGGGTATAGCGATCAGGATGATGCGAATAATACTCGGATCGTGGGGGTAACATCATTTACAACTGTGCTGTACAGTTCTCTCCGCTTAGACACCGATGTACTTCCTGATATCTGGCAGTGCTGTACCATCCTTCGCGCCTTTATACCCTTCCCCCGTCGCCGTACACCCCGGAACAAGTGCGCAGAGCGTAGTGCCCAAACCCTCTCGCATGAAATTGCCACCAACGAGCGTCAGTCCACCCTCGCGAACGTACTTCTGCAGATCGAACGGCGCGCGGACAACATCTTCGACCAGGTTCAGCGGCGGGGGCGTGTAGTTGGGTGGTTGGCGGTAGATCAAAGATATGTAGCGGTGGGCTTGCACGGATAGAGGGGTGAGTGCCATGTAGCGCGCTTGCGTCTTGGGCGTTTGGGCTGCGATGCATGCGGGCTGGACGTCGTAGACGATGTGGTGCAGGAATTGGCGGAGGAGGGGGAGAGAGGGACCTGGCGCGTCAGGGTCGACTTGGATGTAGGTGTACTTGGTTGTAGCTGGGTCGATGTTTGCCTCCGGGTCAAAGGAGAAGATGGGCTCTTGGAGTGTTTCTGGATGGTTTGTTAGTTCGATGATCTGATGGTATGTTGATTCGCAGAGAACATACGCAGGACGTTGAATTCGTTTCCGAGGTTCTCATTGATGTTGCCGTATTTGACACGCAGGTCGGTTGTGGGTGTAAAGTCTGGTACTGAGTCTGGGATCACACTTGCTGATCTAAACTTGTTCGATACTTCGGCAGACCGCGCAGCAGTGATGCCGGATGTTGGGCATGACTGCCTCTCCCCAAGCAGAGGTGACGCGTGAGTCGAGGTAGCGAGAAGGATGATTAGAATTAAGGTCTTCATGTTGAACTAATATAATTCAAATGTGTGGAAGTCAAGTAGATTGGAGGGTCTACCCGTGTGGCATCTATATATATGCCCCCTGCAGGTTGCCTTTAGTGGGAGCGGGTATGCTTAGGAAGGGAGATGATCTTGGTATGAGTCGCGACTGCAGCACTGGATTGTGAAACTAGTGTACGCCAAAAGCCAAGTACCACCAACTGCACAAGTTTATGCGCCTTGAATGCTCCAAATGCCGTGTTAGATCATCGATATCACTCCGCTGCAGAGAAGAGCAGTCCCGCTGATTAGTCGACGAAGACTATCGAACACCAGCCAGCCCTAATGGCGACTTGCCAAGGGACAGTGTAGAAAAAGGTTCCATGAGGTCGGTGGCAGCATCACCACCGGAAAGCATGAGGCTCTAGGCTAAATGAGCGTACTGATCAACGAACTTTGCGGCTAACGCATCGCACCGCTTTCGCTTGGCAGAGATCCGGGAGTGGAGACCGAGTGATGTCATCAGGTTCTCTGCTATTGATTCGAACAGTTGCAGCAGGCTGTCGAAGCCATCCAGTGTTGTTGAGGTAACGTGGGGTACGATCCACGTCCTTAGCTTGGGTACATGGTTGCACAAAGCCGAGACATACAAAGCCAACCACCGCGCTGTTGAGAGAGCTAGCGTTCATTTGAGGAGGAAAGTCCGTTGCCGTGTGGCTCGCAACCATGTGTCCTCGAAAACACAACCTTCCAAGAGGTCAACAGTGCGTCCGATTCCAATGCGTACGTACGTCTCCTCGTTCTTCTCCGTTTCCGTCTTCTCGACCAACATGAAGTACGTGACGTTTGTGTCCTGTTGAGAGTCCCATGTTGGCTCAGGTTGTTGCATCAGCACAATTGCTATGCACTCATTGAAATCTTGGCTTGGTATATGGTCCAGATAGCCGGTTCCAATGCGAGATCCAAACTCCTCGTAGATAGAGATGATACGTCGCAAATCTGGGTCGTCGAATGGTGGCTGTGTATCACAGCTACTTCGACAGAAGAATCTGGTGTGATACGCTTCGACCCGCAGTCTAATATCTCGTCCACGGTCCACGGCGTCATCGCTGAACTCAAGCCGGAAACCGACTATGCTCGCAGTGTAGTTTCGAGCATCTTTGACAGACGGACGTCTACACGCAGCGTCCAAAACCCATGCTGGTGGCTGACATAGCATCCTCACGGGTCCCCTTCTAGATGCCCAGGACCAGCTAGGAGCCACAGAAGGTCCATCACATAGTTTAGTACTTTCGCAATACCAAAGGAAACCATAAGGCAAGTGCTCCCACCAAAGTCCTGCAGCATACTTCATGCCCGTGGCATTGCGAAACGTCCTCGCTATACCACCAATCGCCGCGAAGACGTCAGTATCTACCGTCAGATCTAGCCCGGAGTATTGACACACAATGTCGTACCACTGCTTGATCTGGACAGAAGCAGCATCGCCGAGGTAGTGCTTTCTGACAATGCGCTTACCGGTATCTTCGACTGAGAGGGATGTGGTTCTTTCTCGTGCAGAACAAGCCATGCATTCCCAGAGAATCTCATCTCTCGCATAGTGTAGTACTCGTCGAGATAAGAGTCTTTCCTGGAGTACCCATCCTCTTCGACTCAGGGGTGACTGGCGGAATGTGTCCTTCCAAGACAGTCCTGAATCTCGCCACGACTCCTTGTCATCAACTTTTGCTATTGGAAAAGCTCTCTCATTGGCAAGAAAGCCTGTTGAGCCGTCAGGCGCATCCAGTGCAGATATAGTCAGGTGTGCATTCCTGTAGTAGTGCCCCATCTTTGCAGCTTCTGCTCGCCAGTCTTCTTGGCTGTCCTGGATAATGCATAGAGCATCGATCCAAAGATACTTGATGTTGAGTTTGCGCGTGACTTCAATCGCATCTCGAAATGTGCGAGGTAGACTGGGAGGGTCAATGTGTATCTCGAAAAGCCTCAGATTGCCAACCGTGGTTACCAATCCAGGAGAGCTGCCCCAGCAATGGCTCAGGGCTGCGTATGTTTCCCCGGGTGGAAGAGAGTTCCAGTACGTAAGACGCAGTTTATCCGTGACCTCGATCAATCTCCTTGGGGTGACGAGGTCTTTTGGCGTCTGACAAGCATCGTGATTTGCAACACAGTCAGCGAGCCAGTCCGAGATCAGACTGTATGTCGCTGCTGTATCTGGACGAGGGTGGACTTGTCGAAATTCGTGATCTGTCGGTCTCTAAGCATGGAGACGTGACGCACAGAAGCCAACACTGACCTGGCCCAACGACTTCGAATCTTTGAATGGCATCATTGAAACCTTTGACAGACACTGAGTCGTTGTGAAGCCTGGCAATGCGCAGTCTTTCGCATCTACCAACGTCTCCTGGCAATTGCTTGCAAAATGTGTGGAACAACAAGCGACAGATCTGGCAGCCCTTTGCTGCTGAGATTCTTAAGCTTATCTGGGTATGATGGTCGATCCAGTCGTGTATGTGGGCGCCGACTGTTCTGCGGCAGAGGCTGCAGAGTGCGTCAGAGGTCGGCATGACGCCCTGTACCTTTCATGTTGGACTCTGTCCTTGGCTCTTCCTGTCTACATGTGTTTACGCACAACGGAAGGATCTTGACCGTTGGATTACCTAGTACCGCAGTCGGCCCAAGGTACCTGACGCTAACGGGACTGTGACGTGATGTTTTGAACTTTGCCCCGCGTCCCACCGAGGCTCGGAGTAAAGAAGTTCGCAATCGCAGTCGCAATTGCCTCTTGCTCCCACCACAACTCCCCGTGCCGTATACAATTCGCCATGGCATCCGCAACAGCTTCAGACGTCCAGACGCCGTCGCAGCCCACGCCACAAAACCTGACCACATCGGCTAGCACCCAATTTCCCACCATCAACATTGGCACACGCAACTCGGCACTTGCTCTCGTCCAGGCCAACGCCGTCAAGCAAGCTCTAAAGGATGCCAACCCAGACCGCACGTACGAGATTTGCCCGGTCATGGTGCAGGGAGACAAGGACAAGATCACCCCGCTGCAGCAACTGAGCCAAGGCGAGAATGCAAAGAGCCTGTGGACTGGCGAGCTCGAGAGCATGCTGGAGAAGGGAGACTTGGACATCATTGTTCACTGCCTGAAGGGTATTTTGAAACTACTCACCGTGTTATACCGACCGCTGACCAGCACAGACATGCCCACCCATCTGCCTGACAACCTCCTCCTCGGCGCCATTCTTGAGCGCGAAGACCCCAGCGACGCCCTCATCATCTCGCCGCGCCTTCCCAAAGAGACTACACTTGCCACACTACCACAGGGCGCCACCATTGGCACGTCTTCTGTCCGCCGCGCCGCTCAGCTACGCAAGCTCTACCCACACCTGAAGTTCGCGGACCTGCGAGGCAACGTTGGGACGAGGTTAGGCAAGTTGGATGCCGAGGATTCGCAGTACTCTGCCATCATCCTCGCAACTGCCGGTCTGAACAGGATAGGCTTCTCCAACCGAATCAGCCAGAGGCTCAGCAGCAGCACCGGCGGCATGCTGCACGCTGTCGGTCAAGGAGCCTTGGGCATTGAGATTAGGAGAAATGACGACGTCATGAAGGACATGCTTAGCAAGGTACGATGTGAGCGCACCACGCGGGCTTGTGGTGCCGAGCGTGCACTTTTGCGAACCCTAGAGGGAGGATGCAGCGTGCCAATTGGTGTCGAGACAACATGGCGTGGCGGGAAAGGCCTGGCGGTCGGCGTACAACCCGCTAAAGATTACGACAAGCACGGCGCTGCTCTGGAGGCTACAGAGCCAGATCTTGATGACCAGGAGCTCGTGCTGAAGACAATGGTCGTTAGCGTCGACGGTACCGAGTTCGTCGAGCACGAGGCAACACGAAAGGTTCGGTCCGCAGAAGAAGCTGATGAGTTCGGGCGGGATGTTGCAAGAGTCTTGATAGAGAAGGGCGCGGGCAAGATTCTTGAAAAGATCAAGGTCGAGAAGCAGTGGGGTGCAAAGAAGCAATTGGAGGCAATGGGCGTCGCTCCAGGCACGGCATAGATGAGCCGACAGCGAGCCATGAATGCACAAATCACATTGCTCCTGTGATATCAAGCACGTGGTTGAAGATATGTGATTCCTACGTTATAAGGGCATGGCCAGACGCAAACGACACATTCTGAGGTTGACTTCACCGAGCAGCAATTTAAGGAGCAATTTCGTTTCCCTCACCCACGCCGAACATGAAAGAAATGTGCTGACCATCAATCTGTTCGATATATCGCGTATAGACAGTCAACGAGCTTCCGAAGTATGTATCCAACTCCAAACACCTTACTCTATCCATGTATGCGCCATCCATTAAGGCAAAGGCCAGCCTCCTCCACCACTCGATCTTTCCCACGTCTCGACACTACACTTTACACTCCCCGGCCTTGTCACTGGCGCAGAGACCGTCCGCTCCTTCCGCTCCGGCTCCCCACTCACGACTGTCGTCGTGCTCCCCAATTGACTCGCCCCCAGCCGCGGCGTCCCCAGACTCTGCAAACTCATGCGTCGACTCCTCGGCCACGGGGACAGCGGCATACTCCCGCCGTCTCTCGAGAAGGATATGTTGCGTCCGAACTCGCGTATCCTTGCTGGTGCAGTCGATACCACGAGGGAGGTGAGGAAGGGCAGGTTGGCGAAGATGATGAGGAGCGTGGGTTCCGATGTGTAGTAGAAGAGGTAGGCGCCTGACTCTGGTGCCGTGAGGACTAAGTATCGTGCGAAGATGCCGAAGGTGAGCGTCAAGATGCCCGTTACTGTGAGGATGGTAAGGAGGAAGCGACGTGGTGTTGGTATGAATGGCGTTGGGAGAATGAGGACAAAGAAAGTGGTCAGGGTGGTGGATGTTAAAGAGACAATGGTGTGGTTGTGGTAGGTTAGACATTGTGGATTGTCTTCCATGTGTGCTGGTTGACACCAGGATAGCAGTGAGATCTGGGTGATTAGGAAAGAGAGAATACAGATGGCCGAGACGACCTGGACATAGCGTCTTCGAAGGATACTGGATGCGACTGGACTGTCTGGGTCAGTGAGAATAACGGCAATTTGATGGGTGCAAACGTACAAGATTCGCCAGTACAAGACTAAAAGGCACGCTTTGACAAGCCACGTTATGACCAGCTGAAGTTCTTCGAGTACGTATCGATATGTACGCTGTTGTTGCGTGGGTTCGTTGGAGACCAGGTTGGTGAGAACGATGAAAGCAGTGAATGGCAGAAGGAGGGACACCATGATCCAGTCATCGGCTTGCAAGTCTGCAAAAGACTTGAGCATGATGCGTCGAAAGATCAGTCTCGCGACAATGATCGAGAAGGCCAATGCATAAAATGCCCATGACTGAATGGCAAGTGAAGAGTCGGTGTCCATGATGAACGCAAGAAAACAAGTGACCAACAGAAGAATGACAATGATAAGAAAGAAGGCCCGGTAGTAATACGACAATCAAGAAGTAACAGACATGGTGAATGAATGCGAGTGTGGAAAGAAGCTAAAAGGTTGGGACGAGAATAGAAAAGCAACTACGGATAGTCATTGCGTTCATCCACCTACCGAGCACGTTCTGTATCACCTTGGTATATCGACACGGCCGCCCCCATGTCTCAGACAAGCAAAAGCACCGCCCACGCAGCTCGATCGCGCACCATAGACGCGGGGTGACCAATCCGCGGGTTGGCCAGTGGCGGTCCTCTGCAGGTAGTCCCGAAGGAGGGTTGCGCTACCCTCTCTTGTCCGAGAGGCTGTGACAGGGGAGTTCACGTGTATGCAGCGAACTAGATATCTGGTTATGTGCCTTAGGGACGCCGGCGAGTTGGTTGGAGTGCAGGAGGGAAGGAATGCTGAAGGTCTTGCCTGGACCCTGGAACCGTAGGCGAGGCAGAAGTCTTAACCCGTAGCAAATCATTGCGCTTCCATCATCACGACAACGACGCGGTGGAAGGCATTATTGGACGCCGCTCTTGGCTTTGACCTTGTTCCTGCCCTGATCGACAACACGGATTTAGGCGACGGCAGGGGCCAACGTCTCGCTTTTGCTCTCAGCTTCTGCTACATACATCATGCCCACGCGTAGCCGCCTTTGCAGTGGGGACTTTCGATAGATCATCATGCATGCAGCTTTCGAGCATGCTTGGCTCACTACCAAGCAGGTTCTGTTGACTTTTGACAAGAGATGGAATGGCGAGGACAACGGTACCTTGTCCTGAAGGCGACGGTGTGTGAAAAAGCAAAAGTGACAGCAGCTCAAACTCTGGTCCGCGGCACTGGAAGTGAATGGCCGCATACGAGCTTTACGACACGCTTGAAAGACAAAACTCAATTAACCACCTAGAGAGCAATCCTTGTCCAAGCAACTTGCTAAGTTATCGAGAGATCGTGCGATTCGTAACCACTCCTCTGGGACAGCTCGCTTCATGACGCTACGGCCCGGCCCCACGAGACAACTTCCCGGTGTCTAGCTATCTACTTGACGTACCCACGGAGCGCTGTTTGTCCGGATCGAGCTGAGCCACTTTGGTCACTGCGGCCGTTCCGCACCATGTGGGTTATCGTCGCACAGCATGCTGCTTCGAGCGCTGCAGGGTCATGTTCAAGGATGTATTCCACATCAGGTTTTGCGATCGACAAAGTTGAATCAAAAAGAATAGAATCACAGGTCTCGCATGGTTGAGCCATCTTGAACCTCATCAGGGCAATCGGTCACAAATGACATCCAGGATGTGCCATAGGGGCTACAGCCCCAATTCTTATAAGAACCGCTCAGTTCAGCAGACCGGTATTGTAAACCGACCCCTGCATATGCAGCGAACATCGCCTTTCCTTCTACATCTTAAAGACACTACTGCAAGCCTACGGTCTCGAGCACCGAAAAGGATGCGCGAACCTCCACTATTATTGGATGAATCAATGCGGACCGATATTCCGCGGACTTTCCAGAAGACAAGTCATAACTTTGCAGTATCAACGCAGTACTTCCAGGCCCACGTGTTCGGAATACTTGCTGCAGCATGTTAGATCGAGGAAGATTACTTGTACCCGATCATATCATACAGCCTCATTCTTAAGCGAGGACCTGATCAGCACCTTGCAATACACTGAACCCATGGGCGATTGCCGCAGCACTGCCACATCGGGATCCCGAACCGCCAACATATCGTACCTGGCAGACAGTCATCAGCCGGGCACGCTACATTGTGTTGGCATAAGACCGACCATGGGCTGACTTTTCTAAGACCCATAGACGCAAAGAACATGACATCCTAGTCGAAACAGCTAGTATGTGCGCCGTCGCATACCACAGTGCCCTCTTCCGGGCCAGCATCCTCTTGAAAGAAACCACTTGCGAACTGTCGTCCCGTCATCGAGGTAAGCTTTAGTCCGGAAAATCAAGTTCTAAAGCGGTAATTCTATGCCCCTCGTCCGTACCTGCAGCAGATCTTGCAGATCCGCCTACCACGCACTGCACACGCGAAGTCCACACCTGCCTATTCGAGCTTCACATCCACACAGCTCTTCTCAGCACACCAATCGAGTTTCCTTGATTGACAGACGATAGATGATAGATGTATCGATGCAGCTGTCGTGACACCCACCTCGAGACTCTAATACAAAGCCCACGGCAGATAGAGCAGTAGCCTCGCGCTCCGAACCTCTAAGCGACATTAGATTAGACTGCATTACATACGCAAGGCTCAATCAGCTGAGAGCAGCTAGATCCTGGGGGTCCGAAGCGTGGGAGGAAGCACTGATTGACTAGATATGATGTACAGATTTGGAACGAATGCGTGAACAAGATATGTACTGCATACGAAGACATACACATGGTATATTGATGTCTGCCGAGCGCGGGCCGCTTTGATAGGAGTTGATCTGGTACTGAGATAACGCATGCTATCTTGATGCAAGTTTGTTTACCCGAGATCCCGGTTGTTGGTGCAGTAGTGCAGCCTCATCCAAGTTTCGGTAGTTGATGCTATCTCCATACTTGAACGCACGGGAAGTGTGCTCCGCACAAGACTGGATGTAGAAGGTAGTACAACCGGTGGATGCAGAATGGTATAGACAACGAGAGTGTTGAAGATGTACTGGATGTGACGGTCCAGGCAGGAGAGAATGAAGACAGGACATCACCCACAACGGAAGCCAAGAAGATTGAAGCAGTTGGAAAAATATGTTTCATTGATGTAAAAGGTCATCACAGCAAAAGAAAGTATGTCCCCTCCATGTCCTCATTCTTGCGCCTGATGGCGCTAGAACAGAGACACAGAGGCATCACCACCCGATTTGAAGAAGGTGGATGATGATGGTGTTTACTCTCGCTTCTATGTCCACACTGACTCAACGTGGTAATAACGTAACGGCCAGCTCTAGCTAATGTAGAAGCGGATGCAGTCAAAGAACCGAAGACCAAAGTCGACTGTCCTTTGATAGCCCATACCCATCTGCAACGCTTGCCGCTCATGACAAGCGACAAGAGCCACAAGAAGAGTGTAACCCCCAGATAATCATGTATTTGAACAAACCCCCCCAAAGGCACTGAAATCCTCGTAACCACAGTTCGATGCCTCGTGTCAAGATCGAAAGATAAACCAACGAGACGAAGAGGCATCTACCAATTGCTGCACGCAGGGAGGCTGAGACCTGCTTCATGACCACCAACGTCGTCAAACAACTGTGATGGTCTTGTCCTCGGAACTATTGAAAGTATTGTCTGGATGTATGGCGATGAACAAAGTGCAGGTCACCTAGCGATCTTCTAAGGCGAACCATAAAATGGAAAGCACCAAGATCGGAGAGAAGGAAGAAGAGACTGGCGCTGCCCGACATGACGTTCAGCATGATGCAGGTTCTGACCTCCTGCTGGTTTCAAGGTTGTACCCTCATAGCTACACAATCAAAGATCGTGTATCTCGTTGCGCGCTGATCCAGCGGCAGTATCAAATAGCCACGAATGGCCTGGCAGCACTTCCGTGCTTCCGGAGACGTCCGTGGGTGCCTATCAGTAAAACATGCCAGGGACCTTTCGGTCTGTCAGAGCCGCCCAAGGGCAAACTCAATGTCTGTTGGCGTCTTCCACCGCGATCGGATTCCGAGACTTGCCAGAAACTCTTGCTTTCGCTCGAGGTCTGACCTCTCCTGACTCCTCACTCGGTATCGGGGGCTGCCCCCTCAATGATAGGTCCACTCCAAACTGGATATAGTCCCTCCTGCGATGGGCAGTATGAGAAAATATGACGATGTAAAGAATCCCTTCTGCTGCTAAGCAGTGTGGGAACTGTATGACCAGAGAAAGGTCGAAGGGCGTATATGCCACGTTAAAACGTGACGCCACATAATGCAAGGCCGCAGCCAGGAATGTAGAAGCAGACTCCTCGCCGATCATCCCGTTGTTCGCGTTATTCGTATGCGCCTGTTACGGTGTTGTGTGATGGTGGCCTTGATGTGGACGCCCGTGTGCGGTTACGTCGAAGTTGGCGTTGGCACAAAACCCGGTCGCATCGTGTTCGCTCGGTGATGTGGAATCGGCTCGTCGTGCTTCGGTAAAAGAACATCTTCTGGGGTCGCTGATAGCGATACACCCTGTTCTGTAAAAGTGGCTCGTCTGACTGCTGGAACAATCTCCCGACCCCTTCCTGCAGTGACGCATGGCCTGTCGAGAGCGCTACTCAATCGATCGCTCTTTGCTGTCCAACTGGGATAAAAACGGGCATCGGGGATCCTGACGCTAGCCGACCTTGGCCATGTATGGGCCATCCCTTGCGGGGCATTCCCTGAGCTGCGAGATAAAACTCGACGTAAAATGCAAGACAGAGCTTGACAAAACTGCAAGAGGCTCTGAGGCATTGCAAAACTTGCGAGGAGCGACCTCGACTTGAACGGCAGCGAGCCTCACACCGAGTGCCCACTCCAAAACGTCAGCCTCGAAAGGCCCGACTACGAGCACTGGCACCTGCGGAGCCTGAACGTGCTGAACTTCGAGGACGGCCTCTTGATAGAGCGCTCGCCTCTCATCGCTGGCTTCGTGAAGATCCAACGGGCATCGAAGGCTCCAATCAAGGATGCCAACGCCTGCGAGCACCTAGCTCGACTTGAACCGACCTCTGTCTTTGAGAGCTGCCGGCTGCGGGACGTCTCCCGACTTCTTGCAGGCACGTGGCCATGCTGAGTCTGCCATGATGAACGCACGAAAGTTTCGGCTCATTCGATCATAGTCGGACTGGAGACTTCCACGTCACTGACTTGGCAGTGCTATTCACACCCCTCGTCCGTGGTTGTACTCAATGTCGGGTGACACCTATCTGGACCGGTGGCCAAACCGGCAGATAGTGCTGTGCCCAGGGAGGACTGCGCCTCGGTTGAGACCACGTCTCTGATCCATGGACCTGCGTTCCGGACGCTTGAGTGGTGTAAGCTGGTTGTACAAGGGAACGTAGAACCGGGATGGGAAATGGGAGGTGGTAGAAAATTGAGTAGAGAAGGAATCTGCATCGGCGCACAGCAGATCGTAAAAGGTGTGTAGGAAAATGAACCAGAGACGTGGCCTCCAAGGGCAAAAGCACACCGGTAAAAAGCAGTGAGGTGTTGAATAAGAAAGGAACGAGGGACGTGGGCTTTATAAAGCCATGGTGGAGACGCGTGAGGAGGGGGTTGGGCGCGTTGCAAATTTAATAAAGATGAGGGTCGGCTAGGGCTGCTTAGCGTGGTGGGCCCAGGCGCGTGCGTCATTGATCGTGAACACCATCGTTCGCGGTCGCAGTTGAGCGAGCTCCTCACCAACGAGATACACCATGGTAAGCCTGGAGTCATGCAGTTGGTTGCAGTTTGAGTAGCTTTTAACAGCCGTTTAGCCTCCAAAACGTCGCGCTGCTCCGGCAAAGGCTCGTCCGGCACCCAAACGCGCCTCTAAGCTTGCCAAAGAGAACGGTTTGAGTGCTGACCAAGAGGCTGAGATCCGTGAAGCCTTTGGTCTCTTCGCTGTACATCATCCAGACCACGAAGACTCAAAAGAGGGTGTTTTGCGAAAAGATGATGTGCGGCGGTGCCTAATGTATGTCGAAGCTTGTATGGATTGGTGCAACCAAAGGCTGACTTGACAAAGCTCCCTGAACCTCGCACCCGAGAAATCCGAACTCCCTTCCATACTTGCGACCATTGACCCCCTCAATACTGGCTTCATCGACTTCGTACCGTTCATCTCATATGCAGCTATTGCCATGCACTCGAAAGAAGCCGGATCAGACGAAGACATGGAAGACGACGACGACTACCGAGGCGAGAGCAACGCAGAGGAAGTCAGCGCAGGATACCAGCTGTTCACTCATGGTGGCCCTGGACCTATCACAATAGGGCATCTGAGAAGGATAGCGAAAGAACTGAGAGAGGACGTACCGGACGATGTCTTGAGGGATATGATTCTCGAGGCGAACGGCGGCGTGCGAGCCAAAGGCAAGGATGTTGGCGGGGTGTCGTTGGAAGAGTTCGAAAGCGTGATGAAGCGGGCTGGACTGTCCTTTGGCTAATCACCGGCTTTTTCAACAGCGTCAACAGCCCACCGCCTACCTGGAACCCATCGTCTACCTTCGATTTTGCGTCCTGAAACCCGACTGGAGCATGCCGGGTGAGACGTAACGACTTGGCCCGATGGCTCAGATCTTTTTTTGGTCGCAGTATGCAATGTGCAAGTTCTCTAATCTAGGTGTGACTTGAGCTCTCAGCGCCAGCTACCGGTTGAAGCCGTCTGATAGATGATGGCTGTGGACAACTATGGAGATGTGGCATTCAAATGCGTCTGGAGGTGGGACCAATTCTGTCCAAAGGGAGCCTGTGTATGATCGCTCCACAGGACATGCTACAACAAATTCGATACCCTTGAGCGAGTACACGTAGAAGCCGTCGTGCACAATACGAGCCATTCTTAAGATAGAAATGACGGAAACACTCCGAACCAATCATTGAATCATTCGCCGTAGACGTCAGCCTTTTGAAAGTTGCTGGGCTTGGCAGGGATACACGACCAGCAAAGAGAACACGACGCAGGTGCAACAGAGGGGCGCAACGAATTGAGCACCAACTCTGCAATCTTTCCTCTTACGCACAGGCACTGCAGTACGTCGTATATCTCGGAAGTCTCACTGTGACGCAGACTAACAGCGTATCGCAGTCCCGCTCGATGCACACGGCCTAGGACCCTTTTCTTACTCTCTCCCCTAGTGGCATGTCCAGCGGCATCGAAGCCCCCGGCCAACGACGTCCCGGTATCTGGTCCTACCTCAGCTTCACTGGCCCCCGCCGCCGCGTCTCTGTCTCCCTTCCTCGCAGCTACAACCCCAACAGCGACCCTCACGAGAAGCCCGACCGTCATTCGCGACACCGGTCAACAAACTCGACAGGCTACATGAGCGACTTCAAGGGCTCCGCGATGATGAACCAGGGCCAGCGCCTGCGCTACCTGAAGACGGGTGGCATCATTGCCTTTGTCTTGCTGGTACTCTACTTTGTTGCACCGCGTGATGGTCTTTCTAGAGGTGTGTAGGCCGCCAGCCACAGACACGGAAGCGCATGCTGATCACGAACTACAGGAACAGTGTCGACAGGAGGCAACACAGCAGACGGTGGTGTAAAAGCAACATGCACCAAGTCGTTCTCCAAGGATAAGCCGCTCATCCAGTATGCGCTCATGATCGACGCTGGCAGCACCGGCTCCCGCATCCACGTCTACAAGTTCAACAACTGCGGCCCGAGCCCGGAGCTCGAGAGCGAGGTCTTCGAGATGACTCCCAAGCGGGAAGGTGGCTCTGGCCTCTCTTCCTACGGCGATGATGCTGAGGGTGCTGCAAAGAGCTTGGATGTGCTCATGGACAAGGCAGTTGCCAGCGTGCCCCCCGAGTACCAGCGATGCTCCCCCATTGCCGTCAAGGCCACAGCAGGTCTCCGCAAGCTCGGCGAGGAGAAGAGCAATAACACTCTGCGCGCCGTCCGCAACCGTCTCGAGACCGCCTACCCCTTCCCTCTCGTGTCCGAGGAGCGCAACGGCGTCGAAGTCATGCCCGGTGAGATGGAGGGCGTCTACGCGTGGATCACCATCAACTACCTGCTCGGAAAGATCGGTGGCCCCGACAAGACACCTACAGCTGCTGTCCTCGACCTTGGCGGTGGTTCAACCCAGATCGTCTTCCACCCAACCTTCCCCGAAACGCCTCGTGGTGGTCTTCCCACCCAGCTCGCCGAGGGCGACCACAAGTACGCACTCAGCTTTGGTGGTCGCGACTTCGCCCTCTACCAGCACTCCTACCTGGGCTACGGACTGATGGAAGCGCGCAACAGCCTGCACAGCACGATCCTCGACGCGCTCTACCAGCAGAACAAGGAATCGGGTGCGAAAGAATACCTCAAGTCGCCCATTGTCAATCCTTGTATTGCCCCGGGTATGAGCCGTGAAATTGACGTGAAAATGCCCAAGGGCCACGCCCTGGGCGAGACGGTAACAGTCAACATGACGGGTCCCGCAACCGCAGCACCCACGCAATGCCGCGGCTGGGCCGAGAAGATGCTGCACAAGGAGGACGAATGCAAGATCGCGCCGTGCGCCTTCCGCGGCGTCCACCAGCCTCCCTTTGAGCAGACGTTCGCAACCGAAGCCGTGTACCTGCTGAGCTACTTCTACGACCGCACACAGGACCTAGGCATGCCGGAGTCGTTCACGATCCGCGAGCTGCAGAACCTCGCCGACAAGGTATGCCAGGGCGAAAAGGGCTGGGACGTCTTCACGCCCGTGCCCAAGGCGCTCGAGGAGCTGCGCGGACGACCCGAGTGGTGTCTGGATCTCAACTTCCAGCTCGCCCTGCTGCACACTGGCTACGGCATGCCGATTGACAGGGAGGTGCGCATCGCCAAGCAGATCAAGGGGAACGAGCTGGGCTGGTGCTTGGGTGCCAGGTACGTCTTTTCTTCTCTTACCCTCTGTTCCCAGTCGTTGATCATGGTCATGATCATGATCATTTATCACGTTCAAACAAACGCTAACACAACCCACAGTCTTCCCCTTCTGGAAAAGGAATCAGGGTGGCAGTGCAAGGTCAAGGAAGTCAACTAGCCGCACCTTTTCTTAAACGTCGCTGCTGTATCGATACTAACTCGTGCGTACATGAGAGTGCGTATGTGTATGTGTATGTGTGGCTCCAAACGTCTGTTGCATCACGTAGCTAGGTAGTTAGGGGATCCGGTGGTTTACCGTGCATAGATAGGCGTCTAGGTTTCTTTTTCTTTTCTTTTTTTTTGAGAGGTCCCTCACTGGCTGAGCTTAGCTGGGTGGGTTTTGATGGGATGGATAGGTTGTGTGTTATTATTATAGAAATGTCACGAAATACCTACTTATTCTGGTCTTTTTTTTTTTGATCCGAGGTCTTGACTTCTTCTTCTTCTTCTAACGTCTAGATCTAGTGTGGGGAAAGTAGATGGGAATCTAGGGTATTGTAGAGGAAGAGACAGGAAATTTAAAACGACCCAATCTGGCCCTTGGTGTACATGGTTTGTCTCCGTTTCGCCCTTTTCTTCTGCTCGTGTGTCATGCCCAACACATTTGCGCCGTTCCGTCCACCCTGTGCGCCTACCCTCGACTTGGCTCGCTTCAGCTTCAACTTGCCCATCCACCTCCTGCCCTTCCTGACAATTGTCTGGCTCATAAGTACGAGCATGGTTAGCACCATGACGGGGACTGCGATGATCCAGAAGAAGCTATCAGAGTGGTGTTGCACGCCGTCGAAGCGCGCGAAGTTCTGTCCAAAGTATCCGACCAAGAAAGTAAGTGGGAGGAAGAAGATGGTGACAGCGGTGAGCACCTTCATAGACTCGTTTTGGAACGCACCCATCATGTTGAAGATCAAGTCGATGAGGTTGTCGGCTGCGCGCCGCATTTGGTCCAACGAGGCGGTGATCATGATGCAGTGGTCTTCCACGTCGCCCAGGTAGGTGTGTGCGAGGGGTGAGATGGTGATGGAGGACATGGTTTTGCGGGTTGCGAGATTGGAGTTTTGGTGCTGGATCCAATTCTGCTGCATTGGGTCGGATTTGTGGTCGCGGAGTGCATTGATGAGGGATATGATGGGCTGGATTGTGTTGCGCAGGATGGACAGTTCCGAGGTGAGTAGGTAGAGGGATTGCGAGTGGTGGATCTCGGGGTCTTCCAGCACGTCCAGTTCAAGCTCGCCCATGGCGTCTTCATAGGCGGCGACGACAGGGATGGCAAGATCGATGATGGCGTCGATGATGGCTTGCACGATCATGGAGCTGTCGGCGGAGCGACGTAGGATAGTGTCTTCAGTGTTGAGACGCTTGAGGATGAAAGACTCGATGATGTTGGCGGAATGCTCGAAGAAGGATATGACGCTGTTGTCAGAGCAGAGGAATATGCCGACTTGCTCCACGCTGACTGTCAGGTGCTTGTCGGTGAGGGCAGAGTTTTGCTCCAGATACAGAATGCGCTCCAGGTTTGGCCCTCCACGATAGCGTTGCAGGGTACGAATACCGCCAGTGCCCTCCTTTGACGTCGAGACACGGGATATGCTTGCGCCATCCAGGTTTGTGTTGTGCTTCTCGAGACTGTCTGGGGTATGCTCGAGGTCCTTGGGCTGTTTTGGCCCCGTGGAGAGACCGACGGCATGCTTGATCTTCTTCATCCAAGACCTCCTCTTCTTCTTTTGGGCATGGTGCGCGGCTCGAGAACGTGATCGCGATCGTGCGCGTCTAGGCAGCTCGTCTTCCGAGTCCGAGTCGCTGTCTGAGTCGTCGCTAGGGTTTCGAACGAGCTTGGAGAGTGTCAATAGCACTACTACTAGTTAGTGATGTGCTCGATACGCCTGTGTACCTGGGCGGTTGCGATTCTCGGAAACCGGCAGGCCCGGGCTCGGGCAGTCCCACTTACTGAAAGCTTGATCAGAGTACCAGTCGACCTTTGTCCGCTGCTCTCGGCCTGTCATCAAATCTTCAATGGCCAAACGGTGCAGCTGCTTGTGCGTTGTCAGCTCACTGATCACGTCAAAGTCCAGCCCGTTGACGTTGACCCAGCGACACTCGACCCAGTCATCCTTGGGCTTCTTGACGAACTCCTGCAGGGTGTCGTTGTCCAGCTCGTACGTCTGTATCCTCTCAGCGGAGAAGTCGACTACGGTGATGTCGCATTGCTGGCGCAGGTGTGCGAAGCGTGCCGCGGCCTCTTCGTCCTTGACGTCGACACCGGGCTCAGCACCGGGCTCTTCCCACGTTGCTCTTGTTGGTGACTGGTAGTGACGGACGGTGTTGGAGCGCGTGATTCGGCGGCGCAGGGTGGTGTCGATGGAGGAGCGGCTGTAGGTGGGACTGAGGACCTCTTCGATGTTGGGCTGGGCTGCGGTTGCCGTTGTTGACGTTGCCGACCTTCCACGGCTTCTGCTCTGGGACTGGCCATCGAACTGCGTGTCGAGATGCAGTCTAGGGGCGTTTGCCGTTGCTGCGGACGGGCGCCGGTCCTGGGCAGACGTAGGAGCGCCTGGAGAGGCAAAGTCCTGGATCTTGGAGCTTGGTGGTGAGGCCATGGCGCATTGATGGTGCGACCGTGTGAGGCCGTGGGCCTACTGTAGGTGGTCCTGAAGGAAGTCAGGGGATCACAGGGCTGGAGAGCGGAAATAAGGATTGTGTTTAGGGGCCATGGGCAGGACGATGTTATGACGACGGAGCAGATGGTATTCTGACATTCGCGCTGCACACGCACCCATGGGTGTGTACGCAGTACACAAGATGAGCCTGAAACTTTTCAGCTAGGCGCGACCCGCGGCCGCCAGCATCACCAACAGCGCGTACTGGGTAGGTAAGCAGCGCCGCGAAGGAAAAGGTCAGGGTAGATGGGGGCCTGTGCAGTTGTTGCTTGCTTGCTTGCTTGCTTGCTTGCATTGCTTTCAGTGCAGGCTTATTGCTCAGTGTTACGAGGTCAGGCATCCCTCAGTGTCTCACACAGGCTCTGGAAAGCACACAGCAAGGTGAGGCCATCAGGGTAACACGACAGGGTTGCAGGCGAGCCATGGGTCGGTCAGTCCATGGGAGAGCACCGAGAGTGCACTGTGCACGCCGCATTTCTCAGCGTCGGCGTCAATCACGCACTCGGACCGCCATGGAAGCTCCAGTGAGAATTTGCAGTCTTGGTATGCAGTCATGCAGTTTTTCATGCAGGACTACTGTCTAGTATCTATAGCCACTATAGCGCATAGACGGCGGACCAAGCAGACGGGTGTTGGGTGTGTGCATGTTGGGTGGGTGCATGTTGGGTGTGCATGTTGGGTGTGCATGTTGGGTGTGTGCGTGGGTGTGTGGGTGTGTGCATGTGTGCGTGTAGTATGCGTGTGGGTGGGTGCGCCGAACCAAGGGCCCTGGCCGTGTTTCTGCATGGAAATGAAAGGTCGAGGCTGCTGCTATTCGCGGTCCGCTAGCCTGTGCCGACCTCTCCACCTGGCGGCCCATCATCGCTCGCTCGCCCGCCCAAACCGCAAACGCCAACCGCTCTCCTCCCCATTTCCACCACCGCAGCCTCATTGAACATAGTCTACCACCAGCATACTACTCCACCACCCCACCGCCGCTCAGAGAGCCCCCCAGCCTCCAGCAGCAGCGCGCTGCCCCCGCGGCCCCCTCGACGCGCCCGCCCGCCCCAGCTTGCCACACAGCACACACAACCACGCACCACACACGCTCCTGCCGTGCCTGGGACACCCCTAACGCTCCGCAGCCATCTTCATCTCCCGCCCACGGCCCCTTCACCCCCCCCCCCCCCCCGGCGCCCTTTGACCACCACCCTCGCCCTTCCCCTGCAGCCTCTGCAGCCTCTGCAGTGCACCGCCGCCCCTCTGCGCTGCTCGCTGCCTCTCTTTCACCCGCCCTGCCGTCACCCACCACATGCGACACTAGTGCTGCACCACCACCCCTCGCCTCCTCTCCCTCCCACCCGCCCACCACGGCCCTCGACAACCCCCAGCAACCATGCGTGAGGTCAACTTCAGCATCCCCAACGCCAACAAGGCTTCGGTCGGCATCACCACCGCCCTCTACGACCGCCGCGCCCTCGACTGCACCTCGACCCTCCCGCTCATCAACTCGCTCAACCATCTCGCCTACCTCACCACCTCGTCGGCCCGCATCCGCGACATCCTCACCGTCGACGGCGGCATCGAGCGCCTGATATGCATCCTCAAGGAGGGCCGCAGCAAGGACATGATGGACATGTGGAAGTGGAACCTGGCCTTCCAGTGCATCTTCAACATTGGCGTCCGCGGCTCAGAGAACGTCCGCACCCGTGTCGTCGAGGCCGACATGGTCCCCGTCATCGCCACCATCCTCGACAACTACATCAAGGTCGTCGAAAAGTACAAGGAGCGCGCAGAGGCCGAGCTGCATCGCTCGGCACGCCTGGGCGGCTCCAGCAGACACCACTCGTCGCGCTCCGGCGAGATGGCCTCTGCCTCGGGCCACAGAGCAGAGCGCTCGCGGCGTGCCATCCCTCCTCCCATTGAGATCCCCCAGCTGCCTCCGCATGCCGGCCTGACGCAGGCTCAAATCCCTGTCCTCGACAACATGGCCGACGGAAACCACATGCCGACGTTCACCTTGAGCTCTCCACCCGAACGCACCACCTTCAACCGAGGACGACCATCACACCACCACCATCACAATCACCGCCCACACCACGAGGCCCGAGCACCGCTTTTCGGAGCTGCTACCCGCAACCTAGCACAGCCCCTAGTCACCCCTCTGCCCTCCATGGACACAACGCCAGACGGCTTCGCGCTGCGGCCCGTGCGAGATGCAGATCGGCTGCCTTCGATGCTCCCTGCGTTGGCAGGGGAGATGACTTCCCAACCCCAGTCGCCCACCACGCCGAGCGCTCCACAGGCACGCCAAGCCAGTCCCCGAGCGGGGTTGAACCGCACACGGCGCCGACCCTCGATCCGACACCAGCTGTCCATGTCGGGAGAGTCTGACCTCGATGCACAACAGGAAGAGCTGTCCATGGACGCCGTTGCAGCGGCAGGCCCCGCTGCAAACGAGCCCATTGTCGGCATTCAGAACGAAATCGACCTGTCTGGCATCGTAGACAATGCAGAGATGATGGACGCTGGCACAACACCCGTTCCTCTCGCAGCACCCTCGGACGCAGCAGACGAGAACAACGAGACATTCAACATTACACATCGCCCTGCCCTCGACGGCAGCTTGATTAACCCCATCAACACCCCACCCACTGCCGCCACGATTGCCGGCTTCTCTCCCATGCAGCCTGCCATGAATGTTGCCAACGCAAACCCTCCACCGCCGTGGTACCCCCGTTACGCTCAGGACCGCAATGCCACAGCTGGCGTGCTGGCTGCCATGCCCCGTGATGAAGATGTCCTCATGTCCCTGCAGCTGCTGGCGTACGTTTCAAAATACTGCAACCTCCGGTCTTACTTCCAACAATCGCACCTTGTCCCCAAACTCAAGATTGGTTCGGACCTGCAATTGCTGGACGGAGAAGTGCCTGTGCCCAAGACCGAGGAGGAAGAGGGGGAAGAGCTGGAAGAGTACGAGCTACCAGACGACTTCAACATCTTCCCTCTTGTTGAGCAATTCACCGTTCGACACCACACATCCGACATGCAGTACTGGGCAAGTGTTGTTATGCGCAACCTGTGCCGCAAAGACGACTCCCGAGGCGGCATCCGGCAGTGCGCATACTACCAGTGCGGTCGCTGGGAGGAGTACACGCGTCAGTTTGCCAAATGCCGCCGCTGTCGAAGGACAAAATACTGCAGCAAAGAGTGCCAGAAGAGCGCATGGGTGTTCCATCGCCACTGGTGCGTAGCCGCTGCCTAGGCACGAGACGACGTATTTCCTAACCATCTGTTTCCGCACAACATATCGTCACATTGTCATTGGATGTTTATCTATGGCCGCATTCTGCATGGCGCTCGTCTCTTCCACCATAATCTTTGAGGGTTTCATACTTTAATGAGCGTCACGACATCCGGATACCACAACAGACTGCTTCTCTTTTCTCGGAGGACATGTATGGGAGCTGGCAAGCATATTTGCGAAGAGGGGGATCACACGATGCATTGAGTCACAGGACTCTCACTATACCATATTGTTGTTTTTTTTGCGAGCATTCTTACCCGGGCATTGGAGTAGCCTGTAGCTGGTTCAGTGCAATTGAATGGCATTCGAGCTTTTGCTGAACAATCACTTCGCTTATCCTGATGTTTCTTTGCGTCTTTGCTGTTCATGGTAGTAATTTAGCCGGCGGTGCATTGCATAGCGTAGCATAGCATAATCGAGAGTATCCAATTCAGGCTTCACCATCTGCACTCTATCGTAGACGAGAGGAAGCTCTGACTAGGATCTGACAGGTTGCTGACCACGTGGCTGTTCTTTGTCCGTCGCATCCATGGGTTTCATCACGCCTAGATGCACGCCTAGATGCACGCCTGTGGAGTGATTTCGCTGGGTCCGGGGCTGTGGAGTGACAGCGGCACTTTTCCGGCATCGCCGGTTACGTCAATGGCTCGCAGCAACGATGCTCAGGGATCCGTACAGCATGCATCACGGGCGTCTGCCGAGTCAAGGCTGTCCACATTCAGTCTGCCGAGTCGCTTGCGCCGCTCCGCACCTCGTTCGTGTCCAACGGCCTGCGACAGCCTGATCACCTCCGCCACCGCGCTCCCAATGATCGAATCTCCGCTGCGGACGGTCTCTCCGCCGCCGCGTAATCACTAAGTAGCCAAGTGGACAAGCCACTAGATCGACTAGAAGCACCGAGGACTCGACTTCTCGCGCAAGCAGTAAGGCGCTCAGCCCACTACATCCGCCGTTCCCACGCGTGGCATGTTGGACGACCATGTCGGGCGCCGGAGATTCGAGCGGCAGCGTGCGCAGACGGCACTCAGCATCTTACCATGACGACGATGTAACAACGACTGCCGCGGAGACAACTGCCCCACCGTACGCCATCGACAACCCACGAGAAAGCGCTGGCGGCAATGTCCCTGCCTCGCGAACCTCAGCTATCGAAAGTACGTCTCGACCGATTTCGTCCCGTCTGTCTTCAGACATCTCGCCACGGGTACGTTTTTCGACAGACATCGAACAACATGCACCGGCACAAAGATCGAGTATGGCAAGGAACAGAGCCTCTAGCGACGAAATGGCCCAAGCTGGGAAAGCTTCGGACGCGAAAGGCAGACCTGGCACTCCAAACTTGATTATCGACACCAGTGAGGTGACTACGGATGCTCCAGGGCAGAGGAGTGGTTCTGCCTCGTCATACGCGTCGCCTCTTCCAGCACGTCCCTCAGGCAAGAGCTCGCCGCTTTCTCCAAAGACTCGCAATCGAGGTCTGTCCATGCGCAGCGCTCTCTTCAGGAAAAACGTGCACGATCACACGCAACCTTCCGCAGCAGGCATAGAGTTGGACGAGAACGTTCAGAGCTTGCATGAAAGTACAGGACAGTCGAGAGTGTACGGCAATAGGGATGCCCTAAAGAGCGGAGATACTGTCGTGTCTGTGACTCCTGCACAGATTGAATATGCCTCGGAAGCATCAGAGGGGTCTAAAGCGAGATTGGGACAAGGACCAATTGCCTTACCGCTCTACAACATCGGGACAAAACATCAGGCTAGTAAGAAGTCAATCTATGTAAAGCGAGCCCGCGGGTTTGCGGAACAGGCACGCAAATTCATTCTACGGCAGCATGACATACCACCAAGCCAGGACGGACGACATATCTTCCTCGACCCAACACGAAGAGAGCCACTGATCGACGAACGGACAACACAACCCTATGTCCAGAACTGGATACGATCGACCCGGTATTCCGCCTGGAACTTTATACCGCGCCAACTTGTGGCGCAATTCTCCAAACTCGCAAACTTTTACTTTCTTGTAATTTCAATTCTTCAGATGATACCCGATCTCAGCACCACTGGGAAATACACCACCATTGTACCGCTTTTGTTTTTTGTTTGCCTTTCCATCGCCAAAGAAGGATATGACGATCTGAGACGATACCGGCTTGACAAGGCGGAGAACAATCGAGAAGCGAAGGTCTTGCGTACGAATCCATCGTCAGGATACAAAAACGGTTCGACAGACGACGGAAGTGTTTCTTCACCCGAGCCGGACAAGTTGATGTGGGAAACCATCAAGTGGCAAGACATCCAAGTTGGAGACATCATCAAGTTGGATCGTGACGATGCTGCGCCAGCCGATCTGGCTTTGCTGCACTCCAGTGGGGAAAACAGCGTAGCCTTCGTTGAAACCATGGCTCTGGACGGCGAAACGAACTTGAAGAGCAAGCAGACAACAGCATCCATGTCGAAAGTCATCAAGCAACAGGAGGATGTAGCTCGCTGTTCAGCTGAGTTTGTTATCGAGGATCCAAACCGCGACCTTTACAGTTTTGAGGGCCGCGTCGAGATGGGCGGCAAGCAGGCACCGTTGACGCTGAACGAAATTGTCTTCCGAGGTAGTATTCTCCGAAACACACCAGACGCCGTTGGCCTCGTCATCTATTCTGGCGAAGAGTGTCGTATCCGTATGAACGCCAACAAAAACCCTCGTATCAAAGCCCCGGCGCTCCAAGGCTTCGTCAATCGCATAGTCATCATCATCGTCATATTCGTCATTCTTCTCTCCGTCTTCAATGCAGTTGCGTACAAGATATGGCAACGGAAGGAAGACGAATTGTGGTATTTATCGGGATCCTCAGTCGCCTTTTTCCCAAGCTTCACCTCCTTTGTCATCATGTTTAACACCATGATCCCGTTGTCGCTCTACGTCAGTCTAGAGATTGTAAAGCTGGCCCAAATGTTCTTCCTGCACACCGATATTGACATGTACGACCCTGTGTCAGACACGCCCTGCGAGCCTAGGACATCCACCATCAACGAAGAGCTTGGACAGATCAGCTATATCTTCTCCGACAAGACAGGCACACTTACGGATAACTGTATGAAATTTCGTAAGATGAGTGTGGCAGGAGTGGCTTGGCTTCACGATGCTGACCTGCCGGACTCGAAGAAAAAGAAGCTGAAGAACAGGCCGCGCAGGAAGGGGAAAGAACCGGCGAAGAGTAGGAAGAGTGTTCGATCAACCAAAGAAGTCATGTCTGAAGAGCACGGCATGGCCGCGCTCGACTTTGGTGGGCAAGTTGGCAATGCCGAAGAAATGACTGGCTCCAAGTGGCAGTCGACAACAAGACCTCACAAAGCATCTCGTGAGCTCCTGACTGGCGATATGTTACGGTATATTCAGCGAAAGCCGCACACGCCATTCTCAAGGAAAGCTCGCATGTTCCTCCTGTCCCTGGCACTCTGCCACACTTGCTTGCCAGAAGTACAAGAAGACGGCAAGACGCATTTCATGGCTTCATCTCCTGATGAGCTTGCGCTCGTTCAAGCTGCTCAAGATATGGGCTTCTTGCTAGTCAACCGCGATGTACACACCATAACTCTCAAAATTCTTCCGTCTGGAAGTGAGGGTGAGCCCATCCTTGAAACGTACGAGGTCTTGGACGTGATTGAGTTTTCGAGCAAACGGAAGAGAATGTCAATTGTACTGCGTTTCCCAGATGGACGTGTTTGCATCATCTGTAAAGGAGCTGACTCCATCGTAATGCAGCGTCTCAAGCTAGCCTCGCTTGCGAACAAGAAGATGGTTGAGATTGAGCGTCGTGCGAACCAGAGGAAGAGCATGGAGGTTCAATCAGCCATCGCGCGCATGAGCGAACAGATTGAGAGAAAAAGTAGCATTGGCGGCCACAGAAGTATGTCGGTCACACAAGCTGCTCGTGCTAGTATCAGCATGGGTCGGCAATCGATCGCTCGAAGTAGTGTTGGCGGCCGACCTTCTATGTCAGCACGAGATGAAATGGATCTGTGGTTGCGACAACGAGAGAACGACTTTGGCCGCCACCCAGTCGAAGACACTATCTCGCCTATGCGAACCCCTCGCCAGTCAGATCTTGGACGACTTTCTTCTGTGGCATCTTCGGCGAGGAGCTCAATGCAGTTGGAAGACATGGAGGCCATGGTCGACGAGAATGTTGCGGGTGATGAGTCCGCTGTCATCGAGCGTTGCCTGCAGCATATCAACGAGTTCGCCACTGAGGGTCTTCGCACTTTGCTCTACGGCTACCGATACCTAACCGAAGACGAATACCAAACGTGGAAGAAGGGCTATCTCGAGGCCACAACCAGTCTTGTAGATCGAACACGGCTGATCGAAGAAGCCGGTGATCTGATTGAGCAAGATCTTGATCTATGCGCTGCAACGGCCATAGAGGACAAATTGCAAAGCGGTGTTCCTGAAGCAATCGACAAGCTTCGTCGAGCAAAGATCAAGATGTGGATGCTCACAGGCGACAAACGCGAGACAGCGATCAACATTGGCTACTCATGCCGCCTGATCAAAGAGTATTCCACGGTCACCATCCTTGACCACGAGGCTGGACAAGTTGAGCAGATGGCCGCTGCCGCTGTAATGGCTATCACGCAGGGCACGGTAGCGCACTCTGTTGTCGTAGTTGATGGCCAAACCCTTTCGCACATCACCGAAGACGAAACACTCCAGATTCTCTTCTACGAGCTCGCTATTCTCGCCGACTCCGTCATTTGCTGTCGCGCCTCTCCCTCGCAGAAAGCCCTACTCGTCAACAGCATCCGGAAACGTGTGAAGAAGAGCATCACTCTCGCCATTGGTGACGGCGCAAATGATATTGCCATGATCCAGGAAGCCCACGTCGGCATCGGAATCACTGGAAAAGAAGGATTACAAGCTGCACGAACAAGCGATTACTCGATCGCGCAGTTTAGATTCCTGACTAAGCTCCTCCTCGTCCACGGTCGTTGGAATTACATCCGCACATGCAAATATACCGTCGGCACCTTCTGGAAAGAGATGCTCTTCTACCTCACCCAAGCCCTATACCAACGCTCTGTCGGCTACACCGGAACCTCACTCTACGAATCCTGGTCCTTGTCAATGTTCAACACGCTCTTTACATCGCTTCCTGTAATTTTCATGGGCGTGTTTGAGAAGGATCTGAGTGCGAGTACGCTCCTTGCTGTTCCTGAGTTGTACACAAAGGGCCAGCGCAATGGTGGCTTCAACTTTAAAGTATACCTGGGCTGGATGTTCATGGCGTCGGCAGAAGCGATGGTAGTCTACTTTTGCATGCTAAGTCTCTTCGGCGACGCACTGTTCACGGAAGATAACTCCATCTTTTCCCTTGGAAGTATCACGTACACGGCCGTCGTGTGGAGTATCAGCTTGAAGATGCAGTACGTACACCCCACCCCTCCACATCTGGAAAGTGCTGCAAAGATAGACACTGACGCAACCCAGGTTCATAGAAACACATTCCAAGACCATCACCAACGGCATCGCAATCTTCTGCTCCGTCGGCGGCTGGTTCCTCTGGAACGTCATCCTATCCTCGACGTATAACCCCAGCTCCACCATCTACTACGTCCGCGACACCTTCCTACGCGGGTTCGGCGCCAGCCTAACCTGGTGGCTCGTCCTGATCATCATCCTGCTAGCCATCATCATTTTCGAGCTCGGCGTCAAAGCGCTCCTCGCCGCTTTCTTCCCAACAGACGAAGACCACTTCCAGGTCCTGGAGAAGGATCCAGACGTCAAGCGGAGATTCGAGGAAGCTGCTGCGGAAGAACTGCAGCAGGGTTGGGATCGCAAGACGAACAAGCACCGCGACGAGGAGGAGAAGGTGAGGGAGGTTGTTGAGGGGATTAAACAGGAGGAGGAGGAGAGGAGAGAGCAGGAAGTCAAGGATTTATTGATGAGTAGAGTAGAAGTGCTGGAGACGAATGGCAGTCCCGAGAGAGGCGAGGCTGCAGGTACGAACGGAGACGTAGACAAGACGTTAAGCAAGGGGTACGGTAAAGTGAAAAGATAGTTACCCAGGAAGCAGGTTGTACATTCCATACCATTTAAATCTCAACCACTTATACCACGCACCTTGAACGCGGTTTCTTTTCTCCTGAGTTCTGCCGGCTAAGTGTCGTTCAGCTATTTCAACAAAGAAAGCTATTCCATCTATCAAACTCGCCGTAACCATCCATAGCACCAACTAACCCACACACAACCCCAAATAACTCGCTCATTCTACGAGTTTACCCCGTATCTTCAGCCTCCCGCCGCGACCACTCACCGGCAGGAAAACCCCCTAATATATATTAATGAACCAACACTCGCTTCACTGGCTGTGCGCAAGCGTGGTGCATACTGGGTTATAAGTGTGGGGAAGATACAGTCTACAGTTCTAGCTAGGGCGCGTTGTCTTCATAACGCGTACTGTGTGGCGAGGTCGGAGAGCTGGGAGTGGGTGGGTAACATGTAGTGTGTAGGGTAAACAAGGGAAATGAAATGGGCTGATGGAGTGTACGGTGTAAACTGCAGGGTCTGGATGAACAGGAATACACTGAATCGCAGTTATCAACACATTAGCGCGGAAGAAAAAGAAAGAAAGAGAAAGAGGAAGAGGAAGAGAAGGTACAAAACCCCAACTAACGCGTTCCAATACCCAATCACAAACCAGAACCCACCACCACCACCACCACCTCATCAACCAACCAACCAACCAACCCTTTATCCCTCTACTCTTTCCCAAACCAACAAACTAGATCGCGACTAACACATCCATACCTCCTCCCTGTACAAACACCCTCAACAGCCACTGCCCCCCACCCGCTCGCGATTCCCCTGCACAAACATCACGTCGTAGCGTCCATCAATACTGATGGATTCGGAGACCTCAATACCCTGCGCACCGAACCGAACCGAACCGAACCGAAGTGTTCAAATCATGCATCGCGTTGCGTTGCGTTGCGTTGCGTTGTGAGGGAAAGGGTGATCGTACCGTGGTATGTGTATGCCAGAGCGGGGTTGTGAGTCGTTGTGAGTCGTTGTGTGCGTGTGCGTGTGCGTGGGAGATGGATATAGCTATAGATATGGATGGGGAGGGCGAATTGACAGGTCGAGTAGTACGAGTAAGTAAGTAAGTAGCATTGGTGGTGTCGGGGTAGGAAGGGGTGGTATTTGCGATGTAATGAGATTGGGGAAGCGGTAGAAGAGGAAGAGAGGGGGGTGGGGTTCAGGATATTGGGGAGAGATGGGTGGTCATGTTTAGAGGAAAGAGAGGAGATGGAGATGGAAGCAGGAGTACTGCGTGTTCCTCTTGTAGAGGTGAAATCTTCATTTCTGGCATGGCTTGCTGGGTATAGTCCTAACACCCGTCCCAATGCTGGTCCTTCTAATTCAAAACATTGACTGCACTTGACTGTAATCGACCACTGAACTGATAAACGCCCAGCGCGCCAGTGATGCGGAAATGCAAATCTATCGCTAGTATAACGTGACAGGAAAAGAAGAGAAAGGAAAATCGTCGAGCATGTGACTTCGCCATCAGTTGCAATGCATGCGTTGCCAGACGGGGTGGTGAGAAGACTTCAAGTTGTGCAGACGCTGCGGTGAGTGTCGCACCGAATCTCGAGGCTCGTTTAGCACCAGCGCAGCGGAGCCGAGCGTCGTGCATCCGCGGACGTGCAGTATCGCCCGCAGGACGATAGGCGAAGGATTTGGTTGTGCAGTTCGTATTATGAGTATTTATAGAATGCGGTGCCTGTAGCATGTTAGTCAGCTGACTTGATATGGAATTCACAACTCCACTGCTGTGTAGCTGGAGTGAGACTGACTTTCTGAAGGCTGTCTCGAGGCTGACGGCGCTGAGCTCTGAATCGTCAGGCAGCTCGTTGAGGAGTGGAACGAGGCCGGCAAACTTGTCGCCGCCCTTGTAGGCGAGAACGGCGGGTACGCCCTCCTCTTCCATCTCGGCGTCGGCATTGTGCAATTTTACGAAGCGCACTGTGTCGTTGCGCTTTGCTACTTGACGCATGTATTCCTCGACCATGTTGGAGATGTCAGACTGCAGCATATTAGATGCGTACGTGATGGATAGGTTGTGTTAGACATACTTGGTCGTTATATATGAAGACGACAACGGTTGTGTCTGAGGAGGTCTTCTCGATGGCGTCGAGATAGCCCTCGCCGTCTACCATGGGCATGCTGCCGTATATCCTCCTGCTGGGGCTGTTTGTGCGTGACCGTATCCGCTGGCCGGCGTTTTGCAGCTCGCGCAACCTCGACTCGCGCCATTGCTTCATGAAGCCGCCATCGTTCTCCTCGTCGGACGATGCTCGGTCGTCGTGGTAGGCTGTGACGTTGTACTGCTGTGGGGGCGAGTTCTTCTTCCATGTGAAGCGCTTTGCCTGCTTCTTGGCCTGCTCAAACGCCTGTGCGTCTGCAATGACACCCTTGGGCCCCGTGTTGGCCTCGGAGCGGATGTGCGAGGGCATGTAGTAGTTGGAACGCATGTCGGCGGGGAGGTCAAGCTCGTCGTCTGTGTCGATCTTCTCAAAGTAGTCGTTGGCGGCGCCTTCAGATTCGGGGTCGGAGAGGTCGCTGTCGTTGTTGCGGTCTTCTGGGTGTCTTTCTTCACGGTCTTTGTCTCGCATAAGCTCGTTGAATTCGTCTTGGGCGGCGGTTGTCATCGTGAAAGCAAGTCCGGCCGGGTCGCGGGCGTGGTATTTGTATAGGGTGCTGCGGTGTGTTAGGGCAGGAGCGTCTGTCCAGCATCAGGGTGTGAGATAGCTTTGGATGACAGCTTGGCGGGGTGCATGGTCCTATTTTCGAAAAGTAGCCCCGTTTCAGCTTCATGATTGGACACACAGGTGGGAGAATGCTGGCAAGACTAACGACTACAGAAGCAAAGCTCGGGCACGGTGCTTTGCCTGCAAGGATGACCATGCATGTTGCATGTTTTAGGGCTGAGCAAAGACGCCTCCGCCGGATTGACATGCGACGTCCTCCTTGGATCGTCCAAGATGGACGAGCGCGCGTCAGGACTCCTGAAACGAGCTCGCCCTCACGAAACAGAGATGCGCCGATTCATCGAATCAGGCCGTTGCCGGCTGTAGTCGTGGCCAAAGCATGCACACTTTCGAAACGCCTTCTGCTACGCGAAGTCGGCATCAACCGAGTTGTCACATCATCATCACGCTGGAAACGTTGCCACGCGCATTGAGGCTGCCAGGCTCGAGAACCTCTGCTGCTTATGCGGTGGCATATTGGTACTGCCTGTGAGGCATCGACTTCATGCCGCCTTGTCAATAACAGGTTTCATCACCACGCTGTTGCATTTAACAGCTCTGATAAGAGCGCCAGCTACCCCGGACACCGAGTGCTTCCAACGCCTTCCAGAAGCGCATCTACCGTGTCCGTTCTGCTTCAGGCTTCTGTCTCGAGAGCCTAGCGCACCGGCAGTAACACGTTGCATGAGTCGGCCAGAATAACAGGCACAGTCATCCTCTCATGCGGCACTGCACCGGCACGTGCTTTGCATGTCACCGCCCCCGGACCGAGTTGAGGGTTGAGCGACAGCCATCTCGGACTGCACGGAGGCACTTGCTCAGAGCCAAATTTACCGTCTCCTTGGTGAAAGCGGAGGCTGTGGAGCAGCTGCTCACTGTTCACCAGTGGTTCTATTTGTCGTCATTCACCTTCAGTCTGCCCGCAACACGTCCGGGCTGAGAGCCGAGTACGAAGTCGCACGTTCACACCGTGAGTTGGTATCCACCGCGTTGTTGCCGTTGATGTGTCTTCGGCGTTGATTGCACTTCCAAAAAGCCAATGAGGTGATGTGAAAACAATTGATCGCTATCTGCCTACCTATCCATTCCTCGCATACAAGCACAGGATCATACATGGAATCGAAACCTACAAAGTACTACCGCAACCACCTCCTATGCCGAATTGTACATGAATGCCGTCTTGCGCAACTCCGTCACATCGTCTTGCTCTTGAACTGCACATACTAAAAGAGATAAGCCATGTCGAGAAAGTGGTGAAGGTGTAAATGAGCTTTGGTATGGAGGGGTGGATAGAGTGGTACTATGAGAACAACCAGGCCTGATCCCAGAGATGGAAGACAAATGCAGCCCGTTTTGTGGAGACGAAGAAGAAGATGGGAAACAGTGGTATGGAAAGGAAAAGTATCGCAGCACAAAATGGTCCCGGGCGCCTGTCCACCAAATGGACGCAATAGCCGCGGCTTGGCAGCTTCCACGAGTGGTATATTATGTTGGCCGGTGCAGTGTCGCAAGGTCCAAACTTCTCCCGGGGGAGGGGCGTAGTGGGTATGTTAAACAGACAAGTTCGGAATGGGAGTTGGTGGGATGGCCAGATTAGGGATACGTGCAGGCGGCCGTGGTCCCACTGTGTATCGCAACATGACGCTGCATGCTTCAAACGCCGCTCGCTTATGCCCAAATACGCAACTAGGTGGGGTTAGTCAATGGGATGAAGGGTGTAGGCAGGCCAGACGTACCATGGAGTCCCATGAACCAGTGCACAAACTCAGTGCATCGTTGCTGACACCAAGACAGCTGACACGATTGTCGTGCCCTTGCAGCGTACCAACACGCTCGCCGCGGAGAACGTCCCACACCTGTGAGTTTGTTAGGCATGTCTTGGATGGATCCTACTTGGCGACTGCTTACCTTGCATTCAAAGTCATCGTAACCAGCGAACAGCAAGCGACCAGATACGGAGAAGGCAACGGATGTGATGCCGCAGACAGGTTCTGGGATCTAGAAGAGCGTGTTAGTGTTTGAAGAGGTGGTATCACGGCCGGTGGAGTGAGCTATTTACCTGGTATGAGGCTAGCTCACGGTCGGCGCGGATGTCAAACAGACGGCAGGAAGCATCGTCGGAACCGGTACCAAAGGCATTGCCGTTGGGGAAGAACTGGATGGCGTTGATGTCCGAGTCATGGGCGGCGAAAGTCTGCACACACTTTTGCTGACGAATGTCCCATAGCTTGGCGAAGGCGTCGCAGGCGCCAGATACAAACTGGTTGTGGTCGAGCGGGTTGATGCTCAAGCTCATGACATCGCCGAGATGGTCGGCGAACTCGTGGACCTTGGAGCCGGTTTCCAGATCCCACAGGACGCAGGTCATGTCGCCGGAAGAAGTCAGGATGCGCTTGTCGCTGATGAATCGGCAGCAGGACAGATAGCCCGAGTGGCCGGAGAGCTCTCGTGCGACGCGCGTAGGGCCTTCCCGTGCGGACAGGTTGTAGATGGAGCAGATGTTGTCGAGACCACCGCAGGCGACGTAGTTACCGGAGGGCGAGTAGGCGCAGGTCATGACCCACGAGGAGCGCAGGGGGATGGCGTGCACCTTGTTCGTTGTGTAGGCGTCCCAGATGATGAGCTTGCCGTCTTGCGAGGCGGAGACGAGGTGTCGTCGGTCGGTAGACCAGTGCATGGCGTAGATCTTTGCGAGATGGCCCTTGAGTGTGCGCTTCGTCTTCATGGTGAGGCGCGGCAGGGCCTCGACACGGTCGCGGGCGACATCGCGGACTGCAGGCAGTAGTCAGCAGGGTGGGAGAGAAGGGAAGTGGTGGAGAGGGCGTGGGCGTGGGCGTGGGCGTGGGCGTGGGCGTGGAGAGGCATACGGGTGGTGTCAGCGAGCTCGTCCTTCTTCCGTTTTATCCTGTCCTTGAGGGCCTCTGCGTCGCGGCGCGCGACCTGGATTTTCTGCTGGATGGATTCTTGGTTCATGTCGGCCATGCTAGAGGCTGGGTGGCGGTGGGAGGGGGGGAGCGAGGGTGTGGTGTCGCCGTGGACGCGCGAGCGAGAGCGAAAGCGGCGAGTGCAGGTGCAGGCGCAGGTGCTGGTGCAGGCGCGGGTGCAGGCAAATCCAGGGGGGCCTCGCAGGGAGCGCAGCAGCCCGAGGAGCGAGAATCAAGCGGGGGCAGCAGGCGGCGACAGGCAGCAATGGCGGCGGGCGCGCGCGTGGCAGCAGCAATGGCTTGCGCAGGGAGGGCGATGGGGCGGCGTGCAGGTGGAGAGGTGGTGAGGTGGTGAGGTGGTGGAGAAGACGGCGGTGGTGGACGGAGTGGACGGAGAGCACCAGTGAGAGCGAGGTACGCAGACGAGCCAAGCACCAAAGAGACGAAAGACAGTAGCTGGGGTCAAAGGAAGCTGCCCTGTCTGCCGGAATACCGCAACAATGGGCTATGCGGCAATGCGGGGCGGGAGCTGTGTGGTGGCCGCAGTCAGTGTGCAGTGTGCAGTGTGCAGTGTGCAGTGTGCAGTGCGTGAGTGAGTGCTGAGCGTGCCCTGCCTGTCAACGAGAATGAACTCTGCGCGGCTGCTGCTGTTGCTGCTGTGCGCTGCTGAGCTGAGCTGTGCAGTGCAGTGCTGTGCTATGCTGCTCACGACCACGGCACGGCCTGCTCGACCTGACGAAGAGGGCGCGCAATCTCCTGCAGCGCACCTGCAGCCCACCTGCAGCGCTCCTCGCACCTCCTCAATCGCCCGCCTCGCCCCTGATTCGCCCGTGGGCCCTCGCACCCCGGCAGCCAATCTGGACGGGGCCGCTGCTATGCCAAAACCGCCTCACCACCACGCGCCGCCCCGAAGTCTATTGTTTTCGATTTGCGCTTCGAGAACTGTCAACAGCGCCACCAATACCCAATCTCCATCCTGTCCAACATGCCCAACATGCCCGACCTCGCTCACCCCTCCGCTGCTGCTGCTCCCTCTGTCCACCCCGCCCAACCCTTTGCCACCCGCCTGCCAAAGATTGAAGTACGCCAGCCTCCCTGAGCGCTTGGACGACCGTTCGCAGCACTAATCACCCACGACTCAGTTGCACGCACACCTGACTGGCAGCATCAGCCGCGACTGCCTGCACCACATCTGGGAGTCCAAGAACGCTCAACACGTGCAACACCCCCAACACGCCCAACACGCTCAACACACTCAACACACTCAACACACTCAACACACTCAACACACTCAACACGCAGCTTTTGACCTCCAGGATCCTCTGCTTGCCATCCCCTCGCACAAGGTCGACTACGACCTCGATACGTACGCTCCCTCGCCAATTGGATACCATGCCACGATTCATGTTCCCGTCTCCTATTTCCGCTGCGAGCTAACAGGTCGCTTCCCCTTACCGAGGCCCCATTCTGATACACGTTTTTGCCCTCCCTTGCTTCGTCTCAACACTGCCCTACACACAATGCATCCTCCGTAGTCACCAACTGACGACCAATCCAGCTTCTTTCCACTGTTTTCGTCGTACATCTACAAGCTATGCAGCGATCTCCCAAGCATAGAGTAGGTTCGTAATGGCCTGCTGCCACGACCCACATTGACAAGTCAAGGTATTCGACGCAAACAGTCTTGCAAGACTTCCAAGCAGACGGCGTAGTCTACCTTGAGCTAAGAACAACCCCGCGAGCAATACCTGAGAAGGGCATCACCAAGGATGACTACGTCAACTCCGTTCTCAACATCCTCAATGCGTGGAATAACAATCCAGCTACTTCCATGCGTGCCTATCTAATCCTCTCCGTCGACCGCCGCAACACCATAGCTCAGGCCGAAGAAGTCGTCGACTTGTGTATCAAGTACCAATCAGCAGGCGTTGTAGGCATTGATCTCTGCGGTGATCCAGCCAAAGGTGACGTGCGCATCTTCACAAACTCGTTTGCGAGAGCAAAAGCTGCCGGCTTGAACATGACGCTGCATTTCGCAGAGGCAAAAGTCTCGGCTTCTGATGCCGAGCTGGAGACGCTGCTTTCATGGCAGCCAGATCGTCTCGGCCATGTCATACACGTGAAAGAAGAATACCGCAAACTCATCGAGCAACGCAACATCGGTGTTGAACTGTGCTTGAGCTGCAACGTCCATGCCAAGATGATCACCGGTACATACAGCGACCACCACTTCGGCATGTGGAGGCACACAGACGTCCCAGTAGCTCTTTCCGTACGTCTTCATAGTCTGACGACACAGCATAACTATGACTGACACGTTCAGACCGATGACGTCGGCGTTTTCTGCAGCCCTCTCTCCGCAGAATACGCCCTCGCAACCCAGCATTTCAGCCTCACTCGCAGCGAAATCAAGGCACTATGCATTCGCGTCATCGACTCCATCTTCTCTGGAGACGACGAGAAGAATCGTCTCAGGTTGCTCTACTCGGAGTGGGATGGCTGGGTAGTGTAGAATTTGTGATAATTCTGCAATGTCTTTACTCCACGTATCTTGATGACTTTCCATGTAGTGCATACCTATCCGTCTCGAGCAAAAGACACTGCTATGAGTAAGCAGCGTGACATGCCCAACTGTTTCGAAGATTTGGTGTTCAATTAACCGATGAGTGTATCCACATAAAACCAAGCAGCATGCGGAAGAAGCGTTTAGAGGTCCCAAACGCGTAGACTAGTACCTTGCAGTACCTATTACGAGAGCTCCATCAAGAGATTTGGAGAAATAGTGGTAGTTTGGGTAAGAAGTTCTCGGTAACGGGTAGAGAGGAAAGGGTCTTCATGGTTGGGAGTCTGTTTTTTTTTTCTTGCTAATGCTAATGCTAATGCTAATGCTGCTGTAGAGTCTTGAGTTCACTTCTGAAGTGCGTGGTGATGGGTTGTGGGGTATTGGGTTTTGTTGTTTGTAAATTGCGTCTAGATTATTCGGTTTATGCAGTTAATGCTGTTGTTCTTCCTGAGTTGTGTTGGATTGTGGAATTTGTTTCGATGTGGGTGTGTGCGGGGAAGTGAGGGTCTGTAGATGTTGGATACGAATTTTTTAGCATGCGCTTTTACTCTGCGATAATTGGTGGGTTGTGGGTTGGTAGATCATGGTTTTTTGGTGGTTTGGCGGTTATACCGTCTCGCGGCTTTGTGCTTGTTGGCTCCGTTGTTGGTTTGAGGATTCATGTGGTTTGATGTCTGGTAAGCTTGTTTTGGTGTTCTGTCCATGTAGATGTTTGCGAGTGGAGTCTCTAGTCGAGTGTAGCGCAGCTCCATCGCAAGCTGTCTCTTGTGTCAGACGGCCGTTTGGCTGATTGTAGCTGTAATAAATCGGTCTCCGGGTGCTGCTGAGTGGTATCGTCAATGCTCTTGACGATGAGAGGCTATCGTGCTATACTGATGAAGAACTCCACATCAAGTATAGCAAGGAAATGTTGTTGGGTAAAAGGAAAATTACAGTATGCAGCAAAGTAGAGGAGAAGGAGAATAGTGGAATAGTAGGTACAGGTTCTACAACTGAATCTCTAGCTGCTTCTCGCGCACTTGCTTATGCGCAAGTGTTCTCTTTAGTGGTTTGTAAGATAATTGTTAACATATCACAGCGCCTACCTCTTCCTCTCCATAGCTAGCGCTTATATAGTAACTGAAGCCATACAGTCTCCTGATCTCCACAATTATCCCCTTCGCAAAAATCATCGATGAAGAGTACCAAAAATTCCTCAAACCGGAACCGACAAGCGTCCTTACACCAAAGAGCTTCTAAGCTGTGTCCTTGACCAAGCCACTCCTGCAGTAACTCCAAACGACTATGCTATCCTCACTACTATCGCATCAGACATTGGCGCTGACGCCCATCCGGATAGCGGGTTCTACCAGAGTGGACGACGATCAGCTGAAATCGTGAACGCCTGTTTCGACACCATCGTCAACTGGGAGAAGCCATTTGAGAGCCCACATGAACCTTCACCTACGAAGACTCTCGCAACCTCCGGATACCTACCGTTCGCTGACGTCTTTGCGTGGTTTGCAAAGAGCAATGACGACTTCCCTGCCGCAGGCCAGCATCTGCTCTCTTTGCTAAAAGCGACCAAGCCACTGATCGTCCTGACATATGGCCAGTTGCCGTCTTACCTTGCTTTGGAGTCTTTCGCCGATCTTACTTCCAAATGGTATTACGATACACAGCGTCGGGAAAACAGCGAGGGTGGAGGCGACTACTTCATTCGTATCATTGGCCTGCCTGAGATACGCTCTCTGGGTAGAATGGGCGAAGAAGTTGTCGTCATTCCGTGCTACCACCCCGGATACCTGGCTCGAGCAGGTCTTCCGTCCATCAAGGCTACCAAGCTATTCTTCCTGATCCATCAGATCGTATGGTACAGTATGGGCACAGTCTTGCAGACACTACAAACCAAGAGCAAGTCCAAGGCTCCTACCCGGAAACATCTCTGTGACGAGGTTGTTGCACGCATCAGCGACATTCTGAAGCCTGACCATGTCTTCGGCAAAGCCTTTTCTGCTGCCAAACGAGAAGCAATTGACGTCACAGCGGCATTCGCTCAGGGAAAGCTCTCGCGCAACCTGGCAAAGACTCAGGGCATTTCTCTAAAGACCAAAAAGGCAGATTACGTTAGGAAGATGCCTGAGGGCTGGGTTCGACAGAGAGCCTACAAGTCCAGAATGCTCGATCCTACGACTTCAGCTGGAGCTGCCATCGATGGCTATGACGTGAAGTTGCAGAAGACGAACCTTGAGCTGTCTGCATCCCCGAAGAACGATCGAGAGCGTTTCCTAGTCATCTGGACTGAGCCCGCGACCGACGACGAGGATGAAAAGCTTTGGCAAATCGGTCCCTTAGTGCTGCCAAACGGTATCATCAATGCTCCTGAAGACAAGAAGCTCTTGTATTACACCGACGAAGGTCTCGACATCAGGGACAGCAAAGGGGTATCGTTGGGTGAAAGGAGAATGTCCGCTAGCGGCAGGGTGAGGACATGCAGCCTCCCGATCTCCACGATTATCCTTTTCGCAAATATTGACGACCAAGAGGACCAGGAATTTCTCAAGCATTGGGAAGAGACGATGGGACTGAAGATAGACGAGCTCCTGCTAGATGCAGTATCATCGGGGGTGAAAACTACCGACCAGTTTGAGGGATACATTCCCGACGATTGGTTTGCGGCATCTTCTTCCAAGCGGGCCTTGCCTGTTCCTTCATTCTTTCAACTCATGCATGCAAAGACGAAGGATAAATATGCCATCTTGGTCAACGTTCCTGCCAATCCTGGAGACCTACTTTGGCTGTTTTCCGAACTCTTCCACGATAAGAACACCAAGAAGGCCTCAAATGGCTTCAATCTCACTGCTGCTTCTGATCACCCGCAGTCTGTGTTCCGCATGATGGCACAGCTCTGTCACAAGCGGAAATACAGGAACCATCCCTACTGGCGCACGTTCCTGGCTCTTGCATACATGTCTAATATTGGAGTTGCTGAGAACGCTATGGCGTCAAATGTTGTCGTTATGGCTCTGACAAAGCTGGCAAAGTATGAGAAAGAAAAGAAGACTTTTATTCTGCAAGTCGCCGGCCAGAACAAATCGATCGGTTCCTGGCACTTCACGATCAAGAAACCTGAAGATTTCATAAGCGGGGCAGTTGCTGACCTCAAGGAGGAGCCTGAGCTCGAGTACGACGCCAAAATCACCGAGGAGAGGGATGCTGAGCTGGAATTGGAGGATGAAGAGATGGAGGGTCAAGGGGAGGAGGAAGAGGATGATGAGATGCTGCTGGACTTCTGAGATGGTGGAACAGTGATGGAGCGACGACGTACGGAGCAACACGGAAGTATCGCGATCGGCAACATGTGCGTTACGAGCATGGCTGCTGGCCAAAATCGTTCAAGAGGTAAGGAGAAAAGAAATCCCCAAAAAAGAACAAAGGCACAACAATTTGGTTGGCGGGCGGAATGGGTATGATGCCGGTTACCGTTAATCAAATAAGCGAATAAAGTAGTTCGTCCTTTGAACTTCCGGCCCCCACATTATGGTGTTCACAGGGCCTCCAACAACGTCTAGACCTTGTTTCGTCCAAGCTGATGTTCCTTACTTGGTATGGTCAACGTGTCACAATATCTCTTGCAGCACGTCGATATTCACCCCCCCCACCCCTCCTCTCCAGCCCCCATTCGACCCCCCTGCTTTCAACTTGAACGTATGATCATATATGATGTTATCCATCACGTTCTTATCGATAAAACGGCCTCATGGTGTAAGTTCAACCCAAGAGTCCAGTTTTCGGGCTCTTTCTAACAACCATTCAGCTAGTGGTATGAGTAAGTTATAAAACACCATTCAATTCACTCTCAACAGCCTCTAACCGAATTCAGTTCCTGCTTTGGGCTAGTCTCTTTCCTATTCTGCAGGAGGCCCCGCGTTCGAATCGCGGTGGGGCCCCGTTTTTTTTTAAGTTTTTGTGGCCATTCAACTCCCAGATGAACACAGAATGCAGCGAATTCAAAGTCTGTCTATACAGCCGGCAATCTCAGCTTTCTGCTGGCTATTGTTTTGCTGCTTGAGATTACTTTCAAATTCACGGAGATGGTCGTTTCTTTGTTTTCGTTTCTCAAACCTCATCCCAAGAATTCCAAAATCCCACCCACACTGGATATTAATGAATAAAGTATCAATTTGTATGTAGCCCTTTTTTTTCTCTACATTTCTGTCACTTCGAATTTTTACGAGGCCTTGTTGTTGGAACCGCAGGTTGCTTCAAACACAGTGGGTTTGCTATTCAAGCGCTATCTATAACACGTGAAAAGCCTTTTCGCATAACACAGCGTGGATTGCGATGCAAGAGAACTTTTGCGTTACGATAAAACTACATTCGTATTATGAACATCGACAGGCCGTGTCTGATATAAATCAAATACACCAATCCCTACTACCAAAACGCCAACCAACGTATTCACAGACACAACCACCTACTTTGCGCCGAAAGCCATCCCAACGCCACCGAACAGCTGAGAAAGTGTACATCGTATCATATACAAAACAAAGGAATTATTTCAAAAAGTCTCAGTACCTGCGAGGATCGTATCCATCATACGCGCCCATTCCCCTCTCGTACCTATCATCCCACTCATTACCCCTACGCACATACCCGCCCAGCGGTTTACGCCTGCTGTCTTTGATGTGCTCGATAGCCTCAGCGAGCTCAGCGAGGTGTAGACTTTCCTGCGCAGGTCGGTCGGAGAGATATTGTTGCTCGCGACGCGGATACATGGCCGGCCCATGCATGTCTGCCGCGTACGACATTGCGCGCGAGGGGCGCGGTGGGTAGCGTATGGTGTCAAAAGGATTACTCTTCTGTACTTGAACACTATTGCGGCGGTCTAGACTTGGTCGCGCTGCGTAGGCGTCCTCATCACGGTACGTGTCGCGGAGGTGCATGTTGTGGGAGTAGTCGTTTGGTGGCGAGTAGCCTCTCTTGGGTTGTCCGCGGTCCAGGTCATCGTAGATATGGCTGGGATGGGGGTGTCCGAAGCTCTCCTGCCTATGAGGCAGGGGTCTAGAACGGAGGTTTGTAGGCGCGCCAGTCGCGTCTGACGGCTGGCGACCTCTATATGCGCGGCGTTCAGGCTCGGAGAAGATGCTGTCGTCCGCTGTGTGTACAGACGAATTATCGTTGAAGGATGCAGTGCCGCTGTTACGGTCCCAGGAGTTACCGCGGGACATGGCTTCTGCTGTAAACTTCTCCTTCCGATAGTCCGGTGACGAGGCGTTATGGCTATCGCGACGGACACGTTCGTTAGCGCGTGTCGGTTTCTCAGCTACAGGTGCGTTCATGTGGATGTGGATGGGGGGAAGCTGCTGTTTCGAAGACCGAGGAGAGTTGTTTTTCGACGACATGGGACTGTATCTCCCCATAGGAGGTGGCTCGATGAAATCCGAGTCTCGGCGTCTTCGGTGGCCTTCAGTGCGAACGCGACTTCTACTGTGGCTCCTAGCCTTGCTGTGCGACTTGTTGTGTCGGTACTTCGAAGACTGCCTTGAACGGCCGCGTTTGGGTTTGCCGATATGGGCAAACTCACCGTGCTCGACATGGCGAACGCGAAGGTGGTCAGAGGCAGAGTCGCCAGTCTCGGACTCCCACTCGTCGCTGTCCGACTCGGAAGAGAATTCCTCGTGGCGAGTCTTAGGCTTCTTCTGGCTTTTCAAGAAAGATGAGTTTAGAATCTCAACGTCGGGCTGGCCAGGTCTCATCGCAGGTCGGTGCATTGTCTCGGGGAACGCACCAGGCATTCCTCGCTGTTGCTGTTGCCCGTGTGCTGGTGGGTGTTGCATACCGTGGGGAGGTGGGGGTGGAGGTGGAGGGGGGTGGGCTGATGGGCCGCCATGTTGCGGTGGTGGTATGTGAACCATGCCTGGTGGAGGTGGAGGAGGAGGTGGAGGCGGAGGAGCTTGACCATGCTGGCCTTGCATGCGTAAGGGTTGTTGGACTGGCTGATGATGTCCCAAGGGCGGCTGAACCATGTGTTGTAGGTTTCTCACTGGCTGTGGCATTTCTTGTGCTATATGGACCTGTTGCTGTGCAAAGTGCTGGCCTGGTTGCATAGGCTGAGACTTCGTGCCCATGGCAGCTGCAACTCTTACGGCCTGAGGGTTTTCATACCCAGACGGTCCGGTCTGCAGTATGACCGATACTCGCCGGAGCTGTCGCTGTCGACGATTGATGGCTTTCCAATCAATGTCTATGCTAGCGATAGTCCACTGGAGAGTTCTGTTTAGGTTCATGAGCTCTTGGTTCTGCTCTTCTACAAGCTCGTTAATTAGTCTTCGACAATTCGAGGAGGAGATCTCGTTCAAAGAACGCTTCACAGAGCCCTTGTTCCTCTGGAATCTTTTTAGCTCATTCTGAAGATCCTGGACTATAACGTGTTGTTGTTCGGCTTCGACATCCTCCCAGCTGTCGGCGCCCTTGGGTTTCTCGAAAGTAAACAATGCTAGCTGAGGGTCGTAGTTGGCAAAAGGACTTTGATGAAACTGCTGCCCTTGCATGCCTTTTTGTTGGCCCATTGTCGGGACTTGCTGCTGAGCCATTGGTACCTGCCGTTGCTGTCCAATGTTCTGATGTTGTGGAGGCATTTGGCCTGGGAAGGCCTGATGCTGAGTTGGGAACTGATGGGCCATGGTGAGAACTGGTACAGATGTCGAGAGCAAATGGGGTATGTTGAGGGCCAGATGCTAAACAAACATCAAGCTCACTGCCAAACTGGAGGAATGACTAGTACAGTGAAGAGCGATTGACAAGGCAGTATTGGAGAGTAAGGCAAATGAAGCGCACATAAAGATTTTATATAGACCTGCCGTCTTGTTGTGTGACCATGGAAATCGCAAGTCGCTCACCCAAGGCAACGGTACACCATCCTGATACAAGCGGGGAAACAGGTCCTCCTCTGGACCCGGCCTCAAGGTCAACTCGCTACTATCCGACAAACTTAGACCGGGCGTCACTGATTGCAAACGAACCGTTCGCAAGCCTCGTTTGAGGATTGGCCATGATGGCACTGACCGGCCAAAGCCACTAGGCTGAGCCAGACGTGGACGAAGCAGGCAGATCTGCAGGGTTCTTTACCAGCGGAGCATGTTTGCGACGTAAGACAGAGCCTCAGATGCTCACCGGAGGACTGACGAGTCCTTCGAACCTGCATGCAAGCGAAGCGACATGCAGCAGAGGGACTCGTGATGGTGGTTGGCCGGGCCCTCGGATCAGCCTGGAAGCCGAACGGAGCTCGATAGATGCAGCCGCGCATTTGAGCGTCTCACCAGATCCGGTGTACTATCCTGTCATTACTCTAGCGACATACCATGGCAGTCTCGGATGTCAGAGAGCGTGGTTTGTGGAGATGGCAGCCGTTGACAGGTGGTAGAGATAACGCTAACCACGCCGCACTGGCCTCCTTCTGTCCTGTGGTGCGCCTACACTTCTACTTCCCGTCTTTGACGCCCTCCCAAGACCAGGCAACTGACTTCGACACAGCTCAAGACAGACTTTTTCTTTGCCTGATAGCCCAGTTTGGTTCGTGGCTTGCGCTGTATGACACCCACCTGATCTCTTTGCAGGCATGCTTGCCTTTCGCAATTGCCAGCGCATCCAACCTCAAACGAGGTCATGAACGTCAGGTTTGCCTACGCTGAACCACGGAGCACAGCGCATGTACGAACGTGCCCTTCGAGGCGCGAAGGGTGTACTTTGTTTGAATATGCACTTGCAGACCAACACGTACAACCATTACATGCAGGACGCTGGAACCACTTTTATTGTTTTACACAGCGATGTAGGAGGACTTCGACCACGTCATTATCAGGACCGTCCTCCAGCAGAAACAATTCCACGCAGAAGTACCTCGCATACTGCACAGAAGCTGCGAACAAGTTCGCAGCCTGCAATGCCGATCCCTACTTGCCTTTCGAAGCTACGGCCTGCTCCACCACCGTATGGAAAACGCCCCGCAGATGCACGTCGTCACGCCCTCCAATACCCGCCTCTGCCACAGACCAATAGCCATGCTAACGGCACAACAACCAACCGTAGTAAAGACAAGGTTCCCATATCAAGGACACCGGAGGACTTGCATGTCTTGTATTTGTGAGCCTCCAATTGACGGATTCAGGCCTCAGCCTAGCGACTGTGATTTGCTCGATAACAAGCCGATGTTTAGGGACACTCATACTATAGGGCTCGAAGAATAGGCGCCCTTGCGAGTGGTGAACTTTATGTCTTACAATGATATCAAGTCCAAGGACTCTCCACCGGACGGTGCGAGCCGCCCTTCTCACTCCACCACCGTCCCGTCCCAGTCCTTCGCTTGGCAACATCCGTTCGAGCCGTTCAACTAGAGTTCCTGTTCTTTCCCGCCTCGGATAGATAGGAAATTCACGGCACCAAGATTAGTTTTTGTGGAGGGGTAGCCAGCTGATCAAGGGCCTCATCCAGCCGTTGGCCAGCGAGCACCAGGTTTTTCAGAGCCTGTCCTAGTCGAGCTCCTGCACAGCCCAGACTGAACCGTGGAGCGATATCACCCCAAAGAGGACTCCTTCAACCGGGACTCGCGCTTGTTGCTCGATTATCGTGCCTTCTGACGGCGCCACCCCAACGTTCTTGGTGACGAGAGACGCGTACAGTAATGTGCTTCCAGACAGGTTTTAATCGAGTGTTGTGAAACCAAGACTATCTACCGCGACTGTCGCGTTTCCAGAATGCAGAAACTCGGTGCTGTTGCCTTGTCGACCCGATACACACTAGGATGGCAGAACTTACGCCAGCGTCGTATCGAGGGAATACAGCAAGGGCGCCAGTCTCCTGTTACATATTTGTACGGGCATACCATTTTAGTCCCATCTCTCAGCCGAGTCTCAATGAACAACCGGTACCAATCAGCAGAGCCTCCTGCCAGCTCAGCAACCGCACTCGCCTCATGACTCTTCGCTCTTGGCAGGTCAGCACGGTATCAGTGACCTGCACGCAGGCATCCCGCTCTGTCAAGCTGCTACTAGATCCCACACGTCTCAACAATGCCTAGTCCCAAGCATTTCCGCACGCCGATCACCAGTATTGTCCATACCATCAGTCCTATCCAATCTGCTAAGCCGTGACCTTCCCATTGCCCCCTCCAAGTCTGCCTCGCGCCCCTTCCTAACTCCTGTCATGGTCCGAACTTTGCTCCCATCGCACCGCAGACACAGCCACGTACCACTTCATGGTTCCGACTCGCATTCTCACAGCACCAGCACAGCCTCATTCCACGCCGCGTGCCCAGCCACGCACGTCTATCCAGAAGCCGCGCTCCCAACAGAAGTAGCACTCACTACTGACAGTACAGCTCGAGGACGTTAACATGGCCAATCAATCGATCCTGTCCGTTTCACCGACAACGAAGTTGACGAAAAGCAAATACCACATAATCGTAGTCAAGAGGGAAATAGCCCAGCAGGTGGCGAGCGGGTCAAGAAGAGCCGTGCTGGCTGAAAGAACGAGACGCATGCATCTTTTACCCGTATTACAACCAAACAGCTAGACTATATTCACGTCGTCCTTTGGTCAAGTAGGTAGGTAGTATCATACAATCAACCCAATATAACACAACGCGTAACCACACATCTGACTCCAGAAGCTATAGTACGCATACGAAACGAAATAAATAAATTAGCTCGTGATCTGCTACATCGCCCAACACGATCCTGGCCTAACCTAGCAGTCCCGGGACCTACCACGCTGTATAGCTAAGTGTGAGATTACATCAACATGTTGTTTGATTTGATTTGAGAGGAGACAAGAAGAAGGGATGTTTTCGTCTACCCAGATGTTACGGGATGAGTGGACTGTGTATGTGTTTTTGTTGGGATATGGATATGAGATGCAAGACGAGACGAGATGAGATGAGACGCTGTTGGAGTGGCGCGATGGATTGAATAGTGTTAGTATGGACTTGCAAGTGGGTAGTTTGCTGAGTGAAGGGTAAGTTGTATGTATCTTGGTCTGGGTTTGAGTTGGTTGCTGTGCATGGTCTATTGAGCGGAACATATGTGGTCGAGTTAGGCGCTGGCGTGCACTTGTAGAAAGCGCGTTGTTGAGGTCCGCTTGGGGAGGAATAGCGTCAGGACGTCGATTCACTCCCTCGACGCAAACGTGTTGACATACCGTGTAGTCAGTCGACAAGAAAGTTCTGTTTGCGATCACAACCAGCGTTCAAAGCAACGAGATGTTAGAATGTAATGTTTCTTTCATTCAGATGGAGTCTTGTCTTGTCTTATCGACCTAACCAGATCCAAGCTCGTCAAAGGTCGTCTATGTACAAGCGCACCACCGACCCACCCATCCGTGATATTACTATTACCGCATCGCTGTACCTTGTGCAAGACAAAAATCAAGACATGCTGCAAGTGCCCGCATAGCGGGGTGCTGCGGACCACGCGTTGTGGGTACAAAAGGGGGGTTGTTGAGAAGAAGATAAGGTAGTACAGCGAGGGTATGAAGATGAGTATCGTACACGAACCAAAAATGGGGACAAAGATGCCGTGAGAATACTCCAGAAATGCTAAGAAAAAGGGCGTTCAAAACGATAAGCGGACCCGAGTGGAAGGGTAGGCGCCGGGAATGTGGAGGACAGGGCAGAGGGCGATGACATTGAAGGGCAACAAAGCGCCACTTCCAAGCCTTAGCCTTGTGCTACCCGAGTGTGGTTGCGGCTTTACCGCAGCGGCAACTGCACGTCCTCGACGCCCCTCTTCAGCACATCCTGAATCCTCCACCTGGGAGGCTGCAGCTCCTTCTCCTCGGGCAGCTTCCCTGTCTTCTCCACCATCTCCTCTGGCTCAGCACCACCCGCAACACCAGAGCTGAACTTCAGCTGCAAGATGTCGCCAACCTCGTCGCACGCGCTCAGCATGCGGTCGAGATCCTCCTTGGTGTGTGCAGCACTCACACAGAAACGCGCACGAGATGATACAAGAGGGGTGGCGGGGTAGCCGACGACGACGACAGAGATCTTGCGCTTGAGCATTTCGTGCGAGAAGGCGGGCATCTTGGCGGGGTTGTACAGCATGACGGGAATAATGGGCGAGTCGTCGTGACCGTAGACGATGAAGCCAAGACGCTTTAGCCCGAGACGAAGGTAGCGGCTGTTGAAGCTGAGACGCTGGAGACGCTCTTCGCCCTGTCCAGGGATGATTTCGCCGTTGATGATGCGGAGAGCGGAGGCAATCTGGACGAGGACGGGCGGCGCTGGGGACTCGGCGTAGAGCATGGCAGCGTTGGTGGTACGGAGCTTGTCGATGATGGCTTTGTCTGCTGCGAGGTAGCCGCCGTTGGCGCCGAAGGACTTGGTCAGTGTACCCATCAAAAGGTCAACCTCGCTGGGTGCGATGCCAAAGTAGTCGCAGACACCACGTCCGTGGGGACCAACACCGCCGACAGAGTGAGCCTCGTCAACAAAAAGGAAGAACTTGTACTTCTTCTTCAGTTCGATAATGCCAGGCAGGTTGCACATAGTACCCTCCATGGAGTAGAGGCCTTCAACAGCAACCAGAATCTTCTTCCATGGACGGTGTGTGCGGGGCTGTCCTTGCGAGATGGCCTCGCGCAGCTTGCGCTCGAGATCGCGCATGTCGTTGTGCTTGAACATGGTGACCATGGCTCCAGAAAGACGAGCACCAAATCGAATGGAGGAGTGGTTCAGCTCGTCTGAAATCATGAGGCAGCCCTTGCCGACAATGGTGGGGAAGGTGGTGGCATTTGTGACGAAACCCATAGAGAAGACCATCGACGCCGGCTTGCCCACGAACTTGGCAATCAAGTCCTCGACCTCGACGGTGAGCTCAGATGTGCCGGAATCAGCGCGGGGACTGGCCATTGTGATTCCGTGCTTCCTGATCGCTGCTTCGGCAGCGTCAGCACAGGGACCCTCTGATTGGGCGAATCCAAGATAGTTGTAGGAGCTCAGGTTGAGAGTCTCGGTCGTGGTACCAGTCATCTTGAAGGTGTTGTTGCCATCGTCCGACTTGCGGTCTAGCAGGGTGATGAAGCGTCCAGGCACGCCGGTCGTGGGTCGCGAGAAGCAGTCGTTGATCCTCATCTTCAGCCGGCGTGTGTAGAAGTTGTCAAAGTCGCTGTTGAGAGGAGCGTAGCCATCCTTCTCCTGCAGATGGCTGTAGTGCTGTCGCCTGAAGCGCTTGCCGAAGAAGTCACGCACGTGTCCGAATACTATTAGGATTAGGTAGCTGATGTAGGTGGTGAGGAGGAAGTAGTAGGGAGGCTCGTCTTCGATGGGGTCGCCAAACTCGCCCTCGAACTTGCTGGTGTAGCGATGCGCCTGCGAGCCGAGGGGACCGAACTGTGCGTGTGCGCGGGCCAGACGGCGCTGCTCCTCGGGGGTGAGGGGCTGGAACAGGGTCTTGGGCTCGGTGGGCATCTTCTCGCCTGTGGCTGTGGTGAGGCTGATGGACGGCAGGGAGATGGAGGCGGTGTTGATCTGCTGCTGGGGCGGCGAGGGCGAATTGAGGAGAGCCTGCTGCTGGGCGATGAGGGCTTCCCGCAGAGCAGCGGCGTCGGTGCGGGCCTTGGGCGAGGCGCCTCCGAAGAGGGCGGTGAACTTGTTGGCCTTTGTGAAGGAGGCACGGCGCGGCTCTTCGCGCTTCTCGTTGAGGGCGTCAGAGGCGGGGGAGATGGGGGTGGACGTGGCGAACGGGTTGATGGTTCTGGTCGGCATGGCAGCGATCCCAGGGCAGCAGGGTCAGTAGAGGCTCGAGTCGTCTGCGGTCAGAGGTGCCAGGTCAGGTCAGGTCAGGTCACTCGCAGCGGGCAGGCAGGCGGTGAGCGGCACGACGACGACGAGGGTGTCGGTGTGGAAAAGCAAAAAGGGGACCTGCTGGCGGACGGCGATCAGCACACGACTCGAGGAGGGCAATTGGTGGTGAGAGTGGTGAGGTGGTGAGGTGGTGAGGATGGTGGGCGGTGTTGGAGGGAGTGCGTGGAGCGGAAGGCAGAGGTTAGGGCAGCCGTCAGACGCAGTGCATCTTATGATTATCGACGTGCTCATGTCATGCACCGACCGCACCAACTGCACCGGAGTGCCGCGCACTTCCGGGACACGCCCGCTCCCACGCCCGCATCCTCCTCCGGCGCAATGAAAGACGAAGCTAAGAAAGTCCACCTACGTGATTGACCCTGCAAATGCAATTGCAAGCGTGACGATGAGACGTTGGAAGCAAGCAATCTCCCCAGACGAGTTGAATGTGGTGGTGCTTGTTGCGTTGCTTTGCGTGCCTGGCAGGGCGGCCGTTGTGCTCCACAGCGTCAAGGGTAGAGGGAACCTCGCCTTGCGCCAAGCCCAATCGCGATCTTGTCGTCGAGTTGACGTCGACGCGCAAACAGGTCGACGACTGGCGGCAGCACGCGGGCGGAACGGGTGGTCGACAGTGCGTGCGGGCGTGCAGGCGTGCAAGGAAGCAAATGGGGCCGATGTCGCGTGCAGGCAGTCGAAGCGCAACAGCAGCAGAACCGTTGCAAAGGGGCCTCACGCTTTTCAGGAGCAAAATCGCCCATGGATGGCCGCGCGAAATGAGCAGCCCCATCACGTTCCCGCCTTCGCCACTCACTGCCGCGCCCCTGACTTGGGCCCAAAGAGACGAAGCTTTGCTGATCGCGCCCACCGCCCAGAGCCTCGATGCCGCACCACCGTTGTCGATGCACCTCGTCGGCATGCACGTCATGACACACACCGAGCAAGCGCTGTCCAATTTCTCTGCAGCCTGCACCCTCTCGCCAAGCCTCAATTTCCTCGTAATTCCCCGTATCAACCAAGTACGAGTCCCAGCCTCATCACAAAGTAAGCGCTGGCAGCCTGACTACACTACAGTTACACCCCTCGGCCTCCGCTTACCCCCCGGCCGTATGCCTGTCCCAAGGCAGTTACACGGCCTGCCGCTGTGACACCTTGTTACCTGGAGACCAATGCCCCGTATCACTACATAACACACTCACGTTTGACGTTCTCGACTTTTGGGCCGAATGCGCCCGACCGTCCGGACTTTGAAAAATCCATCTCGGTCCAAACACACGTCACGCGCCTCTGTGACTTTGACTTTGCAGACCCAACAGTCAGCCCTCGTACGAAGCGCGAAGGAGAAAAAAAACCGAAAAGCCGCAAGGGTTACGCCGACTTGTTCTCATCTTGATGAGGCCATGTTGTCCAACATCGAATCATCAGACAGGAAACGTTATGACTCTGCCTAATTCTACCCAGACCAATCGCTGTCCTCCATGGTGTCTCGCTTATCGACCCGGTGATTGCACATTGTGATTGCCATATCAATAAACCGTTCCTTTTGGATACGAGTCAATCTCAATTTCCACACTGTTACAACGTATAAGATAGCCGTGCCCTTTGCTCTCCCCCTCTCCGTCTCGCCGCTGCAATCAATACAATTCACTCGTGCCCTCACTTTCTGCAATCAACACTGTCGACCGCGAGTGTACGTCTGAAATGATATGTTTTTGCTAACTCTGCTGCAGAGATATTTGACTATTGAGAACCGAAGAAAGCAAGCTTTCAGCACGCCCAGCGGCTACGTCCACATCCAACCCCCAGAAGATGTCACAAAACAAACTTGCAAACACCTCTAAAAACAGCCTCCACCAACAAAGGGTATGGAAAATCGCAACAAAGGAAACAAACAGCACTTCGCGACAAAATGACAACGAAGACTCTCCAAGAAGAAAGGGGACTGAACAAGAAAAATAATAGTAAACATAAATCAGAAAATTCGCAGTGAATGCACCGCATCGCAGCCTCCAACACCGCGCGACCCGACAACCACACACTGAAGGTGGTGGCGCAGGTTCCACCAGTCCGCCGTTCTGTATATGTCCCACCCTTGCAAAAACCCAAGCAACGCCGTAGATGGAACCGATCCCGTATATGGTGGTCGTTCAGATTGCGTTACCAAGCTTTGTGAAATGGGAGCTGAATTCAATGCTTCTCTCACGCTGATAGCGACAAGAGACTGAAGAGGGAGAAGAAGAGGAAGAGGAAGAGGAAGAAATCAAACAAGAAGAGGCAGTACTATGTCGAGCGCTCTGAGCCAATATGTAAGGGAAGGCAAACGCACATTAGGTATGAGTAGGACCGACAAACACAACCGCTCCACAACCTCTACTCTGTTTCGAGAGAGAGTTGGGTGCGACGCAGTACTTTCGCCAAGGCAACAAATGTCAGGGTATTAGCGCGAGCAAAATGACAGCGACCAGAAACACAAATCCACTTCGTCTCTACATCTGGTGGTGATGTTCGGGCGACAGACTCGAAGGGTCGAGTGTACCGAAAGAGACAAGATTTTGCATATCCAGGTCATCGACATTCTCTTCCATCATAGGCGAACGGAAGGGAAGGTTGAGATTCTGCTTCGCGTACATATCTGTCATGTGAAGCGTCTCATCCGACATGCCATTGTCGTGAGGCATAGGGTATACATCGGCAGAGCCATCACGACCAAACGAGTTGAGCGGCGGCGACTGGTTGGCAATGATAGGGTCGTGGTGACCCATCGGTGGCATGGGAGAGTTCATGGCTGCCGAGTGGGGTGGTGGCCCCATCGGTGTGTGCACGTACGGTGGGATGTTGTACTGTTGACCAAAGTTGGAGGCAGGGATGTTGTCGTTCTGAGGTCCGGATGTGTAGAATGACGGTGTGCCATACTCAGACGGCGAGTTGGCGGTCGTGGCTGACATGGGGTACTGACGGTAGTCGCCCATGCCGTAACCAGCAGAAGTATCAATGCTTAGATGCGGGCCAATGGGGCCGGACGAGCTGTGAGGGACGGGAGCAAAGATCTCTGGGTTCGGGATGTACGGTGACGGCTCGGGCTGGATCATGAAGGACGGCATGGGATGACGCAGCATCGAGAAATCAACCGCCACAGGCACAGAGCGAGAGCGCTGGCGCTTGTGACCACGCGGTGGGAACGGACCTGCTGTGAGGTGGGAGTCATGAAACATACCGCTGTGGGGGTGTACCACATGGTTGGGTTGCGATGCAGGACGGAAGTTGATTGGCGAAACGGGCGCCGAGACCGCAATGGCATGCGGGTCGTACATGTTATGGCGGTTCTGAAACGCTTCCAGTGAGACAAGTTTCGCCAATTGTCCGCTCAGCACCTTGGGGTGGCCACCGAGGTGGTGAACCATGACCTGGGATGCCTGCTGATCTTCGGTGAAATCACCACATTGGAAGAAGCCTCCTGAGCCAGAAGAGTCCATGAAGAAATTCGGTGGGCGGTTGAGTTCCACAACGAGACCTCCTGGTCGCTGAGAAGCACCTTCTGCATTTGTGGCCATGTCTCCGTTGTCGAGGCTGATGTTCTTGATGTAAGAGAAGGGGTACTCAATCTTGTACCCTGCCGAGTCGTTGTTGATGTAGTATGTGATGCAGCACTTCTCTGGTGAGTAGAAGATGACTAGATCCATAGCGCTCTGGCCAACTCTCCTCCAACTTCCGACACTCAGAGAGCGGACGGAGAAGTGAGTGATGACTGGTTGTTGTTAGGTCAAAGTTCACAGCAAGAATGACGAGTGATTCAACATACCAACTTTCGAGGAGCTGGTGTCAGTGTTGAGAAGCATGCCGCTACCATACGGTATGCCACCAGCACGACCAAGGAAGCTGCTTCCTATCGACTTGCCAGACTCCATGGCCTGGAGAGCAAGGTATCGTCGCATGGATTCTGGAATGTCGTTGCAGTCGTCACCGTTCTCAATGCTCTTCTTGGCAATGTTCTTTATCTTGGCTCGCCTACATGACATGTTAGAAGGTTCAACTGTGAAGTGGATAACATCTCTGCCCACCTGTTCTGGAACCAAATCTGCACTGAGCGCTCAGTCATGTTGATTTCCGTCGCTATCCTCTCGCGGGTAACAGCAGTGGGGGTGGGGTTCTTGTTGAATTCGATCTCTAGGGTGACTAGTTGATCCTGGGTGGCCCTTTGGCGCTTCTGGTTCCTTTGTTGCTGGGTAAGGGTGCTCTTGCGCGGGGGACGGCGCGCGGCTGAGCTCGAAGAAGGCGTGGGAGTCTGGGCGGAGGGAGAGGGAGTGGAGGACTCCATAATGTCGTCGTTGGATTGCATCTTGTAGAGGGATGTGAACCAAGACCGGGAGCGGTGAGTGGTTTAGGGGGGTAGGAGAGATATACGAGGGCGCGGTCAAGCCAAGCACCTCTGTCCATCAATGTTCGTGAAGAGTCGTATAGAGTAAGGGATCCAAACAAGTGGATGTATGAAGGTATGAGAGCGTGACGAGGCGTTGGGCGAGTCCAGTTGCGCTGGGTGCAAAGGGGTCCACGTGTGATTCGAGGCTCCAGCTACCGTCCAGGCGCGTATGTGGTCTTCAAGGAAAGAAGTCTGCTAACCGAGGAGCAGGTATCAAAGTATGATCGTCCAAAAGCGATTCTGGTCTCGGGAAGGAGTGGAACGGGGCTGGGGAAAGCTAAGGAGCGGACAGGCAAGGCCTAATGATGGGGTGGAGTGGAAATGAATGTGGGCAAAGGCCGAAAGGAATGGCGGCACTTCGCAGAAGTCGACAATAGAAGGGAACGTGACGAGAGAGGCAATCGCACCAGACGTGAGGTTGCGGACACCGGAAGGCGATGGATTAAGACAAAGTCGTGGAGAGGAAGGGGGAAATTAAAGGGCATCAGCAAGACGAGTAGGGGGAGAATAGGCGCCTTGCCCGATCGGGCCCCTCGCTCCTGCCACCAAGCGCGCCCGAACCACCGGCACGGCGTCAGGATGCAGGTTTAGCACCACGGCTGGCCGTTTTGAACGCCAGCGCCAAAGGCCGGCGGTGACGCTGGAAACGCTTGCCTGCTCCTGCGGCCGCTGCTGGATGCGGAGCTCACGCTTGCTGTGCACCGTCTTTTGGCACGCGTCGACTCTTGATCTAGAGTTTGTGGATATCCAGCCTTCAGTGTTCGGCATCCAGCGCACAACGGTCCACGACAGGCTGAGCGCGTGCTGTCCTGAAGGCCAGGGGGCCACTGCGACCGCTGGAACCAGGCGCGTCGGACTCGGACGAACCCAAGACGTTTTCAGGAGACCTTCACCCAAGGTGACAGGGTACCTCCCATGTTGCAGCAAAGCTCGGACGGCCCAGCTCTCGCGTCTCACGCTCACAACAATGCCTGGAGGTCTTCAGCGGTACTCGTGCAAGAGCGTTGAACAGCCAAGAAAGTGTGCAGTCGTCTGATGCTTGCAAGCGCGTACACAATACCTCACCACGCGAGTTGAGCGCCTCTCAGCACGCAGAGAGAATGCGCGCTTGTCGCATCCGAGGTATCCTGCGAAGTGAAAGGGTACCCCGTCGCAAAACGAGCTCGCCGACAGCCTAACGGCCGGCGTTGTCACTGCGGTTTTGAAGTAACGGCGCATAAACATGTCGTTGCGTGGAGAGTGCGGCACTACCTATCTAGCTCGCTGGGCGCTATTCAAGCGTCAGGTACAGGTACCAAAGAACACGAGGTCCACTACACAGGCTTACCGTGCTTCTTCACCACCGCCGGCGGACCTCGTCGTGTCACCCCATGGGAGCCAACTGCGATGCACGGCAGACTCGCGTTGGCCTGGCATCTGCGGCACAACGTTCGGTCTTTCGACTGCGTGCGCTGCGTTGCAAGGGTCAGTGGGGCTGGCTTGCTTCCCTTCAGCCTTCAGCGGCAGGAAGACCCGCATTGGCATCGTGAGCATGTCGCAGGTCCTCAACAGCCCCTCGTCGCTGATCTCTCGGGTGAGCCGAAAGCGAAGAGATCCTGATCGAGCATCAGTGCCCGTGCTGTCTGATCGCGCCCGACTTGATGCAATGGTTCCAAAAAGGCACGACTTGGGGAGACAACTGCAATTTCTCTGGCCCTGACGTCTTGGTTCGGGAAACAGACTAAGTGGGCGTCTAGTCGCCCTACAGCTGTCAATCTGTGTACCAACCACTTCCCTGCTACCGCGACACCAGGCACGGCAGCATGAATGGCGGAACGCCGTGGAAGCGAGCAAGCAGTGAGCACCCGGATTCCAAACTCCTCCGCTTCAACGCGTCCACGCCGCTCGGCACCGAACGGAGCTTTGCAGCACTCTCCACCACTCACGTGTTGCGCTGACGCGCCATCTCGAGCATGCCTGTCTCTGTTTGCAAGCCCGCACTCAATGTGATTTGGCGCCACGGCCGCACTTTAGGCTGCCAAAACGGCCCTCATGTTCTCACTTCAGCGGACAACCATGTCCCGACGTGCTCATGTGTTTCAATGTCGCACCATCAGCAGCAGAGTGCAGTCCTGCTAACCACTGGCTCAAGTCCGGACCAGGATGTGTACGCTGCTACCATCAAAGGCCACGGAAATCATGTTCGCCCCGATACTGCGAGCGCCATGCGAGTACCCACCCGCGCTACGCGACTCTTTGGAAACTGTCTGTGACGTGCAAAGACCTCGAGCCACGCTTCCAGAAGCTCTACAGAAAGAGGGTCATCGCTGCTTTCCTAGCTTCGATTGACCGCCAAATTGGGCATCGGCATACACCGCACTTCTACTGATTCATGTCATCTACCCGGTGGCTTGCGTCCGCTTGTCATGCTCAAGAAGAGTACTGCAGCTCGATGCCGACGGATCGGAAGATCTGCTCCCTCTTCTTGAGGTCCAGGCTTGCGCCAAGTGTGAAGAGCAGCTCTTTGATCCTCCCTTCCCATAGCACTCCTACGTGCCAATCCTGGTTAACCCTGGCCTTCAACACACCAGAAACGTCGTCGTCGGGGGAGATGGTACGCTGCTCCCAGTCTCGGCGCAGCTTCTTGACCGCCCATTCGACATCTGTGTTACTTCGTCGCCGCCACAATTCGCAACCGAGTTGCAGCTCGCTTTCGTACGAGTAGAAGTTGAAGTCAAAGCGGGAACAAAGCGCCAGACTAGATCCAGCTTTGACCGCGTAGGTGGAAGAGAGATTGCCCATCAACGGGTTGAGCGTAAGCGTCATGGTATATGGAAAGCCCGGGTGTCTGGGCAGCGTTGTGAACCGTAAGCCAGTGCTGATACCTCCGCTCTTGTTCAACAGGCCGTAGTACAGCTCCGCGCCTGCGCTGAAGCGACCATGCACCGGTTCCACTTGATCGACAGATATCGGTTCTGTTGGCGCATTCCTGGGGTCTGCGCCGAAGTTATAGAGACCTCGGACGCCCATCAAAGCGGAGTCCGTGCTGTACATGTACTCTGTGCTGTACTTGCCCACATCGTTCTGCAACAGAGCAAGGATCGTGCCCCCGTTATTGAGGTTCGAGTCGCTGACTGCGGCGATCCGGAGCTGACGAGTGGGCGTGAGGCGGCGCAGGTACAGAGCTTCCAGTCTCGATTGGGGGAGGAACACCCGCCCATACAGCAGTGTGTCTGCTTGTGTCAGCTTGCTTCACGCCTCTGTCGTTTGGGACTTACTTTTGCGATCAACCCGCTTTCCAGCATGCCAGAGTTCCCACCACCAGTTCTCGTCAGGCCTCCTCAGTTCTTGTACATGCTTGTAGCCTCGTATGACATTCTTCAGGTCGATGTGGGAGCTCTTGAACTCCTTCTTCAACGCCAGTGACGAGTAGAGGTAGGACACTGAGCCATCCACCACACCTACACTTCCCAGCGTGTACGAGGTTGCAAAGTTGGGCGCAGCGAGGGACGAAATTTTTAATCGCAGGCCTTGTGGGATCTGGAAATCGAGCATTTCTGCCTCCGTCAGCGTCAACTGGTAGAAGGCTTGCGCTGGGAGCTACCTCGTGCCGTGGCATTCAAAGCACCGTAGGAATTGTCAAGGTTCCAATGCGAAGCTTCGTAGAATGCATTCTGCACATTCTCCATGAAGTCCAACATGTCGCTGTCACGAGCGAAGCATGCTGAGGGGTGCGCAAAAGGTTCGAGAGCTTGAAGCTTGCTGGCGAGAGGTACGGCGACGAGTGGTGGAGCAGCCGCGGCTGCATCGCGCTAGCTAAGGGTCGGCGGTCGCGCTCTTTCCCCGCCGCGCATTTGAACTTTTTGCGGCTCGACTTTTTTCTTAGGCACAGCACTCAAGTTCACACACAACAACAATACCGCCAACATGCCCAAATCAAAGCGCGCCAAGGTCGTACATCTCACCCAGACGGACAAGAAGGGTAAAGAGCTCTCGCAGAAGCTCTTCGCCAATGTCCAGGAAGCCGCTGAAAACTTCGAGCACATCTTCGTTTTCTCCGTCGAGAACATGCGAAACTCGTACCTGAAGCAAGTGCGCGCTGAATTTTCTGACAGCCGGTAAATCTAGGTCTCGAATCATAAGGCACAAATTTTCATAGTAACATTTGCGCAGATTCTTCTTTGGCAAGACAAAGGTCATGGCCAAAGCCCTCGGTATGACACCCGCTGAAGAGCACCTCACCAACCTCTCCGAGCTCACCAAGCACCTCGCTGGTAATGTTGGTCTCTTCTTCACGAACCGCGAGCCCGCCGACGTACTCGAGTACTTTGCTGCGTACTCGCAGACGGACTTTGCGCGCGCGGGTGTCACCGCCACCCAGACGTTCACAATCCCCGCTGGTGTCGTCTACTCGAGAGGTGGAGAGGTGCCAGCAGAGGACGATGTCCAGCTGCCGCACAGCGTCGAGACCACCATCAGGAAATGGGGTATGCCCACCCGCTTGGACCAGGGTAAGGTCACACTGGATGCGCCTTACACCGTGTGCAAGGAGGGACAGGTCATGAACAGCCACCAGACTGCACTGCTGAAGATGTTCGGCGTGGCTATGGCCGACTTCAAAATCGACCTCAAGGCCTACTACTCGAAGAAGACCGAGTCGGTGACCGAGGTTGACGCCATGGAGGAGTAAAATACCTTGGCGATCCCTGGGAATGGACATGCATCTGGGCGGCGTTCCAAAGGCGTTGGGTTTGGTTCAGGAAAAGTTCAACAGTTCGGCTACTGTTGTCGGATCGTCACAAGCATAGCTTCAATATACCCTTTCATGTTGGCTGTTACCGTTTCTCTGCCTGATTTGCTAACTGTGACAGAAGGCGTACTGATCTCAATCATATACATCCAATAGCCCTGACATGCCACAAGCTCTCCAGATACCATACAACGTGCTTCTAGACTGCCTCTCAATCCTTCCGATGGCATCCATGCCAAACCTTCCACTTCGCTACAACAAACTTTGCGATCCGCACACCTCCAAACATACACCTGCACCGTACTTCTGAACCGTAGTAACGACATCACACCCGCTCCTCCCTCAAGCCAGCGCCAGCCCAGCAAGCAGCCCTCCAGCCACAACACCCACAACCGCAGCTCTATTCGCCACAGCCGCCGCGGTACTCTGCTGCGCCGGCGCCGACGTCGTAGCCACCGAGCTGACAGCACTACTCGCGCTTCTCGACGCGCTTGCAGACGAAGACGCAGACGCGGATGCCGAGCGCCTCGACGACGACAATGACGACGAGTGACTAGCTGAACTCAGCATCGCCGACGAGCGAGACATGGTCGTGGGCAGGATGATGCCAGAGATGGTAGTCGCGGCGCTAAAAGCATCTGTAGGCTGGATTGCCGGCAGCGTGGTCTGTGTTGGGATGACAAGGGAGCTGTAGGCGAAGTAGGGTGCTTCTGAAGGGTTGAACAAGGGTCCTGTGTCTGTGGATTGAAGTGTTCGTTAATGATATGTTCTGCAGCTTCAAATATGTGCACGTGTGTATGTGGGTTTCTTTGAAGGTGAATAACTTACAAGTTGATTCCAGCGCAGACGCAGCAGCCACGAGGCCGAGCACGAATATGGGCGTTGAACTGCGCATCTTTACAACGAGCAGATACTGTGCGTAGACACGCGTGTGTATGCGTATATGCCGCAACGATAAACCAAACAACAGCTGAAACAAAGACAACCGTTGACAACGTCAAGTAGCGAAAAGATAGATACAAACAAACTATAAATCGCAAACACCAAAAGTCCCGTCTACCAGCACCCATCCTTTTATCAGAGCGCGACCCCCCTTTGAGGTCATCGCCCAAGACAGCCAGTCCATGCCAATAGCGCGCGTATCACTGCCCCAGTCAGCACGCTTGGAGCCCTCCCAAGAGCGCTCGAGCAGTGCACACGAGGGCTAGGCCCCACGGCGCCTTGTGTTAGTCGGGTACCGGCTGGCCGCACGAGGAGGATTTGTCCAACAAGGTCGGAGTTATTTTCAGAACTACGAGTGCTGTGAATGATGGGAGAAGGCGTGAGGACCTGTTGATGGGGTGCTGGGAGGTGTCAGGTGGGTGGTTTGGTTAGGCGAGTTTAGTGTCGGCGGCTGGAGATACGCGGTGGGTGGCTGCATGGCTTGCATGATTTGGCAGGCACGATGCGGTGATCTGCGTTTTCTTTCTAGATATTCAATGTCGGCTCCATCATTCGTTCTGTATCATGGGCGCGAAATGCGATGGCAGAAAAATTTCATGCCGAAACATGGGCTTTACCCAGCACTACATTTACCAGGAATCCAGGGTCATCGTCGCAATGCAGCATACTCTGTATCTTCAACATTTTGAGCACTACCTCGCTGGTCCTTCCAACGTATTCCTTCTCGAAACCACTCTTGGGTCCCTCTTCCCCATCGTGACCTCCAGCGCCTGAATCAACCCTCTCTCGTCGTACCTAACAAAGTTCTCGCCCTCATTTCTTCTCCCATACACTCTGATAGCTTCAATTCCAAGACTCCTTAGCTCCTCCTTATCAACAGCTGGCGTGCCTGGCCCCGTAAGGTGTATGATATGCGTGACGTAGTCTTTGTACGTCGATGTGGAAGGCTCTTCGAGAACACCCTTTGAGTTGGCTCCAGCCTTTGCGATCGCAGCCACAAAGTCCAAAGCTGAGTAGGGATTCGACAACGGTCCGGTTTCGCGGTCGAGCGTAGAGTTAAGGATCAAGATTTTGTAACGAATCTGCGGGTTGCTAAGAGATTCGCCAATGCCCTTGAGCACGAGAGAAGGGACGATCGATGTGTAGAGGGACCCGATGCTGTATATAACAGCTTGGGCCTCGTTCAGGGCGTTGAGCACCATAGGATTTGCGGCAAGTCGAATCTCCTGGCCATAAGGGTTGATATACCACAACCTTTCAATTCGTGCGGCAAGCTCTTCTTCATCGGCTTTGGAGAAGGTAATGTACTGCTTTCGTAGGGTGGGGAGGGAGCCGGGAAGGTTGGCGTCTTCGATGCGGTCGTGCTCTTCGACTTCATCGTGAGTGGAAGGCGCGGCGCCAAACTCTAGGGCTGTTGACATGGAAGGGTGGGAAATTGAGTTTTGGCCGGTAATGATTGCGCCGTTGGCCAGGCCGACGGAGATGTGATGCGTGAAGTTTGTGTTGATAGCTGGTAGGACGGAAGTATGGCTAGGTACTGAACAGATACTGGAGAGGAGGTAAATGGCGGACTCGAATGAGCCAGTGAAGAGTCGTGCGCTGTAGATGTTAGTTACTGCACTGTCGTAACTATTGGCGATTTGTGACAGCGGTCAACGAGAATTTGAAGGCAGTGTGTCGAGACTTTCTGTCACTCACCCAGTCAGGAACAGATTGCCAATGCTTGCGCCTGAGAAGTCGAATGTTGAAGATGGTCTACGGCGCTTGATGATCTCAAAGGCCACATGGTTAAGAATTGAACGTATCAGCTCTTTCTTCGCCGTTGAGATGTTGGACCAGAGTGCATGCTGCGCCTCCACGATTTGGATCCACTCTTGCTTTGCCGAGACCTGCTCTTTTGGCAGGCGATGGTTGAAGAACGCTTTGATGGCTGCTTTCTCGCTCTCATCGTTGTCTGGATCATCTGGGATCAAACGCACAAGACGGCCTGATAAAGGTGAGCTTTGTTTTCAGAATAGTATTGGCTCGAAAGCACACGTACTTCGCACATCACCAATTCCTGTTGCGTGTCAGCTGTGCAAGTTTCAAAGTTGCGCAATACCTACCTGGACCACCAAACACGCGTATGAGCTCAGAGGAGCTACCGCCATTGTCACTGATAGGGATCACGTAGCTTAGAGGGCACCTCTTGTCTTCTCGTACTGTCTTGAAAACATCGACAAGGTTATTCGCAGCACTTCCCCCGGAGAAGACAACAATTCCTTTGGCCTTGACGGCGCCATTGGTGGTTGTGGTTGAAGTGCCGTTGTTCAGGGTAAGAAGGAAATCCGGAGCAGAAGTCATGATGATGCAAGAAGGTCTAGCGGAGCGGAGGGGACCACAGAGGTCCTTGCTGGCTTATATCAGAACATGTTGTAGGGACAGAGTGTTAGGTTGAAGCATTGCGAGGTACGCTCACATGCTCGCTTGTGGCTAGGGAAAGAGTCATGCACACTAAGCTCGCCCTTAGGGCAGCAGCCACGCGCTGCTGGATTAGGCAATATCTCGCACTTTGGTGCTTGGTGTTGCATTGCAGTGAGGTGGATGCGACAAAGTGTTTTTGTATTCTTGTTTTGAGGATTTTGTACAGAGCGAGTCCTCAGCTCGAACGCACGATAAGAGTACAAAGTAACGCCCTCGTTCCTGCCGTGCAGGCAGCTGCCTCTCTGACGTGCCGTTGCGTCTGGTGGACGAATGCAGCAGATTCGAGCCCAGGTGCACGCCAGATGTCTCTGCCCATGCTGCAAGAGAAGACCAATAGGCGGCCTCCTTTCTCTGCTTACCCCTCGTGAACGGCGTGCCTGTCTCTGCCTCTCTCCGTGCACGTGATCCACTACTGCTCAGCGGCAGCAGCCTCCTCGCGCTCCTTCCTCCGGGCCCTCTTCTCGAGCAATGTGTCGCGTCGGTCGGCCAGGTACTTGAACTGTCGGTGCTCGACGCCCATCAGCCAGTAGCCAAAGCTACCGCCAATGCCAGCATAGACGGGGTAGACCCAGAGCGACTCGCGGTTGAAGAGCGGGCGCATTTCAATGCCAAGCTGCCAGAGTCGAGCGGCGATGCCTGTGGGACGCAGCCGTGGTTAGCAAGCGCTGCGCAGACCAGAGGGTGGAGGTCGGGGGCCTACCGAGACCGCTCCAGAACAGGACCTTGTGAACCATTGTGGCGTTGCGAGACCGTGTGCGTGCGTGCTCGAATCGGTGGGGGGCTGCAATGGCAGAAGTTTGGGGGTTATGACGGCGTGGTGGTGAGGTCGCGATCTCTCCTCACGTCTGGCTAGCTGACCGGGGTCGCTCTGGCCTTGCGCAGAGCTCCGGACCGCCAAGCAAGAGCAAACGTCACGTGCCATCGCGCGCCCAAAGGACGTCGACATGAATGTGCCGGGCCAGCTCTCGCATATCCACCCCCCGGGTTCTAATTTCTTCTCACACCTGCAATCATGCGATCCCATACACCCACACTCGCTTGCACATGACCGCACCACGTCTGGCCTAGACTGCCGCTCCTCTGCAGCACGAGCATCCATCGATCCACCCCGGCTCCCTGCATCTGCCTCTGCCTCTTCGCTCGCCATGGCAGAAGTCAGCCGCAAACGCACGCTGGACGGCGACGGCCCTACTGCACCCCGCAAGAAGCTGAGGCCCTCGGAGCTGCCGCTCTCACAGACGCAACGAACGGCCATCGACAACCTCGCGCATACGTTTCGCAAAAAAGGTCACTATGACAGCATCCGCAAGGACCTGTTGGCGCAGTTCGAAGCCAGTGTATGTCGATTTCAGCTTGCATCGCCTCGTCCCACGCCAGCCTCTAATTGATACTCGTAGCCTGCCAAAGCCGACCTGCTGGCCGCCCTCGAGGAGCTGGTTGACCGCGAGACCGACCGCAACCCTTCTCTGCTATCCAAAGACCCAAGAGTCGCCGCCACGCTCATAGAAGGCGCCGGCGAGCGCAGCGACATCTACGGCAAGATCACGCAGACAGTCAACTCTCTGCTTGACAAGTTGATCAACGAGCAAGGCTTGCCCAAGATGCGCGAGCACCGCATACAGGAAGTGGGCGCCGAAGCCGCAGCCGAGGAGGAAAAGCGCGGCAGCAAGACAGAAGAACAATGGGCCCAAGAGGCAGACGCTCGGCGAAAAGAAAGGGAGGCTGTGCTGGAGCAGGAGCGCGAACGGGAGCGCGAGCGCGAGCGTGCAGAGAAGGCGAAGCGGGAAGAGCGCAAGCGCCGACAGAAGGAAGAGGACGAGGCTCGCGAAAAAACCCGGCGCGAAGAAAAGGAGCGAAGGCGCAAGGAGCGCCAGGAGCAGCAAAAAGAAGACGAAGAGCGTCGCCGAAAGAAGAGGGAGCGCATCGAGAAGGAGGAGGAAGAAGAGCGCGCACGGATCAAGAAGGAAAGGGAAGAGCATGAGGCCAACCGAGAGGCTCGTCTCAAGAAGATCCGGGAAGAAGACCGCGAGCGAGAGAAGCGTCTTGAGGCTGAGCTGAGCCAGAGTCGTTCAGCGCGCACTCGCGGGGGCCGCGCACGTAGCAGGAGCCGAGAACGAGACCGCGATCGAGGTAGAGACAGAGACCGTGAACGAGACCGTGACCGCGACCGAGACAGACGCAGAAGCAGGAGTCGCACCCGGTCGCAAGAGCGCACCAGGTCCATCAGGCCCGAGGATATCAAAGTGGACGATGATCTGGCATTGCAACTACTGCTACAAGAGAGCGAAGAGATGAAGAAGTCAAGACAACGGCCGGCACTCGATCGATCTGAGTCGCTCGAGCCACCTCTGAAGAAAGCCCATCCTCCACGAGCACTTGTTCCTCGGGATCCAGCAGCTGCGAGGCTCGCCAAACTCGACAGCAAGCCCCACTCTTCAGTCACCAAATCGCCAAGCAAAGAGCCACCAACGCCTACAACGCCTGCGCCTGCCAGCAAGGACGAAGACACGCCCATGGAAGATGCACCACCAATTGACAGCTCAGCAAAGTCAAGATGGGACAGGCCTCCGCCTCTCAAGGCCGACAAGTCCCGCGGCCGCTCGCGGTCGCACAGCGTGGCGCAGAGTGCCAGTGCCAGGAAGCGCAGCAAGAGTCGATCAAGATCACGCGGTAGCCGCTACGACAGGCGAGCGTCTATCGTGGAGGACGACCGTCGCCCTCGCCGCGACGATGACAAGCGCTCTCGCAAGCTCCGGGGTGATAGCAGACGAAGGGGGCACGATGAGCGTGATGACAGGCGCCGTAGCCGATCTCGAGACACCCATATAAGCCGCCGCAAATCTCGAATCTCACGGAGTCCAGAACCCCGGCACGACCGCGACCGTAAAAATTCCCGTTCACGATCTCGAGGCACACACCGAACTCGCGAACGCTCCCCAGCTCGAAGTCGGCGTCATCACTCACGCTCGAGAAGCCCCGATAATATCGACAGATACGTGCCTCGGGGAGGCGAAAAACGTGAAGACAGTCGAGACCGCAAGCGCCCAGATAGCCGTGAGCGGAAACGAGACGACAGCCGAGACAGAAAGCGAGGCGACAGCCGTGAACGCAAGCGTGATCCTAGTCGAACTCGTCGTCGCGATGACAGCCGTGATCGACCACGCAGTTACAGGTCTCGTGAATACGATCGCTGGGATGCCAGGGACGGATCCGCCAGGGAAAGCAGAGATGCCAGGGGCGCGAGAGATGCTGGCGAACGCGGCAGTCGATTCCAGGACTCCGATCGCTACATACCTGGCAATGCTGGTGACGATGACAAAGATGCGGACCGTGACGGCAAGCGGGATCGCAAGGAGAAAGAGAAGGAGAGGAGTAGGAGCAGAAGCAGAGATAGAGACCGAGAGCGGGATAGAGATACTCGAAGGCGTCGCAGTCGATCCAGAAGTCGGGATCGAGGAGGCAGAAGGCGCCGCTAGCTGGATCTTTACGAAAGCAAAGTTCAGGTCTTGCATTACTACTATCGAGTTAAACACTTCTAATACAGAGCAGCACGCATTCCACGTTGCATCAATAGAGATAATCATTCTACAACTGGACCAGCACAAAGTGGGTAGTGAATGGAAATACGCCGTGAAATTTTTTTTACAGCGAAACCTGATCTGATTACAATAGGAAGCCTCCAAGTAGTCTAGTTCACTTTGGTTCTAACAGCTTTGTATGTACGCGACGTGTTGGCAGGTATCTGAGGCGCAGTCTGAGCCATACATCTGCTATCTCTCATCCGGCTCCAGACACACATGACGTCGCAAATCACGGAAGATACCATGGTAGCGCCACAGAAGCTGTGCTCATCAATTCGAAACTGAAGCACCTGTCATCCAAGCCTCACCAGACACCTCATCGACCTCGATGATCTCTTCCAGAACCCCATCAAACGCTATACGAAGTGGTTGATGCTGGCCGCTCATTGGTCGAGCTAGCTCTCCGCAAGCGCCGGGGTCCACAACCTGTCACACCTCAGAAACTCACTTCTCAACACCAATTGGTCACGCCTGCGCCTCACTGCACAACTAGAAGCAGAGTCATCCTACGGCGGGAGCTCCTCGAATCTCTGCTCGTAGATTTGCTAAGATGCCCGACGGATCACGGCGGAGAGCCAACCGGAGCGGAAAGCGGCTCAAATGTAGCACGTTGAAGAGAGCCCTGACCCTTTGTTGTGCTCATGCATAGCTTGTGCGGGTTTGGCATGACAGATATTAGCTCTCCGGGCCCTTCCTGATGCTGAGAGTCTACATACCGGCTTTTCCATCGTTCAGTCTCGCTGCTACGACAGTTTGTGAAGCCACTACAGCATCGTTTTTGTTTACTCTGGCCATCCTACTGAATTACAATAATCGAGAGCACTCCGAATATATCGGGTCTGATCTGACCCTGCATAGTCTGAGTGGAGGTGTGCATACATCTAGTCCGGTACAACATGGACCCTCGATACAACACCTACCCACAACGACAGGCCCAGCAAGCTCAGCCTCAAGTGACACAACGTCAGCACCAACGGTTCTCATGGCAAGCTCCGATAGAACCAGACACTACACCGTCAGCCCAAAGGATACCGCAACATCAACAGCAGCCAGTGATCAACACCAACGTAGCCCCACAACACAGTAGAGCATTCTCCTACGCTCCGACTCCGATTGAGCACAATGGACCAGCATACTACACATCGTCATCGGAGGACCCGGCTCAGCCGTCATCTCCGCTATTCACGCCTATTGATGACCGGCCACAATCTAGGTTCGACATGTTGAACACTCCCGCACGGCGCCAATCACAACGAGCTTACGCACCATCGTCTCACACACATGACGAAGAGACACTTCTGACACCGTCGTCACCGGAAGCTCAAACGCTGCCATTTATGTTGGTTGAGTCAGTAGTAGGAGGAGAAGACGTATCGACACCACAGACGCAGCAGCCTGAGCCAAAACCACAGTCTCCGGTGCAACCAAGCAAACATGCGCGACAGATGAGCAGTCTAGCACCCATAAATACGACCTTCACACAACCCGCAATGCCCGCAATTCCCCAAAGCCCACGCTCCGGCGCCGAGCACCCAACATCGCCCGCAGCGCTTCCCTACAAGACCCCTATATCGCCCATTTCAGCAGGACCCATACGGAAAGACACCCCAAACTCCTCCTACAACTCGCACACACGACACCAGACCTACCCAAACGAGCCATACTCGCCACACAACTTCTCGACCCACAATCTCACCACACCACACGCCATCTTCTCTCCCGATGCAGCCCACGGGCCCAACGGCCTCGACTTCTCCCTACACCAACCAGGCCAAATCCGTCACCCGAACATGGACTCCGGCACGCCACAGACATGGAAAACCAGCCTATGCGCCTGCAACAGCGACGTCTCAACCTGCCTAACAGGGCTCTTTTGCCCGTGCATCCTCAGCGGACGCACGGCGTACCGACTCTCCCAGAAGAGCAAAAAAGCAGACGCAACAGACATGCTCGGCCACAGCAGCACAAACGGGCACTGCGTTGCCATGACACTGGCATGCGGCGTTGGGCTGGGCTGGGTGTTTCCCCTTCTCCAGCGGACGCGCATTCGCCACTTGTATAAATTGCAGGGTAGCTGTGGTGACGATTTAATCAGGGGTTGTTGTTGCTGCTGCTGTGTTGCGGTGCAGAATGAGAGGGAGGTGAGGGGGAGGGAGGAGAGTGCGAATCGCTGGGCGGGACCGGCTAGTCGTGATGTGTATACGAGGGGTGGTGGGATGGAATATAAACCGCAGAATTAGGAGGTTAGAAGGGCCGGGTGGGGAGCTCGGGTGTTGTGCGTTCTCAAGGTTGGGAGGCGTGATGGAAGCTCCTTGGTTGCTGGTTGCTTAGTCTCGATGATACCCATCAGCAGCGTTCTGTATGTGTTGTATTACCTACATGTTGTTTTAGCGAGGTGTGTATAGATTGCGGTATCTGAGGGAGAAATGTCATGTGGTCGAGTGTGGTTCTCACTTATTACCATGTTTGTCAAGAACACAAGCATGAATTTGCACAGAGGCATGTGGTCCTTCAGAACGGTCGATCATTAGTTCGTACGACTTCATACCAATGCTTGTCCATTATTCTTGTTTCTCCGTCCACTTCGACTTCTCCTTTTCCTTTCCGCGAAAAAAAAAAGTCCGAAGTTACCTTGCTTGCGTAACGACGAGATGAGCGGCCTCGATATCCAGGTACCTCAGACTGATCGTTCCTACACGAAAAGATGCGACTAAATCTATTCCTCATTCCCTTCAGAAAACGTTAGTCACAGCCTCCAGAAACACACGTGAAAAGCAAAGAAATCCAATAACAAGGGTTCAGATATTCGTACTTAATCGATGAACAACCGGCACAGAGCTCGGCGGCAGACCACCATACTCGGTGATGACCATGTCGATGTACTTTGCAGGCGTGACATCGTACAAAACCTGTAGGTGATGGAGGTTCTTCGAGTCCTCGATCCATTTCAACACGTCTGAGGTGTCTGACTTTTCCTCCTCGCCAGACGCGTTCTTGTCATCGCTTTTGCTTGCATTTCTGATCGGCAGCATGGACTTGAGTGGGAGCAGCTCGCGGCGCTCGGCTTCAGAGAGCAGTTCCTCGGCGGGGGCGACTTCGTTGCCGACGATGGAGTCGAGGGCGACTTTTTCGGTGAACTTTACAGATTGGCAGAGCACGATGACGGGAAGAGAGTGTGCGCTTGCGAGCATCGATACGCTGGCTGTGCCGACGCGAGAGTACAGACGTCCGTTAGACATCATTGCGTGTGCGCCGAGGAAAACTTTCGTCGCGTCCTTGATGGCGTGGGAGGCGCCGGTGATGAGGTAGTAGCGTACTTTGACGCCAGCATTGGCGAGTTTACGGGCTAGCTGCTTGCCTTCGAAGAGTGGTTTTGAGTCGACGATGATAACGGAGAATGGAGTGCCGGCTTTGTGGGCGTGTAGGATGGCTTGCTCGACGATGGAGCTCGATGCATATGTGAGAATGACGTCCCCGGGCTCGATTTTTGTTGCGGCAAGATCGCGGATAAGCCTGTCAGCTGCTGTCACGCGTTCGCGAATGAAGACATCGATCTCTTCCAGCAAATCTCGCTTTGCCTCTGCTTCTGGGGTGGAGGGGTCGATCTTGATGATGACGTCCTTCAGCCATCGGATCGCGTTTCCCATGCTGATACTAAGCGGTCTGCAGTTTCTGAGATATTCAATCTGTGGGCTCAGGTGATGGTTCGTAAGATGCCGCGCAAGACTGGTACCTGGTGGTGTCTGGTATGATTCGATCACAGCTTTGAAGGACAGGAGCATCGCTACCATACGAGCAGTGCTACCACAGATCGTGTAGCTGCTGTACTGAAGTCCCAGAGACAGGACTGCCGGATGCACATCTTTTGAAGCTCCGGTCATCGATTGTTGTTTGGGTTGACTGTACAAATGTCCAAAGAACAACCCAATGCCAGCTTGCTTTGACTCTTTCTTACTCTCCTTCTTGGGCTCTTTCTGAATCGGCACATTTGACTGAGACGGTCTTCTCCGAATTGGCATAGGCCTCGATTGATCATTCTTCGCACCTTGTTTGGACTCCTTCGACTGTCTCTGTCCATCCTTGGACGATCCTTGCTCTTTCGAAGGTCCCGTTGGTCCTTTTTGCTGTGCTCTCCGTGCCTGCTTTTCTGCCTGCTTTTGCTTCTTCAGCTCTGCTGGAGAAAGCTTCTTCGATGCGCCATCCTCGGCAGGCTTGGTCGTCTTGGAGTCTCCATTTGTGGTCGCAGCTGGTGTGTCCTGGGGCTGGGAAGAGGGCGCAGCGGGAGAAGGCGCTGCTTCTGCTGTCTGATCAGACATGGTTGGTTGATTACGGAACTCGGCTCTTCTCTCCAGATGTGGCGCTTCGACAAAGTGCGCTTTGAGTTGATGTAGTGGGGTAGATGTGGGATTTGCAAATGCTGGCTCTCTAAGCGGAAGACGTGATATCTACTTGATACTTGTGTCCAGATTGAGTTTGGTATGGCAATCCGACGCGTATCCTGACACTGCGCTGGCGTCACGAAATTTTGATAAAGTCGTGAATTCCATTGACTCAGAAGGCTGCATCATGCCGTAACAGTATTAGTGGACTTGGCAGTCGCGTCCCACACTTTCTACCCCACTAGTGCCCCGCGGACGCTGCCATACGTCACTTCACATGCATCAGGGTCTGAACACAAGGCTGCAACATTCCTATACACCTCCTGACTACAGCTCCAAATGATGATTTGATTAACGTTCTGACACCTCCCTGACTCAAATTCTCGAGACATTGATCGCCATGACTGACAAAGTAACATCCATCACCGATCTTCCGCTCGACATCCTTGTCCTCGTGTTCCCGTATCTAGACGCGAAGAGCTTCCTTTCCCTCTGCAGCACATGTAAAGCTTTTCAGCAACCCTCAATCCGACTCGATCCAGCATACTGGAGCTTCGCTACACGCAGCGCTTTTCGTGTCCCGAACCAGCCGGTTGTTCAGCGTGATGGCGTACGTTGGCAGAAACTATACCGACGCATGCTTACTCAAAGCCACGTCTTCACATGGGGCAACAACAGCCATAACCGTCTAGGCCACGGGTACGAAGAAACGTTTGTTGGTGGCCCTATGATCTTGCCTAGACGACCAGGGCGGATGAGATTTAGAGGCAGAACCACTTGCGCTTTTCCCACAGAGATGGAGGATACTCGACAGTTGGGCGTAATTGCTGACATGCAGTGTGGGCAAGTACCTTTACCATTCAGCTCGAATATCGGATCAGATGATGGCTAACTTCAAACAGTGGCTGGTCCACAACACTGCTTACATCGGACGGTTCACTTCACACGGCCGGTGTCCTCGACGGACAAGTCACCCTAGCCTCGCACGAAAGACTGGCACCTCTAAGCTTCCCTGCCGGATATCCTTCTTCGGCTACCGATTCTCAATACCAAGAACCTGCCATCAAGATTCGCCAATTCTCTGCAGGCAGATCACACATCCTTGGACTTTCGGACGATGGGAAGATATGGTCATGGTACCATGCCAAAAAGGCCGCATTGCAGGTCAAGTTCGCTCACGTAGACATACGGGAGCAACCCGCGGATAAATCTTCAACCACACAGTTTTCAGCCTTCGGACACGTTAGGCAGGTTGTGGCAGGATGGAGCCGCAGTTCTGCCTATGTACACGGTACAGGAATCGTGGTTTGGGACGTAGTTGAACGAGGAGCTAACGATGGCGATACTGACACTATGCTTGTTCTGGAGAATGCTGAAGTGCCGAAGACAAGCTATCGACGCCCGAAAGGTAAAGAGCGAGAGACGGAGGATCAGAGAGCTCTTGCCGAGGAAGTCGGAGCTGTCCTTAACTACATCATCCTTGAACATTTTGTTGTCTTTGCTACCGACACCGGCAAAGTGTTCTGTGGGCTCTTTGGTGATAAGAACCGGGTCGAGGACATTGTCGAGCTACGCGATTTGCAAAGTGAGAACGGCACAGCAGTAGATGTCCAGGGATCCTTCCGGCGATTTGCAGTATTCAGAAACGGGGAGGTCATCACCGCCGACCAGGAATATCTGCATCAGTGCTGGAACGCCCGGGGCACAGACTCGACATTTGGTGGTCTTCACAAGATACCAGCTTTACAACACAAAGACGTCATTTCTGTAGCATTTGGTGACTACCATTATCTCGCGCTTCATTCCAACGGCAAAATTACCTCTTATGGTACCGAATTACAAGCATGCGGCGCGCTCGGTCTCGGAGAAGAGGGCCCACAAGGTAAGGCTCGAGGTATTGTTTATGATCGCTTCCAGCGCGACGGGCGCCTCTTACCTCACGCATACACGTATGGTCGCCAAGTATGGTTCGACCCAAGAAAGAAAGACTGGATCCAACAAATCATCCAAAATGGCGGCAGTGATCCAGACGAAGCGAGACAGCGGATGGAAGCTTTCGAGGACGAAGCTAACGTCCAGGGAGAGATCAGCGAATGGATCGAGCAAGAAGGCCGCGAGTGGGACAAGGACACTTGTGACGATGGCCTCGGTGCATACTTTGCCCTCAGGGTCAGTGCTGCAGGGTGGCACTCTGGTGCATTGGTGCTGGTCAACGATGATCTAGCCAAGAAAGAGCCGTCTTATTCCTATGAAGGAAAGCCATTCCCGCGTCTTCGACTCAGCGACGGAACCGAGATGCCTGGATCTGTGGATTTCGCAGTGTGGAGACACGGACAGCCTGAGTGGCAGCTCGACGCTGTAGCTTGAAGAGGACACAATCACGTCTCTCCCAGAAGAGTAGAATTGGCGAACCGTTTGTATTCTACGCTGCGGCTCCTGCACATAAAAAGTACAACACTTACGGGCTACGGGCTAAGGGCTGCGGGCTACGGGCTAAGGGCTGCGGGCTACAACCTGGCTCACACATCAATCCATCACTGCTACCCTCATGTTTTCCGCAAACTTGCTCCATGTCCCCATGAGCCTTGCGCTTACGCCTCTCCTATATATCAGCTACATCTCGTCCATGCCGTCTTTATGGTTCATTCATTGAGTCGCTAGGGACGTGCTGAAGGCTGCAGGCGACGGATGTAATATCGAGAGCTCGATTTTGAGACGAACGTTGGTGGCTTTGTGTAAACAACTGTTCACTTTTTCTGTGTTGTTCAGCTTGAGACTTGATGACATGCACAGATGGATGATGTAGATTCAGGACTATACAAGGCAGCGACGAGAGGGTCGTTCGTCGCTAGGATACTAGGATGACAGAGGTGGTTTGAGAAATGCAGAGAGAGCTCTTCTTTACGCGTCCTTGTCCATAGAGGCTTTGCCGCGCTCCTCCTTGTTCTCAGCACCAGGTCGGTCGGTGGAGACGGTACCCTTGAGCTTAGCGGTCTCGGCAACACCCTCGCCCTTCTTGGACTTCTCGGGCTGCTTGGAGATCTGCGACGAGTGGTGGGTGTCGTCGTTGGACATGCCCTGCTGCTTGCCAGACATTTCGTTGAAGCTCTTGGGCTCCTTGCGAGGGTCGGGCTATTCCTGTTAGCATATAGTCGTGTGCTAGCGAAGGCTGTTTCACTCACCTTGTCAGACTTGTCGGGGGAGGCCTCGTTCTCGTTTTCGACCTTCTCCTGGCTGGCCTGTGCCTTCTCCTCCTTATGCTCGGCCTTCTTGTCCTCAGCATTCTTCTCGCGGGACTCGGGATGGACGTCCCCCTTGTTGTCGGTCTTCTCCGGCTCGTCTTTGGCCAAATCCTCTTCGTTGGCATCAGACTTCTCCACCTTGGGTGCATTGGGATTGGTCTGGTCGGTAGTCTCGTCCTTGGATGCCTCCTCCTCCTCAGCAGGCGCCTCCTCCTCGGCCTCCTCGTGCTTCTCGGCGTGCTCATCGTGACCACCGTGGCTCAGGTCTTGGGTGAGGATGATGTAGAGACCACCAACGGTCGAAGCAACAGCTGCGGCCATCCTGCGCAGTGATCAGCCGTGTGCCGCGGAGCTGTGCGAGCGTCTGGGACAAAACCATATTGGTAGGCGATAATGCTCTCGTGGACTGACGCGCTATCTTTGACTTACCATGGAACATCGCTGCTCTTGGCCTCGCCGTGGCCGTGACCACTGGCATATGTCCTGCGCTGGATGCTCTGGCGAAGAGGCTGGGCGACGCGGACGGCCGGGCGAGCGGCGCGTGCGACAGAAGATGCGCGAAGGGCGGTGGACCTGATGAAAGACATGGTGAAGCTGTGGGGATATCAATTGACTGCAGCGAAGAGCAATTGATGACAGTGACAAAGGTTGATAGGTGAGAGGTTGTGGGATCAGGTCACTCGGCACGTCATGTCAACGAAAAAGAACCGTAAACAGCTTAGCCGATCCGCTTTGGCCCTTGGAGCTTGTCAACTCCCCAGGAACGGGCGTGGGAAACAGTGTCAAGGTGTATTGAGAGGTGACCAGTTGATTCTTTTTCGGTCGTCTGGCAGGAATCTGAGCTGCTGGGAATGGCTTCCGCAGCTGCGGTAGCTTCGTGCTGGAAGCTCCATTCAAGGCAAGCTACGTCAGAGCTGTCAAGATGTTTGAAATGATGTGCAGAACGCAGAGGTCCGGCTTATGACAGCAGTCGATGTATGTGTGACGGACAGTCAGACATGTGCTGCTGAGGATGAAGACAGCTCATGGATTAGGCAGTGCAAATGCTAGTTCATGTTCGTCTGCTGGAAGCATTGCGTAGTCCGTGCGGTGAAGCTCTGGGGCAAATGGGGCACAAGCAGCAGGCAGACATGCGGCGGCAACCGGTCGATCGACTTCCATAATAATCTCTCCACTTCACTCCTCAGTGCACCCATCTTCTTTGTCCTCTACAAAACAGCGCGTTTTCCTCACGCGCCTAGAACACCAGCTCACCTCCGCGCCCAACACCATCACCCCGCCAATAGCTCAGGTGCCCCGCCACGCCGCACCCTCCACCAGCGCGCCGCAGCTCACGCTCTTCAGACTGCGAGCAGCTTGACCATCATACAAAGCCACCATGGCGCCCTCGTCGGTACCACCGAATCCGACCGCCCACAATGTCGCCCAGCTGCTACCGAAGCTCACCGATGCGGACCCCGACTTTCGATTCATGGCCCTGAGCGACCTGCATGACACGCTCGTTGTTGCTCATACGGGCTTCTTGCAGCATGACGAAGTGACGTGTGCAAAGACGGTCGAGGGCTTGCTCGGCACTCTTGTGGATACAAACGGCGAGGTGCAGAACCAAGCTGTCAAGTGCCTGGGCCCTTTCGTGAACAGGATCCAGGATAAGATCCTATGTCCCATGATCGAGAAGTTGTCCAACCTACAGACAGACAGTGCTGTCGACCAGAGCATACCTTCACTCGCTCTCCGGGAAGTCGTCGTCTCACTGCCACGGCCTGTCGCTGGCGTTGCGCGAACAAAGCCAGTCCTCGATGCCTACAGCGCCATCAGCAGGGTGCTCATCCCACGCTTGGTAGGATACCATGTCATCCAGCCGGCACAGTCAGGCCTTCCCAAGGTTCCGCAGGGTATGCTGCAGGTGGACCTCGAGAAGGGCACAGACAGCAATGCCATTGATGTTCTGATAGAGATCTCGCGATGCTTTGGCCCATTGTTGCAGGATGTCGAGATCCAGGCACTGCAGAAGATCACATTCGAGATCCTCGAGAACGACCGAGCGAGCTCCATGATGAAGAAGAAGTCGGTCACAGCCATCTCCACACTGGCAGGGTACTTCCCAGACCAGCTGCTGAGCAGCTTCCTGTCACGCATCATCGAACACCTGCGAGATGCTCACCTTGTCCGTAGCAAGCGCAAGCTCTACATCACCATTCTTGGCTCCATGGCGAGGTAAAATTCTTGAGCCAACACCGTCAATCAACGCGCTGACCTGACCAGATCAATCCCTCGCAAATTCGGTCCCTACCTGAAGACACTAGCACCTTTTGTCTTGAGCGCAGTTAGCGAGCAGGAACAAGATGAGGACATGGATGTGTCGGATGACGAGGGTGAGCGGGACCCCGAGATTGATGAGGTGCTCGAAGCTGCTCTCATTGCGCTCGATGGATTCCTTGCCTCGTGCTCGCAGGACATGCGCATGTACACCGACGAGACGATCGATGCCGCCACACGCTTCCTGAAATACGACCCGAATCTTGCCCAAGATGACGACGAGGAAGAGGATGCTATGGATAGTGACGAAGAAGACGCGCTAGAAGGAGACGATTTCGAGGAAGAAGCTGGTTATGATGACGACGAGGACGCCAGCTGGAAGGTGCGCAGGTGCGCAGCCAAAGTCCTGTACACATTGATCTCCACGCGAAGCAACGGCGATCTCATGGACGATGGGACGCTCTACAACAAGGTCGCTCCAGCTCTGATTACGCGCTTCAAGGAACGGGAGGACAATGTGCGTCTGGAGGTACTGGCGACACTGTCCAACTTGGTGAAGAAGTCTGGTGATGGGCCCAGTCCTGTCAAATTCTCCGACGAACACCCTCAAGGAGGGACGATGATGCCACCCCCGAGCCGTAAGCGCCGCAGAGGGGGTAGTGACGCCAGCATGCTCGACCTGCACGCTAACTCGTCAGTCTCCATGGGTTATTCTTCTCCCGCGCGGACGGGAACACCGCCAGTTGGCCCTCGAGCTAGTCTTGCTAAGCTCAGCCCTGACATTGTGAAGGGCGTAGCACAACTCCTCAAGCAGTCATCTTGCCCACCGTCGACAAAGCAGGCCTCCATCATACTGATCAAGGATATTGTCATCACTCAGCAAGGTGGTCTCGAGGGTTACCTGTCGCAGTTGCTCGAGCCCGTAGTGGAAGCTTCGAAGACTAGTAGCGGTCTCACAAGCAGCGCATCAGCAACAGCCAACAGCCTTCGCATTCAGGCTCTGCAACTCATCGGTGCAATCGCCGATACGCATCACGCCAAGGATATCCAGCCATATCTGTCGAGTATTGTACCCGCACTGTTAAAGGGAGCAACTGAAAAGTACAGCAAGCTGTCCATAGAAGCCCTTGCTGCGACAGAGCAAGTGATCAAGGCACTTACTCCTCCAAGATCAGCAGCATCAGGGGCACAGAACCAGCAATACCTAGAACCATTGTACGACACACTGGTCAGCCGTATCTCTGCCAACGATGCGGATCTTGAGGTCCGCCAGAGCGCTATTCACGTACTTGGACTGTTCCTCGGTAGAAGCTCTGGTACTGAGGGACTGCTTTCATCGCAAAAGCGAGCAGCTGGCCTTGAGCTTTTGGCAGATCGTCTAAAGAACGAGCTCACTCGTTTAGCGTCCGTTCGTGCCATTGACTCGATAGCTGCTCACACAAGAGCTCAGAACGAGCTGTCTGCGAAGTGGGTTCGAGGCGTCGCTTTGGAGCTCGGTGCTCAGTTGCGTAAAGCCAGCCGTGTTCTTCGCGGTGCAAGCTTGAGCGCTTTGAGGACCCTGGCACTGAACGAGCGGTCTAGGAGCCAGCTCGACAGCCAAACCAAGGCGCAGGTTGTCGACTTGCTGTTGCCACTTCTCAATGCTTCTGACCTTCACTTGCTCGGACCCGCTCTTATAATTCTAGCCACCTTCATCCAGGATGACGCAAAATCAATACTGACACCAGAACTCAACGCTGCACTGTGTCAAGTTGTACAAGGCTCCATTAGTGGATCTTCTCTAGATGCGCTACTAAAGCTCGTACGAACGATTGGAGAGCAGCAAGCCGGTCAAGCACTGATGAAATCACTGCTTCAAGAGGTCGGTGTCGCCGGTCACCCAGAAGTAGTAGGCAAAGTCATTGGTAACCTCCTCGTGTACGGTGGCGCCAGCGTTGGCGTCAAGCTTGATCAGTTCATCACTGAGCTGGAGACAGCCCAAGACGATAAGCGAAGGTGCCTCGCACTGGTGGTACTAGGAGAAGCAGCGCTCCGTCTTGGTAAGCAGTCGACAATTGATCCGAACCTGTTCATCAAACACTTCTCCATCAAGTCTGAGCAGGTACCACTTGCAGCTGCTGTTGCTCTGGGTCGAGCTGGAGCTGGAAACGTCAGCCAGTACGTTCCTGTCATCTTGTCGACAATGGGCCAGCAATCTGCGCCTCAGTATCTCCTTTTGCACGCTATCAAGGAGATTCTACAGCAAGACGATACCGAGTCGGAGATCATCCCGTACGCTTCAACACTCTGGCAGAACCTGGTTGCTGCGTCTCAGCTTGAGGACAACAAGGCGATTGGTGCAGAATGTGTCGGCAGGCTTACCATCATCGATCCTAAGACGTACCTGTCTCAGCTACAGGTGAGACTCTAACCTACTATATATTGATACCTGCTAACCTGGACAGGGATTCTTGAACGACCGTAAAGCTGCGGTTCGCGGCATGGTCATCTCTGCACTACGTTACACACTTGCGGACACTGACGAAGCTTACGATGAATACCTACGCCCAATCGTGGTTCCAATGCTTGTGCAAATGCTGAATGAGGAGGATCTGGATAACCGCCGCTTAGCTCTTACAACATTCAACTCTGCTATGCACAACAAACCGGACCTCATCCTTCCCGCTCTGGACCAACTTCTCCCGCTTGCTATGAAGGAGACCCATGTCAAGCCCGAATTGATTCGTGTAGTCCAGATGGGTCCCTTCAAGCATAACGTCGACGATGGTCTTGAGATTCGCAAGTCTGCATACGAGACCTTGTACGCGCTCCTCGAAACCGCCTTCACCCGTCTTGGACCTATGGAGGTGTCTGACTGCTTCGAGCGTATCGTTGCCGGTATCGCTGACGAGCACGATATCCGCATTCTGTGCAATCTCATGTTGACCAAGCTCATGGTCATTGCGCCTGACCAAGTGCACTCGCGCCTTGAGGCTATTGCATCGAACTTCCGCACTGTCTTGATGGTAAAGCCTAAGGATAACGCAGTAAAGCAGGAAATCGAAAAGATCCAAGAAGGTGGAAAGGGGGTTCTCAGGGTATCCGTGCTGCTCAACAAGCAGCTGGGTACTGAGGGAAGCGTTGGTCAGGATGACCCGCAAAGCAGGACTTGGGCACAGTACTGGGAATGGGTTACGAAGGAGCATGGACAGCGTCTCAAGGATGCAGTGGACGAGCTCAAGGAACGTGACCGTTAATAGGCATTGTCAATAGGTGGTGCAACAAGGATGTTCAGCAGCTATAGACGATTCACGAGACAAAGCAGACAGGCAGTTCATAGTTGCCGTCTTTGGCGTACATAACGGTCGCATAGCATGGTTATTCAAGGAAAAGACATGGTCCACGTCATACCAACAAAAAAGGCACCGCTGCACACAACTTTCTATATTGTGTTTCAATTAAGCCTTCTGCTAGCGCCTGGACCTGACTGCAACACCATGGTCAGATGAATCCGTGTCCAGTCCATCGCCATCGTCACTGCTATCATCCAGATTAGATCTGCTATGAACCCCACTCGCCTCATCGTCCTGTTCTTCCAAATGCTCATCTTCGTCAGACTCTGTAACATCCTCCTCGCTATCATCTTCCGCGTCCTGCCTGTCTTTCAACTGCGCCTTCAGTCCATCCAGCACAACGCCTAGTCTTGACTTCAAATCTGGGTTCCATACTTTACTCAACTGGCCTTCCATCTCTTCGATTTTCGCTCGCAGCTCTTCTGCGACCTTGTCGTCTACACGGCCTTCTTCGTCATCCTCATCATCCCCGTCAGAGCTGCGTGGCCCAGCCTCAGCCTCGATTCCACCACCAAACGCCTTTGCAAAGTCGCCGGCCATCCTGGCATTTGGAATTGCAAAAGTCACCTCTTCCAAGTTCGGCCACGTCTCGCCTGCCACATTCATCTTACTTTTCTTTGCAACCAAGGGTGTACCAGACAAAACATGCGACCAGGCCGAAGCAACATCTGCAACGGGATTTCCGTACGCGCCGCACCCCCAGGCTCCGAGAACAAGTCTTTTCACCCCCTTCGCCTCGGCAATCCTCAGCACCGCCCTCATCTTCCGCTCCACAATCTCTCGATCCTTCTTCGCTAATCTCTTCACCTCGTCCTCCTCACCCTCCAAATCCGGAAACCGCAGCATTCCTGCGCTCATAACGTCGACGTAGTACCGCTCCCCTGCGCCCAGCTCCGCTGCGTTGTCGCCCAAGGAACCAGGTGAGCGGAAGACGAGCACGTCAGAGGTGAAGATGCCACCGTACTCGGGCAGACGATAGAATGATTCTTTCAGAGAGGGTAAGAGGGTGGTGCGCGCGCAGAGGAATTCTTCCTGGGAGGTTGCGCCAGCGAGGACGCCGCCGCCGGGGCGGAGCGGCGAGGCCATGTTGAGGATGCACACATTGAGCGACTTCTTCACTGGTTTTGTGGCGGAGTTCAAGATCATCTGCGCAGCTGTGAGGCTGTCCGTTTTTACGATTCTTACAATACGTTTTTTGCTCGATATCGGGGCTTCGAGTTTGGGGTCCAGCGTAAGACTAGACAAATCTTCGTCGATGGAGTCATTCCTTCTCTTTCCACTCTTCTTAGACTTGGAACTGACTTTACGAGCTGCTCCGTCCTGTTCAACATCATCCTCATCGTTTCTGTCTTTTGCTTTTCGGCGTCCCTGGCCTTTTCGCTTGATGTACGCCACATCATCGCCACCTGCATCTACCTTCCTGATGTCGTTGCTTGACGCTGGGGCCGGATCGGAAATCAGTGCGCTGCCATCGGTGCCCCGTCTAGCTCTCGTGTTTGAGGCTAGGATTGCTGGCACGACTTTATTGATGATGTTGCGGGCTTGCTTTGCGCGGATGTCTTTGCGGATTGCGGGAGGTGCAAGGCCTTGGGACTTTTCTGTACGACCCATTTTCGATGAAAACAACAAACTTCGATGAGCAGAACGAAAGTTCGAGGGTCAAAAACGATTGTTGTTGTAGGTTTTGTAGAGTTGGAACACCATGATGGTCGATTCGGTGATCATGAGATTTCCATACGGAAGGTTTAGCCGGATAGAACTAGGGGCTCCGATGAATCTGAGGTTGTCTAGATCACATACTTCTTGGAGGTAGTGTTGTTAGTGAAACTACATGAGGACTTTGCCTTTATTGTTCACTATAGACAGAAATCGATTGTAAGCGTAGAGGACTGTTTCCTCAGCGAACAAGATAGAACCCAGGTAATCTTTTCTTGCAGGATGGTTCAGTCTTTTATCGACAAAGCTAGCAGAATTGCAAAACATTTCTAATCTTTACTGAGCCAGAGTGTTTGGAACCACACGAGTTTACAAGCAGATTGTGTTGTAGCGTAGTGTAGTAGAGAAGCAAGTGGTTTTCTTGCTGCCATCACATGACATCACGTGGTTTAGCGACAACCGAAACGCCCGGTTGGCGTTTCTGGATCTTCCAATACATGGCTTTGCAACACATTCGCAATGAACAAAATCATGCAGCCGCGAACTTTTGATAGGAGCTACAAGGTGCATGATGGTTAGTCTCATACCATTTAACTTTCTAATAAAGCTCAGAGCGCTATCACTATCCTTCAGAGTCGACGCCGTCCAGAAAGGCCCAATGTAGAACCGGGAAGCAATCTGCCGGGCTTGAGCCGAATTCCAGATGCAAAAGGAAAGCCCGATCTTAAGGGTACCCCAAGCATAGTGGGAATGAAACAATGGCTCAACCAGCTGGGTCACTCAGTATGTGTGCAGAAACAGCATCTTGGAGATTACTGATAAGAGAAGACTGCCGACGTTGATAACCTCAACATCATCCACGTTGCAGGAACAAAAGGCAAAGGGAGTACGTGTGCGTTTATCGAATCATTTCTCAGAGTCTCTGGGCAAAGAACCGGGTTCCCTCGGAAAACAGGTCTTTACACTTCGCCGCATCTGATCTATCCTGAAGAGAGGATCCGCATTGATTTCCGACCCATCGAGAGACCTCTTTTCGCAAAATACTTCTTCGAAGTATGGGATGCTTTGACGGATGGTAACAGCAGCCCACAAATTTTGCCTCGATATCTCCAGCTCGTTGCTCTTGTATCAATCCATGCTTTCATCAAAGAAGGTGTAGAAGCAGCCATATTCGAAACCCATCATGGCGGGGAGTATGATGCTACCAACTTGATCGAGCATCCTGTCGCAACTGTCGTTACTACACTTGGAATGGATCACGTTAAGCAGCTAGGTCCCACTCTCGAGAACATTGCATGGCACAAAGCAGGAATTTTTAAGAGTGGGACCCGTGCATTCTCATCTCCACAAGAGGCCTCCGCTGCTGAGGTTCTTCGGAACCGCGCTTCTGAAAAGGCTATCGATGTCCATTTTGTCGACAACGACTCTTCCCTTCCAGCAAACGCACTTCAGTTGAAGCCAGACGTTCAACGCACAAACTGTTCTGTAGCACTTGCTGCCGTTCGTCATTTCCTTGAGGAAAAGCGCTCGAAAGGTGCTGCGTCCTTGTCGTCCTCGGACATAGAGCAGGGCATAAATCAGTTCTCCTGGCCAGGACGGTTCCAAGTCATCCGTGAAGGGGCGTTCAACTGGTTACTGGATGGTGCACATAATGAGATGAGCGTCAGTAAGGCCGCAGAATGGTTCATTGAGAGCTCACTGGCGCAGAGGTACTTCACCACACCTACTCCCACGCTGCCACTATTTACCAACTTTGACAGAGCTCCTGTTGCACGAATTCTAATATTTAGCCAAGTGTCAGAGCAAAGAGATTCGCAAATCGTACTGGAACAATTGGCCAATGATCTCAGCGCTGTTCACATTCATCATGTTATATTCACCAATTACGATCCAAAACAGGACTTTGAGTCTGCAACAAGTAAGTGCGGAACCCGCTTTGGTCGGTCCTTCGACTGATTGCAACCCAGCCATCATGGCTAAACCAGAAGATACATCGCACGTAACATTTAGTGAAATATGGAAAAGGTTCCACAAGGGATCTCACATCCTCTACGAACCGAACATTCAGAAAGCCCTGGATTCTGCGAGAAGGCTAGGGACACAAGCGGGAGGCATGCACACACTTGTCACTGGAAGTCAACATCTCGTTGGTGGCGCAATCTACTCGTTGAACAAATGATACCGTTTGTACTACAAAACACTACCAAATTAGATTTAGCGTCGAAATCGCGCTAAGTTTTTTGGGGGGGGGGGGGGGGGGGCAAAGCCTTCATCAACTACCCAGATCTCGGACCCTTCCCATAAATAATCACGAATGCGCGGCACACGAGCAAATACGCTTTCGATCGAACGGGTCCTACCGATAAAGTCGCAACAAATATGTCGAAAGCAAATCCTACATACCTACCCGATCCTTTGTGTTCGCTTACTGAGACCTGTGTGCGCTGGGCGCCTATCGGTCTAGTTTTTGGCCCCCAACACTGCCACCCTGCAATAATGCCAAGCTACTGCTCCATTGAGACGGCTGAAAAGAGGCTGGGCTGACTTGCATACTTCCGTCACCCCAAATCAAACTCAAGGGCAGGTCGCTGCCCGGTCACAAACAAATGTCGCGTTCAAGCGCAGCGATGTTCAAGCGTTCGCCTTTGCCAGAAAGGCGAGAGTATGCCGCGCATCGCTGTCAGGGCTGGTACCCTCCAGCTCTTCGCTGGTGGAACCTCGCCCTCTTCACATTCTTATCTTGGAGCTTTATCATTGTTCTTCAATACTTCTTGCACAAAAGCCAGACTGATGGTGGTGTCATATTTGCCTCGGACATTAACCTTTTGCCTCTTCGACGCTCCTTCGTATACCTGTACATGCCAACTATCATCGCCGTCACCTTCAGCATCTACGTTGTGTGGATCGACAATGACGCTAAGCGTTTCGAGCCATATCGCCAACTATCACAATCAGCCGGTGCGCGCGGCAAAGACTCGTTGCTGCTGCACTATACCTTCGATTTCATACCTGCTGTACCATTCGCCGCAGCTAAGAGAGGGTGAGTCCTGATTCCCCGCATCCAAGAGGATCAGATTGCTCAAGGCATACAGGCACTACTTGGTCTTCTGGGCTTCGTTTGCCACGGTCCTGACCACCTTTGGGGTTGTTCCTCTACAGGCTGGTATATTCACCACGCAAGAGGTGACGCGTGCCTTTGCCGAGCCATTCGTTCTATCCAACAGATTCATGCATTCTTCCCTTCAAGATGCCGACCTTGATCTAAGTTACGCTCATTCTGCTTACGGCATTCTGAATTTGAATGAGACTTTACCTGCCTTTATGACTTACGACTACACGCTTGCGCCGTTCACTGCAACATCCAGCGGAAATTCAGGCTCCGGTACTTGGACTGCGAACACGACCCTGTACAGTATGGATCTGCAATGCGAAGATGTGGAGACTGTTACGGTAACCAAGATGAGTGAGCTTGAAGACTACACCGAACCGATGACTCGCTTCAACGATTCCACTGGTTGCAGCTGTCTCCTCGGAAATTTCAACAATGCCACCATCGGCGAAGTAATCGACACAGAGACGAGCATGCTCTACGCGAACAACGAAGATGTCCGAGTAAGGACCTTTTCTAGCTTCTTCGCTGGCTATGTGGCCGGTATACGTTCTGAGACGGAAATGATTGGGTATGCACTGAGCTCAGCGGCTTGTAACGGAACCATGCTTGCGTCTTTTGTTCGCAACAGAGACAGAGCCACTGATCCACCTAACAACATCACGGCTATATCCTGCAGACCAAACTATTATGAACAAGACGTCGAGGCTACAGTGGACGCTGTCACAAAATCCCCGCTTAGTGTCGTGTACCATGGACAAAAGCGAGTTCTAACTGAGGGACTGTTTAATTCAAGCATCTTTGAGGAAACTCTATATACCGGCTACCGACGGTCCGAGCATCGCGGCGATGGTCTCATGGGGCGAGGCATACCCCGATATCTTGAGATGATAGATAAGCTGAACGTAACTCAACTCCAGAGGTGGAGCACCGGATGGGAGTTCCCTCCGATGGCTGCCATGGCAATAACAACCTCTCAGCGCCCAATTGAGGGGTTCTTGGATTCACAGGTCATGAAAGATGCCTACGGTTTTGCTTACAAGCTTCTTTTTGTACGTGCCATGGTCGATATCCTGGAGACTTATTTCGCCACATCGACACGAGAAGTTCCTGGGAAACGCTTAGAGCGAACAGAAGCCGTAGTGCTTAACCCTGTTTTCACTTATCTAGTTGAGTGCCTTCTTGCAGTTATTTCAGTCTCGGCAATTGCACTGCTGTACATCAGCACAGTAAGGTCAAGGAATCACAAACTTAGAGATGATCCAGGTATGTTATCAATGATGATCACCTCGGCTTCTGCTTATAAATTAGGTTCTCTCGCTGCACTCATGTCCATGGTCGCAGACAGCGCAGCATTACTAGCCAATTTCGAAGAACTAGATTGCTGTTCCCACGATTATCTGAAGCACAAGTTGAGGAACGAAGTCTACATGCTTCAATCTGATGATCATCAAGCTCGGTAAGTGGAACTACACACCACGTCGCATCTAGCCTGACACCCTGTAGCATTGTCGAAGCGCCTCAGTCCGCCGAGGCACATCAGCGTCTTCTTGAAAAATCTAGTGTGAGCTCTGGAGATGAACTCAAAACTGTACATCCTACACGACCAGTAGAATTCCGCTTGTACACTGCTATTCCTTTCACTGCATTATTTGTGGTTCTCATGACCCTTCTCGCCATTCTTTTCGTCAAGAGCCGACCACAAGGTATGTCCCGTGTAGATCTCGTTTCTTGTAGCACATATCCCTTTAGTGTTCATTCCTAGCGTAAATCACTGACTTCTCGATACAATACTGATATTCAACAGGCCTGCCTTTACCCTCTAAGAATCCAGTCGTTCAAAACCTCGTGGTTCAATATCTCCCCACAGCGACTGCAACACTGATTGAGCCCATGTGGATATTGATCAATCGTTTGCTCTGTGTTCTACAGCCCCTTGAAGAGCTAAGGGGATCCAAGGCGTCAGCGCCCAAGTCCCTCTTGTTGAATTACACTTCGCTTCCCCCGCAGCTTACAATCATCAAGGCTATCCGTGCTGGGCATGTTACCCTAGCTTCAGTATGCGTAATGGCTCTTCTAGCTAACTTATTAGCAACTAGCTTTGCAGGCTTGTTCTTCCAGGATTCGCTTTCAATCAACCATCCAACACAGTTCTGGCCGCCATATGAGGCACAATTCATAAATATCAACGGCTCCGTCGGTCCTCCAGCAGATGGAAGGCCTATTGCAGCTTCTCTCAGATACTCTGGTGCGTATCAAGGAGGCACCGGGGAAGAACAGTTTTTGGTTTCGGTTTCGAACTATACACGGAATACCACTTTGCCTTCATGGGTGGACGAGACCGCCATGTACCTTCCTTTCAAGACCGCCAACCCCACTGGGCAGGCTGTAGAAGATACCTACAAGGCTCGCACTAAGTATTTCAGCGCAGAGTCTAATTGTAAGCCACTGAAATTTAGCGAGGATTTCCTCTGGCGCATGTGGAATGTCAACCAAAGCTCTTCTGATCCAACAAGAGTGAGGAATAAAAAGCCAGACAGCATTTTCGAGGTCAAGGTCTTAGATAAAGCAGGCGTCGCAAGTACGTGCTATGCACCCGATAATAGCGCGGAAGACTGGGGGATCGCCCTTGGTAGGAAGAGTCATCCGATCGGAGACGATCCGTGTCCATCTGGCAAGACATCCGCGGATCTACTGACGACTCTTGTTGCTGGCAGAAACGCTTCTGAACACGATTGGGCTACTTGCCGGTCGGCGGTGGCAGTGGGATGGATGCGCACAATGCAAGGCAATTGTTCGGCACGAGTGGGATATAACAAGATACCTAAAGACTTTGAAGAAGCCAACAGCAACAACACCTTCCTCATGACATGCCAACCCACGATCTCAATTGGCGATGCGGACGTACACGTCGACTCAAATGGTGTGTTGCAATCGAAGGTCTCGAACCTTGTACCAGATGTCGATCAAAGTACGGAGGCGGTTGCAAAATATTTCACCAATGGGCCAGAAGGCCTCATCGCGCAATCCAACAGTTTCATCTTCCGCGGCCAGTACTCAGGGTACCACAACGACTCGTTTGCCAGCGAATATTTTCATCTTTTTATCAACCGAGCGGCAGGAAATCTGCGTCTGACAGACCCAACCGCACCGCTTCCAACATACGAAGATGTTGCAAAGCCAGTCGAGACCGCATACGTAAGGCTTTTCGCGATCTGGCTTGGCGTCAACTACGATCTGCTCCTTGTGCCTGCGAACGTGACGGCTAAGTGGGTTGAGGGTACGGTAGTGAGAGAGGAAGAACGTCTTTTCTTCACTGTCCCGATGTTTATCATTTCTGAAATCATCCTTGGTATCTACGTCATCGTCTCGACTCTCGTGTACCTCCGCCGCCCCGGCCGTTACCTTCCACGCATGCCGACCTCTATCGCCGCAGTCATCGCCCTTTTTGCCTCAAGTGCTGCTGTCAAGGACTTGCAAGGTACATCTCACATGACCAACAAGGAGCGTGAGCAGTACCTCAAGGATCTTGATTGCCGGTATGGGTATGGCAGCTATGTTGGAAGTGATGGTGCCGTGCACGTAGGCATCGAGAAGTTGCCCTATGTACGGTATATGAAGGAGGTTACATTCGTGGGAAGTAGGGTTGAGAGGGAGATGCGGAGACGCAGGGAAGGCAAAGAGGATAAGCAGGGACCTAGAGTAGAGTACACGGCACTCGAGAGGCAAGATGAAGATGAAGAGCGTCCTGTGTCGCCGCTGGAAGCGGTGTCGCTGAACACCGACGAGGGGCAACCAGGTGTTACAGTGGCTGATATCTAGGTGCAGACCAAGCGTTAATCTTAGCCTTGCAAGTCCAAAGAGTTGTTCAGCCGACGAACAGGGAGCTGAACCAACTCGTAGACTGGTTGTCGAGGCCGAAAGGTGGAAACGGCTTCCTCGTGGGCGAAGAAGCGAAAGTCTAGCAATGCGAAGATGTCTCAGAATATGTTACTTTGTTTCCACGAGAGCTTGAGGACAATGCTTTCACATCACTTCTTAGCGGCCGCTTGCTGGATTAACTCTGTCAATGCAGCATGCACTCGTACTCCCGAATATCCTTTCAGAACGTGTTACTTCGATGATACAGGCTTTCTAAAAAAAAAAAAAAAAAAAAAAAAAAACTAATGCAAGAACATCCTTTTTTACTAAGTGCAAGCGCTCCCGTTGATGTACCTAACCTCCGGAAAACTCTCTCTGGGCACATCCACACCTTTACGCTCACCCAGTACAAAACTGAAAAATGACTGTACAAGCGTATTAACGATAAGATCCATTCTCGGCGCCCAAATAGTGCCCAAGGACGGTGTAATCGTTTTGTTTCTCAGACCCTGTAGATCGACCCAATCGCCTAAGTCCGAATAGTCCTGGTGGCTGGTGCCTGTAATATTGAGCCACTGGTACCATCCGGACTGGTTGGCGGAGAAGAGAGCCCAAGAGGGGTCAATGGCGGGAGTGTGCTGTGCGCCAGCTAGCATCAAGAAGGGTTTCTTAACATCATGTAGGTCGATGAACAGGCCGTCGAGATTCATACCACCGAGGATGGACGGCTCGACCGCCAGAGCACCTGCTGCTGCGGCACCGCCGAGAGAGTGTCCAATTGCAAAATAGTGTGTCGTATTGAAGGGTGCACTGATTGATTCTACATACGAGGGGAAAAGCTTCCGAATTATCGCGAGGGTGTCAGAGACTCGCATGTTGTAGACAGCTGTCTGCAATGTGTAGTTCCAAGTCGCTGTAATATCGATCCCATAGATGCCTTCCGCTGCGTTTGGTAATTGAAGATACGGGGCCTCGCCTGGATGGTCGAGCGCAAGCACCGTGTAGCCTTGGGAGGCAAGTTCAGAGGTCAGCGTATTGTACATGATTGCGTTCTCACCGCCGCCTGGAGAGAATATGACAGTAGGCCTTTGCCATGCATCTTCTCCTGTTCGGGCGAGGGGCGGAGCTTGATGTATGTTCCATGTTGTGAGGCTTTGGAGCGAGTTGTTTGGATACTGAAGAATATCGCCCCAAAGTTTCGCCGTCGTGGCATCGAGATACGGTGCTGTGTTGATTCCGGGGATAGGTACAGTCAAAGTGGGATAGTAGATCGTTGCTAGTAAGATTGATGATGCGTTTGCGGGAGCCACAGGATCGTTCGGCGTCGTGTTGTTGAATACATGCTGCGTATATCCGACGTGGTACGGGCCTGTAGGTGGGGGGAATGGTACAGCAGCGACTGCCAACACTAACAAGGACAAAAGAATTGTTGCCATCACGAAGTTGGCATATGCTTGTAAAGCTGAGGATGAGGGCTCGATGGCCTTCTTTAACACTGTTCACCAGGTTCGTAGCGTCGATCGTTGACCGGACGTTGGTCTCTTTCCGGCCGTGTGTAAACGATCTCACCCCGCTAAAAAAATCCAGGCATGCCATGCGTAAGACGGAACACCATCGGATGTGGTAACCGCTATCAAACTGACATGAATCCTGACTTGCACCTGATGACGTAATTGTAGGAGTCAGATGCGGCAGCCACCTTCTTCCGTGTCATTGTACATTTGAATGCAATGATCTACTTTCAAACCAAAGCAGCAGTCCACAGCAAAGACATTTAGTGATTAATGAGCTGAAGAAGAATCGAGAATCAAGTGTGCTTTGCGCACGAAACATTATGAGGTATGTATGTGTCTTGGATGAAGCACGTACATTGTAGTAGATGGCGGTTGGTAGGGTACACTGGTCTACACAGCCAGTCGTGGCTAGGTTTCCAGCGACTCTTTCGCCTTGTCCCAAACTGGACACATTAGAACGTGTGTTGTGACACGAATCATTCGAATACGGTCACTCCAAAGAGTTGAATATCACACATCCTACAGAAATGCTGCGGCCGCAGCAGCAGCCAACGCCCCAAACTTCTTGTCCAGAAACGGCGCCGCTGTAGGCATACTCGCGCCACCTGACGAACTCCTCGTCGTCTGCCTTGAAGCGATGATCTGCCTGACAATGCTAAATTGATCTTCGACCTGTTGTTCTTTGAATGCCCTCGCACCTGATGGTAGTGCCGAATACCATGTTGGCGCTCCGAAGAAAGTAGTTGTCCCACTTTCAGTGACGGCAGCTGGAATACTGTAGTTGGAGGCTGTAGAGGCGAACGCTGCGATCTCGGAAGCGGCGGACGAGGAGGAAGATTGGTAGGGTTCGCCGAGCGCGGCGGTGAAAGAACGGAAGGCGAAGCCGGCGTTTAAAGCGACGGAAGTTGTCCAAGATGCTGCCTATAATGGATCAGTGAATGAGCGGGACCAGTGAAGAGGGCTCATTTGTACATCTACTGAGTTTGCGAATGAGGGTATGGCTGATGTTGGGATAGGCGGTTCTGTGTAGACCATGAAGTCTGCGTTCGCGACATGTATACCTGCTGCGGCTGCAAGGAAGAGGAGACAGCTCTTCAAATACATCGTTGTGAGGAGTGGCGTTATGCGGTACTTGTAGTGGCGTTTGTATGTACAGCAATGAGTACGAAGGGCGAACTGGAACGAGACCTCGAGGGGTGACAAGCGAGCGTCAATATTTGTTGGAGGTCAAGGCACAGTCAAGACCGTCCAAAGTGCTTGGCTCTTCATTGCCACCCCTCGTATCTGATGATTAATGGTTGTCATCCTTGCCGATTGCCTCACGGCGTTCGCTCCCGTTGATGAGGAGATGCGGTCGAAGAGGTGGTCTGTGCACGCCCCACTCCATACGTCTTGCTCCGTGCCAGAAGACACAATTGGCATTGTCCTGACCTACTACGCGTAGCTGAGCAGCTCGACGAGTAGCAAGCTCGACCTGGAGGCTTTTGCACAGTTCTTCGCCGGACAAACGCCAAGAACGCATCTTGGTTGCCGATCAGCCAAGGAGCACGCGTAATCATAGCTGCAGCTGATGGCTGAATTAGAATAAACGTCGCATAGCGCTTTCAACATGACAGATAGCTGCACCAGCAGCATAGTGAGCAGATCAGAGGGTCAGAAACCGAATTTGGGCACCCTACCAAGGGCGCTACTCGCCAAAGTCTAATTCCAGCTCATAAATTTGCTATAAAAGCTAGAGTTTTAGAAGAAACTACTGCTAAAAGATCTGTTCTTTTCTGGCTTTCCAATTCCTCTTCGTAGGGAGCTCTAACTTAGCAAAACTATAAAGGGTAAATACATTTTAGTGACTCTTACCTGGTGAACTAGCTCGCCTTCTGGTCCTGTATTCGATATGATCAACAGTAATGAACTTGTGGCGCGTTTCGGTACATGTTTGCGTCGGGAATCAGAGCCGCCTTACTCGGTCTGGAGTAACTGTGTTCTAATGCTGTGGCTGTAGTGAAAAATTACTGCCAATGACATCTTACCTTTATCCACGTACAAAGACTTTTGCTCCCTCAAAAACGAACCATAGTTACATTGCGTCTGTAGGTACATGGCTGTATCTTGTGATACATGGCTTGGTATGGCGCTCCTCGACAAACATGAAACCTGGTAGATTGGTCTTATCGACTGTATCGACCATTAGGCAATAACGTAATATCAATCGTCTCGTCATGACCGGATTTTCAAGATAATAGGAGCGGTTCGAGTGTTCTTTTGTCTCGAGCAGTATCATTGCTAGTAGGGTGATAACTCTAGAAAGGTGCTCTTGCACGGCTTCAGTATGGAATCAATTTGCATACGCTGGAATGTTTTTGGACGTTGAATGGACCCAGGTACAGAGGAATGGCTGTCGATAGTTGTAGGGCTGTATGGTAATGGAGTAAGGCGCGTACCTTGTGTGCGGAGGCGACGTGCGAAGATCGCAATTCGTCTATAGGCTTTATGGTTTACACCAACAGATGCCGTGACCGGTCAGGAGTTTACGCTGTGGTTCACCCGATCAACAATGTCTGGACTATTCCCACAGACGAGATGCACTTCTGCAACAGCAAGCTGCTTCGATTGTCAGCCTGCTGGTTATGCCCCGTTAATAGCCTGTGAAACACGACTCGCACCTGCTAAGTGTTTTGGACCACCCAGCGGCAATCACACCGCATGTTCCGTAGTCTCCAAAGCGTCGATTTTGTGATTCGGGTATATCATCTTCGGATTGTGAGGATGGTCAGTGGAGAGCACGTAATGTTGCTGCTGGTTAGACTGGAAGGATGAACAAATGTGGCACAGTTCGTCCGAACGAGCCACATAATGTCATGGCGAGCAACATCTAACGCTCAACGCTGTTTCGGGGTTATTGAGCCATGCAATCGTGTGGTGACTGTCGAAGGACAACTATTAAATGTATCAACAGTCAGTAGTAAATATGAGTTCGAGGCACCCTCGATGCGCGACTTGCTCACCGGACGTTGATAGATGGAGAAGAACACACAGTGGGAGATTTATTTCTTGAGATATTGACGCACATGACTGATCCTGATACTGGCCAATTGAGCGTGCGTACACGTGATAGAACCTTGTGCATTTATGCGCCGCATCCTTGTCCACGACCGGGCATATGGACGTTACCGAGGCAATGCATGCAAAGCGGAATTGTGCATTCGATAAAATGTCCGATCTGAGGCACACTTCAGAACCTGGACGGCCTTGAACAAATCTTCACAAAGACGAACATTCGATGGTGGAAGATTTGAAGCACTGCCGGGTGATATCGATGGACTGGAGGAAGTCGGTTTGAGCCGATTCAGTGCCCAGTGTACGGTGGGATTAAGAGATAGTCGGACCAGCCACCCGTCAGCGGTCAGCAGAGGAGGCTCAAAGTCTGGAAGTTGACTGGCAGAGATCAGGGTGGCGCTGATCAAGCATTGATCCATGCAGAAGAACTAGCCATCGTTGCTAGCTGCTTGAGATTGTGGAGAACCCCATGGGCAGCCCCACGGACAGACACCTGTCATTATTGACACCGGCTGAGTGAACGACCAGACCTAAACTGATAGAGACACGTAGCGGCGGGCATGACCATCAGCGAGCGAAAGACAGCATCAGCCAGACCAAATGGTGGATTCGTTCTGTGGGTCGATTGGCAAGGTGCAGCATCAAAAGAAGCAACCCGGGGCTGGGCACGTGCTCTGACTAACCGATGCCCCACTTCCAGCACGATACCACATCTTCCACCAACCGCGCTTCGTCCCATCGTCTCTTTGGTCATTGGTCTCAAAGATGCCCGTACACGTTCCTGGGGTAACATCTGTAACTCTCCACACCGCACGCTTTTGGCTGCTGGCCGAGGTGACCTGGGGGTCTGGGGATACACCCTGGCTAAAGCATTCAGCCGTAGCTCCATGTCTTCCACCAGGAAGTTGTTCTAGAAGACTCGCGCTTGTGGACTCTCGCAAATTACCACTATTGTGGTCTTAGAACACGTTATGTTCAGGAACGAAGTTATCGCTCTGAACGGCGAGCCCGACAAGCGACATGCCAGCCTCAAAGCCTTTACCCATCAAGACGCCAGGTTCACCAGATGAGCCGTATCACAGTAGACACAACAACGTGGCCCGGCTGGTCGTACCACAAAACCAACGTGACAGTGGTACCACTACAATCGATGCCTAAGGAACTCGCCATCATGCGCCATCGAGCCAAGTGATCAATTACACTTTTCTTTGGGCATTCCGCCGTACACCTTACCCAATATAATTGCTCTCCCGCAGTGTACTGGAGCCGCACGGCTATAATGCAGATTTAACCGGTCCGCCCAGCCGTTACATTGGAGCTAAGGAATACCTCGTCTGAACGTGAGCATGTGGAGCATATATATGAAGCATACCAAGCTCAGCTCCAACCAGCCCACTCCCAACACGACGTCGACCTATATAGCCAGTCACTGTGGAGACTGAATCTTCAGCTCCGACCGAACATCCTCCCTCGTTCCATTGGACAACAATCGATTGTTATGGTGATGAGCAAGTTCGGGCCCAAGATGGGCGCTGTTGCGAAAAAGAGTGCCGACTTGGAGATCGCTCAGGCTGAAGCTCCTCATCTGGCTCGAGTTGACTGGAAGTCCGACCCCGGTTTAAGGAAGCTTTACTTCTGGGCCTTTATCATCTGTATCGCTTCTGCGACTACGGGTTACGATGGGTAGGTAACACTCAATAATGAACTGTTACACTGATCCTAACACTTCGCAGATCTATGCTCAACAATTTACGTATTTTGAAGCACTGGACCGATTATTTCAACGACCCCAAAGAGTCGACTCTTGGTCTACTGACAGCTCTTTACTCGATCGGTTCCATTGCCTCGCTTCCAGTCGCTCCCTTCCTTGCTGACCGCTTCGGTCGCAAGTCGGCCATCGCTAGCGGATGTTGTATCATGATTGTTGGTGCCGCCGTCCAGGCCGCCGCGAAAAATCTTGATTACTTCATGGGTGGTCGTTTCCTCATGGGGTTTGGCAACTCCCTTGCCCAGCTCTCGTCTCCACTGCTGCTCACCGAGCTCTGCCACCCTCAGCACCGTGCTCGTGTTACTGCCGTCTACAACTGTCTCTGGAACGTTGGTGCTATCATCTGTACATGGTTGACTTTCGGCACCAAGCGCATTGACAACGATTGGTGCTGGCGCATCCCGGCCCTGACCCAGGCTTTCCCATCTGTTATCCAGCTGACTTTCATCTGGTTCATTCCTGAGTCGCCCCGTTGGCTCATATCGAAGGAGAGGAACGAGGAGGCTCTTGCAATCCTCGGCAAGTACCACGCGAATGGTGACATCAACAACCCCACTGTCCAGTTCGAATACGCCGAAATCAAGGAGACCCTTCGCATCGAGTTCCAGTACAAGAAAACTTCTTCTTACCTCGACTTTTTCAAGACCCGCGGCAACAGGTACAGGCTCTTGCTCCTTGCGTCTCTCGGTCTCTTCTCACAGTGGTCCGGCAACGGTCTCGTTTCCTACTACGCGACCGATGTCTACAAGAGTATCGGCATTACCGACGCTGATACCCAACTCGGTCTCAACGGTGGCCTTACCATCCTCTCTCTCATCGTCTCCGTCTCCTGCGCTCTGCTCTGTGACAAGGTCGGTCGCCGCCCGCTCTTCATCGCCGCTACTGCCTCCATGTGCCTTACCTTCATAATCTGGACAGTTTGCTCTTCGCAGCAAGAAGCCAAGCAGAGCAAGGCTGCCGGCCAGGCTGTCATTGCTATGATTTGGATATTCTCTGTCGCTTACGCTCTTGCCTGGTCTGGTCTGCTCGTCGCCTATACTGTCGAAATTCTGCCTTTCAAAATCCGTGCCAAGGGTCTCATGATCATGAACTTGTTCATCCAGGTTGCGTTGACTATCAACCAATACGTCAACCCCTTCGGCTTCGAGCACCTCCGGCCAACATGGAAGTTCTACACTATCTACGCTGTAAGTAGCATCCTATCTCTATCAACCCAGAAGCGTATACTGATTTTTAAAAGGTCTGGATCTTCCTCGAACTCATGTTCGTCATCTTCTTCTACGTCGAGACCAAGGGCCCGACTCTCGAGGAAATCGCCAAAATTTTCGACGGTGACGAAGCTGAGGTTGCTTTTGTCGACACCGACAAGGTTGGACAGGAGACATTCGCTACTAGCTACGAGAAGCAGGGTGATGTTCATGTCGAGTCTGTCCGCTACTAGTGAGCTAGTCTCTCTTCAAAAGCTGTAGTTTCGCGACGATAGTTATGAAATTTTGCTTGGACAGTTTGTAGATATTGATATGCAATATATCCTGTTTGTTGCTTGATGTCAAAAAGCTTTGGATTTTCTAATCTGTCCAATCGCTTTACCATTGCACGTTTATTCTCCGCTGTTTGGTTCCAGCCCTGACACATTGTTGACAAGTGAGTGCACAAGATTCTTGGCAACAATTTAGTTATGAGAGCTAGAGTATAGACGAAGAATTGTTGTCAAAGTCTTAATGTTAAAGGAATATCACTTGAGCTTCCTCTAGTCATCCATAAGGGTCAAACATGAGCGTCGATTGGTCGCCGAAGTCATCTAAGTATGTACACGAAGTAATATCACCACCTCCTCTTCACCCTAGCGCCTATTGCTAATAATGTTTCCAGCCTTCTCACCGATAGCGTACATCGTCGACTGAATATGCTGCGAAGGTACCAGTGGAATGATCGAAGCGTCAACAATGGACAGCTTCTCGATACCGTGAAAAAGTAGCTCATCGGACACACAGCCACCAAGAGCCTCAGGCATCATGGGGCAACTACCACTGGGGTGACTCAGTGTCGGCCAGATAGCTCCGAGCTCAACTGAGCGGTCGATGATCTCCGCATCAGTCTGGTACTGTGTTCCAGGGCTTGTCTCAACAGGGTTGAACTTTGCGATTTCAGGGCGTGCCCAAACTTGGCGTATGTAGCGCACGCATGCTGCGAGCATCGACTTGTCAAGAGGGTTCGTCATAGCATTGTAACGAATCAGAGGTACACCCTGTGGGTTGACCGGGTTAATGGAGATGGTGCCGCGGGACAAAGGCTTTTGAAGTGCGACGAGAAGACCGCTACCGGCGGCAGGGATGCCGAACTCGACAATGCCTGCCTTCGTGTTGGAGTAGAGACCTGCGAGGACTTTGCGTTGGGCGGCGACACCTGCGAGGAGCTTCTTGCTGCCCTTGTAGATGGCGGGGAGGTAAGCATCATTTGCTTGAGTGGTGACTTGGGCGGAGATATTGGCGTAGCTGGCTGGTGCGACTTCTGGAAGAGGGATAAAGGCTAAAGCGTTTCCGCGGGCTTGAGTCAAGGGTCCGGTCTTGTTACCGTTGTATTCTGCCCACGCGGATGCGTTGAAAGCGGGATCTGTGGACAAGGATGTCGGGTTCGGTATGCTCATGTTGGAGATACTGAAGCCTAAGATGTGTCAGTAACATAACCTCTAAATAATTCGACTTGAGATGTTTACCCATAGATGTGTAGGGGTGATCTAGAAACAATTAGCATTCATTGTCCCGTGTCAGATAGCTCAAGAGTGATACCACATACCTTGAAAGTTGGATCCAACACCGTCGTGCTCGAGCTTAACCTTGATACCAGCAGCCTCAAGGATGGCCTTCGGGCCGACACCGCTAAGTTGAAGCAGCTTGGGAGTGTTTACAGCGCCAGCTGCGAGGACAAGCTCCCTCTTAGCGTAAACGGTCTTGGTGGTGCCCGTCTTCTTGTCAGTGACCTTGACTCCGCGAGCAACAAGTCTCTTGCTGCTGTTGATATCAAACACAAGCTCCGTCGCAATGGTTTCGAGTAGAACATGGAGATTTGAGCGGCTGGCAACTGTGTCGTAGTAGGCAAGACGAGCATGCTGCCTCTCTCCGGTCTTAGGGTTCATCGTGTTGGGGTACCACGATGCGCCAGCATTGTCGCCGTTGTTACCATCGACAAGTCTGCGGGCACCCTCACCCTCAAAAGCTTTCCAGTAACTTTTGATATCCGGGTACTGGAAGTCGGCGATACCAAGCTTCAAAGGGCCGGAACCGTACGCTGAAGGGTCCCAAGTAATGTTGAATTCGTCAACAAGTTCTTGTGGTGGAGGAATGAACTCAGTGCCTACATTTAGATTCAGTTGTGTTCACTGATGGAGCTGAGAGGAGAATGTTACCTTTCTTGAAGAAGGGGTAGATGCCACTCCAGCCCCAGCCCTTGTTACCCAACGCCTCCCACGCATCGTAGTCAGCAGCAGAGCCACGGTCATACATCATTCCGTTAACAACGGATCCACCTCCTAGTACCTGAGCAACGCGGGTGTTCCATGTTTTGTTGTTAAGGGCCGGCTCAGGCTGGCAGACATAGTCGGTCCATAGCAACGAAGTGTTCAATGCGTAGGTCGCGCCAAACGGCAAGCGAATGTTCGGGTTGTCATATGCGCCACCTGCCTCGATGACGAGTACGGACTCTAGTAGGAAGATGCGTTAGTGCAGGTATGTCGTAGGAAAAGTCCAACTTACTCTTCTTGTCTTCGGTCAAGCGATTTGCAACAATCAATCCAGTGACTCCACCTCCTACGATAACATAGTCGTATGTATCTGAAGCCCTGGCCTTGATGTCGACCGGGGTGTCATTAGGAAGAGCGGCCGATATGCCCAGAAGTTGAAGCGCAACAGCGAAACGAGTGGATGAGCGCATCTTGAGCAAAGTCAAGGGACACTGTACAATGAAGAATGAATTGCAAAGACTAAGATTGCGATTGCAGCTGCTTCCACATCGGATGTTACGGACATTTTAAACATGTGGTTGCCACGAGGTCGAATAATCTCCTATTGACACATGGTTCGGTACTGGTCCATGAGGCGTGGAAGTTCTAGCTGCAGGAAGACGAATCCGCGCCTTCTCGAATTTGTGCAGTGCGAGATTAGATGGTTCGATAATGCTCCACTACGCGGCTCGGCTCTTGCAGGGGTTTTACCGCCCGTTGCGGCGTCCCATGCCTTCGGTCCCAACATCGTGGAGGATGAACGTTATGAGGAGCCTGACAGCTGTATTGTACATCCACATAATGTCAGATCTTTGCTCTATTGCGCTCTCTCAGCGCTGCACAGAGATGGTTGCGTGCACGCAGCTACATGCCGTCCGCAATCGCACCTCGACAGAAACGGCCCGACTGCCTGCGGTGATTGTCGAAGTTACTGTATGGGTGTCCAGGGAAAAGATCCTTCATGCGTCCCGGGAGATCAGTTCCTGGATCCGGCATAGTTGCTTAAGCTTTCCAAGCCTACCAAGACTTTGGCCATCCCGTTTCCTGGTCTGAATACTGCCACGCCGTATGAATACCAAAATGCCTTTGCGCTCAATAGATGGCACGATCGAAATTGGTGCCTTACAGCTGACAACTGACCGCTATTGTGACTGGGGCTTACTGTGATGTTGACTCCTTGAACCGACTTCAGCCACTGTTAGTCAGGAACACACCATCCTGTCTCTTGTGTTCGCCATAGAAGCTCTTGGCTCGCCATCTCCGAGGTTCACGGCCTCCCACGAGTCAACATCAACCGTATTCTAGGGTTCATCGAGGCCCCATCCCCCGGACCGTATCACTGGAGAAAACCCTGTTCACTTTACAGCCCACTGTTTCATGTCAGGCGCGGAACGTGCCTTCGTTGGCATGTTCTCCTATCGATAGTCTATATCTGGTCATGATCTTCGCATGGGATATCAATATGCCGAACACCCTCGTGGGTCGGTGATGATGGCTTGAATAGGTCTCTCGTGCATACTTAGTTGTAGGAGGTCGGATGACATACGGAAAGGTAAATCATCTGAGTCGAAGGGCAGAGAGGGCGACAGCTGTCGTCGAAGCTGCTTATTCGAAGGGCATCAGGATCTCTCGATAGTTTCGACCAGATAAGGACACTGCTGACATGGTGCTCATGGTTTGCGGTTATTGAGAGCCCACCCTTACGGTCGTGACTCGTCAAACTTGAACACATGTGGATTGAAGCGGAGAACACCTCCGTCGCCCTTGCGATCGGCGATTTCCTCGGACGCGGGTGCGCAAGAGTAAACGGTTCGAAATCGGTCGAGCCCAGCAGGAGATGAGCTTATGCCAAAATGCATCTTACCGTGCTCTCTTGGCTACATGTTGCAGGGTAGCTTACCTGCAGAAATCGTCCGGAGGCATACGCAAGGTATCCTTATGAAGAGAGTGTCTTTCGTCGCTTTCATAGCTCCGCTCCTCTGGTTCTCTGGATCCACTCCGTCTTTCTGCACTTTGGTCCAGTGGTTACCTGAGATCGTCCTGGGCATCCCAGACCCCTCACGCAGTGCCCAGGATGGCGAATGAACAGCAAGAATGGCCAGATCGCAGGCATGAGATCCTAGGGGCAACCATCACCATTGGAATATTGAGCACAATGGTGCTGATTTGGCGGGTTGTTTATGCAATAATGAACAAGCGGAAGTTACTGTTCTGTGACTATCTCTTGATCTTAGCGGGTGTAAGTCTGACTTCGCGCATTTGACAGGCAGTACTGACCGCAGGTGTAGCTCATGAATGTAACAACGATGGGACTTCGATTCAGCACCACAAATTTCGCTCAGGGCCGACACATTGCCGACCCTTCAATCAAGAAACCCGACGACATCATATCGTACAGCTACTACGTATGGGTCGGACAGGTGATCAATTTGATGGGAGTTGCCGTCCTCAAATGGTCAATCTGTGCATACTTGCTGGCACTGAAGTTTTCCAAAGTTTATACGCTTATTGTCTGGGCTTCGATTCTTATGGTCACAGTCTTCAACTGCATACTACCATGTATGGGTTTGCTGAACTGCGTACCATTTGAAGCCAATTGGAACCGCGCGGTGAAAGGGTATTGCTGGTACAAAGGCCATACAGTTCTGACGTATGCGCAAGGTGTTAGCAACATCATCACCGACATCGTGTACGTTGTCGCACCGATACTGTATCTCTCGACCATTCAGCTGGCAAAGCGGACACAATGGGGCTTGAGGATCGTCTTCATGCTAGGCCTGGTGTAAGTTAACCGTCACATCAAAGTAATGGCCTGCTGATTACTGCTGTAGAGCCACAGTGTGTTCGATTTTCAAGACCATTGAACTCAGTGCACTCAAAAAGACAAGAGACCCTACCTGGGACGGTGTAAATCTGACGATTTGGAGTGCGACAGAGCTTTCAGTCGGTATTTTGATCGCAAGTCTGCCGCCTCTGCGAAAGGTCTTTGATAAAATGTTTCGCCGTATCCTTCCATCAACTTTCATGACGAGATCAAAGACACCAGGTAGTATACCACTATACAACGTCAGTAAACCCCACAGCAAACCAATGGGCCGTTCTACCGCAGGAGACGACGCCGACAGTGAGAAAGATATGCTTCCGGGGGCAGCCGATGGCGGGATCACGAAGACGGTAATACACGAAGTTACGAGTGCAGAGAGGAGCGATGGTGTGCAGCCTCCAAACAGGACGTATAGTACGTATGGGAAGATTGGTGAGTAGTGCCAAGTCGTTGGCGTCTGGATGAGAAGCGCTGCATACCGTGGAAACGTGTTCTGGATAACCGTAGTGTATGCCGCGCTCGACTTGAATGCAGCTTCTCGTTTGTTAACACGCACTTGTATTGTTGAAGAAGCGCTGGGATTGACCGACACTATCTGTATTGATGCTGTGTCTTTTCCCACTCTACTGTCATGCTTGCCACTCTAAGCAATCCGCGCAAAACGATGACAGTGCGCCTAGTGCCATGCTCCAACGCTGTAAAAAGGTGTATCCGGGGTATCTTGAAACGAACTGGCAAGAAAATCCAAGGGCATGGTCGTGATCAGATGTAGTAGGGTTGGCAAACGTGCGACCGGTCCAGCAGCCACTTCCAGCAGCAATCGTGTTTAGCTCTGAGCACCTCTATCGAGGCGCCGGGTTTGCGTTCGCAGTGTCTGTGGGCTCTTCTTTATTCAGCAGCGCCTTGACACGGTCAAGTCTGCTCACTGCCTTCTCCAAACGGTCCAGCCGCGCCATTTTGTCCTTGTCTTTTTTCTCAAGCAGCTCTATCCGGGCTTCCAGCTTTGCTCTTGCTCTACGCTCCTCGGCTACCATCTCGTTTGCCTGCGAAAACAAAGTAACGCTCAGCTCTTCAATCTCCGAGTCAACTGTGCGCACTCTGTCCTCCGCTTTCGCTCGAAGTGTGCGCTCGCGTTCAAGCTCGTGAAGTAGGTCGGGATCGCCCGATGGAACTGGTAGAGGTGGTGTGGTCGTTGTGTTTACAGGCGACGTCAATCTGCTCGTAAGGAAGGAGAAGCGAGATTGTGCTCTTGTGTGCGCCGAGGCGGCTGCTGTCGATGGACGGCCTTCCGGGGAAGAGGTATCGAATGAACCCGAAGTGTTCTTTCGCACTGGCCTATCACTACTAGGCGGTGTCGTCTTTAGGGTGCGAATCTGGTCTTCGTAGCCGGCACATTTGTCGACTGCACGACACGTCAGCATGCAAGTGGCAGATGTCGGGGTTCTGTGGACTTCACGGATGTACCTGCAACGGCGGCCTTTTCTCTCAGCGACTCCATCTGCGCTTCTAGCTGTTTGATAGTTCTCCTCGCCTCTTCCATATCCTCCACATCAACGATGACAATCGTTCCACATGACGGGCAGCTGTGCGTCGCGCTGGCAGGTCCGGGAGTGCGTGTCGATGGTGCTGGCTCTGAGGGTAAGTATACTTCGACTGACATGTCTCCACTGCTTTAGCTCTCTCTTGGTTGATGTTCCACGCCTCAGGCTATGGGCAGTCGGTGTTTGAAGCATGCACTAAGTGTCGCGTGTCGTCACAGGGCGACGGACATTTGCCGGGTTTCGTCCCCCTCCCCTGCATGACATGTGCTAGCGCAGCCCCACTTTCTCATCCACGTGCAAGCCACACGCTCAAATCGTGAACTTCGATAATTTTGACTCGTGCTACAACTCAATCTATATGGTTATTAGACTTGGTTTACTTTGCGCTTTACCTGCAGGTCGGTCGTTGATGCTGTCGACGCGCAATCTGCAATCCACCAGAACTGCATTTCGGCGTGACGTGAATGGTGATTGAGTGGGTACCGTGGCGGCTCCCTCTCAGCAAGCTGGGATCTTGTGGTACATGAACATCAAACAATCAACTCATTCTAGTTCTATTCTTCTAACACTCAGGTACCATTCGTTTTCTTAGAGTGGGCTGGCAAATTCAAGCTCCAGCGTGTACTTATAGTATATGATCTGAGGAGGTCATGTTAAGAGCTAGAAAACCTCTCTGAAGTAACCTATCAATATCATGCCCCTGGATCATCTCAGAAGAACTTCTGATCGAGCACAAAGGCAGATCAGCTTCACAAGATCGACCGGGTACCTGCATTAGCGCCGGCCGCTACGACGGCTAGCTTCCAACGTAATGTTCAAATGAATATCTATTCGTTTAATGTTGATCGCGAGGCCTGGCTTGTAACCAGATTGAGAGAGCTCTTCAGGCTCTCTGCTTCTAATATTAAAGGCTGTTATGACAAGCCGCCATACTAATGTTAAGTCCACAGACGACCATTGGGTTTGCGGGAAACGAACATCGAGTGATTGTAAAGATCGCCTATCAGACCAGGGCGGTGATAGCATACGGTATATTATACATAGATGTCGTCGTGATACCAGAAATCTCTGTTGCGTTATCGTTTCCCAATATCAAGAGGTAAAAAATGCAAAAGTAATGTTTGATTATTGAAAAGTTGCTTAGTCCGCTTGTTGGCTCTAGGACCTCACCAATCATTGCTATGATTATTGTATAATTCGCTGGGTGGAGGAGTTTTGGTACTGTGTGACCGATTAACCATCTCACAACGGTCCAGTCGGATACCACGATCTGTTCCGCCTATAGGTCAGTTCATCTCAACCACTGTAACTGGTCGAACCGGCAACCTTCGCTGTTCCGAGTTATTTATTCGCGATGATGTCCTTCCAGGTCTGAAAAATTCTGTCGCCTGGAGGAGTATAAAGACGAATCGATTCCCACCGAGTACAAAACACAAACATCCGACAACAGCTACAAGCTGCTTCCAAGACTCATATGACACAAGCACAACAACACCATCACGACACCACCACCCAAGTGAGTGAATACCTGGTGAAATCTGAAAGTGTCTGACCAATAAATTCACAGCACACGATGTTTCCACAGCACACCATGTTTCCTCCTAGTTTTCATACCCTACCTCCACGTGAACAGAGCCGATACAGGCGGGCAACTCCTGAGCAGCAAAGACGAATAATTTGTGATCACGAAGAAGCTTGCCGGGCGGCCCTCATGCGAGGGCTGACTAATGCTCTTGAGGAAGTTGATCATTCTGGTTGCTACGGTTGTATCCCACCTGGTCTATACCGTAACCAGTGCGGTTATCAGTTTCATGTGAGCCAGAACGGACAGCGATCAGAAGTCATCAAACGCGAGCCCCCAGGTCCAAGCTATGTCTGGGTGTGGGAACGCAGGCCAGTCGCTTGGGTTGTTCCTTCCCGATTCCGATACAACCGGGGTGATTGGCGGCCAGCAACACCGCCTGCTTCCACTCCTATTCCTGCTGATCAGCAACTTCAGCGCCAAAGAGCCTCAAGTCTTGAGGGATGGCGCATGGGCCATCCCAGCGAACAAGCACCCGTACCACCGCAATTTCTGCTTAGTAGTGCGCAGCAGGGGCAGCAATTGCAGCAGCTGCAGTTACAGCAGCAGCAGTTACAGCAGCAGCAGCAGTTTCGTCTGTGGCAGCAATCGCAGGAGTCACTCATTGCCACCTCTTCTATCCAAGGTAGCCAGCAAGTCGGCTTTACTGCTGCCGTTCAGCAGCACGCATTCCCTCAGCAGCAGCAGTTACAGCAGCAGCAGCAACAGCAGCAGCAGCAGCAGTTGCGTGCGTGGCAGCAATCGCAGGATTCACTCATTGCCACCTCTTCTATCCACGGTAGCCAGCAAGTCGGCTTTGCTGCTGCCGTTCAGCAGCACACACTTCCTCAGCAACCTCATCCATCTTTCGCGGCTCCCCAACCGCAACCCCCCGTCCCTTCCGTTCCTGTAGAGCCGGAGAGTGTGGAGGAAACAGATTTGGAGAGTGCGGAGGATGCCCATCTCAGGAGATCTCTGCTCGCAATGCTGGAACAGGACGATGCGGCAGCCAGAACATAGTCGTGCATGATCGCCACACAACAGCCGCTCGAGAACTCGACATGCCCTCCTGGATATCATCCGGCTACTTCTATATAAGGATCTAGTGTGTTTGCATGCTCATCCTTTCTTCTGTTCGTTGCACTACTTGTTCGGGTGGTGTGTGTATTTTACAATTATGGTTATCTGTTATTTCTGTAGTTGTTGTTGGAAGGGGCACATCTGTGGCGCGAGTTTGATTCACTGCTTTAACTGTAAATGGTATTTTTCCTTTTCCTCTCAGCTTGATGAGTTGTTCACGTGTAGTGCGTCCTCGACAGATAATCAATGAAAATAAATAATGCATTATCACATCGAACTTTTGCATCCCGGGTGTGTATCTGACAAATGTCAGTATCAGATGATAAGATGGACAGTCATGCAAATGATAGTTTTACTCTGGGAACGAGCTGATTGCTGATGGACTTGCTCAAGGCATTGCTTTTCTCGCGCTTGTTGATATATCATCATCCCCTCTCTCTACTTGAACCTGTTCTCAGAACCTCCATAAGCATAGCAACCGATCGTAGAAACTCGTCGAAATGAAGGTGCGCTGACCCTTCGTGTTCAGCCCGATCTGTGAGTCGCTGCCATAGTTCATGCTCTTGTGCTCCTCGAACTTGGCCAGAACCTCAAAACTCCAGTCTTCGCCGTTGCGAACAAGCTTTACAATACGTGCACCCGCATGCATACAACTGACCAAAAGCAACACTTCTTCGGGAGGCTGCATCGCTTCGCTAGAGTTGGCGGCGGCTTGAGGGGCTAGCTTCTTATCCAGCACCTTCAGGCGCCACACTCCGCCTCCTAGATCCAACTCGGCGTGCACCTGACGGCGACCGACTGTAGGTGCATGAATCAGACGAATGTTATCATCGTAGCTACCGGTGACGATCCAGCTACTCGCGCTGTCTGAGTGAAGAGGAAGAATTGCGGTGACACCGGCGCTGTGAGCCTTTTTGTCTGACCATGACATAATCCACGAAGGAGCATAGTTCGCTCCAGCAATTTCTTCTTTACTGTCAGGGTGATCGCGTGGCAGCTCCATGTACTTGAGAGCACTGTCGTCGCCACCAGAGTAGATGCCTGTTCCATCCGGAAGAAATGCGAGGGTCCAAGCTTCGAGCTCGTGAAGGCCAACGTCCATATGCGACGGATTCTCCAGATCGACCTTACCAAGACAGACTTTGCCGGTTGACAGGGTCATACCGACTGCCGACTGTTCAGGGTGCCACGAGAAGGCGGTAATCAACTCGTTTTCTGGGAAATACTGAATAGTCTGGAGGAGCTGAATCTCGGGCACATCATCGACAGACTCCTGTTCCAGTTGATAGATGCCGATGGAACCGGTTGATGTTGCTACTCCAAAGATAGAATCTGCCCCCTCTTGTGGAAGGAAGTGTACATCTAAGATCGCAGACGGTGTTGCAAGTGTCTGAACAATTTCGCTGATGATCATCAGTATCACGATTTTGACACGGGATCCTTTACTAGAGCAGCCACTTACACAACATCCTCTGTAACGCGTACTAATATCAAACTGCCGTTACGTTGCTGACTTTTCTTCTGCCCCTCATGTTGTGCAGGATCTGACAGTCCTTGTCCATCTTCTTTCTCGAGATTGTAGGTACCAACAACAGCGTACCGTGGGTCGCGAGACCAAAACTCGATACAGCTCGGTGGCAGATCAAGCGTGAGAGTCAGTAACGAGTCGATTGATGCCATCTTGATGTTGGCTTGCAGAAAGTGCAGCCCTCATTGTGCGCTGCCAGATACGGTTAGTGCACTTATGACTAAGCACACATGACGCGACTGGAGACACGACAAGCGCTCCTCCACTCTCATCCCCGACAACATCAACGTGTATTGGCAAAACGAAGGTCTCGTGACGATCTGTCAACTGCTCACTGCGCGGCTATTCTGATCTGAGGCACCGTCGAGTTGATGCCTGACTAACCTCTGCTCGCCTCAACTGCTGCCTACACTAACGCCCAATTCGGGACAGAGCTGGTCGCTGTCACTCACACCCAACTATCTATTAAAAGTCGCCTGAGAACGTGTAAATTTCGTGTTTCTTTTCTATCTCACGCGTCTCGCGCTCAGCCAACGCTCAATTACTTTCCTGATCTTACCAGACAGTCGATTGCTCTATCCAGCTCACAATGTCTCAAGCCACGGCACCTCAAATGACTTTCGCGTCTGGACGGTATTCTAAGCGGAAGCGAACACAGGTCAACTACCGCATGGAGGAATTGGACGCGGACGATACAGACATCGAGAGCGAAGAAGATGTTGTGAAGCCGAAGGTTCGCCAGAGGCTTTACAATTACTTGCGCAGTACTAAAAAGACCTCAGAAGCAACGCAAGACAGCAGTGTCCAGGCCTCTTCCTAAGCGCAAAATATTTCCCTTCCTTGAGCTGCCCGCGGAGATCCGCAACATGATCTACACCTATGCGCTTACAGATCCATCTGGTATCAACTTCGTTGCGGTCCAGCGCAACAGGCGCCGCTGTGTGGAGCGCGTCTCGCAAAGGACATTCGACTCATCCTCGGGCAGCAGGTCCTACTATCAGTCCAGCAGGATTAATGACAGTATCGACGACGCGAACGACCTTCCCACGTCTTTGGTGCCTTCGCTTCTTGCTGTCAACAAGCAGATCCATCAGGAAGGCGGTGATGTGTTGTACAGCAACGAGCTTGCCTTCGCTGACACAGTGGCTCTGTATGCATTCATGATCAATCTCGGCCCTGGCAGCGCTTCGCATCTCAGGACAATGCGCCTCAGTGGCTGGGGTCGTGGCCGTACTTCGAAAGCATATAACAACGCCTGCTTTGCCGTCCTCATCTGGGCCACGAACCTAGAGAAGTTCCAAATTGATACAAGCATGGGGGGTTGGTACCGCCAACCCAAGGGTGCTGCTCAGCTGTTCTATCGCAATGCCTTCCCGTGGCTTGAAGCTGTTGGCAATGCCAAAGGCAAATTCGATGCGGCCCTCGACATTCTGGATGTGACTGAAGAAAGCTTGGGACGAAGCCATTACAACACTTCACAAGACCGATCAGATGAGACCAGGCGAACGATTTTCAATACCGAGCTGAGCAGAAACCTGGAATTGCAACAAAACCGCATCATGGCCAAATCGGTGAAAAGAAAGACTCGGAAGGTCAGCGACAACATCGACTGAGTCTTTGCAGGACAACAGTATGCACTCGCGGCTGCATAGGGTTCAACCGGCAGCATCATCTGCCACAAGTGGTTGTATATGGAGTTCATCCATGTCAGCATTACGGTCATGGCTTTTCATCTGATAGATCTATCGAGTACTTCTGTCTTTGTCCGGGGAGTTTAGACGATGTTACGCAGCTTCGCGGTCCCTTCGGTTCATGCTAGTCCCAATACATATATGACTGATCATGCATGACGTAATGATTCATATTTCCATCAAACCGTCGCGGGACTGACCGGCCTCGAAAGAAGCTCGCCATGCCAAGGGGACTCGACCAAGACACACGTTGACGTATTGCACGATTCGCAATGCTTCAGCCACAATTGGGCTAGTGGTCGGGCCACAGCTGCCGAAGACCTGTCGTCATCTTCACAAACCACGCGCACATGGCTTGCAGCTTACGCTTCGATTGTGCCTGGAGCTATAACCGCCCCGCCGATGGCTTCAAGTGACTTTGGATCTACGTCGTGATTTACAGCTTACACTCTTCGTCGCGCAGCACTCAGCATTGACAGAGGAGTGCCGCGCCGCTTTAGTGCTTCACAAACTACCATTCAACAGAAGCACGGTCCCAGCGCAGAGAGCCAGCCTCGTTGCACGCGTCAAGAGCTGCGTGTAGCCTTGTGACCGATCTCTTCTTCCGTACTTGGCCCCGCATCGACCTCGGCGTCTCATTCCAGGCACCGACATCAGCATTACCCGCGCACCTGTACATAACCCTCACGCTCGCGAGCCATGTCCACCGATACCCACCCCTTCGCCTCTCCAAACGCTATACCTCCCCGTACAAGCTCGACCGGTCAAGTCGCAAACGGTCACCCCGTCAACCCACGTCACAGCGTCTTGCGCCCACTCTCCGAGATCGACTGGATGAGCCAAAGCAAGAAGAGCAAAACGTCGCACACCTCAACCGAGCTCCTCAACGGCACACAGACACAATCGCACTCGCACTCGCAATCGCAACCTCAGTCACAATCCGAGCCGATGAACCTCGAAGAAGTCAGCACAAACTACCCCACCCCGCTATCCCCGCCAAACGACACGAAGAATCTCGGCGAAGACCTGATATACGGCAACGGTGCAGCATGGACACAAGAAAAGGAGCGCATACTACTGGGGCCCTACGACTATCTGTGGGGCCACCCAGGTAAAGACATCCGGTCACAGTGCATAGCAGCCTTCAATCTGTGGCTGAAAGTGCCACCGGAGCGGCTCGAGGTTATCACACGGGTGGTCGGCATGCTGCACACAGCATCTCTCCTCGTCGACGATGTGGAGGACAGCTCGATACTGCGGCGGGGTATCCCCGTCGCAAACAGCATCTTCGGTGTTGCGCAAACGATCAATTCAGCGAATTACGTCTACTTCAAGGCATTGCAGGAGCTGCTGCTCATGGGCAACCCCAAGCTGATCGAGATATTTACAGAAGAGCTATTGAATCTGCACCGGGGCCAGGGTATGGATCTGTACTGGCGAGACAGCCTAACATGCCCCAGCGAAGCAGACTATCTAGAAATGGTAGGCAACAAGACCGGAGGGCTATTCCGACTGGCCATCAAGCTCATGCAGGCCGAGAGCGCCGTGCAAGTGTACGCACCCATTCCCTATTTCCCCGAACATTCGACATGCTAACAACAACCAGCGACTGCGCACCCCTCGTTTCCACAATCGGCCTGCTCTTCCAGATCCTCGACGACCACCTCAATCTATCCCCAACATCCGGCTACTCGTCCCTTAAGGGGTTGTGCGAAGACCTTACAGAAGGCAAATTCTCCTTCCCCGTCATCCACGCCATCCGCGCCGACCCGAGCAACCAGATCCTGATCAACATCCTGAAACAAAAGACCACAGACGAAGAAGTAAAGCGCTATGCGCTGAGATACATGGAGAGTAAAGGCAGCTTCGAGTACTCGAAGAAAGTCATCGACGAGCTGAGAGGGAAGACCGAGGACCTCGTCCGGGGGATTGAACACGGATTAGGCGACGAAGGGACGCAGGGTGCGGAGGCGCTACGGAAGATGCTGGGGAGACTCGTCTTGAAATGAGGCTTACACGAGGGGTAGATGGATGCTGGATTGGGTTGGAGGAGAGGAGTAATAGTGTGGCATCGCGTTATTGCATAGCGACACGGCTAATGATTACGAAGTTACGCTGTCCATGCTCGTCGCTATCGATGTGAATTCGCCCATTACACGAGGATTATCTCTGCTTTGATTCTCAATTTCTCAACTGAACGATCGGTTTCTTCGACACAGCATGCAAAGAAAAACCAGCACACTGCACCTCATCACATGGCAGGAAAAATCAACAGATACAAACACACATTCTCTTCCCATGCTCGAAGGCACCCAGAATACCCTCACACAACCCCAACAACCCTCCAAACACTCAGAACACCACCAAAGATCTCTAAACACCGTTGCTAGCAGAGCCAGTTGAGAGCTGCCAGGTATCAAGGTACCAAGAACACACCAGCAGAGCAGTCTAAAGCACACTTCCATCTCGACCCAAGAGCACCAATATCCTGTACACGAGCACGAGTAGATTTCCTTCCGGCCCTAGGAAGAGACGCACGAGCGCCCCACGACTGCGTCCACGATGCGTCTTTACATGTTCCAGTCGAAAACAGGATTAAGGAGCATGATACAGCGTGTCCAGCGCTTCTCGCAGCGAAAACAATGCTTGGATGTCTGGTTTCCGATAGGCAACAACGGGGATCCGTACAGTACAGACAGACAGATAGACAGGTCATCGAGATACCATGTCCAAGGCACTTCACATAGCGTTGCGTTGCGTTGTGCAAAACGCGGTACTATCTATACCGTCAACAACGTAAATCCTCCAAACAGTGCGTAATCACATCGAAAAAAACACTCTCTCTCTATCTATCATCCAATCTATCTCCCTTCCCTACCCTCAAACCCACACAGCAGAGCAACGTAAGTGCAATTCACCAGGTATCAACCCCTCAATCTAGAGCCAAGAACTACCTCCGAAGGTCCAGAGAGGTCGAGGTTGAGAGCCTTGTTGCTATGCATGTAATCGACGTCCGACACGGCAGAGCTGTACGTGAACTCACCACCTTACCCTAGATAACACAGCGAGGCCTTCAAGTGCGATGAAACCAACCCACACTGCATTTCGATTCAGCGTCAAGGACGCATGTACGTTGCGTTGAATACAGAAGACATGGGTGAGGATAGCGCAGAGAGATGGAAATCGTTGTGTTACTACAATGGTGCTGGGACCTACTGTTGTTTTCTATTGTGGTCTTTCCCTCTTCTCACTGGCAAAGGAATGGTGAGGGCAGTATACGCGTACTGCCAATTAGTTAGATGGTATGAATCTTATTTCATGTCGGCGTTTGAATATCTTTCTTGCATCAAGGAGATGTAGTGCTGAGACTTGACGCATCTTTTACTGATGTGCGCTGCAGTTTCTTGTCTTGCATGTGCTCACTTTATCTTTTGTGTGAAGTGGGCATGTTGCTGGTTTTCATGGATTTGTTCTTGTTCACAAGGATGAAGAATGACAATGTGTCTAGAGGAAAGTAAGAAGAGATTGAGTGATTGATGCAAGAGACACAACGCGTAGAAGGCGCGGCTGAGGTTCATCCCCGACGTAGATAACACGCAAAAACAAATGTAACTAGGATCCGCACGCTTATGAAAGCAGCACTGTAAAAATGTATTGATGCCCAATGCCTGGCTCTCAAGCTGCACAGCAGCATTAAATATTATACAAGTATCAAACCCCAAGCCTCACCCCGAATGTACAATCTCGCCCAAATAGAAAAGAAAGGGGCATAAGAAGCTTTCGCGCAACGCCCCAAATACAAGGCTAACAAAATGAAATATGCAATGATGATGTACCGAACCTTTTGAGCCACAGCTGGGCGTCCATGCAACCGCGAGAAATCCAAAAACACAAAAGAGATGTCTGCTCTACTATCGTACGTCGTAAGGAAATGCTCCGCGAGAGGCTGGGTATGTGGGTAAAGTAATGGGTCGAAGTTTGTTGGGGTGTGATAAAGAGGAGCGGGCGTCGTCGGTTTATGCTGTCTGACTATGCGCAATCCACGCATCGTGAGCCTCTCGGAGAACTACGCTCTCGTTAGCAGTTACTTAGTGCAGGACGGGCTAGGACTTACTCTGCAGAACATGAGCCTGCAAGGTGGAGGACTCGCATGCACATTGCAGCGTCCTACCGTCAATGAAGTCTAGCACAACGCTGTTGGGAAGCTCTTGTCGATCCTGATCAGGAGGGTAGGGTGTTTCGAATTCAGTGAGGTGGAAGCGCTTGGTGATCCCTTTCGGATTCGAAATCGAGGGGCTCAGGACGAGGTTGCCCAGAGCGTCAATTTCGACAAATCGGCGTTTCCACAGCTGTCTCCATGTTAACTTCAATCAAGCTTTTGTAGTGTAGCCGACTTACCAATGTGTCAGGGAACTGGATGTTAAGATCGCCAACCTGAACGGATGGTGGCGGTTCACGCATAGACGACAGAGACGTAGGACGAAGGTCTTGCTCGGGAAGAGCTAGGCTCGACGCGGAGTTCTTCCACGGCATCGTCGACATGGATGAAGACATGCGCTTGAACAGCTTGCTTGTGCGCGAGTCCTTCTTTCCTTTTTTGTCCTCCCGCTTCTCGTCATCCCCGTCATGGCTGTGGATCGACTTTGTCTCACTCATTCGGCGACCAAAGGACCTCCAGCTGCTTTCAGACGAAGACCGAGGAAGCGCAGGGCCTTGGTCGCGCGAGTGTGACGACGAAGGCGCTCTGGGCGAAGCTGGCTCCATCGTAGCAGGTGGCGCCGTTTTCACGCGGGTTGGGCTCTTAGGAACAAACGCAGGCTTCTGATGGTCGATGATCAACGGACTCTGGTGGAGATCCAGTGGGGTCGTCTCAGTTGGCATAGCTAGTGTGGGTTGCTTTGTGCGATCATCTTGAATGATACGAGCAGTGACCTGAACAGTCTCGGGTTGCTCCACTTGCTCCACTTGCTGGATGTTGTACACAGTGCTGTCCGTTGTCATGGGCGAAGGTTGTAGTGTAGGCTTCTTGTCAGGCGTTGTCTGGCTAGACAAGCTCAGGAATGATGGGCTGCCCAACCGCTGGACAGGCCGACCGTCAGGAGACCTTTCGATTGGCGTTGCCGCAAAGAAGTTTGACTTTCGCTGCGCCAAGCTGGAGCCGGGCCTCGATCGAGGAGTATCAAGCCCAGCAGCTGGACTCAACGATGCCTGCGAATCACGCTTGGACTTTTCTGCAAGCGCCTTGATCCTTTGCGCGATGCCACCAGAAACCTTGACTGAGTTCATCTTCGCTGGTGGGGCCGTTTCCTCGCTCTTGGTGGATGTGAACCATGGACCTGACGACTTCCTTGCAAGCTGCTCCGGTGACGTTCGGCCGACATTGTTGAACGACGTCGATACGGCCCTTTTCGGAGGAGAAGAGATCTTGGGCTCGGACGGCTGGCGAGGGAAGAAGGGCATGATGGGCGACTTGGACACAGACATGGGCTGGGCTTGGCGAACCTCTGCGCTGCGAAGCTCCTCCATGAAGGAGTCGTCGGACAGGTACTCGGCCTCTGAATTTTCTGCGCTGACCTGTATCGGATCAAGCAGTGCCCTGCGCTTCTCTTTCGATTGATACCAGCTCTCTCTTTTGGAGGTTGGCAGAAGCATCGACTCCCTGTTGCGCCTCTTCGACTGCTTGTCGTCGTGCTGAGCGTCGCCTTCAGGGGGCATGTAGATTGTTGACTCGCGGTTGGCGCGGTGTGATTGGTCTTGGGGGTATGAAGGCACAAGGGTTGTTGTGGATTCCCGCTTGGACGCCTGGGTCTCGTTTGACTCAAGTGGGGCGTCCTCTGGCGGGGTCGGCAACTGACTAGGTGCGTGCAAATCCAGCGAGGGAACTGGTGTTCTGCTCTCCGGGACGACTGTCGGCGAGCTGTCTACAGACTGCTGCTCGTCTAGTGCATCCCAAGTGGTGTGTTCTGGAATAGGGCCAGCCTTCTGTGCATCATCCATGTTATTATGATCGTCCTCGGACAGGGATGAGGGCCGGGTGGAGGGTGCGACAGATGAACCTTGCGTTTGCGCAGATACCGGCGAAGACACGGATACGGCGGAGTTGAGATCGTCATTCTCGGTTTGGTTGCTGGTGTGAACCATGCCTGAGCTGTCCACTGCCAAAGACGAGGTTGTGTCCTCCTCCAGCGATATCTTCCTGTCCTCAAAGTCGTCTCTGTTGTGCGAAGCGGGAATGTCTTCGCCGTTACCTGCTTCCGTGTCGGTTGTAGGGTTCTGAATCCCGGTCGTAACGTCGATCGGTTTGCTGTCGGATGCTGGTGCGTCTGCTACTGCGCAGCGATAATCGAGAAAGGTCTTGGGCTCAACGATCTGCTCCTGCGCTTCACTACTCGCTGTAACCTCCTGTGCCATGTTGCTCTGCCGGTCTTGCTGGGCCTTGATCTGCTTCTTGCGCAATTCCAAGGCCTTCATCAACCGGGTCCTCTCCTGTGTATTGCCGTTGGATCTGTGCCCGCTGCTGTAGCTCACGGGCATGGACCGCACACTGGCAGGACTCTTCAGCGAGAAGGTGATGGAGATGGGAGAAATAGGGGTTTCTGGTAGTGTGGACACGGGCGGAGGCAGGGACGTGGGATTTGTGAGGCTCGGTTCTGAGGCTGAGTCTTTGAGTTTGGGCTTCTTCGATTCGGTTGTCTTTCGGTTGGCTGAGCGAAGACCGGACGGTAGGGAGGATTTTTGTTTCGAGATGAGCTGAGAACCACTGCTGGAGGTAGATGGGCGCCTGCCTTCCTGTGATGCTCGGGGTCGTGGGCCCAGCTTCTCCTTTGGTTTGGTGTACTGGGCGTAGTAGTGCTCGTACAGCTCGTTGTAGTCTGGGCGAGCTGTCTGCGAGGAGGCTCTTGGTTCAGGACCTCGCTCCAAAAACTTGTCGTAGCTTGTGAGCGTCTCTCTGAAGTCGCTCAGGTCGTCGGCCTCGGGCGTCTGCGGGCCCTGTGTGGGCTTCTCGGTTGTGAGATGGGAGGCGTCTTCGCCTGCCTTGTCGTCGAGGACGACGGGGACCTGCTCGGCGTTCTGTGAACCCACTGAAGCAGTCGGCAGTGAGGGCTCGTCGTGGCTCCGTGTGGGCGCAAGGAGAGCGGGCGCGGTGGACTCTGCGGTGGGGGGTCGTGGTTGGGCGGCGTCGTCAGGGCCGGGCTGGGCAGCTGCCTCGGACTCTTCCCTGATCCAGCTCAGCTTCTGGTGGCGGGCAGACGAGCCACTGGACGAGGAGGTCGAGGGGGCGGCGGTGTGCAGGGAGCAGGCCGAGGTAAGGGCGGCATCACTAAGCTCCTCGGGGGAGGTGATGGAGAGGACCAGGTCGTGGGGCGTGAACCTCTCGGTCACGGTGATGAAGTGGACGGCTACGCGGGCTGCGGTCGAGGTTAGCGCGGGCCTGATCTGCCGGTGAATGAGCGAGGTGGGCGCATACCTTGGAGCAGGCGCGAGGTGCCGTCGGGTATGTACTTGACCAGGACCTTGCGGCGACGGTAGAGCAGCAGGCCGTACAGCGGCGACGTGTCTTGGTACTGTGCGACGGCAGTGCGCGCCTCTTGGGCCCCGCCCGTTCCCGTGGTGAGGACGGCGACAGCGTCCCTTGCCGTGTAGTTGAGCAGAAACCTGCAGTCGAAGCATTAGCACAGCGGCTGGAGATTGCGGAGACATTTGGGGGGCATCGCACCATCCACCAGCCTCGGCCAGTGCGCTCTGGTACGCCTGTGTGACGGCGATGTCGTCGAGGCCGTTGAGCGACATGCTCGGAGCTGGGGGCCTGCGGTGAGCTGCAGCAGGTTGCAGCGTGCAGCAGCCTCCAGTGCAGAAGAGCTGCCGTGGTGCCGTGGTGCAGTGTTGCGGTGGTGCAGCGGTGCAGTCTTGTCCGTCGTCGCAGCGGGAGCCTCGCGCGCCTGAGAGCAGGCCAGTGCTTAGGGGTCAACGCGAGCTACTGCGACTTGCAGGGACCGCGGCGAGTCAGCCAACGACAAGACAAGCACCCAACAATACAGACAAGCACCCAACAATACAGACAAGCACCCAACAATACAGACAAGCACCCAACAATACAGACAAGCACCCAACAATACAGACAAGCACCCAACAATACAAGACAATAGCAACAGTACAACAAGACAACAGCAACAATACAACAAGACGATAGTCCAACAGCACAACAACAACAACAACAACAACAACAACAACAACACGGCTGTGCAGATGGTGGGCTAGTAGAAGAGAGGTGCACTGCTTAGTGTTTCACATTTTACATTTCAGCTGGCCCAAGTGCCCAAGTGCCTGGCTCTGCGTCGGCCCTCCTCCGGCTAGGCTGGCTCGACGGCTTGTCGCGCGCTGCTACTGCATCCTTCCTCTGGTGTACCGGCCTTGACTTGGAGAACCGTGAAAAGTTGCACCCTGAGCTGCTGACAGCTGCAGGAACGCCGCCCCTGCTCGTACACTAGAGCCGTTGCAGCGACGGGAGTGAGCGCACCCAGACAAAGCTACGTAGTCGTCTACTACCTACTCGCTGCTCGAGGGAATGCACCCACAGACAAAGACCGTCATCGTCATCATCATCAAGTCCATCATGATAGCCGTTGTGCATGCTGTTGCGGGACGATTGCCTCCATCCAGTCACAGTCCACGTCTTGCCTGGGTAATCCCAGCAGTAGCTCTCGACGCCAGGAACGCTATCGAACCCATCACACCTTGACGCTAATCGTTCGATTGACTTTGCCTCTGCAGACGGCCCAACAATGCCATTGTGCAACCTCTATCCACGGCTCTAGTCCTCCATGCACCCAGCAATCAGAGCTGTTCACTCCACGTCGATAGTATTGAACGCCTGTTCGGCATCAAGTACCAACAACCAGGACTGCCCCTCCAAGCTACGACGTGCCCCAGAACCACGCTCCACCCCCTTGCAGCGTGCATTCAAACCACCCCACTAACCCGCTCTCTACGAACCACTCAAGACTTGGCCACCATGTACAAGATACTCGTGCCTTGAACATGCAGCTCGTCTGCATCGGACGGTAGCGCCCGGCGTCACACCTTTCTTAACGGCATCGTATCCCCGCTATCGCGCAGCTGTAGCCTCGCCATCTTCAGCCCGCACCTCTCAACACATCCACTTGCGCTCCAGACTTCCCCATTTTGCTGCAATCGATAACAACACCCTTGCCCACCACCACCATGACATCACTCCCACCCGTCTCCACCCTGCCACACGCCTCCGATGCGGACCTGACAACCGTGCTGGACCTGCTTTTCGAGCCCTCTCCCCCACTCAGCGCACTCACGTTACCCGTGCTCCGCTCGACGACCTTCCCCAGCTACGAGGTGCTTATCGTCGCCGTCAATGCCCAGCTAAAGGCACTCGCGAGCTCAGCCAGCCCGGAGGATGTGACGAAGCTCTCAGACATTCTGTGCTCACATCCACGGCTCGGCGAGAACAAGGTCGACAGCGAGCAGAGCAGGAAGGAACAGGCGCAGTTGCAGCAGGGTGCCGAGGAAGAGAAGGAGAAGCTGGCAGCGCTGAACAGGGAGTATGAGGGCAAGTTTCCTGGCTTGAGATATGTGTGAGTATACTCTTTACTCCAACCACCATCTCCAGGACAACCTCGCACAGCCCACGCTGGAAGACCTTGAGAAAGCACTAGCTACACACTGTTATGATGACCACACGATTCCTTTCGTACTACTCCACGGCTAACACCTACCAGCGTCTTCGTGAACGGACGGCCACGCCCCGTCATCATGGAAAACATGCGCTCTCGCATCGACCGCGGTAACATGGCTGCTGAGCGACAGGAAGCTATCCAGGCCATGTGCGACATAGCCCTCGACCGCGCCAAGAAGCTGCAGACGTAACTCTCCTTGAAGCTGTGAGATGTACGCCGGTGCTCAAGTGATGCATGGTAGCAAGGAGCTTGTGCCTCGATAATAGAGGCGAGCGCAGCCTTCTGCTTCTGATGCGTGTGTGGTAGTCTTCGAAGCAGTATTTCGATGATCGCGACTAGTATGAGGAGTTTGGCGATATGTCTGCACATCGAGTGACAGCGGAATGCTGTGCTTCACAGCAAGCTAGATAAGTCTCTACAGTGATTCAAGGAGGCAAAGCAGGAGAAGAGAAGCCCTATCTCGAAACAATTTACGTATGACGATAACACGACCAGCAATTTCAACACACGAGAAGCACAATCAAGATGAAGATCAAGACCAAGATTAGAGAGTACACAAAACATGCAACGATTCATACAATATATTTCCCTGCCACACCCCCTTCCCGTCCCTTTCCTACCCCTCCTCTAACCAACCCCCCACATCAGCAGGCAAGAAGTTAGGCGACATACACGCTGGCACCATCTTCGGCGACGGCACCGACCGCTCCACCAACGGCGTCCTATCCGCCACCATATCCGCCACCGGCTCCCCCGGGTACCGCACAGCAAGGGGCCTCACGTCTCGGTGCGTGAACTTCGCAACCGGATACACCGCGCTGTGCAGGGAGTTGGTTGGCGTAGCGTCGAGGAAGGGACTCGGCCACGTGGAGTCGACATCCACGTCGACATCTACATGTGCATCTGCATCTGCGTCTGCATCTGCGTCTGCGTCGTCAAACCCAAGCAGCGCAGCCACTCCACTACTGTTCTTGTCTACCATCCGCGACAACGTCTTCTCACTCCAACACCGCACGTCCACTTCATTCGAAAACGGACTGTCGTGTCGCTCCTCCGCCCCCTCGTCCCAGTAGTACGACGCAAACGCGTCGCCCTCGTCAAAGTGCGCGTACAAATCCGACCCGCCAACGTCAGCGTCATCGTCGTTGTCTTCGACGTCCAGCGCGTCGTAGTTGGAGAGGCCTAGTGGGGAGGGGAGATGGGGTTCGTAGGTGGTGCGGGAGGGGTGCGTGCGTGGTGGGGACAGGGCGTATGCTGCGTTTGGGGAGCCGGGTGGTAGGGGGTTGTCGTGCAGGTGGAGGTGAGAGGGCGGGGAGACGGATGGGGGAGAGGGGCTTCGGGAGGGGTTTGGGGAAGTGGATGGTGAGGCGGTGGGCGAGCTGGAGAAGAAGAGGTGTTGATTCCCATTGCGTGGCGCCGTTGGGTGCGGTTGTAGGTGCACCGGTCGAGTGTATGTGTCGATGCTCCCGTAGTTGAATGTCAGACGTGCCATTTCTAGTTGTCGCTGCTCTTTTTCTTGCTCCACTAGCAGGCGACCACGTCCTGGGACCGCTCCGCGCGCCGACACAGCACCGCGACGGATGCGGTTCAGAATGGCCGCTTTACGGAGCAGGTTCCGTCCGAGGGCTTTTTGCTTCGCCCACACAGCAATCTTGGAGCTCCCCCTGTCGACGATGTTGGTTGCTGGGTGGGAGAACTGGGGTGATAGACGTGAGGTGATGAGGAAGAGTCTGAGTCTGCGTTTCTTCTTCTGCAGACAAGAATGCTCGCCGTCAATGTCTGCCACTGCCCGGCCGCGCTTTCTCGAATCCAGTAGAGCCGGCTTTGGTGGGAATTGGAGGCCCATGTCAGGAAGTGGCAGTCTCTGAAACCTGATAGTCGGTTGTGCTAGGTCGAGCACGGGAATGGGAGTCTGGAGGCGTTCGGGTTCTGGACCGCGCGAGGTTTTGTTGCGCATCATCCTCCGTTGCCTAACTTCGTGTGCCGTCTTGAAAGGGAAATATGGCTGGGCAAACAATACGGCATGCTCGCGTAGGCTTTTCAGAAGAGACGTCAAGTAAGTGTCGCTGCGGGATGAGTGCGGAATGGCACTGCTGAAGGCATCCAGCGATGGTGTAGATGCTAGCGAGGCGGTCAGGTGTTTTACTTGTAGCGTGTCGGTGTAGAGAGCGCGTGTGGCCGTCCTTGTTGGCTCTGTCGAAATTCCTGTATGGATCACGAGACCAGAATGGCGGCTCGATTGATGTCAATGTGCGCGTGCCACGTCCAGAGCGGAGAAAATGCCGATGCCGCAGAAAAACAGCATCTACCCGCGATACCAAGTTATGGTTTTACGAGAAGCGGAGTCGTAGGTGGGATTGTAAAGACTAGTGAGTGTCCTCAGCGAGGGAGCTGTGACATCTTGAGGAGGTTCATCTGACCCGACGCTATGGGCACAAAAATGCGGAGAACCATGCATGGTCAGCTCCCTTTTCTCTTCTGTCCAATATCATTGGACAACGTGCTCCCTGATTGTCCGCCATTGCGTCTGGACGCTCTCCACTTGCATCGAGCTGTCCAAGATGATCTGTCACTCTGCAGGATGTTGACGAGGCTGCTCAATTCTAGACTGCGAAAGATTGTCTGTTCCTGACAAGCAAATCAAATCACTCATGTTCAAATCGCGCATGTGGCGACAGGAGGCAGATGCAGCGGAGAATGTCTCCAGCACGTTGGAAGTGAAGAATTTGAGGGTGGCGCAAAGTGAGGCTTCGATCTCTTCCTGCAGATCCCAGTTCGCTCCTGCCATCTGCGCCGATCAGTGAATTCGCCAGTCTCGCCTCCCAACAGCCAGGATTCAAGAGCCACAACTTGCGCTGCGTTATAATTGTCGTTTGTCAAGGCATTATTGCTCTTAACAGTATGCACGGCGACCATGTCTGCAAGATTCAAGATTTCGACTTACTCGGTGTGAAGACGGAGTACGGCGTGCTGCGAACACTGAGTCCTGACCAACCACCAACAGCAGCAAACGTCGAGCCTGCACTCCGCTCTGCACTCTGCATCTCTCACGCAGCAGCCTCTCCAATGAACTCTCTCAAATTTGCAACGTCTTCGCTTCGCATGACTACTCTGCGCCACCGCGAGGCTTTGCGCCACCACTCGAAAAAGCAATATAGTGCAGCGAAACGACGCTGCAGCCCGACCAACCGACGTCGACATCGCGGCTGAACACGCCAACGTGCGACAACCCGGTTGCGACATGCGAGTGCTCAATGGCGATTAGGCCAAAAGATGAGCGAGGTACGGAGCCTGGAGTTGGGTGCAGTACTGTAGTGGATCAGCTGTGCAAAATAGTGGTAGGACAAAGACCGTGCAGAAGGGCGAGAAATGCTCTGTATTACTGGGTATAGCTGCTCCAACGATCTCCCTGCTAGCTGGGTTCTGTGACATCGTAGACTAACTCATGCTGCTCCTCTTCGTAAGCTACACTTCAAGCAATACCAAATACTTCTCCTAAAGGCGGGAACCCAATTCACCGGCATTTTTAGACTGCACACTCTGGGTGCACCAATATTGGTGTATGTTTGATCGGCCGATCAGTCTGATGTCGGTGCTCTTTCTTCGACTACATCCAAACAGAAGAGGTCCTGAGTCTTGAAAAATGAGTTTCTCTTCCCCTGAACCCGGCGTGCCGAACGGGGTCAGACGATGCCTGGTATCCTGTGCAATCATTGCCACTTGTTCTGCGCTATTTTATGACCAACGAGGGTGCCTCAAATCATCAGATCTGGGTCTGGCTGCCAGAGGAACAGATCCTTGTCCGCACTGGCCAGCAGATTTGTCCTTGGGTTGTAGCCCACGACAGCAGCTTTTCCATGTCCAGGCAGCTTCTCCGTAGGCTCAAGTACGTGGTTCGGCGCTGATGGTTTCGAGATATCCCACACCAAGAGTCCATCCTCCGCGCTGCCGCCCACAAGGAATTGACCATCAGGTGTAACACATACATCGCCCTGCCCAACGGCAGGAGTGCTGCCATTCGACCTGTGAGAGCCGTGTCCATTCGACGCGCCAGGTGCAAGTCGCCCTGAGGACCCAGCCTTACGATAGCAGAAATGTGTGATTTCGCCAGAGAAGGCATCGAGAACGAAGTGGCCACTGCCGTTTGTTGCAACAATCAGACTCTTTCCGTCATTGGTGAACTCGATCTTCGTCCACTCGCCCTTTTTCCCACCAAGAAATCGTTGCTCGAGCTCAAGCAGATCGAAGCTTGCAAAGGGCGGCTTGTCGTAGTTGCGCACGTCGTAAAGAAGTATGGACTGCGTGGCCGCCGAGGCGATTGCAATGACAGTTGCAGAGGGATCGTAGGTAGCAAGGTAGGGTTTGTGAAGGTTCAATCGACCCACATGGTTGGGCGACTGGAGGTTCCACAGGCGCACTGTGTTGTCTGCTGAGCAGGATATGAATGTATCAGACGACGGACAGAGTGATATTGAAGTCACGGTGTCTTCATGGCCCTTGAAGTAGCGGATATACGAGTTATCGTGGGTGGAGAGGAAGCGCAGGGTGTCATCGACCTTTGTGCTTGCATAGATGATGCTCTGGGCATGGTGAGAGAAGCGCGCCAGGTGCACGCCGTACTTTTGCGACTTGAGCTCTTTGGCGTGCTTGCCTTCTTTGCAGTTGTAGATTTGGAGGGTATCGTCGTCGCGTGCTACGATGGCGAGCTCGCCTGTATCGTCGAAGTCGAGCGAGGTGATGGAGGTGCCTGAGCCGCCTGGCTTGAAGCGCTGCACGGGCTGTTAGAACAACTCGACAGACACAGGACAGACATAGAGACTCACTCTTGCCGGCCGGAAGCTCGAGATGACGTCGCCGACCTTCTGTGTTGGTGGGCCTGCGGGCGGCGGCGGCGCGCCAGGCGTTGCAGATCCAGTCGCCATTGTGTTGGGCAATACGCGCTACGTGTGCAAACCTGGGAAGGAGGTCTACAGCATGGTGCCCTCTCCAGGCTGTCGTTCAGGTCGCGTCGCGTGTTCGATTCCAAGCCAACGCGCGCAACATGCAATGCAATGGTTTAAGCCGCGGGAGAGCGAAGATCATCATGGTGGACCCTGCTTGGCGCCGTTGCATCACTTCTCCGACCTCGGCCAAGGGAATTGTATGGATTATTATTCACGCTGAGCTTACCTCTCGCACCAACAATTTCCAATTGACAAAGTCTGGCTAACGTCAGTAATCATCTCGTCGCGCACTGATCTGCCACCGTTGCCCATTACGACCTACACGACATCATCACACCGCAGAGAGCGAAGGGGAGCTCTGAGCGCGCACAATCCGGAACCGCATACATCAAAGAGCTGTCGCAAAAGGGGTCAACATGTCGACAACGCTTGGGTATGTGTCGCTAGCGATACACGAGACGTTCTCCAGGATCTAACGCGCCCAGCTCGTTCATTGCGGGTGGAATTGCAGCATGCGGTGCGGTAACGGTTACCCACGGATTCGAAACAGTCAAGATCCGGTGCGCATACAGTCACGACGCGTGCAAGCATCAAAGCGCTGATGGATGTTTAGACTACAATTACAAGGCGAGCTGCAGTCGAAGAAGGCAGCACCGCGCATGTACAAGGGCGTATTCCACGGCGTTAAAGTCATCCTGTCGAATGAAGGTCCCAAGGGCCTCCTGCGTGGAATCAACTGCGCGTACGTTTACCAAATGACCCTCAATGGTTGTCGCCTAGGCTTCTACGAGCCTCTGCGCGCAGGCGTCACCAAGGCCATTTACCACGACCCGGCGGTGCAATCGTTTGGCATCAACATCTTCTCCGGCGCTGCGTCGGGCATTCTTGGAGCCGCAGCCGGATCGCCCTTCTTCCTCGTCAAGACTCGTCTACAATCGTACTCGCCCTTCCTACCCGTGGGAACGCAACACAACTACACAGGAGCTCTCGATGGCATGCGTAAAATCTACGCGAGCGAGGGGATAAAAGGCCTCTACCGCGGTGTAGGGCCGGCGATGGTGCGCACAGGTTTTGGTAGCTCGGTGCAGCTTCCAACCTACTTCTTCGCGAAGAGACGGCTGGTAAAGCATTTTGGTATGGAGGAAGGCATGCCCCTGCACATTGCAAGCAGTACAGCCAGTGGCTTTGTTGTCTGCTGCGTTATGCACCCCCCAGACACCATCATGTCGCGCATGTACAACCAGACCGGTAATCTGTACAGCTCGGCGTTCGACTGTCTGTATCGAACAGTCAAGACAGAGGGTATCATGGCCATGTACAAGGGCTACTTTGCCCATTTGGCCAGAATCTTACCGCACACTGTAAGCTCTGTCTCTTCAAAGGGTCAAGAAGAACGCGCGCTAACAAGTCTAAGATTCTCACCCTCACGCTCGCCGAACAAACAATCAAAATCATGCGCAAGGTCGAAGACCGGATACTGTCCCCAGAGACCAAGGCCGAGATCTGAGCACACGTCAAGACTATACACTGTACAACATCTCCATGTTCATCGGGTTACATAGCGCGTTGGGGCAGAGCGGTGGAGACACAAAAATTTCGGGTCATTTGGGGTATGGATAGATATCTAGAAGCGCGCATTGTACGCAGCGCTCAGATCTGGAAAGTCGATTTTTGACCGACAATGAAAATCTGTCAACTTGCATCCTCGCGGTCCATTTTCATGCGTCTTCGTCCCAGCCCTCAGGTAGCCATCCAATAGGCCTTGCCTTCCAAAGCCCGACCACCTTCTGCGGCCCTCTGATCTTCTCTCTGGTGTCGTTGGACTTAGGAACCGGCACAGGGCCTGGAACTACCACCGATGAACTCTCAGCGACCTTCTCCAACTCGACCTCGACCTCCATATCGCCATCTGTCTCTTTCTCACCTCTCACCTTATCAAGCACCATCATCCCCTGCCCCGCCTCCTCACTACGCGAAGCATCCAGAATCGCACGCCACAGCCCCCCCTCCTCTCCCATGCCACCCACAATCTTCTCCGCAAGCCTCAGATCCCATGCCCCCAGCTCCGTCATACAATCCCCAAGCACCTTCTCCCTGACCGCTCTTTCGTTCCTCCTGCCACCCGCCCACTCGTTACTAATCAGCATATGTGCAGCCCACTCACAAAATCCCTCTTTCACCACCTCGCTGCTCTCGTCTGCGCCGTGCATTCCCTCCAGCAGCTTATCCAGCAGGGCCTGGAAGCACGACGGGCTTTTTGCGCAGAAGGCCAGCAGCAGCGGACCCCAGATGAGGAAGGCGCCGGACATGGGACTTCCTAGCTTTTTATCCTGGGGTAGGATTTGCTGTTCCTGGACGAGGAGGGAGAGTAGCGCGGTTTGTGTTGTCGATGAGGGGAGCGTGGTGGCTGAGGGACTGAAGCGGAGTGTGTATGTTGATAGGGCATCACGAGCTGCTGTGCACAGGTCTGGTTTGCGTTTTGATTTGATTTCCTGTTTGCGCGTCTTGAGGTACGTTCGTAGGATGTTTTGGAGTTTTTCGCGTACGTGGCTCTCCGCGTCGGTGTCGTTGCCGTTTGTGAGCATGGAGGAGGGCAGGCTGAAGGCTGATTCGAGGTGTGACCAGTACCACTCCCATAACCAGGTTAGAGCTTCTTGTGTGGCGCGTCTGAGCTCTGCCAGTGAGGGCATGTGTCTGTGGACTATGCAGTGGCGCACTTCGAGGAGGGAAACTGGCGGCTGCAGCGATTTCCCTGGTGGGAACCATGAAGGGCGGTCTCGGGTGAGGTCGATCTGGGTGTCCAGGTAACCGGTGATGAATCTGCGTGAGAGTCAGAAAGTACCTCTTGTGATGTATGAAGGGATGTGAAGACGCTTGGGGTATTGTGAGGTAGAATACTGCTGAGGATTGACTGGAGTCACTTGGAAAGCCTCGGAAGAGAAGCTTATGCAGAAAAGACACAATAGTAGAGATGGGGCAAAGGGGTTTTGGAAACGATGATTCGATACATCTGCACTTGACGAAAGAAATCAACCGCGATCCTACCTCGATATAGCAGTCGCATACAGCAATCTGCACGCATTATGCTTCAACCCACCGTTCTCGCCTTGGACCATCACATCGACGATATCCGCGGTCGAGTCTAACAACAAAGGCACACTCTCCTTTCGTGCCCGCCATGCCAGAACCTACCTATCATCAGCCTATCTCTTCTTACACACCGCCCAAAAATTCTCTCTTGGCGAACCTCTACAACGACTAACCTTATTCACAGCACCCTCTCTCCTGTCAACGTTGTCATCGTTTAGTCGGTACAAGTCTCGCCGAAGCTGAATCAGCTCCTGGCTGTTGCGCCACGGCGTAACGACAAAATGCGTGTACGCCTCCATAACCCAATGCGTCTGCTCGCAAAAGATTTGTCTCACTTGGCTCAGGAGCGTGCAGTAGTCGTAGCCACGCCGCGATTGGCCAGAGGCGATGGTGGCAGGCTAACGCGTGCGTTGTCGGCTGCAGAACCGGTGCACGTGAGTACGCGCCTTGCTTAAAACCCTCGCTGTGCAAATATGCAAATTGTTATCGATAACAAAACTGGGGATTTGGGTTGGGCATCGGAGTGCGCGGCCTCATAATGCACCCGGACAAGCGCCGTTTGTGAAGACGAGCTCGGACGCGACGTGGCTGGCGTCATGGCGCTCCCGGGGGTCGATTCGAGCTCAAGCGCGAATGAGGCGTCCCGTCTCGCTGGGTTTCCAGAATCCTTTGCTCGCTCAGAGCTTGACGGCTCGCAAATCTTATTTTGGCTGGCACGGCACTGATTCGAGCTAAAGAAGCGGGCTACGGTAGTCGCCGTAGCAGGACCGTGGGACGGAAGGAAAGTAAGAGTGCTGGCGCGGCCAGCGCTGGAAGGTCCTTGGGAGCTGGGGAATGAATCGTGTGTCGGCTGGTGTGTTCATGTTGGTCACCTGGCGTGCCTCGGTGCAAGGCGCACGGCATCTCACTTCCTTGCACTAAAGTCGCTGCAGCGCGCAGGTGTGGGTGTGGGCATGATGAATCAGAGGCAGGTACGACAGAGCCCAAGATCGCTTGCAGTGACATGCACGACCTTGGATGACATTCCGCAAGCAGCGTCTTCCACGGCGGTGCGTCGGTCGTTTCCGAGTTGGTGAGACGCATGCGGCAGATTCAGAGGTCGTGGCCGTCGTGGCCTGTTGTGTTGCTGGTTGGTTTTGGCGTGCTCCTGCTGCTGAGTCTGCCGGGTCTGCCGGGTCTTCGGCGAGCGTCCGGGTGCTGTGGTTCCTTCTGGCGTTGCATTGGTTCTGCGGCGGGGACATGTCCGTGATTGACACTGAATGTGGCCCCAGATGCCTTCCACGGTTGGGATCTGAGTGGATAACGGGGACATGACGCCGATATGAGATTAGCGTTGTCACTTACCACTGCTGCACCATGCGTGCGCAAAGCCAAGTATGAATAAATATTGAAGGAGGGTGTGGAGCTGGCGATGATCGTGTCTTCACGGCAGTTCAAAGTAAGAAGACGGTAGATATAAAGTTGGACTCATGTTTGTTGTTGTGAGTTGATGTCATGTCTAAACTACAATTCATCTGATCTCTTATCGAGCGATGTGGTGCCTTCGACGGCAAGGGGTATCTGTAAATGTTCTATGCTCTGAATCGAATCGCTCCCACGCCTTACTGCAAAATCATGAGCCACTGAATGCGTATTGGTACAAATGTGTTCAACGAAGCCAGCCATATCCAAGGCCCGTGTCCTGCACTGGCATGTTGGGCTGCTTCAGCTGATGGAACCACCACTCTTTGGACACTGTCTCATCGTCGTCGAAGAAGAAGCTCTGACCCTCCATGCTACCAGGCGTTTGTGCCTTGACGTGAACTGGCAGCTGCAATTGTTGGCTTTGTTGGGTCGCTGCGGGTAATGGTGGAGAAGGTTCCTCCATGCTGCCCTCCGAGCTTGCATCATCTTCATCGTCATCCTCGTCATCTTCAGGTGGTTGCCAGGTCTCCTCAAGCTTCAATCCCTTGCCTGTCGCCTCTGCGAGACTTCCCCAATTTGTAGTTGGGTCAGGAGCATCGTACAAGCCCATGCCTACGAGTTCTTTCCCATCGTCTTCAACATCCATCTGCTCATCGTAATCCGTGGGGTGCTGAATGGGTAGGAATTCCGTTGATCCATTTTGCGAGTCCAAGAAGCATTGCGTTTGGTTCTTCTGAGCCCACTGCTGTAGATACCAGGGCAGAGGCTCAGTTGAGGGAGTGTGGACAGCTGAGTAAGCGTACGACTGAGCCCGATGTGGAACACTTTGCCAGCTGTAGTCGGACTCATCGGATCCCCTGTGTACACCATGTGCAGCAGCATGTGTCTGGTGGTTTGTATTCGAGTCGTACATGGAGTTTCTTGTGGAGAGAGAGTAGAAATCTGATCCATGACCAGAGTTTCTTGAGGGCGTGTTCCATGACCATTCCTGCTGTTGAGGAGAGGCTACATGTGCTGACGAGCGTGGTGCGAACCACTGGTTTGATGATGGGTGCCAGCTGACAGGTCTGCTTGGCTGTGGACGCTGCTCCATCTCTTCCTCTGAATCGTCGATTCCAAACATCATCTTGTAGTGGTCATCCAATGTTGCGTAGAGCTTGGGCTCTGTGGTCGTTTTCCTTCTCTCCATGGTCCTTGGGCTGTTGTGATGGCTCTTGGGCTTTTCAATGCGTGACGAGCGCGAAGGTTGCTGCGTGACTGAGCTCCGCGAGGTCCGTCGTGGAAGCTGTGAACTGTACATGTAGGTGGACATGGTGGGAACTGGATGCGTGCTGGTGGGCACAGTATCACTGGATTTGGAGGGAGTGTTGATGTCGATATGGTTCGCGTGAGGTTATGATCGAACAGTCGTATGCATTGCAGTCACACTCGTCCGGCTCCAGCGTGCCAGCTCGGGGGCATGTACAAAGGTATATGCAGTGCCAAGAGGGATGGACGAATTAGGCTGGATATATGGGGAGATTGAGAAAGAACAACGTCGCGGCACAAGTCATGGTCTGTACATGAGGTGCCAGGGCTAGGCTAGCGGAAACTCAAGAACTGACAAAAGTGGAATGGAAGCAGACAAGGAACGGAAAGTTCTTGACTACTTCGTACAGAGCTACCAAGGGATAGCTCGGTGAGGGAGCGCTGTGACGACTAGGCCGAGTGGCACGGCTGGAACGATGATCCATAGCATGGGATGCAGACAACGAAAAGCAACGCGAGGAATGACCAAATCACAGGACAAGCCTCCGACAAGGAAGGCTCTCGACGAGGGCGGGTACCGATGTATCATGGCGCAACGGAGCAACCGTGCAGCGGAGGTTGGCCGGTCCATCGAGACAGCAAGCAAGGGAAGCTACCGCACCCACAAAGGTGACGGTAGGCGGTAGTGCGACTAGGCTCCGGAAGGATGAACTTACAGTTGCGACTCAGCTGGGTCCGAGGCCAGGGTGGAGTGTCGTATGCATGGGGCCCTCCAGGGCGGTCTGCTATCCCTGAAGATTCATGTTCACAATGCATGGCGACTCCAGCATGGCAGCATCGGCGGCGTTATGTTGTAGCCGCGCCATCAGCAACGCACGATTAGTGAATGAAAGCTGGGCGAGACCGAAACGGCTGGGCGAAGCCAGGTTGCCAGCTGCTAGCAACGTGTGTGCGGACGATATGGCTGCTGATGGGACTCGTTGGTGCAGCTGCCGGTGAAAAGGCGTGTCGCTGGGCGTCATGGCCAGTCGCCAAATCAGGGGCCGATGAGAAGGGATCAGACTTTGGTAGGCACTGGGAGGGAGCAGGTGCAGTGCCTAGTTTCGGGACTGGAGAGACTGGGAAGCGAGGTTGGCCTCCCTGTGCTGCGACATCTCTCCACGACCGGCCCCTGCAGCTAACCAATCATCACCCACTGTCAGGAATGCGTTTCTCCACCACGCAGCAACCCAGCGCCTCCTGCCTGGTTGCGCGTGCCGCCGGCAAACCAAGCTGCTGGCCCATGGGTATCCAAGCGCGATCTGGGGTGGGCGCAGCTACGCTGACACTATTGGCCATGTTGCAGCCGAACGCCTTCCAGAAAGCGATATTAGCCAGCCTGTCCCTGTCATTGCTCATCTGCAACAGGGACAACAAAGCGCGACATGGGTCCTTCCAGGATGCATGCAGCATCGACATCTACCCGCGGGAGTCACACAGCCAACGGGGAAAGCCTGGACGGAGATTGAAGCAATCAGCACATCGCATTCATCCGGCACAGCACCTAACATACGCATGCCATCAGCCTCGCCAATAGGCCCCTCGGAGACAATGTCAGTACCCAGCCGCGGGCTCCCGCTTCGTCACCCTTCGATGGTCCACCCTCCAGCATGCATGGGAGTGTGTGCCGTTACTGCGGACGCCCAGGCACCCCTTATGTGACAACCAACCCCGGTAAACCTTTTGTAGTTAGCCGGCGATGTGCAAGAGCACCAGCTCACCATCGCTGTGGATCACCGAGCTTTTGAAACGATGCGCAGGCTGCTGACACCGAGCCACCGGCCATATTCGCTCGGTGATGCACGCAAAGCAGACGAAACCAGCACTTCAGCCGACTTCTGAATCAAGACACGGCAGAGATGTGCAAAGTCATTGTCGAAACGACTCCTTCGCTGGTGGATCAATTTTCGATAGTCATCGTATGGACTGATGTGCGGTACAAGCTGGCATCCACATGTAGGCAACACCTGTGTTGACAGCCGACGTTGTCGCTAAGGTTAGTTGTATTGGTTCTCATTATCACGATGGGCACTTGTGATGCACTGCATTCAGTAGATTGCAGATGACGAAAGCCTAGCTGCGCCTCAGATGACAAAGCCATGTGCACCAGTTTCAAGATGCAGCTTACCGCTACTGTTGGCCGACCCTGCCAACGGTTGGGAATAATCCATGGGACAGAAAAAGGCCACCAAGGCGTACTTAGGTGACCCCACGGTGTCCAAGCCCAAAACGGCAGCACCGTTTTCGATAACGAGAAATCCCCGTGGCGTGGCCTTGCGTAGATGCAGCCGAAACGCCGAGAACCCTGGTAGCATCCCGCCTAAATGATCGACGGCGGACCAGCGCGGGCACAAGGATGGGTTTTGGGCGGTTCAAACGAACCGGATCATGTCAGGGGGTATCTGGTCGCCAGGAGCGTAAAAATCACAACTGTAGCCACGCACCATCATGACTGCGCTCAGTTTGCATCATTCATGTTCATCTAGCCGCAGCAAGACGCCAGTTCTGCCCCAGTTTCTAGTCATCTTTGAGTGGATAGGCGCTAAACACCATAATGACCACGTACGTCTACCGTACAGCATCAGACGAAAAGGTTGAGCGAGGACTGCCACATGCATGCGCCACACAGTTGGTGACCACCACTATTGCTGACAGCATGCCAGTACCCCCTGAGGTCCTGATGCATCGCAATGCGCCAATAGCATACCATGCAGCCCCGTACTTAACCGCGTGTCACGCTTGGTCGGCCTGACTGCTGCAGCTCTCATGGGGCTAAACTAGTCGGAACTAAGACTGGCAGAACACCGTCTTGTTGTGCAGGCTCATGATCAAACCAAATAGCAAATTTGTGTGAGTCTCGATAGAGCATATTAAGGAACTTTTTGATCAAGTGCGAGACGCTTGAATGTTGTGGGCATGGCGCTACTGGGGGGTGCCTATCATTACGTTGCCTTCAACCATTATTCAAGCCCTGCGAGAGTAGCAGTCGGTCTCGGCCGCTTTTCGTGGAAGATTGCAACGCAGCCGTCCCACTTTGTGCATCACGAGACAAACTATGTCCATGTACTATTGGTGTCGGCTCTTGACTATGTCAAACACGCACGCTGCATGGTGGATTTTGCTCAGAAATCTCTGCGAACGGTATCAGATCGTGGCAGCAGACTCTCGCCTGCATCTTACCATGGTAGTCAGCTCGACGCGGGCGGAGCCAGACACAGCACGAACAAGAAGGGTTACAGCACTAGATCACTATCATGGTGATGTGATGTATTTGGCCGGTTCAATCAATTGAGATTGCGAAGTGCATCCAGCCGCTCAACCTTGAAGGATTCATTCGTGCGCTGACTCTCGAGCCCTGCCTTGACAGCCTCCGTCCGACAATAATCTGCAACGCGGGAAGCCCTCATGACGTACTCCTCACCGTGCCACGAGACGAGTGGGTCTGAACGTGGCGCTGCATCGCACACCTACACAGACCACTGGCGGCAAAGAAAGGGCTGCTTGCGGCAACACTAGCGAGTAACAGGAGGACACTTCCTGCTCGCTATCCCTTGTGGTCGGTCGGTTGTCCCCACAATCTGCTTGTCAAGGTTCCTTTTCCTAGTGCGACCAATGGTACCATCGTAACTCATTGCCTGATTCTCGGACGCGAGAATGCGCCTGGAGATAGATATCAAAAGCATATTTCATCGCCATCGACATGCCTACTTTCCTTGTTGAGAGAGCGACATTCTCTGAAGCAGGCAGGAGCTGCAGACCGGGTACGAGAATAGTGGATCACTAGCTTGAAGGTGGGTGATGCCGATCTTAGCCAGGAGCTGATGTTTGCAATGCGTGTTCTAGACTGTGCCTAGGGCAACGTCCAGCAACGCGAATTCTTCTGTGGGTCATGCTGAAATTTACCCTTGATGTAAGGATTAGCCCTAACTTGCAGTGGACCACTTCCATGTCGGTGCCACATCAGCCAATCGACATAGGCCGTCGACCTCCTGAAAGGCCTGATCAACATTCACCTCGGTAATCGTAATCTGATTTTTCGTGCTTCTATATGTGCAAATGTCCCCGACCCAAGTTGCTGAGGTCGTGACCAACAACATCGACAAGCCATGCAGGTCGTTTCGACAATCAACGTAGAACACGACGTTGTTCCGCATTACAATTTAAACACCATACAAACCAGTTCTACTACATGTTATGCGACTGGAAACAAATCCGACGGTGTGGTGATCGTTACGTCCAGCTCATCGAAGCCCTTCGATAGGCGTCTCATTACTCATTGGTCATAGATCCTCCAAATTCTCGGCATGGCGGATGACGGCTTGCGCTCATGCACAACTTACTGTGTAATAAGTCTATTCCATGCTCCAAACGGATGCTTTGACAAGGTTTCTGTATGACCGTATCTTGCCGCTGTTGGAAGGACACATCCGACGAACACGACAGTCCTCGCTACGACATGCTGCCTTAACAGACATCTGCGAGTAAGGTGTCACTGCATGCATACATGCTGCCCAAGTTTGACTTTCCGTAAAGTTGTGCACCTGTGCTGAGGCGGACCATCGGTGGGCGACTAAACCAGTGCCTCCACCCTTGCAGTCAACCGTTCGCTGCAACAGCTACCCCGCCAGGATGGGGCGAGACCTGGTTTCACACGTAGGAATGTTTCCTTTTGCCGTCACTGTGACTCGATGATGTTGATTGTTGCAGCCTTGTGATACACACTTTGCCTTGTGCTAGAGTGCTCACAAGCACGAACGAGGGTGCAACGAGAAACCATACCGTTAGAAGAGTTGACACCCTTGGCTGCAGGACCACAGCATCCGAAGATCGGACCTTGCGGCTCCAGGGTGGAATAATCTGCTGATTCTGCTCACTGCAATATCAATATCGCCACCTTCTGGATGCGTGCACCAGTTCGTGGGCGCGATAGCCATGTTAGCTCAGATGTGGCATCTCTCAACCCTCATACTAATTACATCGTCCAGAGGCTTTTAGTAGCTCTTTTGAGAAGAGTTTTAAATAGCTAAGAATATATGTAGTTCTCTAGATACTTGAAGTCAATAAGACTTCTCCCCCCTTACACCCCCCCCCCCCCCCCCCCAGCTCGGGTGTCTCGCTCAAAAACCCATGTTAGCGCGTCTTGGCGTCACGTGAGTCTCAACGTCAGCCAGCAAAACTCATCCTAATCTATCACTAACACGCCCAACCTAGCGCTTATACAGTATTTTTAACGCCTCCTTTATCATGACCCTGCTTCCTCCTACCCCTTGCACCCCTGGCTGTTAGCTTACTTGTGACGAGCAGCTTAAAATCCATCTTTGGCACAACAAAGGCCTTAACAGCCGCGCAATCGCTTAACAACTTAGTTACACTAACCTTATCTACAGCGCCTAAAGCGTTAACAGAGCTATTAAACAACTAATTACACCTACAAAAAGAGAAGACAGATTTAAGATTAATAATGCTCTAGCTTATTGTCTTGTCCTTCACGCTACTATTAACGCTGAACAACGTTAAAAGTTATAGCGGTAGATTGCTAAAAGCTTAGTCTCTAGCTCTATAGGATTTGGTTAATTGAACAAGCCTTTTAATCTTTTAGTTACTAACGCTGCAAAGCTACAAAGAAGCTGTTTATTAACGCTAGCTAGCGAAAGTCCTAGCTAGAGTGGGCTGCTGAACACCTTCTATAGACTTAATTAGATTAGGATTAGATGTGCTAGAGCAATGAGAGTACCTTTACACTTAACTAGGGTTAGGTCTAGGTTACTTAGCTTCCTAGCGAGGCTTACTATAAGCACTGTATAATACTAAAATTCTGTAGTTACAAGGAGTGGATAGTATAGGCCTACATCTTAAATAGTATAAAAGGACTCCTAGTGTTTATTAAGAAGGACTAGGGAGCTAAAAAGAAGGGTACTGTTAACAGCTACACAATAAGAGAGTGTATTTTGCCTAGGATTTAAGCCTTTCACAATGTCTATAAAGGACAATTTATTAAGCCTAGTTCTATAATTCTTATAGAGGATTTAGCTGGTGCACACTAATTTCTTAAAACCTAGAGACTGTATAAGCATTACAACATTAAACGCAACAAACACCCTAGCAACTTACTTAATTTAAATCTAATTAAGCCTATGTGGCAGTACCTTAAGGAGAAGGTATACACTAGAAAGCTACGTAACAGAGAGCAATTAAGGGAGTATATTACAGAGGAGTAGCTTAAAATGCTAATATTAGTTATTACAAGAAACACTTAAAATATAAATAACTGTTATAAGCGTGTAATTATAGCACAAGGTGGTCTAATGCGTTACTAGACGCTTAAATCTATCTACTTTTTAACTCTCTAATACATCACTGTTTACCTGATTAAGCAACTTTTTAATATTAAGCCTTGATTTAGCACCCCTGAGTGGCTCTGGCCACCCCTGCAGCCCCTGGATCCACTGCTGAAAAATCGATATTTACTTCACCCACACAGGTAAGGTGCAGGCTCTCTTATTGGCCAGATTCCGCGCGAGACACCCGAGCCGGGGGGGGGGGGTGTAAAGTGGAGAAGAAGCGCACATTTGTATCCTGGTTATTCTGCGACATGATAGGCTTGCCTCTGGCATCCACATGCTGTACTTCTACCGTGTCTCCTGGATTTGATATCTGGGCAGATTTTAGTGGAGCTCTCACACACCAGGAAATGGGCAAGACGCGGCTCGTCTGCGGTCATCGTACCTTGCTACGGTATCCCAAAAACAACAGGCCGAGTAAGGCAACGGTTGGACTGCATGACCTAAATTGGGGTCCTTCGGCAGGAACGAATACGACCGTGCATTCTCTTACACTTCGTGCTTACACCAATCATCGAGCCCAGCATGGGACTAGGGTCATCGAAACATCCAGGCGGTTCGTTCAGACAGCTTCCCGCCGTGTGCAACCACCAAGTCGTCCTCCTTCGGTCATCACGTCAAGAGCTCGTATGCAGAAGTTGCCTGCATAGATCTCATCGTATTGTCCCACACACAAGCGCTTACTCTTGGCTGAGACAGATCTGATCCGTCTGCACAGTGCAAGCCTGCAAGGACACCCATTGTCGTTTGGCAAGCCACAATGGCATGATTTTTTTTCCAGCTGTCCCTTGTCACGAGTCGGTCGAAACCTCGAAGCAACACGACTCGTTGCCCTCAGCCACAGTTTTGTAACCCCTCTTTCGCGCTAGGTGCATAGCCGATAGAACAAGGATGTCATTCCTTGACGCCCCAGACCGCCAAACAAAACACGCACAACAGGGTTCATTCACGCCGGCGTACTCCCGTGAACTGACTCTTTTGGTTTTCTTCTTCCCTTTCCCGCCTCTTCCGCGCGCTTCGTTTGCTGCCCGATTAACCTGCAACTCACCGCCGGCCCGCCTATTTGCATCATGTCACGACTTCGGCAGATCCGACATACAACATGAGCGCTAGAGTCCGACTGACCGTGGTCGAGAATTCTACCATGCGCCGAAGTACCTAGTCATACTGAACATCTGAACCATGGCTATAGCAGTATGGCGGAACATTATCATCACAGCGACCAAACCCTTCCTACGGTCTACGAAGGAGAATCTTCAGCATTCTTAGGTGACAATAGGTTCATGTCCAGTTGGACGGTCTGTTCTATCGTTTCTTTGGACTATATCCTTTCAATTAAACTGCACTACGGTGTACTTGTTTGACGATGTGGATGCCAGATCTGCGTGTCGGATACATTTGGTTCGACGACGGCAGGCGCTCGCCATGGAATCTCGATCATTCCACGGCGGCTCGAGCAGAAGACCGTGAGCACGATGATCATATTGTTGTCATCATGGTACAGGTGCACTAGCTTTCGCAACGAGGTCATTGTGCTACAACGCTATCTGCTGTCCGACTAGAAAACCCTTGGGAAGCACACTCACAACAACTGCCTTGAAGGGCTTTAGAGCACATGACTACTGTGGAACAGGATCTTAATTGGACAAGACAAACCTACGCACTCCTCTGAGGCAACCATCTTCTCGCCAATGACGATCAACCTGAATTTTTCACAACAACTTCCCGCAGTTGCATCATCTTCACATCGAAGTGGGCCTCGACCTTGCAACGTGCTGGCCTACCGCCTCAGTACAATGCAGGTCAGAACTTAGGTATACCGGTCCCGCGCCGTTCCCTAATGTTGAATGAAGATGTCATCGGCAGGCGAGTTTCAAAAAGCAGGAGTGTCGATCATGACGAAGACGTTGTACACCCCCCCCCCCCCGGCTCGGGTGTCTCGCGCCAAAACCCCAGCTGCGCCACAATTGATTGGTTGGAATCCCTGCACACCTCCACTTTGGTCTACGCACTATAATTTTAGCGCGTCTGCTAGCAAATACAGGGTATTTTAGGGGTGTTCAAACCACACGCACGTCCAAAACAGTCCCACTTAATTTGAATGCTGAGTCACCCATTGGTTGAAAACCGCGCGAGACACCCGAGCCGGGGGGGGGGGGGGGTGTAGTGCGGGGCTTGGGCTCAGGCTCACCTGCAGGCTCGACTGCTCCACAGACGATCATCTTGACGATAACAGCGAGCGAGCGCGGCTGCAGGACAATGGAACAAGGACCGGTAGTGACACGGGATGTCTCGATACGCGTAAAGTGCTTTTATTGTTGAGATGCTCAGGCAACTGGGATTGAGAGTCTACCTCGAGCTCAGTATCGATAGGTAATTGTGTGTAATTTAAAATGTAGATTTGTATGAAGTCGATATGGTGGCAGGCAGCGCATCTGCTGACAGATATAATGCTCCATCATATGTCGTTCTGCATGGATACAGTCTGATGACTTTGCACCAACAAGACATAGATACCATTTTCTGTTCTACGAACGAACAGATGCTTGAATCAGGAGATCTAGCAGTCACCCTCTTACTCCGATGTATGTTGATAGAGAAGATACCTTTCATGTTGTGGAGAGAGTCTAATGCAGTAGCTACTTGCTCATGTTGTTAGCAGACGTCAGCTAAGCGTCTAACATAGATAGGTTTTCGTAGTCCTGCATCTACTCATAGACTGTGAATACTTGTACTTAAAGATTCTGACTACCCTCCTTAGATGTAGAAGTTGCATGTTTGAATCGGCTTTATTTTGTAACCGACCGCCCGCGTGTACCTTCCCAAAGCATTGTCTGGTCCCCGCCGTATCTCGAATGCCAACCGACCTTCAGTAACATCCTCATTCCCCACTACCACAATGGCGTTCTCTGTTATCGACGCTTTGTCTTTGCCTGTACACGCGCGCATATCGCCCAAGCCACCCTGAGATTTGTACTGCCTTGACCCTGGATACTTGGACAAAACGAGAGCTATCATCTGAGATCCTTCGAGTTCACACCAGGATGTCTATCGAAGTTACGCGTATGACGGAAGCCGACATTGATGGTGCGATAGACACGATACAGCAAGCCTTCGCAGATGATCCATACAACAACTGGGTCTACCCGGACCACTCAAAGGTAAGTGCACCTTTCTTACACTTGTTGACCAGTTGACCAAGATGTAATACTGACACGCTCAAGGTCGATCTCACACGAAACCGTGTCTCTTTAACTCTCCGGTGCCGCTGGGGAATATCGCACGGCCTTTTCCACGTTGCGCGCTCCACCTCCAACCCCTCCAAAATTCTTGGCTGCGCAATGTGGCTCCCTCCACACGCCCCTTCCCAGCCCGAGTCTTGGTCTTTATATCTCTCTTACTGGTGGCTCTGGCTACACCAGATACGAATGAATACCTGGTACGGCCGTGGTGGAATCAGCACACAGCGATACTGGATCTGGAAGGCGCGGCAGGCGGAAGCGCAAAAAGAGCTATGGAAAAGTGACAAAGGGTACTACTTCTGTAATATCGTGACGGTGTTGCCGGAGGCGCAGGGACAGGGTGTGGGGAGGAAGTCAATGGAAGAAGTGTTGAAGGCGGCCGATGAGGAGGGAGTGGGATGCTATTTGGAGAGTTCAAGGAATGTGCCGAATGTGCCCATCTATGAAAAGTTTGGGTTCAAGTTGGTGAGAGAAATGGAGTGTAAGGATGGCAAAGGAGAGAAAGATAAGATTACGTTGTACTGTATGTTGAGGGAACCGAGGCAGGCTGGGGACGCGCGGTTTGGGAGAGCATAATGGACCAGAAAGGTGAGTTTATGAGACGAGCTGTTCCCTCGGGTTGTTCGAGGTTGGAGCCCGTTTTACAGCCTTTCAGCCACAGAAGAAACAGATGCACCGCTTTCCGATCTTCAGCTTTCATCGATGAAGCCTGGAGGTGTTCCATGCTTTTTTGACAAATGTCTAGTAAAGCTTAACTACCTGGAAAGTCTAAAGACTCAAGATGTTTCCGGGCTACTATCTACACAGCATAAGAGCAGGTCATTTATCAGACCCGCCTCCCAATCTCCCGCCTTCATTGGCCCTTCATCCCAATCTACACCGGTCCATTCGTGGAATACACTTTTCGCGGCTGCTTCACTACCCTCGCGTTCCAGTATGCGAACAATATCCTCGACGCCCTTGAATGCTCTTCGAGTCACTTGATCACCTTTCTCTGTGACGATCCTACCCACTGCTTCCACAACCCTCTCCACCGACTTGCCAATCCACCAGCCTCTCGGCGCCAGTCCCGCAAGCGCAAACCACCACGCAACCAACACGAGTGCTCTTGGCTCCCTGTTCTTGACGAGCAGCAGGAAATCCGGCATCAAGAAGGAGCAGAACACAAAGATGCGGACGAAGAAGTCTGGGTTGAGGTGGAAGTAGTATAAACTCAGGAAAATTGGACTCAATGCGTGCAACACAGGATACAGCGTATTGCCGTGCAGATCAATTGGGCCCGAGCTGAACTCTGCGTTGCTGAGTGATGTCAACAGCTCCAGCAGCGATGGAGGAAGAAATACCGGTGACGCTTCGGAGTGCTTCATGTAGTATGTTGATGGTGGATTGGGATGGTCGGGCGTTGTCCCTACTGCGCCAACGCGAGTGTGCAGAAAACGGTCGTCGCTGTTGTAGAGGAATGGCGGTGGCGGTAAAGTCCGTAGCTCTCGGCAGATCAGGGGGTAGACGGAGAGTTTCTCGATGCCTGCTGCCCAGCGTAGAGATGCGAGGATACGGAGGCCCTCGCTCATTTTCAGAAAGCTGTCCATCCAGATGAGGTATTTGCTGTCATCCCCCGCATTCTCTTCCGGGGGTGAAATCAGACTCAGTAAAAGCATCCCCGTTATGAGTACGGATTCGTAATTGTCGGCAGTGATGTTTTGTAGCACTTTGCTATACTCGGCAAAGGTGCGCTGACGGTAAAACAGTGCTTGGTTCTCGATCTGCTTGCATGGCGCAAGAGCGTTACTGTGTGATGCTGCAATACTTAGAAGTGCGTGAAGCAGATAAGGTTGTGAGAGAGACAGTCGAGGTATAGAATCCCTGTGTAGGGACACAACGACAGGATCATCACGCACAGTAAGCGTTTGCCATGTAAAGGTCTTGTAGTGATGTAGTAGTTCCATATCCAAGCCAGACATGGTTCCACAAGCCGAGTGTACGGCTGGTTTCAACCAGGAAAAGGCTGGATCTTGGTCGTCGTTGAAGTTGATCTCCTCATCTGACACTGACATAGTACTCGAGGGAGAACCTTCGTTGCTAAGTAAGGAGGAACTCGACGCAGGTGATGTGAATTTTGATTCCCGAGCATATTCGCAACTCAGTTTGCGCAATGAGCAGTAGCCGCAGCTTGGTTGGCCCTCATCACACTGCCGTCAAATTAGTACCATTTCTGCATCGTGTCTGGCAATACTGCTTCCTCGCCTTGTTCTTTTCAAAAGCTGAATCGTAAAAGAGACGGTAGTGTCATAGTAACACTCCCATCTTTATCGTATAGCAACATAAAGGATGTTTCAACAGGAGTAGTTACCTTCACCTTCTTCCGCTTGCACATCAAACATCCTCCACGAGACTTGCGGTGTGGCTTCTTACCCACGAAGCCTGTAGTGCGGCGCACCATAGCTCGTTCCCATTCAGGGGCGGCTGAAATTGGGTAGAAGTGCAGGTATGAAAGAAAAGCGGACAGACGTGTCAGGCGTCCAAAGGCAGCTCTGGGCGTTACAACTTACAAGGCTGCAGCTAATCACCTACGTCATGAACAAGCTCGTGTTGCAACAGTCTTCCTGAACGAGGGAAAGCTTTAACCAGCAGATTAGGTGGCCGTACTGCCGTTGATGATAACTTCTCCTTCAACGTCTGTTACTCGTTGAACGTGTAGTATAGCGGAGTTGTATAAGGCTCGGATCCGAGAACCGGAGCCGGCGCAGCTTCGACTCTTTGCACCAACACCATAGCTCGGAGCCGACAGCTTTGTATTCGTTCGACCTACAAACAACATGTTAGGTTCTTGAAATTAGGAAGCAGTCGCTCTTGCGGACTGAGTATGTCCGAACATTGGGAATCTTGACCGTCATACGTAGCTGACACGAACATGTGCATGCCTCTGCATGCTGCCATAAGCGCTATGCTGTCTGAACAGAACAACACTTCAGCATTATATAAGGCTTGATATCCTGCAGTTGAAAAGTCTCAATTTCATTGAGTCCCACTCATATCTGCTCGTACCTTCTCTTCTCCTCGTACTTCTACCGCTCTCAACACCGAAACTATGAACATCTCGACCGTCAACCCCCCTCCCCAAGCACAAGCCCTCCTCTCAGGCGCGCAAAAAGTCTCAACCTACGAAACAACAGGCGGCCTCGTAACCGCTCAGTTCGCAGGGCACAACCTCTCCCTCATCTTTCCTATCCCTAGTGGCTCCATAATCCACGACAACGCATGCGGCTCCGGCACCGTCTCACGCGCCATCCTTTCCTCTCCTGAAAGGCCGGAGGACATAGAAATCCACGCAACCGACATCGACCCACCCTTCCTCTCTGCGCTGACCTACTCGGCAAAAACAAACTCCTGGCCCATTGCAGTCACGAACCAGAAGTCTGAAGCGCTGACGTTCAAAGACAACACTTTTACGCACTCCATCACAAACATTGCCATCTTTTTCACATCAGCGGCCGGTGTCGATGGCGCGAAGGAAATCTACCGCACGCTGAAGCCAGGCGGGGTCGCTGTGGTGAATTGCTGGGCTCATGTCTCCTGGCTAATGCCTGTTAAAACTGTGCACGAGCTTGTTCGACCGGGAAAACCATTCCCTACACCTGTTGTTGCTTGGCACGACGGGCAGCATATTCAGCAAGTCATGAAAGAGGCGGGTTTTAAGGAAGATAAGATCAAGATTGAGAAGAGTGACGCATGGGCAGTAGTGAGGCGGGGTGGGCTCAGAGAGTGGGCGGAGAAGAGTTGGGCATATTTAGGGGGGATTGCGGGGTGGTTCGAAGGCGATGGTGAGATGTGGGATGAGGCTGTAGACAAGATGGTAGAGTTGCTGTTGGTACAACCTGAAACGGCGGTGGAAGGGGACACGATGAGGATGAAAGCTAGTCAGTGGGTTGTTGTTGCAGAAAAGTAAGGACGGAAATTGGCTTGATGTAGGATGCATAGTCAGAAAGTGGAGGTAGCTTTCAATAGTATATTACTCTATCAGACATCAGACTTTTCGGGCTTTTCAAACGACCAAGCGAAATCCTGTCCAGCATACGATGCTTGGTTTTAACGTCGTGACGTTCATAGTGTACACATGCTCTCCAGCATTTCAATGCAATCTTCTTTCCATAACTCAAAACAAAATAAGAATCCCTAAATCAAGCTTATTTTGTACATGCTTCCAATGTGAAAGCACTTAACCCATAACCATACCCTTGAGGCCGGACATGTCGCCCTCCTTTGCGGCGATCTCGAAGTATCCGTAAATGATTGTAACGGCAAGCAAGATACCAGTTCCGCTACCGAGAGCGCCAAGAAGGTCACTACCAACAGAGAGAGCACCAATGCAAGCACCACCGAAAGCAGCAGCAGTGGGGATGACACGCTTGAGCTCCTTGTACATGGACTCCTCGCGGTGACCGGCCATAACGAGACCCTGCTCCTTCAGCTGCTTAGCGACATCGCGAGGGGACGAGCCAGAGACCTCGATCCAGGTCTTGGAGAAGACAGCGCAGGCGACAAGCATGTAGACGATGAAGACAGCGGTCTTGAGGGGGTCAGAGAGCGCCTCGGTGATGCTGAGAGGAGGGGACCTAGACGAATTAGCGATTGATCTTCATAAGTTCCAAGGTTGAGACATACATGTAGTAAGCAATGCCGGAAGTAGCGAAGAGCTGAGCAGAGCCCTCCTTGGGTTCCCAGACACCGAGGAGCTGAACGAGGAGGTTGTCGGAGAAACGGCTGTACAGCATCTGGCTGATCAGGAAGACGTTGGAAGACAGAGCTGACTGCAGCATGATAGGCATGTTGGAGGTGTAGAACAGGCGGACGGGGTACGAGCCGCGGACACCACGCTGGCGGGCAGACTTGACGGGGATCTCGACGCGGAAGCCCTGAAGGTAGATGACAGCGCCGAAGACGATGACGGTCGAGATCAGGTTCATAACGTTGGGCAGGTTCTGACGGTAGAAAGCCTCGCGGAGCGCAACGGTCTTGTTGGGCCAGGTGAAGAGCAGGTGGACAAGGGCAATGATGGCGCCCTCGAACTCGGGACCACGACCAGTGTTGATGGTGGTGGGGGAGAAAGCCTTCCACATGATCGACTCGCAGATGTTGGTGGCAATGAAGAGCGAGATACCGCTGCCAAGACCGTAGCCCTTCTGCAGCAGCTCGTCAAGAAGAATGACAATCAGACCGGCGATGATGAGCTGGATAACGAGGAGAACGCAGATACCGGCGCCGAGGTCAGAGGGCTGTCCGTAGAGACCGGAGATGACGTAGACGACGGCCTGGCCGAAAGACAGGAGAATAGCCAGGAGCTTCTGGGCGGTCTGGTAGAGCTCACGGTCGGACTTGAGGTCGAGGTTGACGTCGATGAGGTGGGTTCCAGCGAGGAGCTGGAAGACCATGCCGGAGGAGATGATGGGGGTGATACCCAGCTCCATCAGCGTTCCTCTGTTACTCGCCATCATCATACGCAGCCAGTAGAGCGGGTCCGAGGTGTCAGAGGAGACAATGCCGTACAGCGGCATCTGGCTCATGACGAGGAAGACAAGAAGCGTCAGACCCGTCCATACCAGGCGGTTGTTGAAGGGCACCTTGCTCTCAGGGAGCTGGATCTCGGGGACGAGAGGGACGAAGGGTTTGACGAGATCGAGGAACCGGACTGTAGGCCGTGGTTAGCTGTGTTCGGTGCGTGCATCTCAATGGGAATTGCGCGCATGCAGGCATCGCGCGCGCGACCAGCAATTGCGGCGGAGGCACTTACGGCCGCTCATGGTTGCGAGTCTTGAGGCCCAAGCGAAGCGAAAAGAGACAAAAGGAAGTGAAGAAGAAGGTGTCGTGGGCGACGCTCGAGATGGGTGATGGAGAGGGGGTCCAGTGAGCTCTTTCTAGCAACGTGTTCGAGAAACAGCGCCAAGCATCCGGCTCGCTAATGCGGAGAGACGACCCCTTCTCATTTCGCCCTGCGCGCATCCACTCTGCCAGAGGCCACGCTGGCTTGAGCCTGGAGATGAAAGAAGCTTCGTGAACGTTTGGGTTTCGTGTTTCCCTCTGCCGCAGCATTGCACTTTGGGCGCTGGTCGCTGTTCTCTACGCCTACCAGAGCCGGCTGGCTGGCCCGTGCATCCAGGGATATTACATACTCCCTGGTATGGAGTCTCTTTCACCACCACACTCGCACGATGCAGTTCAGAGGCATATATCAAAGATCTAATAATCTTCAGCACCACACGATCAAGTTAAATCTACAGATCTGAGCTTCTGGACGACTTCGCTCTCATCGTGCCCATGACCTCACCGTGCCAGCTCGAACACAGTCTAGTGCGCCAACCTCATTGGTCAGAACTGCGAATGCGAATTTAGCGTCAACAGGTAGTCAGCCCTGTGGTGCTATGCGAAGGAGGCACTCATGGACAAGGCTAACTTGCATCCCTGTTACACAGCCTCTTTAAGCGAGTGCGAAAGGTGCTCTCCAAACATGACTTCATTACAGCATTTCGCATTCGCAAGAACTGCCCTTGTCGTGGGGACTATGTATAAAGTATGACCACTATCTCACTGCACCATACAGCAATCAACCACTTCACAAAGTGTCTCACTCGGCCGCTCTCAAAGCATCTTATGATCTACTCACATACCCAGCTTCTCCATATTCAACACTACCCTTGCACAAATCGGGAGTCATGGCGAACCCTCCAACATCCTCCTCCTTCGACTGGAAAATGTACCGCTACACGCCCTCGCTCCCTCTCGCTGCCCTCTTCCTCGCTCTCTTCACCGTTATGACTCTCTCCCATGTGTGTTCCTATATCAGATACCGCAAGACAAGCATTATATACGTCATAATCGGCGGCACCTGTAAGTTCCCTCATCCACTTCTAAATTCACCATATACCGTGAACACAGCTTACAGAGAGTAGGTGAGATGGCTGGATTCTCCGCACGTATCGGCTCCCATTACAACAACGAAGCATGGGCGCCCTTTATCATCCAAGGCACTCTCCTCCTCATCGGCCCGCTATTTTTCGCAGCAACCGTCTACATGATGCTAGGTCGGACGATCAATCTCGCCAACGCAGCGGCCGTATCGAGGATAAGTCCAAAGTGGTACACCCGGATTTTCGTGACTGCGGATATCTCTACACTGATTGTTCAGGGACTAGGTACGTTTCTCATGACTACAGAAAGGTGAAGTGAGCTGACGACGCACAGGCGCAAGTCTGATGGGTACAATGCAACTCTCTCTCGCACTGGCCGGCGAAAAGGTTGTCATAGCAGGCCTTGCACTCCAGGTCGCCACCTTCGTCGTCTTCCTGGCCGCAGCAATCGACTGCAACGTTCGCTTGATCCGCGTGAAACGCGAGTCCGCGTCTGATGTGGCGAATCACTCCAACGATGCGTGGAAGAGGATGCTCCATACGCTCTACACACTCAGCGCTCTTATTCTCTTCCGCTGTGTTTTCCGCCTGATTGAGTATGCCATGGGTAATGCAGCGTACCTGATCGCCCATGAGTGGACTCTTTATGTGTTTGACGGAGTGCCAATGTTTGCGGTGCTGGTCTTGCTCTTCGTGTTTCAGCAAAGAGCGATGAAGAGTCCCAGTGGAGAGGAGAGGAAGGTGGACGAGTCAAGCGACGAGGAGAAGGTCGTTGTGGGCAGTCAGTAGAGGATAGAAGTGCTTGGTGGAGTTCCTACATTGGTATGCTCCAACCTCTCACTTCGCAGATAAAGGGGCTACGAATAAACCAGTTCTCTGATTGGTAGGAACTGAGTCAAGTTGGCGTTGTTAGATTTTTTCAAGGAAAAGATATGTAGATGAGGTAATAGGCACTTAACATATTTAATAATGGCTTGATGTCTAGCGAGGAGTTATGGGCCTCGTTAAAGAGGTCTAGGACTTACGACTGCCCTACCTGATCCCTTCTGCAAATTGAAAGACAGCTACTTAAACATTCTTCATTGGATAAGTTCATTACCAACCGTCCACACCTGTCACAGTATTTCAATTATTGTTGGTTGTCCAGTCAATGAGCTACGGCTGCCTTTCAAGCGCAAGCCACCAAAACCCCACGATAATGAGGAGAAGGAGTTAGAGGAGGACTCAGAGGCTCTAAAACTATGTCAGCATCACTCACGAACCATGAAAGAGTGTACTCACTGGGTGGAGAAGGAGGCGGTGTGTAAGGATCTGAATCTTCGCCTGGCTTAGCCTTGGGAGATGACGGAGGAGGCGGAGGAGGTCGGTCCCCGCGTCCAAGTTGATGCATGTCGATGGCCTGGTCGCACAAAACAGGAAATGGTGGAAGTGGCGGAAGAGGAGGCGAAAGAGGTGGTGATCCCTCGCCTTCGACACAATCATCGGGCCTCATACTGGGCGAATGAGGCGGCCCAGAAGGTTGTACAGACGGAGCACCTGTATCGCTAAGCTTAAGACGGATGATCTTGAGTAAGAGATGGGTGATTTTGACGAGCTCCTCAGATTTTGCGCTGGGCAAAGGAGGCGGAACGAGTGGCGCAGCATTGCCCCCAAGCTGTACTCGAATGATCTTGAGCAAGGCATCTGTGGCCCCAAAGTGCTCTGTCGGCTTTGCTTGAGGCGAGTGAGGAGGACCTGATGGCGAAGGAGATGTAGGGTTCTCACTTCTAAGGTTGATCATGGTGTTCTGTGTGTCACACTCGGACTGGTTCTTGGGGTAGGGAGCTCGAGAAGGCTTCAAGCTCAATGTGAGTCCCACGTCTATAGAAGGATTTCTGACTAACTTACAGTTGGTGATTGGAATTGATCCAGAGCCTCTTCTTTAGGGCTGTTTGGTGGTGGCCTGGGCTATGAGCATTGTGTTAGTGTCGGACTGTCTGTCAGGTTAATATTGAACTTACAGGCGATGGAGGATCGTCCCTGCTGAATTGGTTGATTGGAACATATGCTGCAGTGTACATATTGAATAGAGCCTGTAACCGATAAATTCTATGTCTAGGTTTAGAGCGAAGATGCCGTTGAATGCTTTGTAGAGGTTGGTACTGTTGGTGTTGACTCCTATCAGCAACAAAGTTGCCGTATATATACATACTGTGATTCAATGTCAACATACCCAATATGCTGTGAAAGTTGCAGGGCGTTTGCAACATTCAACAAGAAGTTGTGAGAGTGGCGAGCAAGTTAGAGCCGCCGTTTGCTACCCGAAGGCGCAACCGCCGGAGATGCACTTTTGAGAAAGCGGCAGCAGTTCTCGTTCTTGCCGTGATTTGGAAACGTTCGCAATTGACCGTGGCCCTGTGTGATCGATCATTCGGTAGGCGCGTACACCGCTTTTGTTTTACAGCTAAAGCGTACTTTGAAGCGCAAAGTGTTGTACGATCTCCATCCTACATCGGAAGTGTGGCAAACGTAAGACGGTGGTAGGAAGCAAGATTAAAGTGGACGAGGATCGTAATATGTTTTGTCAAGCGTTCCAGCACAGAAGCTCGATATTAGGTATGGATGTGTTGGTACAGAGTTGCTCAGACATTAGGTCGGAGCTCGTTCATTTAAAAAGTGGAAAAGGTAGTGGAAGAATTAAAGACTCGTAATCAGTCAAGAAATGGTATATCCGGATACTTCTGGAACTGGAAATATCGAAACAAGCAGCCATTTTACAATGCTCTGAGCGACAAAGCGATCGAAGGAGTGAAAAAAAAGGCTAGTGTAAGAGACATAAGACTGGTAGCGTCAAAAAACAGAGGCGGACTAGCCGGGTATCAAAATGAAAGTAGTCCAGGAAAAAAGCTCATGACAACGCAGCGAACCAGAACGCTTGCGTTACAACAAAGGAAATAATTAATAGAGATGGCGGGAAGGATGCTGTAAGCCTGATCTTGCTCACATCATCATGAGTCTTGTTCGGCGCTTCTGTACGTTTCGAGGGCGATAGTCGCCAGGCCCAAGGTAGTTTTGCCGTGGAGCTGCAGCTCGTTGGCCGTGTCGTTCACAAAGCTTTTGCCCGCCAACCTCGTAGTAGTCAGCGCTCAGCGGAACTCTGCACGTTGAACACGTAAAGCACCGCGGATGGAACTTTTGGCGCGTATCTGTCTCCAGATATTGGCCCTCAATGCCGCGATTGCAAGAGTTGCAGAGAGACCCATTAAGCTTATGGTAGTGGTGTTCGCAGTATGGCGCATTCTCAAAAACATAAAATTCTGCGGTTGGAAAGCCATCACCACAGACTCGGCAAACGAAACAAGACCTGTGGTAGCGTCCACTTAGGCGACCAGAAGAATCTTTGACTGACTTGCCGACAATGGGCTCGGAACAACCGCGACAATTGCCTTTGCTTGCAGGCGCCAGTCGGCGTACCTCCGCCTGTCGTGGTCCAGACCCTGGCCTGCGTCTTGGAGGGTCCTGGGCGAAATTCAAGGCAGGGTCTTGAAGCGTGGGCGGCTCTTTTGACCGTCTCTCAAATGACACACCCAGTTGTATGGCGGGGTCCATAGGGGACTCGGGTGCCCTGGGACTTGGAAACCCGGGTGACAGAATTTGTGGAATCGGCTCAGAAAGGTTCGGACGTGTATAGCTTGCAGGCGCTCTTCGGCCTTGTGTCTGAGAAAGAGGCTTTGCCTCGGCATATGAATCAGGACTTGCGGTTCTTTGAAGACTGTCCTCTGCAAGATAATCCGAACGGCTAACTTTAGACACGTTGCGAGAATGCCCTGCCTCAGAGCCAGGCGGGCTCGATCGCGAACTTGCAACACTTCGAGTAGTATAACTGGCGTATGAATCATCTGACAAGCCGGAGTCGGATGGAGTATGGAGAGGGACAGTCGGCGTGTCCATTTTGTAATTGGTTATAACCGGTGGTGGTTGCAACGACCTTAGGGGTACAGCATCCCGTCGCAAGTCTGAATCCGATTCTGTCCGGCTGGGGTTACGCGAGGGGAACATGTTGTTCGATCGAGGAGCGAAGTCTGAAGTCTTGTACTCAGCGATGTTGGCTGGAGGCAGATCTTTCTCTGAGGGTCTTCTTGGTCGCGGCGGTGGTCCTTTCCTCTCTTGACTTTCCTTCCGCAGCGGGTATGTCTTCGACCTATCATCCTGGCTCAGCTGTCCAGGGCGTTTGGCGTCATTTTGTAAACGTCCAAGGAAAGCATCGATACCCTCGCTCTCTGAAGCCGGAGCTGGTAACGGAGGTGCAGGTACTGCTGCTGCCGGTTCAGGTTTTGTTCGGCTGGAGAGTCCTGTGCTACGGTTCGAGTATGCGGAAGCTCGTGACGTGCTGGACGCCAGCGATGTCCTTGATTTCGACCCACTCCCCATACTCCCCGTGCTACCCTGTGTTTCTGTCCTTCTGTGCCCAAAAGATGCCTCCTGCGAAGGCGATCTGGGCGCACTGGCAGTGCTTGGGCGTCGACTGTCGAAGGGACCAGGCGCAATGCCATCCATGCGTTTCGACACGTTCTCGCCCCCGTTTGTGCGAGGACTGAGCGGCGCAAACAGCGGACTGGGTTCGGCGTAACGCTGATTGTATGTGGCATTTAGCCTGTCATGCTCCTGTGGTCTTGGGCTTCGAGGCGTAGCTTTCGTAGGAAACCGCGGAAATGCCGAATCCATATTAGCATACATGTCGGGAGAAGGTGGCGAGACGGAGGGTGGAACGGGGCTTGTTGCGCTTCGGTTTAGAGCGTAGGGTGATCTCGGAGGCGCAGACGGTAGCGGAGAATGACTTCTCGGATCGCTGTAGTTGCTGCTCATCGGTGACGGGTCGAGAGGGCGAAACGGTTTATCTAAGTTGCTAAGCGATTGTTCATAGGTGATATCGACGGATACAAAATCTTACTGGCTGCTTGCGAATCTATCCTGGGTGGTGCCGGCATGCGACTCGTGGAGGACGCTTGGCTCTCATATCTCGTACTGAAGGAAGGACCTCCAAAGGTCGTGGCGCGTTCGAGCTTTGGCGATAGTGGTTCTTGGAAAGACGCTTCCGGTTGAAGTTGGGTAGTTCCAGCTGGAGCTTGAGCTGAGCCTGGAGGTAGTTAGATATGTGAGCCTGACATTGACAACCTCCGTTCACTTACGTGCTGCTGGTGGAGGAGCTGTAGCACAGACATGATCGGCTAGTTGCAAGATGTCAATGTCAATCCCACATGATGAACATTTGATCATCGGCAACCCGCTCATTCGCTCCATGTCTTGTGTGGCTAGAGGGCCGAGAGGGCCAGTACGATGAACGGTAGGTTGTGCTCTAGAAGTGATATTGTCGTCCTTCACTTTCGACAGTGCGATGTTTTGGCGTTGTTTCTACTGTGTTGACATGGGATGGAGGGTGAGATTCAAACGGCAGAACCTCGAAGACGGATGCAGGCCGCCGAGCAAAGATCCCTGACTATCTCAAGGCGGTTTGATCTTCGAACACGGCGGGTCTTGCTGAATCAGGGGAAACGATGCGGAAATGGTGCTTGATTAGCTCTGATCTGAGAGCGGCAGCGGAGAAACGGTTAGCGTATGCACGAGGACCATCCCGTTTGAGATATTGTCCAGCCCCACCAGCGACACTCACAATGTTGGATGATTTGTTAGAATAATGGTAGACAGGGGACTGTTAATGAAGACAACGGAAACTTGCGAGCAAACCGGCCATACAGAGACGGCAACGTGCGATAGCGCTGGACGAGCTCTCCAAGTCGAATCTTACGGGAACCAAAGACGCACCCACACCTTCGAGACCTCTGATGTCCTGCACGTAACCCGTGTGGTCCCTGAATCGTAGCGTTGCTCGACATTGCTAGGCGGCGCCGCTGATTCGACGGACTAGCTTAGGCGCGCACGGAGCGGCAGCTTGCAGAATCAAGTGGTCCCTGACCGTGGAACCAGTCGCATCACTGAAGCTGTCAACTGCGCTATGAAACGAATCTCCGTCGTCTCGTGTCAAACAGTGTTGCAAGCGCCCATGTCGAGGTTTTCACCATTGTCAGATGAGGCTGCAGTCGCGTGGTACCGGTACCTGAACATGGGATAGGGCGGCCGGCCAGGTCGTGCAGAGCCGACTTGAGGCTTTGTTCGCCAGCTGTCCATGCGCAGGGGAACCATTCAACCCGGACATTAAGCCACCTGCTTGATTGGATCCTTCGTGCGTAGTTGTTGGGCACATGGCTTATTGGTGTGGACGTCTCACCGACACAGCCAGAGTTTCCTCGCAGAAGCTTTCTTCGTCCACGTGTCTGCTGAGACAGCAGCCTTGGATACATGACGTTTCCTGCAACCCTCGAGTTTCGAACGGTTTGAAGGATGCCCCACGGCCTTGATTTCTTCTTTTCGGAAACAACGTCCGTCGCACGGACCGATGGGTAAGCTTGAGTATGATATGGGGCTGTCCAAGAGCGTCGTTCTACATATAGCCGTGGGGACAACGGATATTGGCCTTACGGAAATACTTGTCGCCCTGCAAAGAAGTCTTTCGACCACAGGATTGCTCACTGACGCGGTGCTTGAAGCTCATGCGTAATCTTGTTACCTGTGGGTCAGCACAGCGTCAAGCAAGCGACCATCGAGAATTGTTCTAGCTTCGCGCTGGTACGGATGCCGCGAGTGTAGTGTGTTCTGGTGATGCCGAACGAGTCGTCTCAGGAGCCGCGGGAAGAGCACAATTTCCTAGCCCATCGTCCAAACAAGCAGGATTAAGAGGCAGGAGTGCTACCTTCAGTGCTTCGTATTGTTGACGTTTGATCTCGAACCTGTGGAGTAGTGTGCAGTCCACTCCACTCCACCGCTCCTTTCTCGCAGCTAGTGTAAGCAAGTATACGCGGGGTACGATGGAAGAACTCGGACGTCAACACCACGATCCACTGTCCTGTCATCGTCTTGACCGCTGTCAATGCAAAATATTCATTCTTCCGTCCTCTGGCGTGTTGTCGTCTCCTAGCCCAGAGGCATTTCGTGCTCACCATCCCAAGTGCGGTTCGGTTTGCTGCACCCTAAGATTGAGCATGATGGCGGGCGCGGCGCGGAGCAGCGAGACGGAGAAACTCACAACGCCATTGGCCTTCTGGTGAGCTGTCACGGGTTGCGGGGGCATGAATTGACTCGAAAAGTGGAGTGCGATTCAAAGAAGCGGTGGGAGTCGACGACGCTGTCCGGCAGCAGGCGGGTGCGAGTTAGCCTCGTGGCTATCGATAAGTCAGCATGCAGGTAGGTACAAGATATAAGCCTCTCTCACCTCTACAACACGACCCCACCGCAAACTACAATAACTGAATCGGCCATCTCAGCTCGCAAGAACAACCTTTCCTCCCCATCACTACATCCTCTCGTCACTCGGGCCATTGCCCAGATTCAAGACGTTTTCTAACCTCCTTTCCTCGTAAGTACCCCGCCATTCACAAGGAAGGCAACAACGTCACTCACAGTTCACAGCGTCCACAACCCATTCGCCGGCCGACGCACTTCTCCTTCTGGGGCAGCGTCGGATTTAGATTTCCGCAGATAAGTTCGTTCAGCAAACAAGCCAATAAGAACATCTCAAGCGAACGATTATGGCACCTCACGCCGATGAAAGCGTCGGCCATGCGGATGGGTTCAATGTGCAGACGGCACCAGCCAAGGATCTCTTTGTCGTCAACTCTCCAAATGTCGAATACACCGAGGATACCATCAAGACCAAGTACACTTACCGTACCACCGACATTACCCAGAATGCGGACGGCAAGTACGTGGCTGTGCCGAAGGAGACTCTTTACGACTTCAAGGTCGATCGCAAAGTTCCCAAGGTTGGTGTGATGCTCGTAGGTCTTGGCGGTAATAACGGAACTACTGTTACCGCTGGTATAATCGCCAACAAACGCAACTTGGTGTGGGAGACTAAAGAGGGCAAGCGCGCCGCCAATTACTATGGTTCGGTTATCATGAGTTCCACTACCAAGCTCGGAGTCGACAGCAAGACTGGCAAGGAGATTCATATCCCCTTCCATGACCTTCTGCCGATGGTCCACCCCAATGACCTCGTTATTGGTGGTTGGGATATCAGTGGCATGAACCTGGCTGATGCTATGGATCGCGCCAAGGTTCTTTCGCCCTCTCTGAAGATGTTGGTTCGTAAGGAAATGGCTGCCATGAAGCCGCTGCCCAGTATCTACTACCCCGATTTCATCGCGGCTAACCAGGAGGAACGCGCCGACAACGTTTTGGAAGGTACCAAGGCCTCCATGGCTCATGTTGAGCAGATCCGCAAGGATATTCGGTAAGCTACTTCGCTGCAAAATTTGTGAAACCTTTGCCGCTGACATGATTCTCAGTGAATTCAAGTCTGCCAATGGTCTCGACAAGGTCATTGTTCAGTGGACGGCCAATACGGAGCGTTATGCCGACATCCTGGAGGGCGTCAACGACACTGCCGACAACCTGATGAAGGCCATTGAGTCTGGTCACGAAGAAGTTGCTCCCTCAACCGTCTTCGCCGTTGCATCCATCCTTGAAAACGTTCCATTCATCAACGGCTCTCCCCAGAACACTTTCGTTCCAGGTGCTATTCAGCTTGCAGAGAAGCACGGTGCTTTCATTGGTGGCGATGACTTCAAGTCTGGGCAGACCAAGATGAAATCTGCCCTCGTTGATTTCATGATCAACGCAGGTATCAAGCTTACTTCCATTGCAAGCTACAATCATCTTGGCAACAACGACGGTATGAACCTGAGCTCGCAGAAGCAATTCCGCTCCAAGGAGATCTCCAAGTCCAACGTCGTTGACGACATGGTTGCTGCCAACAACGTTCTTTACAAGGATGGCGAGCACCCTGATCACTGTGTCGTGATCAAGTACATGCCCGCTGTTGGGGACGACAAGCGCGCTCTTGACGAGTACTATGCCGAGATCTTCTTGGATGGACACCAGACGATTAGTCTGTTCAATGTCTGCGAAGATTCTCTTTTGGCTTCACCTCTAATCATCGATCTGGTGCTTGTCGCTGAGATAATGACCCGTGTCCAATGGAAGGCTCACAGCGCTGGAGAGAATGCTTCTGAATATTCTGGCTTCCACAGTGTTCTCAGCATTCTCAGCTACATGCTCAAGGCCCCTCTCACGCCTGCCGGCACGCCTGTCGTCAATGCTCTTGCCAAGCAGCGCGCTGCTCTCACCAACATTTTCCGCGCCTGCGTCGGTTTGGAGCCTGAGAACGACATGACTCTTGAGCACAAGCTATTCTAGGTCGTACTAGACGATGTGCAAGCTAATGTGAACGCCCAGGAAGCGGCAGTCTGCTGGAGTCTGCAGAAAGATTGGATTTTGATTTGCCTAACTCTATACGCTCCTTACACTACGTAAACACAATAAAGATTTTTCAATCAATCTGATGTCTCCATGATTTTGCAACATTGACCACTATGAGAGCGGGCCTGCTAAAGGAAGGCGCGGTGCTCCTTCCATCTCAACCTCACTCGTCACCCTCACTTACCTCACCACTACCACTAATACCATGCAACACCCTGCTATGCCTGCAACGCCATCTATTCAGTCTTATTTCAAGTCTTCGCCGACCAAGAACAGCGATGGCTTCACCGCTGACGAGGTGCAGTCGATCCTGCAGCCTGCAGGTACATCTGTACTTACCACATGGACTGTGTGTATAAGCGGTCGACTCTCATACCGCATAAACTGACCACAATAGCCCGTTCTGGATTATGAAGAAGCTGATCTGGGCTCCCTCGAGCCTGGGCCACGTAATTTGACGCTCATGGGGCGCGTGGTTAACTTCTACGATGTGGCCAAGCCAAGCAAGCGTCACACATCTGCCCAGGGCTACATCAAGATCATGCTTGCAGATGACACAGGCGTACTCACTGTGAGGCTCTGGTATGCTAACACAGAGTACAAACTGCGTCTTGGGCAGCTCATCACCGTCTGGACGGTGCATGTCTCGAATAGCTCGGAACACAACGCACTTGCTCCTAGCTCTGCGCCACTCTTCACCACCGTCTTCCCCGAAGGCGAGCGGCACTGTCACCTCATGGTGCATGAGAACAGTGACAACGGCACTCAATTCAAGCGACCGTTCAACTGCGAGGACTCTAGAGCGCTGCCGGGCCTCATGACATTAAGAAGCTTCACTGATGGCGGGTACGATGTCGATGAGCCCAAGCTGCTCGTATGTGTGAAGAGTATTGGAGCAAGGAAGCGTTGTGGGCCATCACCTTTCTTTTTTCTATTCCAGTCTTTCCAATTGACTAATAGTTGCGAGCAGACATCAATCGCAACGGCACCACGTCCGAACTGCTTACACTAGGCATCTTCGACCACACAGCTGATGCATCACTGACCCTCTACTCTGGGCTCTGTGATTCTGCATCTTCCCTCCAGCCTTCCAAGACCGTCTTGCTGATCTCCAACCCAGGCTGGCGCATTGAGAAGACCGCTAAACTGTCGCTGAATGCCAACACTCGTGTCGACATCGATCCAGACGTAGGCGACGCTCGTCGACTTCGCACACTTGCGCAACGGTTAACAAAGAAAGAGCACGTCAACCCGGCGTTCCCTGCTATCGAGGTAAATTCTTTCGAAGAGAGCCCTGTTCGTGCGTTGTACAGCTTCGCCGAAATCGACAGTTTTGCGCGGGTGAATCCACGGGAGGAGCTCATTGGCTACATGTCCTGTATAATCACTTCGCTCAACATCGTTGTGCCATACAAGCGAAACATGCTGTTGAGCGCCCAGTGCTGTGGGGTTGGGCTCTTCGCGAATGCGATCAGAACGACATGCAAGCAATGCGAGAAAGACGTTGAACTGAGGATCAATCCGAGGATCGTGCGTATCCAGCCTATTCCCATCTGAATATTTCTTTGTCTCACTACCACAACCCTTTGCTACATAAGAATGTGACTGGAACTGACTCTTCATGTCCAGCTTGGTGCAGTTCTTGATGAAACCGGACAAATCAGCAGCGGCAAACTCGTTTTATCGGATCGCGCGTGGGGAGAGCTCCTGGGTCGCACAAATTCGCAACTCATCACCACCGATGTAGATGTGCTGCAATACCTGGAGCAGCGGCTGTTATTTCTACGAGTCACGATGGGATTTGCACTGAAGCTGGATGACGAGATCGGAAGACTTGCTGTTTGGTGCGTGAAGAACTGAGGTTCACTACGGGGCAGTCTAACACGACGACAACCACGTCTCGCATCATGCCGACTTGGCGCGAAAGGTTCGTTGCTGAGCTGTAGGGAAGACCCAGTCCCACTGCTAAGCGTTGGTCAGCAGGCTATATATGCCAGAGGACCCTCATTGCCCTGGCGATGCATCACACGTGTGTTGAAAGTTTTACAGGGCGCGGATAATCTGGCAAAATGTCCGGCATTTCCGAGCAACTGCTATCGCAATGAGGCTGACTGAAGCAGCGATGCATCTCCGTTTCGGCCGCGGCGCCGACACCGCGGCATGATAGACGGAACAATTCTCTCGTGTTGAAACAAATGCTTTTGGTACGGGGCCTGTTAGAACGGACTGGATCGTGTGTGTAAGGGAATGGTCAATTTGTGTGTCTGAACATGTTATCGGCGCTGAAATGGTCGGCTTCGGCGTTTGGTTGAACCAGGCGCCATGACTGATGACGGTAATGAATTAGCCACAGACAGCCAGGACAACAGACAAGACAAACAATAACGACCTGGAGGCACACAGCGTGTTATGAATACAGACCGTCTAGATTGACCGCTTCTTCAGCAGACGCGGACAGCTGCGGCGACGCTTTGATACATGGTGGACTCGACAAAGCTTTCGCTGAAAAGCATCCACCGGCATGACGCAGTCTGAGTGGGTCGCAAAGGCCGTAACCATGAGGCAAGCAAGCGTGGCGCGCATGCGCTTGACATCCCACGTCTAGCGCCCCTCCAACATTTCAAAACCCAACCCCAAAGCCGGGCGCTTCAACTCTTCACTCTTGTTCCATTGTCAATCACATTCAAGATGACTTACAGCAAGACAGACTCGCTCGCCATCAACACGATCCGCACCCTGGCCGTACGTAAAGCCCTGTTTTGCTCCGACAACGCTGATGGCTACCCCGCCATGGCATACTTTCTTCCCAACAACATCACGATGTTGGTGACTGCAAAGCTGTGAGGCCCAATGGCTGACAACAACCGGTGTATAGGTCGATGCCACTGCGCAGGCTAACTCGGGTCACCCGGGTGCCCCTATGGGCATGGCCCCGGTTGCCCACGTCCTGTTCAACAAGTTCATGAAGTTTAACCCCAAGAACCCCGAGTGGTTGAACCGCGACCGATTCGTCCTCTCGTATGTGTTCCTGAGCTAGTAAACTGTGCCTATGGCTTTCATGGCCTTGCGCAGCTCTTCCACGATGCTCCGCCATCATTTGAATGCAAACCACTGACCCCGCGCGCAGCAACGGTCACGGCTGCATGCTTCAGTATGCACTGCTGCACCTGTTCGGCTACAAGATCAGCATTGACGACCTGAAGAACTTCCGCGTAAGCAGCTTTGACAGACAGTGCCTGTAGAATGGGACTGACAATCATAGCAAATTGACTCCATTACCCCTGGTCACCCCGAGTCTCACGATACCCCCGGCATTGAGGTCACTACTGGTCCTCTCGGCCAGGGTTTCGCCAACGCTGTCGGTCTTGCCATCGCTGAGAGGCACACCGCCGCCGTTTTCAACAAGCCCGGGTACGAGCTGGTCAACAACTACACATACGCCTTCTTCGGTGATGGCTGTGCTATGGAGGGTATTGCCTCGGAGGCTGCTTCAATGGCTGGCCACTTGCAGCTCGGCAACCTCATCATGGTCTACGACGACAACCACATTTCCATTGGTAAGTTATGATACGCTGCGTTGCAAGCTTGGAGTGCTAACGTATACTCCAGACGGTGACACCAAGTGCGCTTTCACTGAGGATGTCATGAAGCGATTTGAGGCCTACGGCTGGCACACCCAGCACGTCGAGGACGGTGACTCCGACCTTGAGGGCATCGAGGCTGCTATTAAGAAGGCCCAGGAGGTCAAGGACAAGCCTTCCGTCATCAAGCTGACCACCACCATTGGTTTCGGCTCCAAGCTCCAGGGTACTGGTGGTGTCCACGGGAACCCCCTGAAGCCTGACGACATCAAGAGTGTCAAGGAGAAGTTCGGTTTCGACCCCGAGAAGACATTCGTCGTTCCCCAGGAGGTCTACGACATGTACCACAAGCACGCCGCTGAGGGTGCCGCCGCTGAGCAGGAGTGGAACCAGCTCCTCGAGAAGTACGGCAAGGAGCACCAGGATCTGTACAAGGACCTCGTCCGCCGTCAGACCCGCAACCTCCCCGAAGGCTGGGAGAAGAGCCTCCCCACATACAAGCCCACCGACTCCGCCATCGCGTCCAGGAAGCTGTCCGAATCTGTTCTTGAGGCTATCCACAGCGTCGTTCCTGAGCTCATCTCAGGTTCTGCTGACTTGACTGGCTCCAACAACACCCGATGGAAGAACGCCGTTGACTTCCAGCCCCCTAACCTTGGCATTGGAGAGTGGTCCGGCCGTTACATGAGGTACGGTGTCCGTGAGCACGCCATGGCCGCCGTCATGAACGGTCTGTCTGCCTACGGTACCATCATCCCCGCTGGTGGTACTTTCCTTAACTTCGTCTCGTACGCTGCCGGTGCCGTCCGCCTTTCCGCTCTCTCCCACCAGCGTCTGATCCACGTCGCTACCCACGACTCCATCGGTCTTGGCGAGGACGGTGCGACTCACCAGCCTATCGAGACTCTTGCTCACTTCCGCGCCCTGCCCAACTGCATGGTTTGGCGTCCCGCTGACGGCAACGAGACCTCCGCTGCCTACTACATGGCCCTCACCTCCAAGGGCACCCCCTCCATCCTTGCCCTCACCCGTCAGAACCTGCCCCAGCTTGAGGGCTCTACACTCGAGAACGGTATCAAGGGTGGATACGTTGCTCTTGAGAAGGAGGGTGCTGATGTCACACTCGTCTCTACCGGTTCCGAGGTTTCTCTCTGCCTTGAGGCCGTCAAGACCCTCGAGGAGCAGGGCATCAAGGCTCGTGTCGTCTCTCTGCCCTGCTGGGAGGTATTCGATGCTCAGGACAAGGAGTACAAGCTCTCCGTCATCCCCGATGGCATCCCTACCATGTCCGTCGAGGTCATGTCCACACTCGGTTGGGAGAAGTACTCGCACGAGCAGTTCGGTCTTAACAGGTTCGGTGCCTCCGGCCCTTACAAGGACGTCTACAAGGTAAGCTCAAACCCCACAAACGTGATGGGGTGATTTTGATCACTAACACCCACCGCAGAAGTTCGAGTTCACCCCTGAGGGTGTCGCCAAGCGCGCGAAGCTTACCGTTGAGTTCTACAAGGACGTCAAGCCTCTTCGCTCGCCCGTTAACCGTGCTTTCCAGCAGCTCATCTAAGCGTTTGCGCAAGCTGTTAGCGTTGTTGAGATTTGGCGTTTGGCTTCGATGACGCATGAGAAACGACCGGTTTGCGATTACATAGTTCACACGATGAAAACTAGGACGCCCCCGGATGTATAGAATTGATTCCCACTTCATAAGTAACACAAGTTCCTTACATGCTCTAAGCTGCAGTGACCTATGGAGATGGTTTTTGCGTCGTAACACGTGGCAGAAGGATTCGGACAATGGTGGAATTAGCTGAATGGCACATCGCAAACCAGAGCGTAGACTGTAGAGCGAAGGCCAGATGTGATGTTGTCTACGAATATATATCACATTGCCAGTGAGGACTGTCATGTGATTAGAAAGCCTCCTTGGCCAAGTGGTAAGGCGTCGCACTTGTAATGCGAAGATCGCTCGTTCGATTCGGGTAGGTGGCAAGATCTACTTTTTGCTCATGCCTAATTCTGTCTCTGTGTAAGCCGCACGATGTCATCCATTAAGATGAGAGTCAGGCTTGTTCTTGCTCTTGATTGTGGCTATTATGATTGATGGTATTGGTTGCTTTGTCAATACGCAGGAACTGCGAAGTGTAGTGCTATCTTATTCTTTTTCTTGTCTTTCGACTGTGTAAAGGTAATCTACACACAACGTTGGTCTGGCGATAGATGCCACTTGTCACTGTACAATACATAAGCACTCGTGTTTGATCACTAAGGTAGCTACGCTACTGTAGCTAACAGTGACTAAGGGACGGTGCTGCCTCACGTCTACCATGCACAGGCTACGATCAATTCTTCGATAATATCTTACCTTGGGTAGTGAGCTGCCCTTGATCATGTGAATTGCTCATATTGACCGGTCCATGCATATAGCCGAGTCAGGCAACGTCGAGATTGCATTCCTCAAGTACCAAAATCCAGGTCCACGGGACCATTCCGAGCGGGCTAACCGCTCCGTTGAGTGCTTGATCTTTCCAAAGACTCCCTTCCTTCACAGGTAGTTTACACAATTGCAATGATGATAACGAATATCCAGATGCTACATTGATGGTCGGGCCCTGCTTGCTCGACGGCGCATAATCTGAGGTGAATGGGCAGCATGACAACGCGGTACCGACTGAAATGAGAAGTATAAGATATGCCAAATAACCACCAAAGCAATAACCCTTATCGTACCACCCACCTACTCTCTCCCTCTGTGCCAGATCGGTCCTTCTCGCTGGCCTCATTACGCGGCGGCACCGCCATACTCCCGAGTCCTCAACACCTCGTAAACACAACCCTCACCACTCCCATCACAAATACCCGACTCTAAGCATCGCCAGTGGACACAGCATGAACACCTCGACCGCGTCGCTCGTCAGCAGCAACAGCGATAGCAGCAGCAGTGCTGATAAAAACGACGACATCCACCATTCTTCTTCGTTAAAGTTAAACCCACCTACTCCCAAACTGCGCATCCCCAAACCAAGAATCCACATGCCCTGGCCACGGAAAAGGTCGTTTATTAAACTGCCAAAAGACGCAGAGCAATTGGATGCCACACCACTCTATTTCAATCCCGACGTCAACACTTATTGCGACGGCCGTGTCGAGATCGATGTTGGTGTTGATGTCGATGTCGATGTCGATGCCGATACAACCCCCATTCAGCCCCGCACTCCGCGCCATCTCAACAAGATAGAAAGAGAAGTGCGCGTCAGAGAGGCAAAAGTGGGGAAGCGGGAGGATGATGTACGCACGAGGGAGAAGAAGGTCTGGGAGGGGCTGAAGGAGGTGGCGAGGGGGAAGGTGCATGTTGCGGTTCTGGAGGCGAGGGTTAGGGAGTTGGAAGGGACTGTTGGTGGTGGTGGGAAGAGGAGGGGCGATGGAAAAGCGGGGTGTGAGAGGGGGACGAGACAGTGGTGGGTGAAGGGGTGGTGGAGTTTAAGCGATGGGAATGGTCGGGGTTCGTGACGTCGAGTTTGACTGGAGGGAGAAGGACTTTGAACAAAAGAGGAGACTAGTTCCCTACGATACAGAGAAGATGTACTGTGATTGTGTTCACAATTAGTATAGTACAGCACCAGCGCCTGAACAACCATGTCGCTGACCGTGCATTGTGCCAATGTTCGTCCGCTTACAACCCAACTTCAGCAATCGCCTATCCCCTCAGGCCAAGCAAGAAGCTGCCGCCTGTCTTCCCGCCATCAGCTCCCGCACCGCCACCAGGCAGGTACGAGACGTTGGGATTCCTGGCCAACATCTGGGCAATGTCCTTCTGTGTCTCGATTCTTCGGATCATGATCAGGCCATCACCGCTCTTCGCGACCGCTTTGGAAATGGTGTCGGCAGCCTCGGCTTCACCCTCAGCCCGGATGACGTTGGCCTGCCTCTCCTGCTCGGCCTTCTCGACGATGAAGCGCGCGCGCTCGGCCTCCTGCTGGGCAATCTGCTTCTCCTCGACGGCCTTGGTGAACTCTTTGCCGAAGGTCATGTGTGTAATAGAAACGTCCTCGAGGGCAATGTTGAACTCGTTGGCGCGCTTGAGCAGGTCGGCGCGGATCCTGTTGGAGACTGCTTCACGCTGGGTGATGAGCTCGGCGGCGTCGAACTGCGCGACGATGGCTTTGAGGACTTCGTTACCGATCGAGGGGAGGACACGCTCGTCGTAGTCTTGGCCGAGGTTCTGGAGGCGTTAGTTTGACTCTCTCGTGCTTTCTTCTCGGCGGCGACGCTATAGCTGCCGCGGGGGTTTTGGTATGTGTGTACGCACCTGGTAGATCTTAGGCAGCTGCTTGACTTCCGGGCGATGCAGGACCCTCAGCGTCAGAGTAACCATCTGCAGGTCCTTGGATCCAGTGGTGGTGCTGATGTTCCTCGGCCGTGTGCGGACATCGAAGACAATGGCGCGCTGCAGCCAGGGGACCAGAAAATGTGTGCCCTCGTTGACGACCTGTTCCTTCACTCCGGACAGACGGTCGAAGATGACGGCGCGTGTGCCACCCTTGACGTCGTAGATGGACGACTGTGCGAGAGAGACGGCGACGGCGCCGGGGACTACCCAGCGGAATATCGAGCTTGGAAGGGCGGCCATGGCGATGTGTAGGGGCGGGTGGGTGTGTTGGGGTTGCGGCGAGTCGATGGCGTTGATGTTCGAGAAATGGAAAGTGAGAGGAGCTGTCATCGAACACGCACAGACCGCCCTCGGAGTCGCCGCCCACCACCACCGACCATGCATGATGCATCAACCTGGACGAAGACATCAACCTGTATGAAGACATCAACCCGGGCGAAGACATCGGCACCAGCATGCAGTACTACAGCTGTCTTCCACTGCAGACACGGTATATGGGATCAACGCAGCCACGATTAGGCATGGGCCTTGGAAATACGCGGTCAAAGGAAGAGTCGCAGATATGCATTGGGTTGATGCTCCGCTAAATGTAGGTATGAACATGTCTGATCGCAAGTAATGATCAAAAAAGAAGAATGTACCAAGTATGCATCCCAGCCAGAGCGTTTCGAATATGCAATCAATCACCAATCACTCGAGTCCCATCGCTCACGCCTTGGTCGCCTCCTGCGCTATGAATCCCTTGTGCTCGTTGTGCGCCTTGTACCAGTAACTGTCCTCCTTCTTGGGCTGGAGCTCGGGAGACAGCTTTTCCAGGATGACAGCGAGCAGCTTGTCTCGTCCCGCCTCGTTGTCTGCGTCACGGTTCCAAACAGCAATCTGCACCGCATTCCAGCGGACAGAGTAGGAAAGACCGCAGATGTCGTCGTTGAACGCTGCACACTGTTAGCAAAACATCGCGCACATACCCATGGACAACTCACCAGCACGCTTCGTCTCAACGGCACCTTGCAGAACGTCGCCAACAGCAAGCAGACAAAGCTCGTGCCAGAACTGTGGCGCAACTTCCTTGCTGACCTTGAAGTACCACGCCCCACCCCGCGTGTTGCGCGGATCCTCCCACACTGGCTTGATACCCATGTGAAAGAGATGAATTGAGTCTCGCAGTTTCAGGTTCTCGACTGGGATATTGTTGAAGTGCTGGTAGAACTCCTTGATGCTGATGATCTGCTCGCCAAGAGGCTTCGGCCGTGATGCGTACTCTTCCGGCTGTGCTGTCTTGTCCTTGGGACCACTTTGCTGTCCCTTCTCCGCCCAGAACATCCATCGGAAGCGGAACTCAGGAACACGGACGGACTTGAAGATGGAATTCAGCATCGCAGATCCGCGCGCTGGTGAGGCTGTTGCAGATTGCTCGGAAGCTGATGCCGGGGGCAAGTTGGAGGTGCTGAGCACCGGGAAGCGGCCGGCCATTGTGGAAGTGGAAGGTGAGGCACGAACGTTGAGAGCAATAATCTGAAGCTTGTTGAAGTCTGCGCGAGCGGCAAAAATCCGTTTGCAGTTGGCAATAGCAAGGTCGTTTTTGATGTCACTGGTGGTCTTGATAGTTCGAGTGCGGGGTTGAAGAGTTGCAACGTCCCGAGCAGCGGAGGATCTGAGAAGATCAAGAATACGTTGCAAGCCAACTTTGATATCCGGTTTGGATGTGTTGAGTGAGGAATCGAGGTGGAGAAGCTTGTCATGGTTAGCGTTGTGAGCTGCAGATGCTCTAAGCATGCCAGTAAGACGAGAAGCTTCAGACATGACGACGATTTTGTAAAGAAGCTGCGGAATTGGAGAAGTTGTATAGTGGTAGAAGAAGGCAGGTCAGATGACGAGCGAGGAGTCGCCGCAGGGGGTGAAGTACGTGAATGCCCCAGCCTCCGGGTTTTGCGCTGGCGACGATAGCAACGTTTACAGTAGCAAAGGTTGCTATTGTAGCCGATACTCTCAAGGGGGCTGGATGTGACATCTGGTGAAAGTGAATGCCAGCGATGGGCGGTGACGAGTGCGGAAGCGACACATCCGTAGTGAATGTGACAAACGCACAATGGTGACAGGCCGAATTTGAGCCAAGGACGCTGTAATGCCGTGTTTCGGTAGGCGTAGGATAGTGTCGAAAAGATGGCCGTCGTAGGTGCCAAGCGTTGATATCAGGCGAGAATGGAAGGCGCCAGGTGGAGAGGCTCAGGAGCGGTGGAGACGCAGGATTGGTAGCCGAAGGATAAAAGGCCGAACAGGAGACACAGACGAAGAAACTGAGAAGAAAAGACGGTGCTGCGAACAAGATGGTACGTACCGGATCACGCTGATATCACGTTGTCTGTTCTCTACCACAGCCTGGTTGACGGCTTGTATACCCCGCAGAAGGTCCTGAAGTAGCACAGCAAAGAGCACCTGGACACTCGAGGGGATGGGAGGGGGAGAGTTGGCAGCACGTCAATGAAGAGGTGAGGTGTGATGAGACTTGGCCAGCTGCACTTCTATTAGTAGCATCTGTCCATTGAACAAGTCAGCAACGGAAGCTGCAGCCGCCCGTTCTGGCGTTTCAGTGCTCCGTTTCAACCCCTGCGGACACCAACAAGAGGCCACGCCACGCCTGAGGCCCGCACGGCGGCGCAGGCCCAACCACTACGAATAATGGCGTCGCCCTTGGCGAAGACCATGACGGCTGCGGGCCGCCCATTGGGCCTGTCAGACTGCTTGGACCTCCCTTCACGGATTGTCCAAGATGCTGGCTTTGGATCATCGAGTCTGCCTTCCAGGCGCGTGCGGAAGTGCGTATTTCCATGTGACGTCGCGGGTTGCATTGGCTCGCACCTGAGACCCCCGCGGCCTAATTCGCCCGCTTCCCCCAAATAATTCGACAAGTCCTGCCAGCTCTCCCACCAAAGCCCGAGACATTCCGGGAACTACCAGCTCCGCAGAACCACTGTGCTACCCGTCGCACACTTTGATACCGTCTCACAGCCACTGCTACCATGGCCTCCCCTGCTACTCCGCAGCTCGCCGACCGTCGTAAGCGTGCCAAAGTCTCTCCCGAGAACAGCTCCGAGCCTTCACTTTCCCGCCAGAAGGGCTCCACGACCAAACCCCAGACTGCGCCTGCCGAATCCACCGATGCAAGTGACTTGAACTCGGGCGACGAGAGCAGTGAGCTGTCTGAGTCGAGCGAAGAGCCCAGCGACCTGAGCTCCAGCGAGGATGAAGACGAGAATGCTCACGTGGACGTCGAGACACCGAAAGAGCCAGAGGTTGTCAATCTGAGGGCAAACAGAGGAAAGAAACCTACATACAAGCTGGACCAAGAGGAATTCGGTCCAGACATCAGGACCTTCTTGAAAGATTTCTTGCCCCAGCTGAAGGCTGCAAACGAGGAGCTCGAGGCGCAACGCAAGGAAGGCACCCTGAAGAAGCGGGAGATCGACACTGTCGACGCAGAGGAAGATGAACAATACATCGAGATGGTATGTGTCTTCGCATACAGCAGAACAGTCAACGTATGCTGACCATAATGTAGAATCTCGGTCTTGGCGTGCTGAAGATGAAAGATGCAGACAACAGCTCAGACAGTAGCAGCGACAGCGACAACGACAGCGACAGCGAAATGGACGACGCCGAAGACATCGCAAAGGAGAAGGACGTGCTTGGCAAGCTCATGGGACAAGAGAAGACGAAGGAGGCTGCTGGCATTCAGGAGGTCAATGAAAAGCAAGGTTCATGAGGCCGTCATTGCATTCATTCGTCAGCTACCTGGCATGCACCGCTCCCTAGCGAGGACATGATACTATCTACGATCACTTCTCTCCGACGTGTCCAAGGCCACCTTTCGCCCACGTAGCGTCGGCATTCGGGTGGATGTCTGGAACCTCGATGTATTCACGCACCTCCTTCTTACGCTTGTGGTCAGTTCCGAATCGCCTGTCCCGGTCCTCGACAATCTTCTCGAAGTTGGGCATCTGGTCAGCCGATGTGTAACTCGTCATAAGCTGCGGCGGACCCAGTGGTAGCTTATCTCCTCTATCAGTCTGCCAGAGATGGTAGATCTTGCCGTAAAGATGAACAACCTCTTCCATCTCCTTGTTCTCGGCAACCTCCCAAGCAGCTTCTGGGACGGCCTTAGGCTTCGGCATAATCAGCATTCCGGACTTGACCTCGAACACGTGCGAATGCCACAGCTTTTGCTCTTCTTCATCTAAAGTCTCGTACAGATGCGGCTTGATCATGTATTCTGTAATGCGATGAGCAAGAGTCGTTTGGTCACACAACAAGGGAACCTGAAGACCTACCGATACCAATAATTCGTGCTGGCTGCACAGGCGAATCGTACAAGATGCACTGCCTCACATCCTCGTTTAGATGAGCGCAGTAGTGGTTTGCCTCGACCGCATCTCGCTTGGGATCGTGAGCGTATGCATGGAAGGCGTTCAGATGTGCGCATATCCTCTGCACTGGCTCGAAGTTCTGTGACTCGTTAGTATCAAGTAGTTGAAACAAGCGAGCATCAATACTTGAACGGCACCGGCACCGGTCTCTAGAGTCTTGTTCAACAAGCTCTCCGGCTCGCCAGCTGTCTTGTTGGTAACTGGAAGCGAATCCATGTTGTGGCAGGTTCTGTCCGACATGTGCGTTCTTCCAGGTTCTTTGTTTGGTAAGGACCTGAAGTCAACGGCGCTCTGTCGTTGTTCTGTTCGAATTCGAGAAGATCAGTTGATAATTATGGACCTGGATTGACGTCATCATGACTTGCGATTGGTCAACGCACCACAACGCGGTAACAAGATCCGAGTCACAGTAAGATTACTAGACACCGGTTAAGACACCGCGTAAGACGCCGTTCTGCAGCCTGCGGTATGGTAAAGAGCTGCTCCTAGTCAGCAAAAGAGCAGAGAACACTGAACTAGCACCTTAACAAAAGAATTAATCAGAATAAAAGATGTTAAAATTCAAGGTTCTATACCGAACACATCGCTACCTTGCAAAGGACTGTTCAAGTGACCCTCCATCTTACATATCCATCTTCTACAACACCGCCTACGTTTATCGATCACAACGAACTACCTAGCCCTTCATCTCTAACCATCCTCGTCTGCCTACATCTCCGACATATCCCCGCTACACGCTCTTCCTTATCAAAGCTATACCTGGGACATCTCCGGGTGTTCAAATTCGGATGATACACGTTGCAGCTGAACCATCGGTAGTTGGTTGCTCCAGTGACGAAGTGATTGCATTGCGTATAGTAGTCGCCTCGTTCTGTGCACATTGGCTTTGTGGTGTTGTTTTTGTCCAGATGGGGTCTAATTAGGTAGGTCTAGGTGATCTTTGCTTGTACGTTTCAGGTGCTGGGTTTTGCGAGTTGTAGGGTGACTGGTTAAGAGTGGTGGTTCTGTCAATATGCGATTGTGAAGTGTGCTGCGTGTAGTGTTGTATTAATCAATCGTCTTCTTCCGTAATCATTGCTGTTCTTGAATACCCAGCAATTCACTCTACAGCCTATGGCTATCGCTGTTGTCTCGCAGAACGGGCTGTAAACTGTTTTGCATCTGCAGAGTTCTAGTCTCGTCTACATTCCTTCTAATCACCACCGAGCCCCCTTCAGAATGACAACACTATCCTCCCGTTACCTTACTCGCAATCTTTGTCTCGACAAACATCTGTAACACCTCATCCCTTCACCTCCTCCTCCCTCTCTACCTCCCCCACCAACACTTCAGGCGAAGGCTGCTCGCCTAACAGAGGATGTCTCCCGCACTTCCCGCCTTCATGCCGAACTGTCCGAATCGCGTTCAGGTGTCCGTTACAGATATTTTGTTGTCGTTTGTGGTAGTGCTGACAGCGTGTGATGCTTTTTGGTACGAAGGTGCTTACGCAGCCGCACCGCGTGTAGCGGCTTGCACTGATGCCGCACATTGTGTTTCCTTTTGCAGGTGCGATGAGACTGAGAGTATATGATTGATGTAACGAAGACTCCTGTGGAAAGCAAGGATCTTCCTCTGCTGCTGTTGCTTGCTGCTGTAGCACCTCTATAAGGGCGGTCTGAGCAAGGTGTTGCTCAATGACAGTGACAAGAAGTTACTACGCGGTGGAATGCTGGGTGTTGGATGAGATGGTATGACGGGCTTGACTTGGTTGGCTCTACACTATTAGCGACAAACGCTATATGTACACACGTTGTCGCTGAGGTGCTGAGGATGCTGTCAAGCAAACGACAACTTCTTTGCGTGTCGTAGCGTTGAAAAACACATTACAACATTGACGCCTATGCAAGAGAAGACAATGACCACCACCATGGCATGTGTTTAGTCGTTGGTGTGATTCCACAGTTAAGAGCCACCGTGCTCCTTTGTTATGCGTGCCAATGTTGAAGAGCGACAAAAATTAACAAAGACCAGAAATACGCGAGTGGAAAGCGATTCGTGTATGGGCTATTGACCGACTGCTTGCGCACACTGTTTGCGCCAGCGCGCTTTACTTAAGGCAAGCTGGTTGTGTATCTCTGTTAGCAAGCATTTCGACTACTGTGTAAGGAATGCATCACCAGGTCAAGAACTTTGCTCAAGAAAACCTCACTACAAACAACCGAAACATACGGGAGACAAACAACTGTGGAAAAAAATCTCGAAATCGTCTTTTTTCGGAAGTGCGCATGAGCTGCTTCTTTGCAGCGCAACTTCGACAAACCCCTAGGCCTTCTCAAACTACTGCCCACTGTTGTTGGGTTTCTTACGCTCGCTGTGTATGTATTCTGGAAACAACGCATACGAGCCGTTCAGAGACCCCAGAAAACGTACCATTCTATTGGCAAACCACTGCTGTGACTCCAAAGCAGACAGGATATGATCTGAGTCTGGGACCAGGCTTGATATCGGGCTCACGAGATTGACTGGACACGCTTGAATCCACTTTTGAAGCAGTGCTTCCTTGTCCACCGTGGGAGGAACCATCTCATCCTTCTCTGAGGGTAAAATCAGTGTTGGCTTGTTCATTCTACTGAACTTTGCAACCAGCGCAGATTCAGACAAGTCGGAAGAGAAGTAGTCGTCATCGCCACTATCCTTTGTCAGTTGGAAGAGGAACGCACTGCTCGATCAACGCACCCTTCTGATATTAGAGAATGCCAACGGTACACTGATACTGGCGAATCAAATATATTGGGGATAAGATCTTTCGGCATGATCCCGTTCTTACTGCCTCGAGCAATCTCATCTTCGGCAAATTTGAGCGTGAGTTTGTAGAAATCCGACGACATCAACATGCTGGCCGTCTCTCGATCGGAAGTAGGCGCCTGCAATACATAGGCATCAACTTCAGGAACATTGTATTTGGAGACGTTCATGTACTCCATGCAACCCTGACAGCCTAGACGCACACGTTAACCATGCTCAGTAAGTGTCACATCACACGTAGCCGTACCAGTGGATGAGCCCAATAACACAACTTTTCTCCTGCCGAGCTCCCTGAGATATCTGACCAGTGCAGCAATATCCTCTACGTCGTTTGCGAGACTCGAATAACCAAATCCAGTGAACGAGCTGCGCATACGAAACTCCCAGACCGAATACCCCAGCTCGGCGTCATGGAGAGTCTGGAAAACGGTGTTCAAGAGAGCCAAAGCTGTATGTGGCCCACTTGTGAGCCCTCCTATGAAGACAAGCGCATTGCGTGATGAACTATCGCCACGCTCGTATGCGCATGCGTTAGGTGTTGGAGAGGTGAAGGGGTGTACTGTTACTGAGAATGGACGAGGCGAGATCATGCTGAGAGTGTTGCTCATCTAGCTGTAGAGGATTTGATGACTGCTTTGACATTTCTTGCCTGGTGAGCACAATTTATGGGGTTTGCACGTCTGATTATTGCGGTTACCAGATCAGGCAGTCCATCGTTGCCAAGAACTAGTCATCCTTCAGTAGCTAGCATCTTCGTACGTGAGATTCTTTGATTGGTGCATTAGCGAACACTTTTACTAGCGAAAATATATGTGCGTTGAGATTCTTCAATGGTACGTGGAGGTTCGTTCTCTAAAACCCTGTCATCAACAATCTTATCAATCCAAAATCGGCTTGCCCGCGCGCATGCCCAAGCATTGGCACCGTCAATGTACATTTCCACGCGAGTGATTCGTACAAAGCCACGCGTCTGCTTGGGGATGTCACAGTTTCGGTTTGTGTTGATACTGATCACTGAAACCCACATTGTATCGAACGGCACTTCACGCCTTGGCAAACAGCACCTTCCGGGCATGTCATGCGGCTTCGAGCAATATGCCAGGGAAAACAAGCCCTTGTCACACGCTGTCAAACGTGATGGGTTGAGGCAGAAGGTAGAGGTGTTGGAGACAAAGTGGGCTCTGGTGCAGATCGCCAAGGTACGATTTACGTCGCTTCGTCTGGGGTTTCGGGAAGTCCACCCCACTTATCGATGCTACGGGACTATACATACCCTTAAGGCCGTTAGGACGTGATGACGCTGATTTCGCCCCTTTCTCGCAGAGCTGGTCTCTTCATTCTCCCCTCTTTTAGACTCCGAAACACGCTCCTCTGTACTTTGTAATACCGAGTCTGCTGGCAGGCTTTTTTCCATCGACTCTTTTGTCACTTACATTCCGATTATTGAATCCGGAAAAAGATGGGGTTAGGGGTACTGGACGATCGCCAAATGGCTGCTCCTCCGGGAACATCCACTCTTGGTGCATCAGCAGCTGCTGGTACGTAACAACGCATCATCTTGGAAAGTAACAACAGCTAAGAAATAATTGCTGTGTAGAAGATCCTGCAATCGACACTGTTGGAATGAAGCGCGATGGCGATATCGTTCTCCAGCCTCAGCCATCCGACAGTCCAAACGATCCATTGAACTGGTCCGCGGTACGAAAGGAAATCATCATGATTATCCTGGCATTCAGCTCTGGCGTTACAACCTCCCTCGGCCCTATGGTCACCCCAGGCCTACCTCTTATTGCTAAGAAGTACAACGTCAGCATAGACATGGTTGCAAGTCTCGTTATTGGATTCCTCGCGTTCTGGATCGGCTTCACAACGTTCTTCACCGCAGCTGGTGCAAACATCTGGGGCAAGAGACCATTTTTTGTGATATCAACCATCTTGCTGTTAGCCACCAACATATGGGGCTACTTTACCACATCATTCGTGTCCCTGGCCGTTATGCGAGTTATCCAAGGTATCGCCTCTGCGCCGCTTGAGACTCTGGTCACATCCACAGTGTCTGACATGTACTTTGTCCATCAGCGAGGCACACGCATCAGCATTTGGGGTTGCATGCTCGCCAGCGGCGTTCTCCTTGGCCAAACCATTGCGGGCGCGATCATCGAGAATATCTCCTTCGAGGCTACATTCGGTATCTCAGCCCTGATTTACATCCCCATACTTCTCGGCATGTATTTCTTCGTTGTAGAAACGGCCTACTACGGCTCCCGTCCTGGCTCTGAGAAAGAGCTTGAGCCTGAAGAAAAAAGCTCGTCTTGGTCCGAGTATGGCGAAGAAAAACAGACATACCGTCAACAACTTGCACTCTTCCGCGGTCGCCTCTCCGCCGAAGCTTTCTGGCAAAACGTGTGGAAGCCCGTCCCACTTATTGCCTATCCAGCCGTGCTTTTTTCTACCGTAGTCTACGGCACGTACTTTACCTGGCTGCTCACCATATCCGTCCTCTCAGTGACCATCTTCTCCGCACCCCCCTATTCTCTCGGACCCGCGCAAGTCGGCCTGACAAACCTGCCTCTCCTTGTCGTAGGCCTCATCGGTTCGCCCCTGTCGGGCTGGGCAGCAGACTTCGTTGCAAAGTTCATGGCGCGCAAGAACAAGGGGGTTTTCGAGCCTGAGTTCCGCCTGACTCTTATGCTCCCTGCTGTCATCTTTGCCACGATTGGTTTCCTCGGCTTCGGTATTAGCGCTCAACGCGGCGCTTCCATCTACCAACTAATTGCTTTCATGTCGATCCACTCTTTCAGCGTGCCTTTCGCGAGTACGGCCAGTTTGACGTATGTCATCGACTGTCATCCACGGGATGCGAACCAGGCGTTCGTCACGATTAATTTTACAAAGGCAGTATTCACATTCGTTGCCACGACATATGCGAATGGCATCATGGCGAGCATTGGGCCGAGCAAGGTGTTTGTGACGATCACGATGATTAATTTGGGTGTTTGCGCCTTGACGATTCCGGCATACGTTTTTGGGAAGAAGTTCAGGGGTCTGGTAGCGAGGAGTTCGTTCGGTCGGAAATTGTCAGGTTGAGTGTCTTGTTTCTGGAAACACAAGTGAAGACGAACCTTGTAACACGGGCGAAAGACGCGGAGTTATGCCGTATTGAGGTATCAATGATGCAGCTTTGTCTTTCGGCCCTTTTGTGCTAATGCCTGAGTTATTGGCGGATCTCATTCCGGTGGGGCGACGATCCTGCGTGGGACTCTTAGTTGGGTTATCGACATATCGATACGAATCACAATTTTGGACAACGGTCTGAAGAATCGTAGATGTTGCGTGTAACCTGTTGGTTTCTGTGCTTGGCGATAAGGCAGGTATGAGCTGAATGGAGAGGACGGCAGCATTGACAAGAAAGTGACATGTCTATGATGATCTATAGACGGTGGAGTTTTGAGAGATTTTGAATTCTTAAGACACCGGCTCACTATCGCTACAAGGTACATACAATTGAGATCGCCAGCGTTCCCACTGTTGTGTAGCGTATGCTGACTTGACCGGTTCTGGTTCCCGTGGCATGTCCGGCATGATATCTAGAGAAACAATGTGAAGACCGCGGCCAGCGCCGATACAAGTATCAAAGGTGTAGTATGAGCAGTGAAACCTGCTGCGCCACCGCTGGCTTGTTGGACTGAGCCTGCAGTCTTACCTTGAGCATCCGAACCTGGTTCATGTCAGTACAAATGTAGACTTTGCGTTGCATTGCTGTGAAAGACTCACCGTCGCCTTTCTGCTGCTGTCGCTGAGTGCAAAAGCTGGTGAGAGTGGTGTTGGATTGCATCTCTTGCAGCTTGACCGAAGCCTCTGCAATTTTCTTCTTCAGCTTCTCAATACCCGTCTCGTTCAGACCCTTCTTCTTCTCGAAAGCAGCTGCAGCAGTATCGTTTCCTGCCAGCGCAGCCAATTTGGCTAACCATTTCATCTGTCTGCACTGCCTGATGCTCTTTCGCTCAGCGTTCACAACGGCACACTCTCCGACAAGTGTGGTGTTAGACTGCAAAGTCTGCAGCTCTGTCGTAGAGTTTGCGGCCTTCGCCTTGATGGCGTCGACTTCGGCGGTGTTGAGCCTGCCCTCTGCGACCCATGCATCCAATTTCGTCTGATTGTTTGCAAGTTCGGAGAGAACATTGAGTTTGCGTATCTTTTTACATGTCTTTTTGAGGATGCGCTCGGGGTTGTTGGAGTCGGTGTCGTTGCCATGATGGCGAGGCTCAAGGGTTGGAAAGTTGACACTAGGCCAGGCGTAGGAAGTCGCAGCGCAAGCAAAGAGAAGCACGAGGAGAAAGCTGAAGGAACGCATAGCTGACGTTGGATATGTTATTAAGAAGAAAAGTTGTTCGGACCTGCCGTGTAGTGAAGATTCTGTTTGGAAGTGGAAGTATCGAGTGTGATGTGTACTGAAGACTGCGGTTTAGATAGGGACAGCCGATATCTCTAAATACTCACACAATGGCGAATGCATAACTGTCTACACCCACGCGGCCTAGCCGTGGTTGAAACTTGACAGAAACGGCTTTTATGCTGCCGACGCTGACGGCGAGAATCGAAACATGAAGCCGGACACCTGCCATCATGCCCTCAAAACGGAGGTCATGGCACCGTGATGCATTAAACAAGCATTGATGCGTTCACAAAGTGGTGAGGTTGTAGGCGCCAGTGGCAAGTCTCTGCGTTCGTTGAGACCCGTCGAACAGTTGGGTCGCAAGAATGTCAGTGTTTCATGTGCCGCTAAGATGGAAGCATTAGTGCGCGCGTCTTGTCCCGTAGACTGTTTTGCCTCCCCGTAGTGCAAAAGCGCGTGGATAACACCTGTCACTCGCTGTCGTCTGTCTCCTCAAACACGTCCTGACAGACAGGCCAAGGCAAGCGTGACCGTGAGATGCAAGCTGCTAGATACTCGCGTTGAAATGAAAAACCTTGAAATCTGGTCGATCAACGTGGATCTGAAATTGGGCTATGTCTGATTTGGAAAAGACCAGCGGCAGACTTCGCCGGCCGAAAGCAGCCCAGACCAGCGTCGAAACGCAGGGCTAATCAATGACTGGCTGCTGGGGACCTTCGCATCGCTCTTCTCCTGGTCTCCTCAGTGCACATCGCGCAACTGGTGCTCGTTGCACGTCTGTGTTCGTTTGTTCCTTCCTCATGTCGGATTCGTTTGTTTGAGTGATGGGATGACGTCAGGGCTTTACTGTACATCTCGGCTTGCCACTGTCACTAATCAGGGCGTTACACATCAGGCGCAAACAACCCCTTAGCAATGGCAACCTTGCAGCGGATTCGCACTGAATATGAGCTGAGCAAGTACGGACATAAATTCTGTGTCTCAGCTGTGTGTTTTTCACTTACACATCGTGTAGATATCTTCAGCTATTTCACGGCGACGAGGCGCTACTTCTCGCTGGGGACGCAGCCCTTCGCGGTTCTCTGAACGACCGCGTCTAGCTCACGATCGAGCGCCTTGGTATTTCAACTCAATCCGGAGATTGAGCTGTGTGCTGACGGTGTCATGCAGCGGTGCACGGGGCGTTTCTGGTACTCAACGACGCCAATCGTCTGTATTTTATTGCAGGTGGCCACAGAGCGGATGCGGACGACAATTCTTCCCGAGTAGAGTTCGATTCTCGAGACGGTGCATGGCTGCACGCAGGAGAGTCAGACCGACCAGCATGGATCTCGTTGTTCCAAGAGGTCGTTGCAATCAATGCATCTCAATCACGTTCAGCAAGCGAAAAGGTATTCAGTATACCATGCTTACAACAGGACCCTCGAACATCCAAGCTTTCAGCAGTTTCAGGGCCAGCGCGATTGTCCTTCTTCGCAGGCGTTCCCATAACTTCACAGAACGCACACAACATCGGTGCCGTCTGTGTTGTCACCCGGACTGAAAGGCCACCATTATCAACGTTCGAAGCTTCTTTTTTGGTTGAAACCGCCCGAAGATGCATGATTCTTCTAGAAATTGCAAGAGAACGTACCTTCCATAACAGATGGTCTGCCGTACAGAAAGAACTAGACATTTTCCTCAGGTCGCGCTCTCTACACGCCCAGATGCTCGAGGAGCCACAGACCCCTGCAGGACGCAAACCCTCGACGCAAGAAGAGAACACTGAGCAAAAGAACGAGCGTGGAGATGAGCGGGTGGATCCTGATAAGTTAGCGATGGATCCGCTTGCAGAACTAGATGACCCGCCAGTTGAAGGGGATGAGTCGAAAAGGTTGATGGATGCCGAAGTCGAGCAAGGTCGTCGTGTTGCTGAACGTGACAATGCCCGAGACGCACGATCGTTGACAGCCAAACGTGGCAAGGACGACGAGCGAGGTTTTCTAAAGGGCGAGACGGCCTATCGAAAGATTTTCAGAAGGGCTGCTGAATGTTTGCACACTGCTCTGAGAACAGACGGAGTTCTGTTCATTGATGGGCTTATCGGATTCCATGGTGACGCGCAACCTGTTGCTGAACCAGAACAAGAGCTCGAACGCGAGATCGCACGCCTGTCAGCACGCCATGATACAGCAGCACAAGCGGGGTCCAATTTAACGACTGATCGGTCCGGACTTCCACCAGATACATTCAATCCACATGATCCTGATCCGCCTGGCACTCATAGCAGACTTTACACTAGCGCCGAGTATTTGAAAGGCGTCTACGTTGAACGACCCGCTGAGGTCCTTGGCATATCTGGTTCCGATCACGTGCTGAACCTTGCGCAAGTATCGGGGTCTACTGTCGGATTACCGGAAATCGATGAGGGCTTTCTCCAAAGACTGATGGATCGTTACCCTAAGGGTGCAGTATGGCATTTTTCCAATTCCAGATTCATGCTTGTCAAGAACGAAACTCTAGTAGAGGTCGATTTGCAAGAGGAGGCTAGCAGGCTTACAGCTACCTTCAAGAACACCAAACAACTAATCTTCAAGCCGCTTACAGATCCTACGTCGCTTAAGCGGTTAGGTGCATGCTTTGCGTGGAGGACTAGATCGACCCCTGTTCTCACAGATGCTGTCGATCTTGGGTCGTTGAAGGCTTTTCTGCATGTCATCGAGTCTGAGGTCGCGCGGTACGATGCAGCATCAGCTGCAAAACAGAAAGAATCCTTTGTATCCTCTGTCAGCCACGAACTGAGTTTGTCGCCCTGGCTCTTAAGAGATCTAACCACTAACACCTTTATAGGGACCCCTCTCCACGGCATTCTCGGCGCCGTTCAACTCCTCGACGAGACCGGACTTGATCCAATGCAAAAGTCGCTTGCCGGGATGATCACCGCTTGCGGGTCAACTCTTCATGAGACGCTTACCAGTGTGCTAAGTTATGCAAAGATAAATCAATTCGAACGACGCCAGCACGAATACCGCCAACGACGCCCGCCTGACTCGGTGTGGGCACTATCGGACAAAAAAGGTCTTGCTTCTGGCCCTGATCGAGGTGTGTAGTAGAACCCTCTTTGGTGTTTGTCTTCAGACTAATGTGATTCGAGACTACGAAGGGTTGTACATCTGCACAAACGTCGCTTTGCTATGCGAGGAGATTCTCGGTGTACTCGAAGCTGGGAAATCTTTTCAAATTGAGCATGGAGGCGAAGTGATAGTGGTGTGCAACATCGAGCACCAAGAGAACTGGAGTTACTACACAGAACCAGGCGCTCTCCGACGAATCGCAGCAAACCTCATCGGAAACGCTTTGAAATATACAAAGAGTGGTTCAGTGACAGTCTCACTAAGTGCAACCAGACTCATTAAGGATACCCATAGAGTCAGCAACGATCTCACTTCAGGGCGCACCCTTACTATCACCATCCGGGACACAGGAAAAGGCATGTCCAAAGAATTCATGGACACCGAACTCTTCCTCCCATTCACGCAAGAAGATTCGACATCGTCTAATGGCGTTGGCCTGGGTATGTCGATTGTGAAAAGCCTTACCTCGCTGCTGGGTGGTGAGATTCATGTTCGAAGCGAGAAAGGCAAGGGAACCGATGTCAACGTCAAAATACCGATGAAAATGTGCAGCTCTCACCATGGGGAAAAGGGAGAACCAGCACTCGAGTTTGAACGCAAACTTCGAATGATCCGCGATCGAAAGCTGTCTGCGGTCATCTATGGCTTTCCCCAATACGTTCGCGATTCTCTTGAAAATTATCTTTGTGATTGGTATGGTTGTACACTTTTAGAGCCAACAGATGACGCCAGACCGGATATTGTCATGGTTGACGAGGGGAATGAGGACGTTGCACAAGCAGTCAAGAAGACCGCCCATACCTACGGCAAGCATGGTGTACTTTTGAGTATAGTGATGGTTCCAAGCAGGCTGGGGAAGGCGATGGACGCAATCGATGGATACATGAAGTGGGAGAGAGTGCCTCGTCCTCTTGGACCTAACAACGTAGCTCAAGGACTGTTGTCTTGCCTTGGCAAGTTGGACGAGCTTCGAAGGCACGGTACAGATGCTACCATTGATCGGCAAGAAGTAGATGAAGAGCCACCATCCCGGAAAGACCCAGCAGATTTACAAGCCTCAAAAGACAGGTTACTAGCTGAAGTGGACATGCCTAGTCTGGAGAAGCTTCAAATACATGAAGCTGCTCAGATCCCGCCCGCATCTTCGAGCTCGTCGGTTTTGTCGCAAGGGCCAGCAAAGCCTTCTACAAGCGAAGAGCAAACAAGCGTAGCGAAACAAGCATCCGACAATTCTGGAATCTACAAAGTGGATTCCAAAACCAACCCCTCGGAAGGTCTTCGCATTCTTGTCGTTGATGACAATGCTCTCAATCTTAAGCTGTTAGGGACTTTCTTTAAGAAGAACGGGTATGGCGACACAAAGCAAGCGACGCATGGCAGAGAAGCAGTTGAAGCGGTGCAGGACTGCAGCGGGGGATTCGACATCATATTCATGGGTGTGTAGACCGTCTGCTAGACTTCCTTCAGCCATGATACAAAGCTAACAAATCAGATCTCTCGATGCCCGTTATGGACGGTTTCGAGGCAACACGGCAGATTCGCAAGATGGAAACAGGGTGTGAGCGCGCTGTCTCCGTCAAAGAATCAGTGATTATAGCCCTGACCGGTCTGGCTAGCCGAGAGGATGAGGAGGAAGCGTTTAACGCTGGTGTCGACATGTTCCTCACAAAACCAGTACAGTTTGCGAAGTTGTCCAAGCTGCTGAATCAATATAAGGAGGGAACTTTGAAAAATCGTAGCCACTCAGAGACGAGTAGCTAAGCTAGAGAGGATGAGGGAAGACTTTACAACGGCTTTGATGTGAACTGTCTAAATTGGTTCATGAGCCTGGACGTGCGATAGATATCAGACACGACCTGCAACGACTCATGTATCCCCTGAGAATTGACATCGTCTCAATGAGCGCCAGGTTTGAAATGTACTGCGCACCAATCTTGCTGGGTTTAGAGAACTTCGAGTTATGTTCTCGAGCTTTGTTCACGAGGGATCGCCCTTCCAAAGGATCGTCCCTAGCAGTTGACATGACAGGGTTGGCGTTGATCGTCTTGCGAAGTACAGCGACAAAACGTGAACAAAGTAACAAGCCCATGAATACTCGTAGCTTTGTGATAGGGGCAGCATATAAGGAACAAATCGGGCTCGCGAGTTTCCTTTCCCGTCAACGACGAAGAACACGAACCCCTCACCAACCCACTCCAAGTGCCAGGTGCGCCTACTCCGTCGCTGCCATCAGCCACCAACGCCGAGCTCGTACTCGTCTTCTTTACCCAAGATCCAGCCAGGTCGTACAGCCAGGGCCGCACTGCAGCAGCTCCGAGGCCCCGCACTTGCAGACCGAGGACGTCCGGGGTCCTCACACCCTCACTCACCCTGCCTCGCCTAAGTCTGCTAGGCTCGCTGGGCTGGCTTCGCGTGATCGCGAGCTGGTGTTCCTGCGTTGCGCGAAATGTGGCGCGCAAGAGGAGAGCTGAAGGAAAGCTTGAGCGCACGACGTGCTCGTAAAGACACACAGACGCCTTTCTATGTTTTTGAACAGTGGAAGAAGCACTGCGCTGCGATAAGAAGGCGCGTTGCGCTGACGTGAACGTGCAAGGCTGGGCTCGTGGTTGGAGTTGCGGGCCGTATGGAAGCAAAGTGGGGCGTGGATCAGACTATCGATTGATGCACGAGGAAGGTGCATTGCAGACGGGTCCTTGCGACATGGATCGTAGGGCTTTTTAGCTGACTGATGGCAACGCTTTCGGAAGCGAAGGCTGGACATGCGATCCTTCGCAGCTGCACGCACATATTCAACATAAGCAGAGTTGGCACAGTCCAACGGAGGCATCAATGAATCGACGATGCACGACCTTGAAAGTGCAATGTGAAGAAACGGTATAGTATTATCAATTATCTCAGTAAACTATCGCATGTGAACATCAACAACACCGAAGTGCTTTTCGTATCCCCTGTGAAACTAGAACAAGCCCAGGCCAATACCTGCGGCTCCAATCAGCCAACCTGCGATGGCTGTTGGTAGTGGTGCGCCACCAGTGTACTCCGAAATGCTCGAGCTAGGACGGGTGCCCGAGGCTGTTCCATCTGAGAACGTGGTTGTTCTAGTGGAAGAACGGACGGAGGAGATTGGTGGAGGAGGTGTTGTTGCAGATGAGGTCTCGATCTCAGCCGTGCTGCTCTCGATTGTGCTGGAGTCCTCTGAAGTGACATCCAAAGTGGACGATGCGGCAGAAGCTGTAGACGAAGACGTCTGGGCTTCTGATGAAGATGAGGGGACAGGAGCTGCAGAAGAGGACGCTGGACCTGCAGAAGAGGACGCTGGACCTGCTGAAGAGTCAGTGGCGCTGCTCGAAGATGGCGCGACACTCGAGGACAGAACAGCAGAACTGCTGGGCGTAGGCGATTGACTGGAAGGCGGCTGCGAGGATTCACTTGGAGACGGCTCCAGAGTGGCGCTGCTCGGCTCCTGGGTCGCACTGCTAGGCTCTGCAGTTTCACTGCTTGACGCTGCCGTCGAACTTGGACTGGAGGAGGGAGTGTTACTTGAGACGGGTTGTTGAGATGACGCTGTGCTCGTGGATTCCGGTGTAGCAGTCGCTTGCGAAGAAACAGGCCCCGAAACCTGAGCTTGGGCGGTGGGCAGGCGACGTGTGACGGTCTCGAGTATCCCAACTGACGACACGATAGTCGTAGGTTGATTTGTCGTAGTGCTCAACTCTGTCGTACCCCCGACGATAGGGTCGCAGGCTCCCTCGCCAATAGGCCTGCCAAGCTGCGCAAGTACGGTTGGCAAAGTATTGAGATAGTTCACAACAGTTGGTGCTACAAGCGATGGGTTTGGAATGTCGGTCTCTGGAAGGATGAGAGGTGCGTAGTTTGTCGGTGAAGGCAAATCCAAGCTAAGCGTTTCGCTAATGCACTGCGATTCGACCGCCTCCACAGAGATATGACTAAACGTTGCATATGCAGCGTATGTTGTTGGCCAAGTCAATGTAACACCCTCGAACGTCCAGGTCAGACTCTGGGTGGGAGCTGGAAGTGACTCCGTACGGATCGTGCTGCTAACGTCGTTTCCAACAGCGTCCGTGAAAATGTCTACGGTGACAAGAGGTAGAGTGGTCGTCGACACCACAACGATTCCAGGATATACTAGGCGGGTTGCTGTGACATCGATCTGGCAGTCGCTCGTGCAAGAGATCGACGTTGGCACAGTGGAGCTTGCGCTGGGTGAGGATGTTACGCCAGGTGTCAATGTCTGAAATACGGTTGTAGGTACAAGCTCGGTAGTGGTGATGAGCACTGAAGAGAGAATGGTCGAAACAATGGTGGAGGCTGGGACCTGCGTGGTAATGACTTGCGTCGATCCTGGCTGCGTCAAAGTGCTGGTGGTGATCTGGCCTGGAAGCGCAATTGTAGACAGGAAGCTCGTTGTGACTGTGCTCGCTGGTAGCGTGATGACCGAAGTTTGGATTGCTCCTGACAGTGTAATGGTGCTTGTGGTTGGAGGAACAACTGTGGTACTCGTAATGGTCGAGAAGATAGTCTCCTGAGGAAGTTGTATAGTAGACAGGAAGCTCGTCGTGACTGTGCTTGCTGGTAGCGTGACGACCGAGGTTTGGATTGCCCCTGACAGTGTAATGGTGCTCGTAATTGGAGGGACGACTGTGGTACTCGTGATTGTTGAGAATACAGTCTCTGGAGGGAGCTGTATAGTCGAGACTTGAGTGGGACCCGGTACAGTTGAGGTAAGAACGGTGGTCGAGGGCGGAAGTACGATGGTCGAAAGAGACGTTGAGACAGAAGTCGACACGCTCACGACAGTAGAAGTCTGTACCAGCGTGCTTGTCACCACAGAAATCTCGACACGCGTAACTTCAAGCGTCTGCACTGAAGTAGGCCCCTCAATGGTCTGTACGGAGGTCGGGCCCGGGATAGTCTCAATTGAGGAGACCGTTCGAGTGAAAGAGAGTACCTGTGTGGATGTGCTAACCACAGAAATCGTTGTAGGGACGACACTGGTGATTGTAGTGGGTTCACCCGACACCGTGGTCGTAACTGTTGTCGGGACGTAGGATGTACTGACAGTGGTGACAGGAACTAGGACAGTACTCAAGCTGACAAAAGTTTGAACAACTGTTGGGCCTGGAATGGTCTCGATTGACGACACCGTTCGAGTGAAAGAGAGTACCTGTGTGGATGTGCTAACCACAGAAATCGTTGTAGGGACGACACTGGTGATTGTAGTGGGTTCACCCGACACCGTGGTCGTAACTGTTGTCGGGACGTAGGATGTACTGACAGTGGTGACAGGAACTAGGACAGTACTCAAGCTGACAAAAGTTTGAACAACTGTTGGGCCTGGAATGGTCTCGATTGACGACACCGTTCGAGTGAAAGAGAGTACCTGTGTGGATGTGCTAACCACAGAAATCGTTGTAGGGACGACACTGGTGATTGTAGTGGGTTCACCCGACACCGTGGTCGTAACTGTTGTCGGGACGTAGGATGTACTGACAGTGGTGACAGGAACTAGGACAGTACTCAAGCTGACAAAAGTTTGAACAACTGTTGGGCCTGGAACGGTCTCGATTGACGACACCGTCTGAGTGAAGGAGAGCACCTGCGTGGACGTGCTGGTCACCAAGATTGTCGTAGGAACAATACTGGTAATGGTAGTGGGTTCACCTGACACTGTGGTCGTGATTGTTGTTGAAACGTACGATGTGCTGACAGAAGTGACAGGGATCAGGACAGTACTCAAGCTAACGAAAGTCTGAGTGACCGTAGGGCCCGGCACAGTTGTGGGTACAGTTGTGGGGACGAGAGAGAGGTAAGTCTCCGTAGTCGTCGAAACAATCGTGGTAGGGACGTATGAGGTGATGTAGGACGTTATAGTGGACGCTGGCTGGGTTATGACGCTGCCAGAAAGTGTAATTGTAGGTCCAGGTACCGTAGTCGTAGTTGGGATGTACGAGGTGCTCCAGGAAGTGATAGTGACTAGTCGCTCAGTAGTAACGTACGAAGTTTGGACGCTCAATTGAGTCTCAGTAGTGCGGACAGTCGTAGGGACGGTCAGGGTAGGACCAGGCACTAATTGCGTCACCGGGAAAGATGAAACTATGGTTGTCGTTTGCACAAATGTAACGGGAATGTAGCTCGTGATGTAGGAAGTATATGTGGTCTCAGGCCCGGGAATTTCAGTGGGAATGATAGTAGTGATGTAAGACGTCGTGGTTGTGGTTTGTACACTCGTCGTCGTGCTGATGCTGGTCGCTGTGATATAGCTGAGCTCCGTTTGGACGCTGAGCTGGGTCTCAACGCTTAATCGAGTTTCAATAGAAACCTTCGTGACCTCAATAGTCCTCTCGGAAGTTGGCCCCTCAACGGTTTGGGTAGGTCCAGGCGTCTGAATGGTTTTCTCCACTGTCTGAGTAGGGCCAGGTGTCTCTATCGTCTTTTCGATCGTCTGAGTGAGAGAGATGCGCTCTGTCGTCGTTGTAGGAACCAGGACAGTGATGATAGTTGTCGCCCAAGATGTTACCGTAGTGCCTGGCTGCGTGTACGTGGTCGAGTACCAGGATGTGATATATGATGTAAAGACAGTTGAATAGGTCGTGGTGCTTATAGACACTTCCGTAGTCTTGTAGGTGCTCCATTCTGTAGTACGGATGGTTTCGACAGGTCCTGGGACTGAAATTTCTTTGGTCACGTCCTTGGTGACTTCTTTTGTCTCGACAGGACCGGGCACAGATATTTCCTTTGTTACCTCTGTTGTGGGTCCAGGCGTCACTACTGTCTTCGTAGGCCCTTCGATCGTTTGCGTGACCGGGAAGGAAACGGTTGTTGTAAGAGTCTCCACTGTAGTTATGTATGAAGTCTTCCAGGACACGTATGTGTGGTCGACAGTGACTGGGTAGCTCGTGGTGATGAAGCTTGTGATGCAAGTGGTATAAGTAGTAGTGGATGTGCTAACAAAAGTAGACCAGTCTGTAAACACGAGTTAGCAAATTCACCCCTCGAGGCATTTTATTTGGAGGTACGCACCTGTTGTGTGGAAAGTGACCAGATCTGTCGTGCGGAACGTTTCTATATCGGTCGTGCGCCATGTCTCAACGGCGGTCGTCGGCACAAGCTATGAATTGGTCAGCGGAGAAGGGGATGAGAGAGGACGGAAAGAGAACCGGCGTACGCTAATAGCAGTGACGGTGTAGGTTGAGGTTTGAAGATCCGTTTCCGTAACCGTGTTGTTCACCGTGACTGTAGGGCCAGGTATCGTAGTGTAGATATGCGAGCCAGAGATGGTAATGTCATTTGAAACTGTCAGGGTTTCGGTGGTAGTGCAAGTCTGGAAAGGTCAGTTTTGTGGCATCGGGCGAGGGTGAAACAAAAATACCGTTGTGCTCCATTGAGTCGAGGTAAGGGTACTTGTGCAAGTCTAAAATCTGGGTCAGCAAGCGCCCTCGAATTCACAATTGCGTTCAAGAGCTCGTACAGTCGTCTCGGTGATAGTAAAGTTCTGGCCAGGCATTCCAGGCCCTGTGATAGTTTGGTAGGCTGGAACGGTCTGATAGATCGTCTACAAAGATCAGCATATTGCTTTGCATGCGGGTGCTTGATACTTGCTGTGGTGGTGTTGACGCCTGGTTTTGTTGTTGTTTCGGTCTGGTAATCTGGTCAGCCCTATCGTTTCTCACTTCAGCATCAACGATCCTCGTTGATAAGCATATTGAGTCGCGTGTCCACAAGAGTGATTTACAAGACCTCGCGCAAGCCGACAAAAGAGAAAACAACTTACGACCGTGCAGGTGCTTATGGAAGTCTTTGTTTTGGTGTCGTACTTGGTCTCCGTACAAGTTGTCGTGGTGGTCGTCCCAGGCGCGGTTTTCACGACCGTCACAGTCGAGGCTGGAAGGGTCAATGTATAGGGCCTGTCCTGCCATTTGGTAACGGTTGTTGCCTTGCATGTTGGATAGCCACCTCCACCTGCCACAGAAAACAGTGGTTCTGGTGTGGCTGAAGGGGTAGGGGTCTTCAGTGCTTGCGAAGTGTAGTTGTCTTGAGCAACAACAACACCAGCAATGGCCAGAAGATGCAAAAAGCTGCGCATCTTGAAAGCGAGCGACTGTTATACCGGCTGAATGAGTGCACCAGCTTGAGACTGTAACAGTTAGCCATGCACGTGAAGCGAATTGGAAAGTTGTGGAGGATCGCCACAGGCAGGGCGCCCTAGCACTTGAGGAAATTGGACCAGAGCACAAGCGTTCTCGATATAGGATCACACAATTGGCGATCTGCCATTGTGGAGATGAGGTGCCAAAGGGTTGCGCAAGGGTTTTGCAGAAAAGTGACACATACCTCAAGAGTAACGATAGGCTGAAGGCTGGAGCTTGAGAGGAAAGGCGAGTGAGCGGCAGCCCGTGACTATAAGGGAATGATGACGGTAGCAAACAGCTTACAGTAGCGTGCCATTGAGCTGGCAGGGCTGGACTCCAAGCTTCAATAACAATCCTGTCTACCAGGATGGGTAAACACCAGGTCCTGGGCAGAACACAAGCAAGCATAAGGCAACGATCGACTTGGCTGTTCGCCGCTCGACAGCCTCTCGGCCAGGGACGCAGCAAGTGGAAGAGAGGCAGTACATCATCCCTAAGCCTATTCGAGACAAAGACATGACCGCCATGAGAAAGAAGTGAGCACTGCCGTGGTTGGATGGCGCGAGAGGCGGAGGTAAGGCCAAGAAAGCATCGGACGTGGTGCAAAATGCGGGCATAAGACTCGGTTCCTCTACACGGGTATGGTCGGACAGCTGTAAGACCCAATGCACACTATCCGGAACAGTGGTCTGGATATTGCTGGCGGAACTCATGGCCATGGCAATTGCTGACATGATCAACCATAGGCCGCAACTAGTTCGTAAAATGCCTACTATGTACTAGACAGCTGCAAGCCGTCAGCGAAGGTATACATTAGCGCAAGGCAGGAGTCTGATGGTGGGTGGCAGGGCCTGCGCGGTATACTGGGGGCCAAGTTATTGGAAAGTTGAAGAGCGAAACGTTGCTTTTTTCGCTGCCACCAGGTGCCCCACGCGCCTTGCCATGTTGCCATGATCTGCGATACACTGCTATGGTTCGCATATGCTGGGCGGGTGCGACATGAAGAAGCCGTGCGACGACAAGGTGATACGTTTGAGTTGAGCTTGTGCGGCTCAAAGGGTAAGCAGCGAATAGCTCAGGCGTACGTGCAATCGGGGGCCCTGTCAGCACGAGCCGTTGACCTTGCACTTGCTGATTGAGGCGGCCACTAGTCCATTTCAGGGTCTAGCTGAACGCTCTCCGGCCCGCCTTCTCTAATCCTCCTTCCTCAGCCACCTCTCTATCGCTGCAACCCTTCCTGCAGCCCTGGCACACATCTATTCAGACTGGCCTGGACACAACGCGCCAGATTCTGCAGGTCCTCCCTACATGTTTCTCCTCCAATAGCCACCCTGGAACTGGCCACAAACTCTGCGTTCCCTCACCGGTTAACATGGACCAGTCGTTTCTAGGGATCCTGACGGTTGGTACGCACGAAGCTGTCGTGCTGGCAAGCGACAGGTATACCCCGCTCGTGGCGCGGAGCATGCTGAAAAGAAAGCAATTGGGCTGGGAAGCCCTCCAGCACCTGGCTGGCCCTATCTTCACTCTGGATAGCGAAGAAGGTTCCGCCCACGTTATGACGCTGACGCATAGCGAGGCCGCAGCCCTGCAGCCTGTCCCATCCACCTGCTTAAGCTTACATTGGATCCTTTGTTGTGCGTGCTTGCTGCTAAGATCAGCCGACTTGTCGACACGGGCTAGTCCTCCTCCCGTCTACGCCCTTCCTTGCCCTTGACTTTCGTTATTACTCGCTCGTCCATCGAAACATCCTTCTGCTAGTTATGTCAGATTCCTGAAGATGCATCTTCGAAAGCGTGCCGATGCGACGACGATACAGCTACCTGACCCGCCGGTCGTTGTACCCCCCAGTGGAGATTTTGATGGCAACGATGGAAGATGGTCAACTTTCCTCGTCAATGTGAACTCTGACTCGGAAGGGCTCAACGGCCAGGACTTCAAGGTTCTCATATCCACCTCTTCCTCGCTCACTCTTCTTCCCGCAATAACCGAGTGGTGCGACGAAAACTGTGCAGCGAAGCGGGGTATTCTCAAGTACAACGAGAAGCAGGTTCTGGGCGTACAAGAGTCAGACAATTGGGAAACCGCGGGAATCTACGAAATCCCTCTTCCCTACTGGTATTCAAACGATCTTGTCGATGGCAATCATACGCTGAGAGGGACGTGGGGACTGACAAACGTCGGACTCGGGAAGACTTCAGCGCAAAGCAAAGTGATCGCAAGCCGATACGTCGTGAAATACCTCTTTGAAGATTTTTTCCTAGGTTCTTTTGGACTTGCAGTGGGTGTAGTTGGTGGAAACGATTCGACCAAACCTACTTTCTTGACGCAGTTCAAGGACGACAAGAATGTCGCAAGCTCTTCCTACGGTTACACGGCGGGTGCTTGGTACCGTGAGTATACCTTCCGTCACCTGCTCAGCTTGACTTGGCCCTCACCTGTCCGCGCGGGATGACGTGGCAAACCCAAGTAATAAACAGAAACACACCTGTTCGAGGCTCAACAGATATCATACATGCTAATCAACCTTCAGGTAACAATAGCCTGGGGGCACCTGGCAACCTCGTTCTCGGTGGCTACGATAAATCTCGCATGACCAAATCAACCGTGTCGATTCCAATGCCAGAAAACCTAAATAACACTCTCGCTATTGGTGTCCCCTCGATCCTGTATTCACCGGACACGGAAGTTGCAACAAATACCGTTTCATTCACTACTGAATGTCGTGGCGGCTTTCCTGCCAATATCGACTCGACCCTGCCATACTTGATCCTGCCAGATTGTATCTGCGATCAATTTCGGAAAACATTTGGGCTAACATACGACGAGACTCAAAATCTGTATTTCACAAACACTTCGTCGCACGAAAGGAACACACAGCAAAATGGAACAATCGAGTTCAAGATCGCACAAAGCTCGCAAGACAGCGACAAGTTCACAAACATCAAGCTTGGCTATGCTGCGTTTGATCAACAGTGGAGTTCCGAAACAGGGGATAATGCTACGAACTACTTCCCAATCAAGAAGTCGAAGGATGGAGTATACACTCTAGGCCGTACTTTTCTTCAAGAGGCGTACATCGTTGTTGATTATGAACGTCGCAATTTCACAGTCGCTCCTGCTCATTACGCTGATCCGATGCCAAAAGAGGATCTCCAGATAATCTACAATACGACCTACATCCTCCCAACAGGCGCACCGAGTTCGGATGGAGGGCTGGCTCCTGGTGCCATTGCTGGGACTGTCGTTGGGATAGTTATTGCCTTTGTCATCGGCGGTATCATTGCTTTTTGCTGGTGGAAGAAACGAAAAAACAAGGCAGACGCCGATAAAACCCCTCACGATACCACGCAAATTGATCCGACATTAGTTGACCAGGAGATCAAACACCGACGTGTGTCTGAGCTCACAGGCTCCGATGTACCGAGTTCACCAAAGACCCATTATGGTGGCTACTACACGGCCGATCATAAGTCCATTCCGCCGATCAGCGAGATGTCACCAGACAGCCCACCAGTTGAGTTGTACAGTCCACCACCAGAAAGCGCAAGTGACGTTGATGGTGGTCGCGACTACTTCACTGCTGCCAAGCCTCACAGACGAGGCGCGCAAAGAGACCGCGCATCATCAGGCCAGAACTCTCCTGGGACGCCCATAGCTGAGCTTCCAGGCGATGACGTCCAGTTTTATACACCAGGCACACAGTTTGACGGCGTGAGCCCGCTCAACAGTTCGCAGCACAGCCGCGGCCCTAGCGACACATCTCTATCGAGAAACATCGATGAGAGACTGGCCGACCACAAGAAGGATGTGGCAAGGCCGACGCATCCTGCAGAGGCCACGCATGCGGATGATGCAGTGGGCCCGAAGAACGAGACGCAGACTGGAGTTGCCACAGAGGCTGCACGGGAGCGACGCCCCTCTCACCAGAGAGGGCTCAGCGACAACACAATCGCAAGCGACAGCACAGCCGTGTCTCAACCCACGCCTGAGGAGGAAGAGCGCTGGGCGAGGGAGCCCAGACGGCCATTGTCCGAATGAGGAAGGCATGATCACGGACAAACACTTCGGTTGCTTTGACATTGTGTTCTCACTCTTTTTCGTTGTTCAATTACTGTCGGCATCTGAACGAACATGTATTCTCCTCCGTGGGATTCCTGCGAAGTCGCATTATGATTGATTATTTGATACCCACTAGTACGCTCTTTACGATGAGATGTAATATCATGCTATCTGATCTTGACAAGGATTTGGCCTCGAAGCTACCGTGAGGATCTCCTGGGCATGGTGGCTTCCAGCTTGCTGTATCTTGACTGTGTAGCTAAAGACACATGGACTTTACTCTATGCAGGCACAGTACTTTGCACACAATGTGAGCTGTCCATGAATGCGTGATCCATCGCCAGGCAGATCAGGCTGCGGTTACGAACCATGAAGAGCTGACGGCTTAGCGTTACGTGATATATGACCTAGTACGTTGAGGGTCTTTATGTCCGTGCTAGAAGAGCGGTCGATTGTGGAGGCACACGGATAGCCACCAGAACTGCTCGCGCCAACTGACATGTCTAGACCGTGTGGAAATTCGGGGCACCCCTGCGCTCCGTGTGAGGTCGCATGGGAGGCGTAAGGGGACGTCATCAATAATTCTACAATCAATATTGACCTCGAAGTCTTGGAAGCTGAGGTTCTGACCGGGTCAGCAAGAGGCCGGATGCTGCTGATGGGAAGTCTAGCTGACTGATCCACCCATAGTGGCTGGGTAAATTGCGGTAAAGTGCTTTCTGCCGTGCCTACTGCCGTGCCTGCAACAAACACGGTCATGTGTGTGGGGTGTGGTAGATCTCGAATAATGTGGTTGCTATTGCGCCACATATAGGTAGTATTGTAGACATGCATCGTAATTAATACTCCCCAGGGTATTCTGAAGCGAGACCGCGAGTTTTCTGTCACGAGTTTTCTCGCTTTTACGTGTGTTGTATCGTCCCTGTGCCTTGTCCGTATGTCTGATTTGTCGGTTGGCTGGATGCGTGCTCGCCGTAATCGTTATACTTATTCTGGGTTCGCACTGCTTCAGGCATTGGAGGCAGGTATGATGCACTCGTCATCTGGGGTGTGTATGAAGTTGGCATTTGGCCAGTGAGATGTGGATACGGCCCAACACTTGGTGTTGATATGGATTGATGTTCAGGCGATCGCGAAGAAGGTTCAGAGAATTGGCGAAAGGCAACTGTCTGTGGTGGTTGCTGTGCATATGGTAGGACAAGCTGTCTCTGTCCGTGCCCGAGACCTGCAGGGAGCCGACCAATGTTCGTGAAGAGGCTGTACGTAGGATCTGTTTCCAAGAAGGACAGTGGCCACTGTATGACTGGCAACCAGCTCTTGTCGACACCATCATGACAGGCCTTCATCAGTCGATGGCCCCACCCATCCATAAACCAGTACCGGGGCTCAGCAGCGAACAGCATAGTAGCGTAGTACATCAGTATTACGAGTGCTCCCGAGTGTCTCTGTCGAACTGATGCGAGAAAATTTCCATCAAGATGTAGTGGCCAGAAGAACAAGAACCGCAGTTCCCGGTTGTCTACTCGGGGAGGGCTCGCCAGCTTGAGCACAGGCTCGAAGTGAGCAATGACGCGCATATACCCGGAACGCTCTTGTTCGGATAAGTCGGTCTTGGTTTCAATAAACGAGACCAAACTTGGGATATGCTGTATAAGTTCCTGGAGTAACGGTTGCGAGGGAGTAGATTCCAGTGGGTCGCGAAACATTGGGCCAAGAAACGATTCCAGCACATGAACGTGAGCAAGTGCCAGTACGTTACCCATGCCTTGCATGAGTGAAAAGATATTCAAGATACCATCAATGGAGGACGGCGGTGAGGGTATTTCTGCACAGCTTGCCTCGAATCCAGTTGATGCAAAGACACCTAGGGTCAGGAGCGTTGAGGTGGCAACGATAGCTGGTGCCTCGTCTGGAACAATATCCTGGAGCTTTGGTCGCATTCCTTTAATAGCAAGATCTTGATGATGAATTCCCAGGGTATAATACTCCTGACGCTGATCAGGGGCTTGTGATGCTTTGTGAAAGGCCGCGAACGCAAGGATTTCATGCATCAGAAACGTGTGAGTGACAGCGTGCTTTGGAGCATCCACCCTCCAAGTGTATCGCATATCTTCTCGTTGCGACAGTTCGCCATATGTGTCGATGGTCCAGTGATGCCTGGCTGAGTTTAGCATCGACTATCCGACATACTTCGGGTTTACGAACATCAACTCCACATCTCGTACCCAAAGATCTGACTGATCCCTTGCAGGCTTGTGGATGAACGGTCTCAGGAATGGGAACTGATCAGATTGCGAATTTGGGGAGCTACCCTCTGAGATTCCATCTCCAGGCTCCATTGATGAGGGATTTAAGACATGATCGATAAGTAAAGACGGCGACGACGTCGAGGAACCCTATAAGCCTTTCAGCCGCATGTTACACGGCGCGATCGTGCACACTCACGGTTCTGGAGCGTTCATTTGAGGGTTTGCTTTCACGTTTCAGAGCAACACTGCCACTTGCAGATCCGGCGGTTGATGCGGGAGCTCCAGGAGGATCTATTACAAGACTACATTGTACACCGTGTCTTGCACAGTTAGTACACGGCTTGAGCTCGTCGCACTATCCACGAATCAGTTTCGGGCTTTTGATAGTTTGTCAAAAAACTGGATTGAGTAGCTAGTCGCGGCTTTCCCCTACATACGCACCTTTACGTGGCGTGCCTTGCACTGCCGACAACCCAATCGACTCTTCTTATGGCCTAAGCGCGGCATTGGAGTTTCACGGACCAGTGAGGTGGCGCTGAAGGTCGCTCTCCGGCGATCTGGCTGGGTCACCCTCGGTGCAGCCACTTGACAGTGTCGTTGTTATAAAGCGAATGCGAGGCGGGGTGGGAAGGCGCTGTGGGTCGACAATCTCTTCGTGCATGGGTGGCATTGCGCTATACCCTGTTTGCTACCGATGAAGACAGTCAAAGAGTCAGTTTCGGGTTCGGATTGCTGGCTGGAGCCGCAGATGCATTGTATCTTTCTACACCGTTGGATACTTAGACGTTATTCACGATGCACGTTCGTGATCCAAGGTTGCAAGTCCTGCTGACTAATGAAGACTTGATCCAGCGCCAACGACGCCGTTGTAACCCGCGCCTGCAGTACACTACGGTAAGCAGGTCGGGTTTTTTACCCGAGATTGTTTAAAAAACACAGATTTTATGTGTTTATTAATAGATTTCTGTGTTTTTCTAGCAAAGAGGAGATAACAGCAGAAGAATAGGCCTAATAAGGTAACTAGAAGCTATCTATCTATATAATTTCCTCTTCTTTCCTTCTCTCCTTCTTTCCTTCTCTCTCTCTCCTTCTATCTCTCTCTTCTTCTCTCCTTCTCTCCTTTCCTTTCAGAAGAGGATATAATAGCTAATTAGCCCCTTCTTTACTTCTAGAAAATCTACTAATTTATAAAGGCAGAACAAGACCTTAGAAGGCACAAAAGGAGGGAAGAGGAGAAGAAAAGAGGGGTAAGTGCTTGGAGCCGCAGATGTTGGGATGTGGGGAGAGAGAGTGGGGAAGAGAGAGAGTAGGGAAGAGGGAGGGAGTAGGGGAGTCTTAGAGCTTAGCGTAAGCAGATAGATTAGCTAATAATAAAGTAGTAAATACCTAGATTGTATGTCTAAATACACCTATATTTTTTGGGTATTAGCCTATCCAAAATCTGGATTTTAATTCCAGATTACTCGGGTTTTTTTTACCCAACCTATCTACCGTAGTGGTACCGTAGCACGCTGTACCTCGAACGCCTAGTAACACGCCAGCGACACCAGCACGAAAGCTCTAGCTTCATTAATAGAGTTGCATCGCGTATCAGTGACAGCGGGACTCTCCGCATGCAGGAATCCGCGCGCCGTCGTCCCAGCGTCCTGGACTGCTTAAATCGCAGAACACAATATGCACATCACAAGGGACATGTACGTTGCAGGATTCCTCTATCAGCATGGGGCTCAGATTAGCATTTTGGTTGTGATCCAGACCATTTACAGCAAACATGTGGCAGAATTGGTGTACAGCGATCGTCTATGGACCAAACCACTCATGCGAGGCTTGATTCGGTTTTTACGACGCAAGAATACTTTAGTATAGGTCAGGGTACCCACTGGCTCAAGTGAGCAGTCCTTCCTCACGAACATAGCTCTACATATGACACAGGACGCTGATGTATTGCTTCTACATCGATGGACCCCTTTAAGGTCTACTAGTCATAGTAATCGGAAACAAGATAGGATTGCGAGCTGCCAACCTTAGTATATTCAGTTGCTCCCTTTCTCAGGATCGTCTTTCCAGCTATGCTAATAAAAAAGGCTTAAACATGACGGACTTTTCCATGTTCGGATCTTGGTACAGAAGAGCTAGAGCGGCGACCAGTATTGATACTGCACGGCAGATAGGAGCTAGATCAAAACAAGAGAATCTTCATCATGAACTTGCTCGTAGCGCAGTTTATAATGTAAGCACACGTTGTGTAAGACTTTAAGCATCACAGACTTGACAAAGCGCTGTGTGAAGATATAGCACGCGATTCTGAGGTCGATCGCGGTTGTTCATGCGAAGGAGCACAACGTTATTCACGCGATATCTACAGCCTCCTCAAACTTCAAGCTATCGACATTCTCCAACGACCAAATTACTCGGAACAGAGCCGTTATGAGATCATTTTGAGAGTACTGATGATATAGTGCCGAGTCAGGTGCTAGCGCGATTAAACCCTTGAGCGACGCGCGAAGTGGCGTTCGTCATCGTTCACGAACATTCCACTCGTCGTCACCATCGTTGCCTGCAACAAACGTTATACACTGCTATAAGCCTTGAGACGCCTATTACCCACATCACGAAAAAGCGGTCACTCTCATACCTTTGGATATCCCTACATCCCGAAAGAACACACGCCGGACTAAATTGCGCGGTCAAACACACAGCCGTCAAGATGGATGTGCAACTTTACGTGTACGACCTTTCTCAGGTATGGTTCTGCAAATACGCAACGATGCCGCACAGGATCAATGCAGGAGGCTGACACGATCAGGGTCTTGCACGTAGCATGTCGCGCCAATTTCTAGGCATCCAGATAGACGCCGTATACCACACATCGATCGTCTTTGAAGGCATTGAATATTATTTTGGTGGAGGTATACAGACATGTCGCGCTGGCGCCACGCATCACGGCCGGCCCATGGAGATAGAAAATCTTGGACAGACGTCTTTGCCGCTCGAGGTGATTCTGGAGTACTTGGAATCGCTGAAGACGATATACACAGCAGAGGTACGCGCTGCGTTCTGCTGCATGAGGAGAAAGCACTGACAACCGCAGTCATACGACTTGTTTCTGCACAACTGCAATAACTTCTCGAACGACTTTGCTATGTTCCTTGTAGGCAAGGGTATACCTGCGCACATCACCAGCCTACCGCAGGACGTCCTCAACACCCCCTTCGGTCAGATGCTCAGGCCTCAGCTTGACTCCATGATGCGACCGATCACGCAAGCACCCACACCTCAACCTGTCACGCCCGCACGACCGCAAGCCACTACGAATACACCCAACGGAGCAGCGAGTGCTGCACCCACGAGCAACGGCAATCCCCTAGCAGCACACACAGGACGGGTCAACAACGTCACTGCGATCAAGGATGTTGATCGGCTGCTCGAGCTAGCCAAAGACCGCAGTGCCATTATATTCTTCACAAGTGCAACCTGCGGCCCTTGTAAGCTTGTCTATCAACCTTACGATGACCTAGCTGCAGAAGCGGGCTCCAAGTGCGTCTTCATCAAAATCGATTTCACACGCGCAGACCGCTCTATCAATGTCCGCTATCCAGACGTACGCGCAACCCCAACTTTCATCACCTACAGCAAAGGTTCAAAGCGGGATGAGTGGAGTGGAGCAGATCCTCGGCAGTTGCGCAGCAATGTGGAATCATTGCTGAATGCCACTTTCCCACCACATCCACATCTTTCACAGAGCACACCACACCTGTTACGTCAAAGCCAACGCCCCATCACCTTCGCAAAAGTTCCACCGTTAGAGAAGTTGGCGGCAAAAATGGGTGATTTGGGCAAAGATCCCGCCGTCACTTCGATAGTCTCGTTCATTAATGCTCGAGAGAAGTCTGGTGCGATGGAGGCACCTTTGACACAATTACCAAAGTTTGCCAGTTTTTTGAGGAACAGCACCTCTCAGCTTCCGCCAGAGCTACTTTTCACTGCATTCGACTTGCTCAGAGTCGCCCTTACAGACATCCGTGTTGCTGGGTTCTTCGCTGAGGAGCACAAAGGTGCTACCGGCACACTAGCAACGGTCCACCACTTGCTCAGCCACGTGGAAGGATTGAGCGAGTCGGCGCCATATCCGCTACGTCTGACTACCTTGCATCTAGCATGCAACCTCTTCAACTCTCCACTTTTCGTCCCTCACCTGCTCTCACCACCTCTTTCGTCAAAACTCATCTCTATCCTCACAACCTCCCTTCTCGACGACAAGCACCCAGCGCTAAAAGTATCCGCGCTCAGCCTAGCCATGAACCTCGCGTCCTCCAATCATCAGATCCGCATGAAGAAGTATGGCGACAACGTCGCACACACGCTTTCCTCAGCGTCTGAACTTGAAGACTCTGAGCAAACTGAGCTGCTAGCTTCTCTGCTCGAGACGTTGGGCGCTGAGGAAGACTGGAGCGAGAACAAGAAGATGGCCATTATCACTACGGGCTGGCTTGCTTATGGGGCCGATATGAATGGCGAACTGAGAGATTTGTGGCGCGTTATGGACGCTGCCGGGACAGTGGGCAAGATTCAGGCAAAGGCCGCGGAAGATAGACTGCTAGTGAAGGAGGTACACAAGCTTTTGGAGGCATAGAGGACAGTTTGACATAAACTATATACCCCACGTTGCATATAGAAAATTATTGCTGCTCACTGACTTGAATGGTATTCTTGTCGCCTAAGGTATTCTTCCGTTCCTATAGAGAAGCTCGTTTTTCGAATCCTTTCTTAACGAGGAACACGAAATTTGCAATGTTTAAATCAGTCTTCTACAACAACCTCATCTAAAATAGTTCTAGGTGAGCAGAACCCTAACGCGTCCTAAACTCTTTAAGATGACTTCTTTACTAGCAACCAATAGGTAGCGTAGGTGGCTAGCACTGATTATACGAGAGTACGTGTTTTAGAATTTCCCGAAACCCGGGACTCCATAAAAACGAGCTCCTTCGTATCAAAAGAGTCAGCCAGTTTGGCTCACTCTTTCGAGCCATTACCAGGAATCTGGATTGAATCAGTCGACAGCAACCTGGTCTCAATACTCCCCCACCCAACAATCTGTTCAGCTGCCTTCCCACCATCACTCAGTAGAAAGACGCCAGACCATCCCCACCAACACAGTACCTGAACCGCACGAATCGATCAAAAACAACCATCAACGCAATCCAAGCTTCACCTGCTCTTCCTCACCGGCCCCCACAAACGCACCATCCTGCTCCGCAGCATCAACCTCCTCGCACGGAAACCTACAGTCCAGTCTCCGTTCCTACATCTCATTAGCACTACAAACCCAAATACAACACAGCAGGGAAAAAACTACACACCCGACAACTCCCACTCCCATACCACAACCCTACCTCACACCCCGCTCCATCAACATCAACACCATTATTTTCCCCTTGGCTAAGCACGTCAGGAACTCGCCACCGCACGTTACCGACTTCAAAGCTCAAGACACCTTCTTCGTCGCTGGTCATGGTTAAACGCTGCTCATCCAGTAGTCCGGCGACGGCGAAGGCGCGCGTCGGCGATAGCCGCATGTAGCTGTTCCGTGTGGTGGGTGGGCGGTGCGACGCGATGTCGATGGTGAGAGCGTTGGCGTGGTCGGTGAGGGTGGTGAGGTGGATGTAGATGCCTGAGCTTTGGTGGCGGTGGAGGAGGGTGAATGTGCATTTGTTGTTTGAAGTGGAGGGGAGGATGAAAGCGGTTGTTAGCGGGGAGAGGAGCAGGGCGAGGAGGGGGAATAGCATGGTGGTCGTTCTGTGGGTGAGCTGAAGGGATGAAAAGTTTGGTTCGATGTGTAGGGAGATTCGAGGTGGAGTTGAGTACTGTACTGTCTTGCTCGTGTGCTGGGTGTATGCGGGGTTGAAGCTAGTTGCTTAGCTGCATACGTCAGAGGAGTGCATGTGCCACTAGCTGTGTATATTGATGCGATGAATTTCTCGAAACGTGAGGTCAGGATCCAAATCTTCTCGCGAGAGCAACAGAAGCCGTGTAAGGCTCGCGGTGGATCAGGCGTGTGGTTCCTCTCTTACTTGTTCAAGTCCCTCGTACCGCCATTTTGAAATGTAGGCTGCAAAGGCACCCTCTCTATACCGACCGTTGCTCGTAGCGTAAGCACCTACTGTCGCGCCTATCTCCACATGTTAATGACAACTCTGTTCTGAGTATGTGGAAGGGATTCATACCTGAGTACACAGGCACCAGTAAATCACCCCTCGCCCACCCAAAGACTCGCACCTCCCCGCCTGCATCCTTGCGCCGAGCTAGTCCAGCTGAGAAGCTGTAGTGCGTGGTATTGACTGCTTCGATCTCAAACAGTAGCTTCTGCCCTTTCCACGCTTCCGGTAGTTGCGTCAACTCTTCCACCCACTTCATACTCTCCGCTCTTCTGTACGCCGTCGTACTAATGCCGCCAAATCTGATATACGGCTCAGCCGGGCGCTCAGGGATGAATCGTGCACCGTCGTCAATCGGCCCAAACTCGTTCTCTGGAAGTGGGTACAACGTTCCGCTCGTCAGATTCCTCGGTGCTAGAGTACTCTTCATAACAACGCCGATATCGAAGTGCTGACTCTGGTCCTGCATGATGCTTATTCCGGTCTCTTCCGAGTCGCGTGAGAGCGCTGTCCAGTCGATTTCGACGCTGAATTTGAAGCGCGTATGTGCTTGGCGACGGGAGATATACGTTTGACCCCGTCCAAGTGAAGAGTCGCCGTCGAAGCCAGTAAGATTGAGCATTGAGGAGTGGAGAGCCAGAGCGTTTTCGTGGTCGTGAGGAGAGACGATGTAGTTCTTCATATGTGGGATTCGCCAGTGGAGGAAGTGCGGTGGGATCTGGGTGTCTTGGGCAAAGTCGACATCATCGTTAGCATCAACAAGCTGTCCAATACCTTGCAATGGCACACTGTCGATACCGGAAGGCTCAGGGAGAGTGAAATTCCCGGTCACAGTGCCCGATACGTTGGTGAAAATGGGAAACTCGCCTTCTGGCCAGGTAACAGGGGTTAGGAATGTTTCGCGGCCCATTGGGAAATTGGCGTGATAGGGATCGTCTGCGTAATTGCCACCTGCTCGAACGGCAAGACCAGTAGCCCACCACTGACCAAGTTTGTCTTGGAAGAGATCGACGTGACCAATGGCTTGGAAGTATGACTCTGTATTGTTGAAAGCCGTTAGAAGCGGGTTGTTTGGTGCGCCTTCATACGGGCCATGCAAACTTCGTGAGCGGGCCATGGTAACCATGTGTTTTTCGCGTGTACCGCCCTCAGCAAGCAGAACATAGTACCAGCTGTCCTTTTCGTATACATGGGCTGCTTCAGGCGCGGCGCCACCAGTGCCCTTCCAAAGCCACTTGAAGGGCAGTGTGACCTCACCAGTCGTTAGATTGACAGGTGCGTGTACAACACCGGAAGAGTTGAATGTGCTTGCCACCCAAGCCACACCATTCTCGTCCCAGAATGGAGAAGGGTCAATTCCTGGGCCGTAGTACTTTGCTTGTATCAGCAAGGCCTAGGGAAGATGTGTTCTGGACGTACATGAATAGGATTATCCCACTCCCCATACGGGTCATCGGTGTTGAAGATGATGTTATCCCATCTAGTAAGGTTCTCTCGTGGTAGCGCCTGGTTCGCCAGTGTTGTTGTGATGGTGAATGTGCCATCTCGATACCTCAATGTTGGTGCGTAGATACCACTCTGGCCTCGATTGTTGTAAGCCGTGTACGGGAGCTGCTCTGGACGGTTCAACGCATTGGAAACAAGCTTCCAATGCTGCAAATCTGTACTTGCGTATACCGGTAGCCCAGGAAACCAGTTGAAGGTGGATGCTGTGCAGAAGAAGGTGTTGTTCCATTCTGGGACGTGTATGCAACTTGGATCCGGATGAAAGCCTGGCAAGATGGGATTGGTGATAGTCGAGTGTTGAGTTTGAGCTAAGTTGAGTAGCAGGAACTGCACAAGAAGCAAGTATAGAAGCATGCTGTTCGTTCTTGAGAAGGCCTGTGAGAAGAGAAAAACTGCCGTGTTGAATAGCCACGCCCTTACTTATGTAGTCTTACAGTCCTTCGCGAGGTTCCTGGTTGTATATCGCTCAATCTGCCAGATCACGTCCTGTCACGACGGCCATGGACTTGGCCGGATACTTACTCCGATGCACCACCCTTGTCACCTCTCTCGATTGAGAGATGAGCCTACATGCCCGTTCACTTACAGTCTAAGATCTGCAGGTTAACGTTCGGCAACCGGGCTGAAGCTATGGGGCAGCATGTTGACATGCGGGGTATTCCAGCAGCACCGTATTCAAGCTCTTGGCAAGACGTTCATCGTCAATATGCTCATCTTTTGAGGTCAAGAGCCTGGCTAAATAGACTGAGATATGTCTGATCGTGAAGGTGTCGTAGGGCTGGTTGCACTGGTTGCCAGGGCTGCAAGCCGCGCTCTTATGGGGTAGAAAAAAACTGTAAGCAAGCATCCGTCCTGTAGAAGTTGGATGCACTGGGAGGGTCTTTGCAGAAGTCTCATAGATATACAAAATACCACACATTTTCTTACTTGTGTTAGGCTTTTCTTAGTTACTGTCAAAGTCTTTGGGTGTTATTGTTAAAGTAAGATGAGAGCCGCTGCGCCCGAGCTTTCGTGCATGAGAGCCGCGGTCGAGGCAAGGTTGCGGCATATCGGCGCCTTGGCATTTGAGGCTGGAACTGACATCAACATCTGGGTCCTCCAGTCCCGACAACCCAAGCTCGCATATCCCTTTGGCGCTGCTCCCATAGACCTTTCGGATTATTTGACGTCTTGCGCATTCTTCCCGACTCGTTCAATATTGTCTCAGCAGGTCTTGGCTGCCTAGTACACAGCTCGGTCACGCTCCGCATCTCGAACCTCGTCATCAGAGAAGCTTCGATCTTCCATCGGTCCTTCACTCCACACTTCAGCCACCCACTCTACATACACAATGGCGTCCAGGAAGAAGGTCCTCCTTAAGGTAGTTATGCCTCTTCGTAGAGACGTTGAACCCTGCTGACGTATGCAGGTCATCATCCTCGGTGATAGTGGTGTCGGCAAGACCAGCTTGATGAACCAATATGTACGAACCCACCTATCGCGACTCTCGCTCACGATCACACACTCCCGAACTAGAGAGCCCTGCTCACACCCAAATTCAGGTCAACAAGAAGTTCAGCGCAAGCTACAAGGCCACAATCGGCGCTGATTTCCTGACCAAGGAAGTCATGGTCGACGACAGACTGGTGACAATGCAGGTGGGTGGCGCAGTCATGGTCGAGCGGATTCAATACTGATCTGTGTAGCTCTGGGACACTGCTGGACAGGAGCGCTTCCAGTCGCTCGGTGTTGCATTCTACCGTGGTGCCGACTGCTGCGTGCTCGTATACGACGTCAACAACTCGAAGAGTTTCGATACCCTGGACAGCTGGAGAGACGAGTTCTTGGTCCAGGCTAGTCCCATGGACCCTGAGAGCTTCCCATTTGTAGGTTGTCGCACAGGAGGAGGTTGGACATGGCTAATAAGGACAGGTCGTTATTGGCAACAAGATTGATGTGGAGGAGAGCAAGAGGATGGTGAGGTCTATGAATGCAATGGTATATCACTCGGTCGCTAAGGTTGGACTAGATCTCGTCGAAGCGCGCCATGACCTTCTGCCAGTCCAAAGGCGGCATTCCCTACTTCGAGACCAGCGCCAAAGATGCCATTAATGTCGAGCAGGCGTTTGAGGGTGCGTACTGCAAACCTCGGCTATAAAGCACGGCATGTTAACACGATTCCAGTTATCGCACGACAGGCACTTGCGCAGGAAGACGTGGGCGACTTCAGCAACGACTTCCCTGAGACGATCCCGATCGACCTGAAGGGCAACGAGGGGGGATGCGCGTGCTAGTGTAGGGGAATGAATGCGCAAGAAGTGCCGTTGGTGAGGAGAGATATACCCTCGAATCGCTGTGTCGTTGGGTGGAGTCTGGTGTACGGTGTATTGCATGCCTCTCTGAGAGGTTGTTTCTTGCTTACTTGGCATGGTTGGGTGTATAGCGGTTGGCAGTAGATAATGGACCACGTGCAGTCTGCGACAGGGTTGAAGCAAAGTGGGGCGTGCGTGCTGGTGACGTGAAGTGTGGCTGAGGGACGAGCGTCGGCCGGCGCTACGGACATGTGAGACAGGCGACCCTGAAGCATTGCGCATCTAACGACGGCTTGATCCCTGACATTCGCTGGTCGCGCTGGTCACTCTGCAACCTGCGCTCTGCACTCTGCGCTCTGCACTCTGCACTCTGCACTGCACTCTGCACTCTGCACTGCACTCTGCACTCTGCACCTCTCGCGCAGTCGCTGCACTAGCCGACACGCAGCCTCTGGCTTCACGACCACACGGCCGTCCCATGTGCCCTCTACCGCACTTCGATACCCGACTCCCGGCCGTGATCCCGTACAACGCCGATAGCAACTACGCCGAGCGCCCTCCTTGATCTGACCGAAGCACACTCTTTAAGCCGAAGCTATAGCTCACAATGATCCCGCGACGACAGGAGGAGGTGGAGCCCTCGCCCTCGACGCCGCTTAGTCCGCGCAGCAGCACTGTGTCCACCGACAGTCGCTTTCTCTACGACGATGACTTCCTGGAGAGCCCCGTACGCTCGCCGGCGAGCGTAGTCAGCCTGTGGGACGAGGGGAAGAAACCACACAGCAAGGTCAGACACGCAGTCGGCATTGCGCTGCTGCTTGCGACTGTTTTCCTATGGACAGCATCCAACTTCCTAGCCAGCGTACGTGCCTCGACCTGCAGCATCAAGGGTACAACGTCCACTGAACACCACAGACCATCTTTGCAGACTCGTCCTACGACAAGCCCTACCTCGTGACCTACGTCAACACGGCCTTCTTCCTCATCCCGCTGCTGCCCATGTTCATCCACCACCTCTGGGCCGACCGCCAGAACACGGTCCACCGGCAGCCCCTCGCCGCCCAGCTCCGCGACCTCCTGAACCGCCGCGCAGGAAAGTGGACACTCGTCCGCGACCACGAATCACCCTCGTCGTCTCGCTCGCCCAGCAAGTCAGGCGACGCAGAGGGCGCTGAGCTCCTCCTCGGCGACTCGGCGCATGGCAGCAGTGCCGACATTCGCGAGCTGCGTGCCGACGACCAAGGCCTGACGCTGCAAGAGACGGCCAAGCTGGCACTGGAATTCTGCATCCTCTGGTTCCTCGCAAACTACTTCGCCGCCGCCTGCCTGTCGTACACGACGGTTGCATCATCGACCATCCTAGCCTCCACCTCGAGCATCTGGACTCTCCTCTGCGGCTCCCTACTCCGCGTCGAGCGCTTCACCGTCCGCAAGCTCATCGGCGTAGGCGCCTCCCTCGCCGGCGTAGCCCTCATCTCCACCATGGATGTGTCAGGCGAGACGGACACGAACCGGGGCTCCTTCCCGCACAAGACGCCGCGCGAGCTCGCCCTCGGCGACGTCATGGCCTTTGTGTCCGCCGTGCTATACGGCTTCTACGCCGTCTTGATGAAGAAGCGCATCGGCGACGAATCGCGCGTCAACATGCCCCTCTTCTTCGGCCTCGTCGGCCTCTCCAACGTGCTGCTCCTCTGGCCCGGTCTCGTGCTCTTACACCTCACTGGCATCGAGCCCTTCCAGCTGCCGCCGACGCGCAAGATCCTCACCATTGTCCTCGTCAATAGCGCCAGTAGTCTTGTCTCGGACTTTTGCTGGGCTTACGCTATGCTGCTTACTTCCCCGCTCATCGTTAGTGTCGGCTTGTCGCTTACTATCCCGCTTAGTCTCGTGGGTCAGATGGTGCTGGATGCGCAGTATGCGAGCTGGCTGTATTGGGTCGGTGCGGCGATCATGGTGGTGTCGTTTGTGTTTATTAATCATGAGGATCGCAAGGATGAAGAGGGGGGACTGCAGGGTGTGGGGCTTGGTGGTGCGGTGGGTGGGGGGAGTCGTAGGGAGAGTTTGCATTCGAGGAGGAGCTCGGGAGTGAGTTTGCGTGCCTAAGGTGGGTTGGTCGTGTTGCGTTTTGGGTTTTGCGGATACCTATGGCATTGCATGGCGTTTTGTAGAGTTTTTTTACTCATCATCATCATCAATCGAGGAGTCTGGTCTTGTTTTCTTTCCACGGGTATCATTTCCACTCACTCATTCCTCCCACCATTCATATTCTTGGAATACCTCCCGCCACCACCCCCTCTATACTTGCCCCTCCCACCTCCACCACCACCCCTATAACTCCGACTCCGATCGTCATCCTTTCTGTTGGCTATGAGTTCCTTCTTCTTTACCTGCCAGGTCTCCTCATCCTCGAGCTCCTCCTGCGGCCAGCCCTCGCGCTCCATGAAATTGGTCAGGAACGACTCCACCTGCGGCTCCCACACGGCAGGCCCCTTTTCCAGGTCCGCGTACTCGAGCACATTCGCGCCGTGCAGCTGGTAGTCGCCTTGTCGGCTGCGGACTAGGCTGCTCATCAGACCCAGACTGCCGCATGCGAGACCCAGGTCGTGGCACAGCGAGCGGACGTAGAAGCCGCTGGTGACGGTCATGCGCAGGCGGGCGGCGGGGGGTTGGTGGGGGCGGTCGATGGGGGCGGGCGGGGGGATGGCGTCGCCTGCGCTTGTGCATGCCTGGTCGACGACCTCGGCTTGCTCGATGCTGTCGGCGGGCTGCTTTTCCGAGGGGATGGGCGGCTCTGGGATGTCGGTGTCGAGCGGGCGCTGGATGGGGACGGCGGGGTTTTGTGAGCCCTCGACTTGGGCTTCTTCGTTGGTGCGGCGCTGGGACTCGGGCTCGGCGATCTGGTGCGCTGTGGGGAGGGCGCCGGACATGGCGGGCTCGTTGTCGGTGCGCGGCTTCTTGGGCTGCGGTCCTGCGTCTGAGGTGGGCGTGGGCGTGGGCGTGGGCGAGGGCGAGGGCGAGGGCGAGGGGTCGGCGTGGGGCTTCGTGGAGGGAGAGCGGGCGCGTTTGGCGTTGCGCAGGTGCTGGGCGGCGTCGGACTCGCGGATGCCTAGGAGCTTCTCTGCGCCGGCCTTGGCTTCAGCGTCGACTTCGTCCTTGGGCCAGGCGAAGTCGTGGGTGCCGGGCTCGAGCCAGTCGACAAGCTCGAGCTCCTGGACGGTGACAGGGCGGGCGGCAAGGACGGGAATGTCCTTGCCCTCGCGCGCGTACTCGTACATCTTCTTGCCGTCGACCTTGAGGGCGGAGAAGACGCTGGGCTTCTGCATCATGTCGCCGCGGAAGTCGTTCAGCTTCTCCTCGACCAGGGCGCGGGTGACGTGGGCGTAGTCGGCCTTGCTCACGACCTTGCCCACGGCGTCGTAGCTGTCGGTGGCGGCGCCAAACAGCACGACGCACTCGTAGCTCTTGGTGCACTCGAGGAACTTGCCCAGCTCCTTTGTGCCGCGGCCCATGCCCACAACCAGCACGCCCGTCGCCATGGGGTCGAGCGTGCCGCCGTGGCCCAGCTTGACCTTGAGCTGCTCAATGTGCTTCTTCTTCGACCCGGACACGACCATCTGCCGCCGCTGCGCCTCGAGCCACGGCTGGAACACGTCCGACTTGGCAAACTCGCTCTGCAGGTCGCGCAGCACGCCCGCCGACGACGCCCACTGCGGCTTGTTGATGCCGAAGACGCCCTCGAGCACCTTGCGCCTGCCGCCTGCGCTGTCTTTGGGTGGGGAGGCCATGGTGCGTCGCAGCGTGCACGCAATGGACATGGGGAGGTGAGCAGCTTGGGGAGCTTGGATGATTTTCCACCTTGTACCCGCACGCACAACGGCCGCTAGTCGTCGATTGCATGAATTTATTCCTCGGTTCCATGATACTCGTTCTTCTATTGGATGGATACTCGTAATTCTATTGGATGGATACTCGATGATTCCGGCTTACTCAGTCACTGACAGAATTCTTTGTCTGCGTCGAGTCGTCGACGCCGTCGAGGTAGACAGAGCGAGCTCTTCGCTTTTTAATTGTACACGTCCATTTCCATGCAGCATCCACAATGGATAGTGATGCTTTCTGGAAATGTCATGACACCTTAATAAGTACTTGTATAGTAGTTCCTGTTGTATCGCAATGTCCTTGCCTAGCGGCGAAACCAAAGTGCTGCTAAAAATTCAAGAGGGCGCGCCAAGCAAATCCTGTATAACACGCCTTGCACTCACCACATCCCTCCCACCAGACATTGGCGCCCACACCTAGGCCCACCGCGAGCAACACACTACCCCCGCGAGCAACACACTACCGCCGCGAGCAACACACTACCCCCGCGAGCAACACACTACCCCCGCGAACAACACACTACCCCCGCGAACAACACACTACCCCCGCGAACAACACACTACCCCCGCGAACAACACACTACCGCCCCCGCCGCCATGGGCGATAACAACAAAGACCTCGAGGACCTCGCCCGCAGCACCACAGAAGACTACTACGAGCTGCTCGGCGTGCCCTTTGACGCCGAGGAATCGGCAATCAAGCGCGCCTACCGCAAAGCCTCGATCCGCTACCACCCGGACAAGAACCCAGACAGCAAAGATGCCGCCGACAAATTCATCAACCTGGGGTTAGCGCGCGATATTCTCATCGACGCAAAACTAAAGGGCGAATATGACCGCGCCCGCACGCGCCGCCGCGAAAAAGCTTTCCAGGATGAGCTGCTGACTGGCAACCGGCGCAAGATGAAGGAGGAGCTCGAGCGCCGCGAGCGGGAAAGTGCAAACTTCGGGCCAAGCCTGAAGAGGAAGAGGGCCGAAGACATGAGCGAGGCTGAGAAGAGGGAGCAGGAAATCCAACGCCTAGCCGAAGACGGGAGAAGGCGGCGCAAAGAGATGCAAGAGCGCAGAGAAAAGGCGCGAAAAGAAGACGAGGCAGCGGCCGCAGCGACCGCGGAGCCAGTCAAGAGCCAGGAGCCCCAGGCGCCAAAGTCAGGACAGTCTGCTGACATCGACCGCACCATCAAGGTCCGCTTCCACCGCGACAGCAAGACCGCAGCGTGGGACAGGGACACAATACGAAGCCTGTTCACCAAGTACGGCAATATCGACAGTGTCATCATCACAGGCAAAGACAAGAAGCTGAAGCTCGAGGGGCAAAAGCTCCGCAAGCTGGTAGCCACGGTCTTCATTGTCTACAAACGGCTCGATCATGCGCACGCCGCCGTCTCAGACGCAAAGGAAGATTTCCCGGCTCTCGAATCCATAGCTTGGGTGAACGGCGAGCCAGACCTGACCTCCTCCACCGCTGCCCACGCCAACGGTATCGCCCCCAAGACGGCAAGCTTGGAGGAGATTACCATGATGCGCCTCAAGGAGGCAGGAAAGAAGCAGATGGAGGAGCAGACCAGGAAGCACGCGGCCGCTGAGGAGGCCGTCAAGGCGGCGGGGGCACCCACATCCACCTTCGCAACCCCCGCGAACCCCTCCACGCCGTCCACGCCAGTACCGAAATCCTTCCGCGCGTCCCTCAACTCCAGTCTCGGCACCACGCCCCTCAGCGTCCCAAAATTCTCCTTTTCCCCGATGACGCCAAGCTCGGGAGAGGTCACCAAGATGCGCCTCAAGAATGCAGAGAAGAAGCAGCTAGAGGAGCAGATCAGGAAGCGCGAGGCCGCCGAGGAGGCTGCCGAAGCGGCTGTGTAGTCGAATAGTGTTCTGATTAGACGGCGGGAGAGTGTTTTAGCGATGATACCCATTTCCTTGCATTCCCGGACAAGGCGTATACTTTATTCTTCCAACTCGAGTTAAATCGAACCATATCTTTGGTGTCGCAGAAGAGACTTCAGCATACCCTGCAGCTCTTCACCGAGGTCAAGGCTAACATCTGTCACGTATCAACAGCACTATAGTCTTGCACTGACTGTTCAAGTAGAAAGTACTCCACAAAGCTACCTGACTTCCTCCCAGATTCATGAATCAGTACATCTACAACCCATTTCTCCCACAACATACGACTCTTCCAGCTATTCGCGCGCCATGTCGGTGCAGTACAGCACGGTGCAGTGCAATGCAATGCACATACCTACCATCCACAGACCGAACACGCACACGTGCAAGCCCACCATCCATACCATCCACGTAGCCAACTTCGGAATGCATACATTCTAAGACCCACCCAGTATCTTGTCACGGTACCCGCCTGCGTGGCGTCAGAGCGGATACACCCGTTGAAATGTGGGCCGTTGGTGTTTCCCACATGCCTCCGAAGTACCGTCGCTTGTGGGGAGCGGAGGGAGTGAAGTGGGGGTAGCATTCCTAGGCGGTTTGTGTGGGTGGGTGGGTATGCGTTACCAAGAGGGAAGTAGGTAGTAATGAATAGTTGGGATGGTGAATTTCAGAAGGGGGTATAAATAGGCCGTTGGTGGTGAGAGGTGGTTGATCAGTGAGCGATTCTATATCTCTACTCTACTCTACTCTACTCTACCCCACTTCACTTTCATACCGTCTCACCAACACACACACATACAATGCTCTTCTCTACCCTCGCCCTCGCCACTCTGGCATCCGCTAACGCACTCACCCTCACCGAACGCCAACTCGTCCCCACTTACCCCTTCACTCAAATCCTCCCCGTCCCCGGCTGGAACAGCACTACCGACGGCTTCAACAGCCTTGGAAACCTCTACACGAGCAGCGCCGCGCAGCTCTCCTCTCAAGCAGCCGCTATCGGTACGTCGCACCATTTCAATTCCCGCATTCACAGTCGAATTACCATCTCTCGATTAAGCAGCATGTACACACACACACACACACACACACACACACACACACACACACACACACACACACACACACACACACACGCACACACACACACACACAGTTGACTCGACAAGCGCGCTAACACCCCCACAGCGCAAAAGACAATCGCACTCAACGGCTCCGGCGGCGTCCAGTACAACTACGACGTCAAAGCCAGTCTCGCCTCATCGCTGGCAATTGTCAACAACCTATTCTGGCAGACGGCGTATCAGTCCGAACAGCGCGTCTGCGCGATCGTGACATCGATTAATCAGCAGAACGTCGATAACGTGAATGGGAGTTTGAGAGCTGGGTGAGTCTTTACCGAATTTAGATTTTAGTCTTTTGGGAGGGGGGAGGTTTGTTGGTGTGGATAGATGGATGGATGGATGCGGTGGAGACGAAGCACTCACTAACACCTACCCACACGACAGCATAACAGCCGAAGTCCAAGCCATCATCGCCATCACCGTATCACTAACCAACCTCATCGCCGCGATCCGAGCTCGTGAGTCCCCCCCCCCTGCACCGTTTCTACAAACAAACAAACAAACTCACTCACGTTCCCAGAACTCACCGCCTTCACCGACGCTGAACGCGCCGTAATCACGGTCCTCGTCCAGGCCATCGTCGCCGCTGCGTCTGCTAGCTTGGGTCCTGCTGCCGCCCTCGGTAGCGGGTTGGCGGCTACGGGCGTTTCGGGTGTTGCTGAGGCGGTCGGTGGGTTGCAGGTTGCGGTTACGCAGTTGCAGGCGCTTGCTACTATTAACTGGTCGACCAGTTAGATGGAAGGTTAGTAGGGTGTGTGGAGGTGTGGGTAGGTGGACAGAGGGGTAGGGTTGTTGGGGCTGGATGGATGGGAAGGTTGGTGGTTTGTGGGAGGGAGATAGGGGTTCTTACTCTCGTTAAGTATCGTTAATTTATTGGCTTTTCAATGTTATAAAACTGGGTTGATCCATCGTGTATCTTTGCTGTGGACGGTCTTTTGGGTTTGATGGCCACCACGAGGTTTTCACCGCATGTTCTTCTGATTACAGTTTGAGATGTCCGTATGTGCGAAAAGTACATCACTCGTTGCACCAACCCAGTCTGCAGGATTTGTCCCTGCGTCTGTATTGGTAAGACACGTAGTCACTACTAACGACGCAATGGCAATATTATACACGATAGCTGAATTTGCACGGTTTTACCCTTGTTGAGTTGTGTTCCTGATGGAAGGGTCTGAGTTGTCGTTGTCGAGTAGTACTGCAGTACTACGATGCTGTGATGGCGGCGTGCCTTGCTGTGTGACGGGGATTGGCTGGACACAGGACAAGTGGGGCTTGTATATGAGAAGGAATGGGAGACGACAGGCGTGACAATGGAAGTTGTGAGGTTCGATACGTGTAGTGTTCACCTATGTACTACTACTGCGCTGTCGGCTTTGGAAACGTTTACGGCCGCAACACTAATTCGTATCTGCCCGGCTTCAAGGCCACTCTGACTCCCTTCTCAATCACCGTTTTCTGGTCCTCCTTCTGCAGCCGTGTGATGTCAACCTCGCTTTCCGCCCTCGGCAATACCAAGTACCCGACCGTGCTTGTCGGGACGGTGATCTTCATGCTTACATGTTTGTGCTCTTCATCTCTGGTGTATTCCACTTCGATCTTTCCATATGGACATTCCACATCGCCCTTGACACGTCCAAACTCGCTTTTCAACGGCGGCTTGACAGTCCACGTGCGGTATGCCTCTGTCTCCGCCTTGACTCCCAGCACCGCTTCGTAGAACCACTCGTAGATCGTGCCCAGCATGTCGTGGCACTTGCTTCGGCACGCATCTTGCCAGAATTCGTTTAGCGTCGTCTCGCCACGGCGCAGGAAGCGCATGTATGACGGGTGTTCCTGCTGGCGCGCCATGGTCAGAACGATGTCAGGGCGGTCGACGTCTGCCAGCGTGTTCCACAGGTATTTAAGCCCGATTTCGCCGGCTTGGATGCGGTTGCCGGCGTCTGAGCAGTCGGCGAGGAAGGCGCTCTGTACGTCGGCGATGTGCTCGGTAGGAACCAGAGAGAATTCCAAGGCCATGGCTTGCGCAACCATGGTTCTATCTGTCTCGCCGTGTATATCGCGCGATGTATAGAAGGCGTAGGGGTACTTCTTCTTATCGGTAATGAGCAGATGCTTGTTGTAAACGGTGTAGATGCGGTCTGCCCACGCTTTGAAGCGCACTTCTTGTTCGTGTTTTCCGAGCGTCACTGCCATGCCCTGGATGTTCCGCAGACAGCGGTAGTAGATCGCGGTCTCGATGTTGGCTTGGTTGTTGCCGAATGCTATGTCGCGCCCCCAGTCGCCAAGACCGTGTTCAATGAGCCCCCCGTCTCGCTCCTTGGTCGCGATATACTCCATGTAACGTACACATGGATCGAAGAGTTTCTCAAAAATAACTGTGTTGCCGTAGTAGAAACGCAAGATCTCAGGTAGCAGGGCCACTGCGCCTCCCCAGGTTATGGTGTCATGGAGAGGTCCGCACATGTATCTGATCTCGGGCGCCATGGTCGGACACAATCCGTTAGGTTCTTGCGCGTCGACAATATCATCGAGGATTTTAGTGTAAAGCGACTCCATATCTCTGATATACTGGGTGGCGGGGGCGAGCAGGTGGGTAACTTCGAGCCAGCCAAATTTCTCGATTTGCGGGCAGTCGGTGTGGTAGCTGAAAAGGTTGGAGACAAAAGACCAGTAGCACATGTTGATGAGCTGGTTCGCGTCTTCCTTGTCGGTTGTTATGGAGCCGAGGCGACGGGCCGCTGATGAGATGTGGCGGCTCTCGAGGGAAACGATTTCTGGGAGATTGCCAGGATTCTCAGATTCGAGTGCGACACCCTCTATCTGGATATAACGCGCGCTCGTGAAGCTGAAGTCTGGCTCCCAGGTCTCGATACCGTTACCGGCAAGAGTGAACTTGCAGAAAACACCCGTTTCAAATTCTTTGAACAGCGGATCTGGCATCAGTACTTTCCCGTCGTCGCCAACGGTCTCGGAGAACCGAACGATGACATCGGCACCGGCAGGTCCTCTAACCTGAACCTTGACCATTGTAGTCATGTTTTGACCCATATCGAAGGCGACCATGCCTGGTTCAAGAATCTTCTGAGTCTTAGGTTTGAAGGTCTCGTGCAGCACCACTGGTGGTTGGTTTTGGTACTTTAGCTTGCCCCTTGGGCCGGTAACTGGAGTGGACTTCTTCCAGTAGTCATCTTCGTCAAATCCAGGTGCATCCCAACCCTCTGGATACGCACGAAGGTCTTTGGTTTCGGACGAGTAGATGTTGGCCAGCGTGGTTGCACTCTTGCGTATACTCCAATCGGGCCCAGTGGTGATGGTCTCGCGGCTGCCATCGTCGTAGAAGAGGTGCAATTCAGCAAAAAAGCACAACTCGTTGCCATATCGCACGTACGTGTTGTCCTCGTAGCAAGGCCAGAAGAAACGGTCATCACCTTGGTCTCCAGCATAGAAGCCGTTACCAATGTCAGCACCCAGAACGTTCTCTCCCTGCTTCAGGATGCTGGAGACATCGTATGCAGTGAACTGGACTGTGCGGTGGTAATTGGTCCAACCAGGGTCAAGCTTGTGCCCGTTCGCTGCCGATGGGTCCCCATTACAAACGAAATTGAAGTGGCCTAGGCCGCTGGCGAACACAATGGCACGGGAAGGCTTTCGTTCTAGATGGATGGCCTTGCGCACGTAGATTGGCTTGTCTCCGTTGTCGCCAATCCAGACTCCCTTCCACCGATTGGCCTCGTCTTCGAACCAGGTCCGGAAGATCAGACTGGTGTGAGGCATATAGGTTTGATTCATGCTGTACGGAGGAAGCAAGCCACTTGATCTGGGATATGCAGTGAAGAACTCGTTGGTGGCGCTTTGGGTTGGATTGCCATCTTGATCCCAAACAGTCACTCTCCAATAGTGGAAAGTTGCTGATTGGAAGCCACCTTCCGGAGCGCAGGGTATGTTACGCTGTTGGCTTCCTTCGACTTTGGCGGAGTCCCAGGAGAGCACATCGAACGACTGTGACGTGGATACCTCCACGCGGTACGCTGTCTGCTGAGCATTGGCAAGATCTGACTGTGAAACCCAGAAGAAGCGCAGTTTGTCGGTATCAATGCCAAGAACCTCGTGGAAGCCGTGAATGCCAGAACGTGTGATTTGAAAAGTCATCTTGGAAGCAATCGATGCGAAAGGTCCCAGATGGATGATGGGACGTCTAGCTCGACGACGCGACGATTCTGTATCGCGCTGGGAAGCTCTACTACTAGACGGCAATGAAATGTACGACGTCTCCTCGCGCTGTGGTTCACCGAACAGCTGGATTCACTTACTCAACCTGGGACTGTTACCGATCTGTTCCTTGTTGGTATTTGTAAAAGTTTGCGGCCGAGGTCACGGTCTCTGTTCGAAACACAACCTCGTGGCACCGCGCAAGAGCCGCATCCACATTCGGGGCGACCTGCACCGAAATCCTGTCGAATGTGGATTAGCGGAGGCTTGCCCGTCTGCCGAAGAGATATCCGATCAGCGCAGTGTGGGGAAGACCCTAAAGACAGGCGGCCGATGATAGTCTCCACATGAAAACAAGTGGGTTGCCGAGCTAATGAGCTTGGCACTCGCGCTGGGCTACCAAACCACAACGAGATTTGCCTTCCAACATGACGCTTGGACTGACCGTCTTTACCATGTCTGTGGTGTCTACCCCGCTAGCTTTCCTTGGGGTCGTGCAACAAGGGGGATCGGGGACAGATGTCGCTCCACATGCGCAAGCCCAACCCAGAGTCCTCGGTGTGGTGCAGTCCGGGGTAAGGGCCTAGGTCGCTTCTGACGATCTACCGTTGTCGCGGTGTAGTATACATAGGCGCTGGTCTCCCTTGTCGAGGCGATCATCGCCAACGCATTCTCCACATCGACAAGATGGGTCTCGCAACCACCGTCGTCTCTGCGGTCTTCCTTGCGACCGGAGGTTTTCTCTTTGGTTACGACAGTGGTATCATCACATCTACCATTGCTCTGCAAACCTTCAAAGACTACTTCAACACTCCCAATGACACTACTACTGGAGGGATTGTCTCCGCTTTCCAGGGCGGAGCCATAGCTGGAACCATCTTCAACATGTTGTTCGCCCACAAGATGGGTCGACGCTGGACCATTTTGGTTGGCGCTCTTGTATCTGTCTTTGGGAGCGCTCTTCAGGCCGGTGCTGTGAACATGGCCATGCTCATTGTTGGTCGCTTTATCGGAGGGGTTGCAGTCGGTCAGCTTACTTCGACTATTCCTCTGTATGCTGCAGAACTTTCGGAAGCCAAGCATCGCGGAGTCTTGTCTGGATTATTACAGTGGATGCTCTCGTGGGGGTTCTTCGTCGCCCAATGGCTGGGTTACGGTTGTTCGTTTAATTCTACGCAGTTCTCTTGTAAGTATACCCTGAAGTACGACAGTGTTTGCTGGACTGACGGCTCCCAGGGCGCTTCCCGCTTGCCTTCCAGTGCTTCCCAGGAATTATTCTCGTTTCTGGTATCTTCTTCCTCCAAGAATCACCACGCTGGCTCATGGAGAGGGATCGTCATGAAGAAGCAATGGCTTCGCTTCAGAAGCTTCGCAGTGGCTACGACTCTGAGATCATCGATCTCGAGTACCGCGAAATCCGCGACGTCATTGCGGCTGACCGGGCACTGGGTAACATCAATTGGCTTTCGATTGTTACCAAGGCCTCATGGCGCAAGCGTCTTCTTCTCGGATGTGGTGTCCAGGCTTTCGGTCCTCTGTCTGGTATCAATGTGAGTGCTTGTATCTTCCGCAGTCAGGTGGATGACAGCTAATTTGATTAACAGGTAATCAACTACTACGGTCCTCGCATCTACGAAATCCTTGGTATTTCTACACGCGAATCTCTCCTGATCATCGGTATTAGCGGAGCGTTGTCCATTGTTTGGTGCACGATTGGCCTTGCCATCCTCGATAAGTTTGGTCGCATCAAGCCTCTGCTCATCTCTGCTGCTGGTCTTGCTGCTGCTCTACTCGTCAACGCTGTACAAGGACAGTATTTCAACCCCAGCAACGGCGCGCAGCTGCGTAGTATGGTCGCCATGAACTTCGCGTTCTCCTTCTTCTACACGCCTCTTGGTATCATATCCTGGGTCTACCCTGCCGAAGTAAGTAGTCGGAAAATCACAAGTTGTTGGCAGAAGTTGACAAAGAACCCCAGATTTTCCCAGTCGAAGTTCGCGCTCTCGGCAACGCTGTCACTACCTTCACAAATTGGGCTGTCAACTTGATTTTTGCGCAGTTCTCACCTTCGGCACTGACCGCAATCGAGTTCCAGTACTTTTACGTCTTCTTCGTCTTCAACATCATCGCATTCCTATGCTACTGGTTCTTCTTCCCAGAGACCAAAGGAAAGACGCTCGAGCAGATGGATGAGCTCTTCGGCGATCAGCTGGTGCCTCATGCCATGCAGGATCCCGAGGCTGCTGCTGCAGCCATGGAAAAAGACGAAAAGCTCCATACTGAAGTGCGCCAGGAATCAGTTGTCTGAGGGTGAATTCGATGCACTGAAGAGAACGTAGACGATATCCAGGAGCGACTATTGTGCGAATAGTGCTGTAAAGGAGATGTTGAGTCATGGAAGATGGAGCTTCAGTGGATGGGTTGAAGAATGATAATATTACTTCATAAGAACTCTACGTGAAAGAACTCTTATAGACAGACTTAAATTAATGCTGGCTGGCCAGTCCACTCACTAGTTAGACGGCATTGTGCTTCCACAGAAGAAGTCCACCCCCGTCCACCTCAAGCAAATTTTACGTCCACCCTGCTTACGTTCTTTCAAAGCCTCAAATGTTTGGTTGTACTATCTGGTCTCTTTGTAAGTCTTTGAAGTTGCCAACTCGGCCATGCGCATACACCGCTTCCAGCAACCGTAAGAGCCGCCCCTGTGGATCAGGTTGACAAGTTTGCTCGCATGCATTTCTGCGATTTTCAGGTAACAGTTGACCGACGACGGATTGATATGAAGCAACCGTGCGGTGAAGCGTTGTCGGATCCATGTAGACCTTCGCAGTCGTACCTTCCCCATCAACAACCTTCGTACCTTCGTACAACAACCCCCAACTCGGCAGCACCGTACTAACAACACACCCTACTAGTCGCGGCAGCTTCTCTAGATGTACGGGTTCTTTATGCATACATGCATACTTGATCTGCAGACGCATAAACCCGTGCAATGGGAGGTTAAACGCTGGCAACGGGCCACTGTTGCGAGTGGCAAATACAGACAACTTCGGCAGTTCTGATTCAGAATCGCATCTGTGCATTTTGGTCTCACGTGCAGCAAGAGATGACATTTGATTGCTCCCCACAGCGATGACTGGGCTGTTTGTGTTCTTAGTGTCTTACAGCGGTGCGCCACGTTAGCCTCGCCCTCTTAGCTGAGCGCTTCGGTGTATCTTGGGACGAATGATAGATCATGATCCTTGAGTCACGTCTAGACTTTTCATCAGGCCTTAGGATGTTTCCGGATCTTTGAGCCCATAATCCTGCTGCATCATTAGCCATTCACTTACCGGACAGAGCTCCGGCGGTTCGGCTTCAACATCAGCGCGCTGACCTCCGTCGGTACTAGATCTGGGTCTGAAGGGCACATACGAGTGGCATTGAACATCGAATCGGGTCAATGGAAGCCGGATCTTAAAAGCTACCACCTTGAGAAGGCGAGGGAGAGTCAAGCACTCAACTGACGTGATGGATTATGGAGAACCCTGCCGCTATGCAGAGACAGCGCTACTCTCTGCATTTTGTTTGTCTGTGCTATTGTCACAGAACATACGCTTATATACCAGCTAGAATTAGCAGGTAGAATATGGTCATATTTTGCCTCTATTTTGGCTGCGATAGCTATTGAATTTGCTTTCACCCGAAGAGTAAGTAGTGCTTTCCTTGTCAACCTCTCTCAAAAATATGTCTGAGAGCAATAGCATCCCACCAAACATCATTCCAGCGCATTCTGTCAATGTACCGTGCGGTAAACAGGTCCCGAATATTAGAGCCAAGGTATGTGAGGTCATACCAAGCCCAAGAGCAACAACTGACATGAGATCAATGGACTCGTAGCAACATAGCGTTATGTCCTCCTGGAGCTGTATGGTTAAGTTCGTTTACCCCCCCTCATAACTGGACCCAAGCAATTAGCACCCATCTTGCTGTTATCCCGGTAGTATATGCCATGTTTGGCTGTGTTGAAGCCAACACAAGTACTCTTGCTCCGAGGCTGAGAAGGTCGTTTGGTGTCGACTCAAAAACCCTATCTCTAGCCCCCTACGACTGTCTTATTATTCTCTGGCGTCTACTTATTCTGAAAATTGATCTTTTTCTATTGTGTAATGGCCCTGGCTATGTATGTGACCATCTAGTAGCTAAACTGGGTGTAGGAATAAACATCTGTACCAGTAGGTGTTTAGGTGTAGCTTAAGAATCTGTTTTAGTATTGAAGAAGTGATCTCCTAGGGCAGACCGTTTAAGGTTTTATCCATTACAATGTTCGTGGTCACTGTGAGAGCTGATCGGGGCTCCGTAAAGTCGTTTCAACGTGAGGCAGCTGTGACGTTTGCCACTTTTGAATTTATGGATATGTTGGCATGTCACTAACGAAAGGCGTTAGTGTTATGAATGTAGTCGGCAGTCTACATCGATAGTACGACGAGAACGCGACGCAGTTTTAACAAGGATCATGCTTTGCTGTCGGGGCTGTGTCATATCTGGCAGGGAAAGACGGCGGTGGCATAAACAATGGTTCGATGGAAGGGACTGTGATGGTTTGTTGGTTGCAAAAGTGCTCGAGGACCTAGATGTCTATGAGCAACAACACAGAGGTATCACTGTATGCGAGAAATAAGTGTTTGAGGTGTGATTCCGATATGATAAGGCCACAGCATAGATGAAATCGTTGATGGTCGACCGACCGAAGTGCGGGTACCTGCAGCTTTCTCTGTTAGTGGAGCACGTTAATGACGCATGCCAGGGAGTATGCACTGCCGGGGGACATAAGAGCCGAAATTCAGATTAGTATTTGCGCCTCGAAAATAGCCCCAAAACGCAGAGACACCTGGAGCCTTGCCAAACGCGGCATGTTTCAGCTCCCACCGACACCAACTCCCGAGAATCTCAATAATTCCTCCAATCACGATGTCAATGGGTTATGTGAAAATGCATGTTTCGTTGACGACGAGCAGCTGTTTCGACGTTGACTGTGTCATGGTCTGGATTGGCTCACACGTTTGCGATATATTGAAGCTGAGAGCACGTTCTCAGGTGAGATCGATCGTGATTATAATTTATTCTAAACGCCGGGAAATCAATGGCTCCACCCAGGTCGTTATTCCAGTGTCGCAACAGTGATGCTTATACACATTCGTGAGAAGCCCGAAACGCCGTAATGTTCACAAGCGAATAAAAAATCAATCCAAAAATGGGAAACAAAGTCATCGCTCAGTGCCCGTTGTAGCCCCCGAACTGGTTGGGCTTGGGCTTCTTGTGATGATCTTCGAACTTACTGCCGAGCACTGCGCCGGCAATGGCACCAATAATGCCGTGCCCGCCCATCTTGTTGCCGCCAAAATATCCAGCAGCACCGCCACCCATGGCACCCAAAAGGCCTCGGTCGCCCTCCTGCTGCATAGCTGGGTCGCTGGAACCATATTGCTGCTGTCCAGGCTGGCCGTAAGCGTTCTGGCCTTGCGGGTACTGATCTTGGCCGTAAGGTCCCTGCTGAGGGAACTGGTTCTGAGGCTGCGAGCCGGGGTAACCTCCCTGCTGGTGTTGGCCATACTGCCTGTCAACGATGTCAGAAAAAAGATGTTTCAAAACACTGGGATGCAAGATTTACCCTTGCTGCTGCTGTTGGCTGTAGTCACCATATTGGCCCACTTGCTGGCCGTGCTGGAAGCCACCCTGTGCAGGAGGACCATACTGTGAGTTGTAGCCCTGCTGGTCCCCGTATCCCTGCTGGCCATACTGCTGCTGAGGTTGTTGGTAGCCTTGCTGCTGTTGGTAGCCGCTTTGGTCATATCCACCCTGTTGAGGGTATGGGCTGTGCCCCTGCTGGTACGGCTGCTGCTGCTGCTGACCGTAGCCCTGGTTGTATTGATCGTATCCAGACATGCTTGGTTTGGGATGTAAAAACTAGGTGTAGATAGAGATGAGTCGAAAGGTTATGTCCTCGAAGTTGTGTTCTTTAAGGCGGGGTAGCTGAAGGGTTGTGGCGGTTGACGTAAGTCGTGAAATGGTAGGTGGAAGAAAGAGCGAACGAACGTAGGAACATCAACCAACTTTATCAACTCTTTGCTCTTACTAACGGCAGCCTGATCCGCTCCATCCTGAGAGGCGGAGCATCAACGAATCTTCGAGCTCAACTCAGCCCTCAGCCACCCAGAAGACACGAACATCAGCTCGGCCGGGTGTAGCGGCCTGTTCTGTCATAGGGCGATGGCTAAGCACAGCCGCACGATCCGAACTGCTGAGTGCTCGCTGGCGTTTCTCACCAAACTTTCGCCCGTGCTGACAGACAACCAGATCGCCTGCTGCCGCTGACATCCTTCGTGCGCATCTTGCTATTCATGGGCTCTGACCTTCACCCACGACCGCAGACTGATGAGGCATCAATGTCTTCGTGCCTGAATTGACGTATATTGCCTTAGACTCGGCCAGACCTCGTGCGCCGCCGTAACGCGCGGAAGGCCTGTGGAGCCGAGGCTTGAGATGAGGCGCAGCAAACTCTTCACTTGCGCAAGTGTGGCTGCGTCATCGCGGCGTGACGAGTCTGCGCAGCATCCGTTCGCAATTTTACAATTCTCCGAGAAACGTCAGTAATAGAGCGCGTCTTATGCGGGGAATCGTTAGGGCTATAGCAACATCACGACAGCTCGAACGACTTGATAACAAAATCTAATCATGGCAGTGCTGTCGCGCACCCCCTGTGGCGTCTGATCTGCACAAAGAGCTAGCAAGCGTGCCAGATGCGGGTGTTGAAACACGACCACTATGACTTGAGACAATTCCAAGACGAGCTCTGAGGACCCGCTTCATATGTTTGCTTCACATTGTCGCTCATCATACCCCTTTCCGGCATATTAGCTCCTCTCCAGACCCTCCAGATTGCCATTTAGAGCTACAGACGCTACTAAATATGCCTTCTTGCCCCTCAAGGCTCGATCACATCTCGGGTCGACCCTCAAACTGACATGGGTTCAGAAGGAACCGGATACTAGCGTTATTCATGCAACTTCTCAAATGCACCCCTCGCGCTGTCGCATGAACGTGTCTCGTCCAGAGCGTTTGCCGAGTCTTTCGCTGCGTCTCTGCTGACTTGCTTCTTTTCTGTCCTTCGTTCCGCAGGCGGGCTCTTGTTGCTAATTTCACACTCCATACTTTCGTTCACTTCAACATTCATTTCGTACCACCCTGGTGGCGGTCCTAACAGGCTCGGAACTGTACATTCCATTTACTCGATCGAGATCTACGCCGCTGGTCGATTCGCAGATGTATCTTGGTGGTGCACACAAGTGGCAGGAAGACTGATTGGGACCCACCCAATTCGATCTATCGCAAATCGCGCAAGAATGAATTCGCTGCAGGCTCGCAGATGGAATGAAGAGGTGGAATATGTGATCGTGGAAAGGGACGGTGTGGTTGTGGCAGGGCAGCTGGAAGGCACCAACGCGACACCGACGGCGACAATCGATCGAATATTACCACTTTCGTACACAAGGAGGCAACAGCCTACTCCTAGAGGTGATGGGGATGGTAGCGAGGAGGAGAGTGATCTTGCAACGACATCTACGACTGCCACGCCATCATCTGGATTTCCACCACCAGTATGGCCAGACCGGAACACTTAGCGTAGATGCAAAGACTGACAATGACAGCTACTGATTACGATGACCCTTTCTCAAGCTCAGGCTACTGTTGGAGCTCTGGCGGACAACGACCCTACAGAGACTGTAGTTGTGTCTCTAGAACCACCTCCTAAGCCCCATCACGATGGCGGTGGCAGCGGCCGCATATCACAGACGACAGAGCATCTTCTCATTGCTGCTGGGTCAATTGGTAAATCATGCAAACGATCATGGAAATTGCGTAAATTAACCGGTATCAGGCGCAACTATCATCATCGTGATGATCGTACTCGCTATTTACACCATGCGAAGGCGCGGAATGTCATTCTCGGACGTGGTCAGACAGGGCAAAAATCAGGTCACACGCCGTGGCGGGCAGCAAACAGGCTCCAAGTACGACTGGGACAACAAACAAACGCTCGAGGAGAGGTACTCTCTCAGAAATGACGCTGTTTACCCACCACCACCGGCTGCTGTGGGCTCTCGATCTGGGTCTCTCTTGTCGCAAACCCGTGTACAACCTCTTCGTCGCAGCGACAGGTATGTTGCCCTCGCTTTGACCCTGTAACATGCAGCTAACAATTATCAGTTTCCGGGACGGGTCTTCAGACATGACGCAGAAAACCTTCCTTTTACAGGACCCTCCATCGCGAATGAACTCCTATAAGCGAAACAACAGTGCAACACCGTCCTCGCCTGTTCTCGGAATGCAAGGTCAACGAAGCAGCGACTCAACGCACAATACTAGATCCACAGAGGACGAGGACGAGTACATACAACAACAGCAGGAGGCATCTCGACTGCCTGCACCTCCAACCTTCAAGCAGTTTATGTCGAACCGCCCTTCGATCTCGCAACGACCTGGTCTCGGCGGCATGCCTAGTAGATTCAGCTGGACGAACTCGCAAGCGCCACAAACGCCTCATGATCCCAACCGCGACACGATGAATCAACCGTTAGGACGTGAAAGCTTCATGACAAATCGATCATCTGTACCTCGTTTCCGCACTATCAACTCATGGGTCAACCAGCAATCGAACCGTGTCGAAGAGCAGAAGCTAAAGGAGCAGTACCGTATGACGCAGAGTTCCGCTTACTCAGAGGACACGCATGGGGACGTAGTACCTGAGATGCCGCCTGTTCCCAAGAACTACAAACAAACCGGTGGGCTCGCAGGCAAGGACATCAAGCACCAACGCCACGAAACCAACATATCGGTTGTCACAGCACCCGTTTTCAGGCAGCACCCGGGCACAGAAGTACGCTTCAGCACACGAAGCACTGTACCTTCCGAGATCCTGGACATGGGCCGGAAGAACTCGGTACTACGATGATAGTAGTCACCACTACATGCAATATTTCCTATCTCCAGCGTATCCTTAAGGTACCCCATCAGCATTTCAGCGCATCAGGGACAGCATTGGCTTTGGCAAGCACGAGAAATAATCACAAGCATGCGTGTACGCTATTTAGGTTTTGTGAAGTACCGTGTTTTCAAGTTGTAACTATAGCAGTCATTGTGTATACCGTCCATCTTGAGTTAGCGAAAATATCTTATCTACGTAATGCTATTGCAACATCACATCTGCTTTGTCTCGATCCACAATTCGTTTCCGTTGAACCTTATTAAGTCCTGACTGTTCCTTTTCGCTGAAGCTGCCGGGTACTCCTGGTCATAAATCATTTATATCGTACGTCCAGGGAACACAGCCCCAACTGAACAAAAAAGGGCAGATTCTGTCAAATGTCAACGTTCACTGCCACGTTCACAACAGGGATTAGACCTTGTTCTAGCAACGTTTGCTCGTGTTCGCTATCGTGGTCCGCGGCGTCCGCTGACGCGTACCTGAGTAGGCCGCATTTCGCAACATGTTCGACGCTTGGTGTTTCAGGTGGATGTTTCGAGGCCTGGAGTGTTGTGGAATGTCTAGTTGGAAATCGGGGTGGATTTGCACGCAGAGACGCCGTATAAAGGGTCAGCTTTGGTTTGGCTTGTTGAGCCTACTAAATCCTGTGGGCGCAGCTAAGTCTATTGAGCTACAGAGCGAGCGCTGCGTTATTCTCAATCATTTACCAAAGCTAGAAAATGCACCTGAGACGAATCGATCAATGTCAATGGCAACAATATCACGAAGTCTTGTGATTGCTACGGGCCGCCGTGGAGCGACCTTGCATTCCGGATTAGGCCCTGTGCATGCCCAAGAGGTTGACTTGATATGCACATTTGAGGGTGGCAAGACACCGTATCTCTTGCGGTGGAAAGGTCACCATGACCCACACGTAACACACCATGGATCTGCTGGAAGTTCTGATCACTTCTTCGCATGCAGTTCTTGTCAAGCCAAGTGGGAACTAGTGGGTGATTGTTACATCGAAGATGCAATAGAAACAGAGATCAATCCTCAAGGCCTGCACTAAATTCGTCTCCAGTAGGGGTTTTAGTCCCTCAAGCCACTATTGTGCCTCGATAGTGTCCTGATCTCGAATGTTCAGATCAGGATCGTTGGCTACAAAGGGTGCTACCGCTCACACGTACTGTGTTGTATACTAGAGTCTATTGAGAGCCCACATGTCCTATACTTCAATTCACAACCGATTTCCTGCCCATACTCGTCAACTTTGAAATCAAAGATTGTCCGAATTTATGCACTTTTGTCAGGAAACCTGAACTAAAAGCTTGCCGAGACTCAACATCTCGACACCGCTTCATGCGGAACATTTCGATCATCAAACCAGGTCCAAAACTGGTGGCTATTACGTCGTCTCGGCCTTGACCCATTTTCCTCAGCTTGTCCAGTACAATGAGCACTGTCGGACTTGACGAGTTGCCAAAATTCTGGTATACATCAAGGGAGGCGCGAATGTGGTCACTGGTAAGGTTCATCGCCTGTTGTGCGCCTTGCAGTATTGCGGCACCACCCGGGTGTATTGCCCAATCAAAGGTTGATGGTTCGAGCTGTTCACCGGTCGAATTGCAGACTTGGTTGAACATTGAGCCAATGGCACCGACGGTAACTTTCGGTACTTCCTTGGTGATAGTAGCTATCATACCTGGGGACCGATTAGCCTATTCCGACTGCAGTAGAAGGAACTTCATATATACCGTTTGGGCTGACAACGTAGCTCATGTGTTCTCGTGTTCCAGGAACCACTGCACTATCCCACTCTTTCAGCTCATAGACTGGCTTCTGCCTGTCCTTGATAGCCAGTCCGTTGCACACTACAAGTGCAGCAGAGCCATCTGAGAACAGCGCAGGAGCGATATGAAGGTTCTCACTGTCTTTGTATGCTTCTTGTATCTCAGCCCTCAGAAACAAACTACAAAGCTCTGTTGCAAACACCAAGACACGAGCCGGTCGGCTTCGTGATGAAGCGGCAGCAGCAAGGTTTGCGGCTTCCCGGAGTGCCGAAAGACCGCCAGCGCAACCTACACCATGTAGTAGCGTCCTTTGTACGCTGAGTGGAAGTTCTAGTTTCTGATTGACGAAGATATCGTAGCCTGGGCTGCCTTGATCGGTGCATGTGACAGCCACAACATGTGTGATGTCTGTTGCTGAGAGTTCTGCTTCTTCCAGTGCTTTCCTACATGCAGCCACTGTGAGACTGACACCTGTAGTTCGAAATGTCTGTGATAGTTCGTCGATGGTTGGAGGTGTTGCATCATCTATTGTCCAAGTGGTGTAATCGAAGATGGTGGGACGAGATGAAATCTTAGTGTTGCGGTTGATATGTAGTAACCTCTGAAGTCTGAAGCCGCAATTCAGTATGAGAGTCACATAACCTCGTGTTTCACTGAATTCTAATTACCCTGGTGATGTTGTGTATTCAGGACAAAGCCTTGTGATGAGTTCGGCGAACTGCTCTGGTGTTCGAGAGTATTCAGGATACTCATGAGCCAGTCCTGCGATATAAACGGAGTTGGTCTTTGCGGCAACCATGATGGGAGGGCAGACAAAGCAACAGACAATGACACCTAACAGTGGCCTAGGCAATTCTGACGATTGTTGAGGTTATGATGAGTAGAATCACATACATCCAATTGTCATATACACCAGCAACAGAGTGTTAGAGTTTGAAGGATCTGCTTCATAAGAAAGTGCCATGGCAGCTAGTGGGGGCTGAGTGTGGTGACTGGTGAGGAGAACAGCGTAGTGTTGCTTGAACCGTTCGAGAATCCAGTATTTCCAGGCTGCAAATCGCTTGCCATTGCCATCAAAGGTAAGTAGAAAGCCATAAAAAGGGCGGAGAGAAGGAAGGGTGGGGCCAGTGGATGATTCATACTCTCATACTGACATTCGGTCAACGCAGGAATAGGTGCTGATGACTGTTAGCCGCTGGACGACCAGACAAGCTTAGGGGGAGGCAGTGAATCATGGGTTCATGAAACGGCATTAGCCCAGAGGCCGCATGTAGGGAAGGGATTGGACCAAATCATCTTTTTGCACTCGCTGAGCTGGCCAAGTAAGGATCTCGAACGCAGACTGGCTGTCTTTGGTGAGGTAGAATACAATCAGGTAGCTGCTGTCGCTTTTTCCTAATCAAGCTCAAGAACAAAGATAGCTCACCGCGAGCCAGAAGGAGGTCTTGACCAAATTCTGAAGCTAATGGCTCGGCAAGTTGGAGTCCGTAAATTTCAGGTGCATCGGACAAGGCCTCCAGGAGGTTGCTGCTGACTGATAGAGGTGGCCAGTAGCGTCTTCATGTTCATAGATGCCTTGTTTCTCGCAAATTAGTGCGTCGAAGCCCTAGAGATGCGTCGTTTGGTCTCAGTGAGATTGAGCTGAGCCCCCAAGTGAGAAGCTCTCAGCCACCACGGTCGCTTACACCACTAAGCTGAGATCCATCACTGCCGTTCGATGAAGACCAAAAGTTTGGCAGAATACAACAACAATGTGTATATAGTTTTGAGAGGTATCGAATCGGTGTTTGACCAGAAAGAAGTTATACTGAAGTCCTCACGTCGGCTGCGCTGACCGTATACCCGATCGTCGTATCCGCGGTCAGCATACAGAATTCATCAATGACCGGCAATATGACACGTGCTGCATTGTTAGTTCGCCACAGTCAAATCATGGAGGTAATGTGGTCGCCTGGTCGCGCTATTTCTGCCTAAGCTGAAGTGAGCCCATGGTATTCTTGTTCACGATTGGTGGGTTTACTACACCTTCATCCTCCAGGAACGAAGATGTTGCCTTGTCTTGAAAACTCTACTTTCTGCAGGGGCCAATGCACTCAGAATGGAAAATTTCGCGTGCTTTGGAAGGCGGCCAATGTTGTATGGCTCATCGCGCGTGCCTGTGCGTAGGGTGTTGATGCGGCTCTGTAGCCTGCAGGGCTGAGGCTTACACGAGCGACAGGTTCCAGACATGAGACTGCCTCATTGGTAGCGCGCGAAGGCATTAATGAAGAGATTGCCTATCAATCCGCAGATTTGGAATAGATCTGACATGCGACTCGACTGTTGTGGAGCTTTTGCATGGTGGCGTGCTTGGTCTTACACCGCGGACGCAAAATTACCCCATTGGGACTGGTGCGCAACAATAGTTCGCGAAAATAGCTCCATTGCAGCGTAGTGCTCACGTGCTATTTGCGATGCTCATTTAAGGTGAGGAAACAAGTTTGAGACAGTGCTTGCTGGTTTATATCAAGCACAATTGCCCTCACAATCCTGGAGTAGTCGCGCAAGGTCTCGTGAAAGAACAATGGAGACGCAACACCACGACTATGGATTTGCACACCAAGAATTTCAGTCTGCAGAGGAGTAAGCATGAGTCTTCGTCAAGTTTTTTGCCTGATGCTAATAGAAGTTGTGTAGGGATGGAAATTGTTTCCCAGCAACGCAAAAGGTACAATCGGTTCTGAGAGTGTACTTGTGTCTGCCTTGGGAGCTTCGCGACTACATACATACATATTGTGTTCAAGGTTCCTTAGACAACGAAGTTGTTGTCCGTCATGCGAGTGGAAGTAAGCCAGCCTTTCTCGTACGGCAGTCCTTCAGTACACACTCTTACCAATGGATCGAGGACCCGGTCTTCCTACACTTAAGCCCAGGGCGTATTGGACCAAGTGTTGCCAGGGAAGTACTCGCCGCCTACTACAAGACGCGTACCTTCAAGTTTGCTCATCGAGAGCTTGGTTTGTTGCAAGCATTCCTTGAAACTGATAGGTTCGGCTTGGGCATACGACCAGCCGACCATGTTCGCCACGTAGACTTGCAAATCCAGCCTTCTTTATACGCACAGCTGTATGGCTTCAAATCGAAGGACGAAGAAATCGCCAAGTGCTGTCGAGCTCTGGGAGCACTTTCTGTCATTCAGAGATCGCGCACGACAGTGGTTGTGCATCTAGACCTGGCACAGGATTTCTTAGGTGACGAGGACCATAAGAGTCTCGTAGCTGATGCTGCTGAATTCGTCTTTCAAGTTGCTGAAGTCGTTAACGATCTCAAATTGGACGGACTGAGGATTGACTTGATCTTCGAAGGAGAATAGGATAAGGCAAATGTACTGCGGTTGTGCAACAGATCTGTCACATCGCTTGACGAATGTACATCCCAGATAAAAACCGCCTGTACATAAAGATGCGCTGAAGACTCCAGTGAGCTGAAGGAAGGGTCGCGTCATGCAACATCTAGACATCGCTCACAAGTTAATGATCAGTGAGGGTCCTATGATTGGGTTCAAGAAGCTGACTCCAAGACATCGAGTCCTCCTTGCATTTCGAAGCTGCGGTACCGTACTCCTCCTGACATGTAGAGCATGGAACTTCTTCTAGTGTGGTCGCGACTGCTACAGCGCCAGCAACATTTCGTCCGTTTCCATTGTGATGAAGTTGTTACAGAGCGGTTGAAACTCGAGGACGCGATTGGACATGGTCAATTAAGACAATCGCCAAAGTTATGGGATTTTGAGAGATAGCAACAAGGAATGTAGGCTTGAAGGCTCCAGTGCAATTAAATGCAGAGTGACGTGCCCTTTCACCACCATGACGTACTGGAACCTAAATTCCCAAGGCTACTTAGGCTCAAAATTAAGTTATTGCATGATGGACCATGAGCTCAATCGTCGGTCAGATCGATGCAGCTAGTAGGACCTCCATCCCCTGGTGGCGCTGTCTCCATGTTTGGTACCACTCGTTGAGGCGGAGCGACGGGGCTCGAAAGGAAACGCTTGAGACGAGCAGCACGTATCGCATCCAGCTCGTCTAAGGCAGGGGAAATCCCAGTGCTTATTATGGGCGCTTTGCCATCGGCCTCACATGAGGCCGCTTTCGTGGCGGAAACCACAGGCCTAATAAGAGCGGACACTTGCTGAACATGCGAAAGTCTGGATGCGATGTCTGCCCCTCGCAAACCCGTGTTCTCAATTAGTGATTGGCTTCTTTGATGTGGTGACTGCATGCCCAGATGTGTCGCCCGAGCCAGATCCACGCTTTCGTCTGCGGACGATTCTGGTGAGCCAAGATCCACCACATTGGACAGTAATGCTGGTACCGACGAGGATTCTTCGGGTTGCCGGCCACGAGGAATACGCAAGACCATATCATCGTCCAGATTTGACAGGTCAATAACCTCGCGAGGCTTGGTGGTGGGTCGTTGTTGAACGCGCAACTCTGAAGGCTTTGAGCGGACAACATTGGAATTCCTTTTGCTGATTGGCCCCCGTTTCGAAGCTTGGGTTGCTGGTTTATCGATGGAATCTGTTAGTGGTCTATTAAGCGTACCTTCGCTTACGCCAGCAAGGTGCGGTGTAGCTATCGCCATCTCGTTGTTGCTCTGTGACTTTTGCTTCTTGCTTGTAGATGCCGGCGATATTGAATCTCCAACATCAACGTGCAGCTCTTTCCGCTTGGAGGGCTTTTTACTCGGCGCAGGCGGGGGCGGGTCAAAGATTTCAGGGGGTAACACTTGTTGTAGCCAGAACGCTGGAAAGTAATCGCACTCGACTCGGTGCGTCGGATTGAACGGCACACCTCTCTTGCCCTCCCACATCCCTTCACGATCTCCGCCTTCAAAATCCTCTCTTCGCAAGCTGGTGACTTCGAAAGGCGAGAAAGTAATCTTGCGTTCCCACGACCGTAACAGCATGACGTCCTGGCTCTTGCTTGCGCGCTGTTTCGTGAGGTTGATGTCATGTATTACTTCCTTGGGCAAAGAAGCACTCCTGATCGAGAGCGCTCGTGTGAGTAATACAGGGCCCACCCAGTTCATGTACAGTCTTCCCCAAATGTTGAAACGGCTGCTTGTAACATCGAGTAACTTATGCTCGTCAATGCTCCGACTGATAGTCAAGTCGAGCGACCTTCTTCCTGTCAAAAGCTCGTCACTTGTGACTTTTGGTCTGTAGTACTTTTGCAGAATCTTGAAGTCAGGGAAACTAGAAGGTATGGATAAGTTTCGTGCGTGAGGCCTCGTCTGAAGAAAGGCAGCCAAACGGAAACTCCATTCCGTACAATCTCTCTGGTTGCGGCACAAACACAGAGCATGTGCAAGATTTCCTTCCTTTGCAGCAGCCAAAGCTATACCTGCACCACAACCTCGTAAGCCTGTTGGGTGGTAGTCGCCGCCAACGAGCATAGCAAACAGAACCAGTCCTTCGCGGTCCAAGTTCAGTTTATCTTTCAAATCTTTGGCTCGAACAACACGGAAGTGTCTGTCACTCTTCTTTGTGTTTTCCTTGCTACGGTCCTTGGTCCCTGGTTCTTTGGCAACTCGATCGTCGTGGAGCCACAAGCTGCACCCAAACATGAGACAGTCTGAATCCTGGGACCACACAGCATCAACAATACCCAGTATCTGCAGTCGCGCACACTCAGCCTCCGCTTCGCCGGGGGCCTCTTGGTAGGGAATGCCAAAGCAGCGCAGTAACTGTTTGAGTAAACGGAGTCGTTCGTAGTCTATCTTCCTTCCGCCGTTCCGGCCACGTTTAGCGGGGACTCCCGGTCCATCGAAAACGAATATCAATTGGATGTTCAGAGTCGAGAGTTTGCAGATACGGTAGAACATAGCCTTCTCAATGCCCTGGAAGGCGGGCTCATTGGAGGCTGCATAAGTCAGTCTGGCGAAGCCCAGATAATCAGAATACGCACAATCGCGGATAGCATATACTTGCGCCATAGTGAGATTGTTGAACCGCCAATCGGCCTCGTCAACAGCAATTCTAAGTGGTCTGCCATGTTCTCTGTAATGCTCTTCGGCAAGCTGTGCAAGAGGCTTGACCTCCTCGAAATCCCGGATGGTATCCCAGAGCCTTCAGCAGATTAGCAAAAGTCATGAGATCTTGTGGAACAACGCACTCGGGGAGACCCATGATGTAAGGATAGAGCCAGTGAGAAAGAGTGACGTGGCTGTACGCGTTCTAACGCGATTCACGCGTTTGCGAGGAGTTTTCGGACAGGTTTATGTAACTTCAAAGTGAACAACTCGCCAAGACACGTCGACTCATACACCTAATAGACCATGCTCCGTTGTTGCAGCAATACCTTACAAGCGCTTTGGCAATGCAGAGGCGAGATCATAGTATGGAGAGCGGCGAGGCGCTGGTGAGCTAGTGAGCCACGTGCATACTTGGCCCGTGCATACGCGTTCATAAAACCCCTTCAACTGGCTGCATGACTAAACAGTACGCTTGATTACCGATTGTATATCATACAGAGATTCGGCATTGTTGGTTCCACTTGAATATACAACTACGGCTTTCACCACTTTGGTCGTCGCGTACCCGGACGAACAGTGCTTTAGCGTGTCAATGACCAAGATCTTTTAATATTACATCGGACAGTCCCATCCGGCAGACTCGTCCAGGTTGTTGAAGCCTTGCCACATCTCGGCCTCGAGGTAGGAACTCATCTCCTTTAGCTTTTCCTCCGCACCATTGCGCTTTTGTTTCAACGCATACCCTAGAACTTTCGCCGCGGATAGAGCCATGTCAGATTTTCGCCCTAGGTACCACAGGGCCTTGACGCAGTCATCTGCTCGCCGGAACGCTTCCTCCGCTTCAGAAGTACAAGCCAACGGGAATGGAGGAAGCAGATTTTCGGCCTCCAGCAGTACCACCCCAGCTTTGGCAAATGCACGTATCAGCACCGCAGTCCAAGGCTCTGTCAACAAGGCCCCCTGATTGACAGCGAAATGGAAGTCCCGCGACTGTGCAAATGAAGCATCCTCCCGGGGACACGCACATCGCGCCAGATCAGAAAGAGCCTTGCAATTGCTTTTGCGAAAGTAGCCCACAAAATCGGTCGAAGCGCGCTGTATCTGCTGAATATCTGAGCCAAGTTCGGAGTCATCTACAATCTCAATCAGATCTGCCAGTAATAACGTGGCAAGATGCCAATGTCCGGTCAAACAGATGTACCATGATTGAATGCGGGGCGGCAGAGCATCGTGATGCTGCACACAATCTCGAATGAAAGGAGCATAGAGTTGTTCCCAGTGCTCGCATACGCTGAGAGCGGCTTTGATAGAACGTTCGATCTTCTCTCCGCGACAGCTACGAGTGAGGAGCGTCTGGATCCGTGTGACTTTTCGAAAGAGGAGTACTTTTACCGGAGCTGCATCACACAGCAGAGCAGCGGCCTGTTCGAACGAGCATGGCCATCGGGTAAGTTGTTGTTGCAGACGAGCGCGCTGATGAGCAAAGAGATGGATGTCCCAAACGCCCTCAGTACTTCTGGCTACAAATGATCCGACGCTTCGCTGCTTCTGGTCTGGCACTAATTGTGATTCGTTTGCATAAACATTGCTGTCCTCATCAGACAGTACCAGTGGCCGTTTGTGCATTGCTGAAGACAAGGTGTCGAACATTACACCAAGCCAGAAGAGCAAGTCCACCGTAGCACGATCGGCAGCATCGAGGCAATTTGCAGACGGCCTATACTGCCTACCACGTCGGTTCGCTCGTGGTTTGAGTGGCGATGTGCTTGCACACATTGTCATTCGTGATCGCAGCGAGTGTATGAGCCGAACTCCCTTCTCCAAGTTAACAGGCGGGTCTTCAGCATCAATTGCAAGGCTGAGCCTAGACATCAAATCTTCGCACTCAACCATTGCTCCATCTTCATCATACGAGACCGGTCGTGCGGGCTCGATATCTCCCATTGTCGTTTCCAGATTACTCTCGATGTCGGGGTTGTTCGGTCGTTGGGTCAGCGAGAAGACTATCTGTGCGAGCACCAGTCTGAATGACTCAATCTCACCGGCATCCTGTAAAGCCACACGTGCTTCGTGCCATGCGGTGACTTGCAGCGACCTGTCAAACTCGATTCCACTTGACAATTGGTCCGCACTATGGCCCGTAAAGAGCTCTGGATCCCCTCTCAAACCGCTGTAGTCGAACGGATACCTGGCTCTGCTCCGTTCGGACGACTGAGCCCATTGAGTCGCGAAGGAAAAGATTGCTGAATTGAGAGCCTTACCAACGGCTTTGTCTTCGCTGAATGTGAGTTGCCTCCCTCTAATTGAAGAAGCCATGCGATCCAATCGGAACACGCGGTGATATATGCGGTTCCAATCAGGCCCACCGTCGTTCGCTAACGATATGTCCGCCTTTGCACTATACGGGCAGGTCCGTTCAGTCAACCAGCATGATAGGGCGTTTTCGAAGCTGTCATGGTAGATCTTCAGCAAACCTTCTCTCAGAAATGCCTTGTTTGCGGACGAGACAAATTCGGCTGCAAATGATATGGCTGGGCAAGGAAGCGCACCACTTGGAAGAGTCGCCGATGAGCTGCGGCGTCGTCGTTTCCGCCCAATGCGCATTACAGCACCTTCCACTTTTTGCATGGTCTCCCGCGAGCCTGTGTTGCCGATTTGACTGTGGCGCTGACCTCTCTCCTCTATCGTTTCCTTCGTACTGCCAGGCGGGGTTTCCAGGGACGAGCCTTGCCCAGAGTCACACGTCAAAGGGCTTGCATCGTCTTCGAAAACCTCGCTGAAACTTCCAGCGTGGTCCGTTGCTGACATATCAAAGCCGTCGTACCACAGAGTGGGCGTGGACTGAAAAGCGGTCGTCGAAAGGGCCGTCTCAAGCGCCGGCACACCCGGAAAGTCACCAAACGTTACCCCTAGCTGTGCTGAGCTCATAGGGTTCCCGCTTCCTGTGAAGTCCGAACGACAGTATGGCTTTCCAGTTTGCACCTGCTTTGGGGCTCCATTGGAGTTTTCGGATGCGATCGCGGTATTGCTGTTCGTCCGGCGACGTTTCGCCGAAGGACCTGTGCTTGGCGAAGGCTGTGTTGCCTGCAACACCCTCTGCGATCGAAGCCATTCGAATGTGCAGGTCTTTTTAGTCTTCTCACAGTTTGTACACGCGGCCAACGGCCCATAGACATCTGCATGGTTAATAGTCTGCCGTGATACTCTTTGAGCAAAGCTTCTCACCACTGTAATGGAAGACACTCGGATGGTCTTCCGATTTGCTGGCATCCAACAGCGAGTCTTCCAGTATCGCAGCATCGCAGGCTCGTTTGCCTTTCCGACATTGGTCGCAACATCGATTTTGTTTCCTACTTGTCTTTGATGGTTTCGCGGCGTTCATCACCGGTGGTGTGGGCGATGTCCATGCATAATCAAGAAACGACTTCGGTTGTACATCAACAAAATTCATACTTTTACGTCGAACAGGACGTCGAAAATAGGAAAGAGGAAGAGAGCGGCGCGCAGAGGAGTGAAATCAGCTTCCGCGCCGCTGACACTTCTCATGCACAACCCCGCGCGACATCTGTGGGCCTTGTCCTGATTAGTGTATGCGGGGAGAGCTAATGCGCGGCTGGACACAACTTTGACGCAGTTTACGGCTTAACGTGCGGTGGAATGATGAGACACTCCGTACTAATTGGCCGACCAAGTCACAATCAGGGCATCAAACCATGTCAAGTCGCGCACTGCTAAAGTCAACCGCTGTCACTCGTCCATTGTCTGTGCTCGTTATCTGCCGATCTTAGTCTGCGATACGCGGTTTCACAGTTCCGAATGATTGCAGTGTCGGGGAAAGGCTTCCCGATCTCTGCTGTGGTTGATTAGGGAGCCTAGAGCTGATAGTGATCCGGTCATCGAGCACTGTCTGGCTGGATTTCATCAACAACACGGAAGTTATACAGCGAGGGTCAGGCATAACACTGAGCTGAAACCTGAAAACGAACATCGCTGATAAGGTTTCGGAAAGTCCCATACTCTGTTGCGAACTCACTGCTACTTGGGCTCAGACGTCAAGATCCTGATATACTTGTCCTTCGATGTTGAACCACAAACTGAGAACTTTGGCATCAGCAAAAGGAAGTATCTGGGTGCAGACGATTCCGCCGACACCCTTCTCTCTGTCAGCCTACACCAGCAGTTCGGTAGGCCCGCCCAAAATCCCGTGCTCTTCGATCTTCCGGTCGGGCCGCCATTCGATAGCATGAACGTCAACCCCCAGCCCTGAGGTGGGTTCCCTTGAACGGGATAGATCTCGAGGAGGGCGTTCGTGAGATCGGGTTTGGCAGCCGGTATGCCTTGACGAGCAAAATTGGGGAATTTTTCGACCTGATTAGAAAACATTGTATCCACTGTGGCCTTATTGAGTAACTTCGCGCCTGTCGTTGGAGACGTCCCGTCATTCAGGAGCGTTGCAATGATCTCTGTGCAGTATTAGCGAGCTTACCCCGAGACACCGAATGCCGTACGACTCACGAGCGTAATCCGAAGGCTTTGCGAAACATCCCGCGCCAGCACTGTTCAGGACATTCTTTACGTCTGTAGACTCTACTACCAGCGATTTACGTTGCAGATGATCGCGAGCGATGAGTGAGCCATCTTTGTTACGATGGTTCATAATGCAAGCTGCTTCTTCATCTCAGCGGTTGGGAACAAGGAAATGTTCTTCAGCTCAAGCGGCTCGAAAATATACTTGTGGCAGTAGTCGTCCAGCGACAATCCGGTGACACGCTCGAGTGCAAGGCCAGCGAAGTCGATGTTCACGCCGTATTCCCAACCTTCCCCAGGCTGGAAGAGGAGTGGCTGTAGGATGTCGTTGATATGCCCAGAGAACTCATCCAACCCGATCGGATGAGAGAAGTCCCGCAAACCCTCATTGAAGAACGTGTATCCAAAGCCAGCTGATACCGTTAATCGTCAATAATCTCCAAGACGCACATTCTTTCACCTACCTGTGTGAGTAAGCAACATTCTCAGGGTAATCTTCTTGTTCTTTGGAACAAGCTTCCCATCTTTTTGCAGGACCATCAAATCCTTGAACTCTGGTATAAGCTTCTCGATCTCGTCCCCGTCGTCCAGGTGCAGCTTGCCCTGCTCCACCAGCTGCATGCATGCCACACCACCGATCATTTTTGTGCACGATGCGATCCAGAAAACGTTGTCCAATGTCATTGGGTCAGAAGAGCTGACGCCTCGCTTACCCGCCGCGTGTGCAAACAGTTCTTTACCATCTTTGCCGACGACAACAATACTGGCACCAGGAATGTCAGATTTGGGGTCGGCGCATGCATCATCCACGGTCTTCGCAAGATTCTTGAGTGTTTCTTTGGACAGTGGCATATTGATAAGCTTAAAGCATAGATCAGAGTCTCATATAAAGATGCTCATGTACTCGAGTAGGTGCTCAAGCACGCCATCGGTTCAGCTCTGTCTTGTGCTCGGAACGCGTTCCGCAGACAACCCCGCCACAAGCAAACACCAAGCCCCCGCACGAAGGGATCACGCTTTGGCTTTGTGGAGACTGTCGATCATGGCGGATGGAGCCGAAGAGAATAAGCAGGTGCTGGGCACCGCCGTGCGTTCTGCTTGTCCATCGCTGTAAGGCTGATCTATGACGGCAGACCGAAATCATCCATCTTGCACGGGCTCATTAGAGCACCATCAACTGTTGCACCGCACAATGATGTTGCACACCATACCATCTACTCGCTGATCGGTCGACCTGAGAGAGTACACCAAAAGGCAGAAGGAGCATGAACGCCAAGATGATGCTCAGCCAGCAACAAAAGTAGTGCAAATCTGCTCGAGCGAGGCTCCTGCACGCTGAACCCCTTTCAACATCAGTACAGCCTTCCGTGTTGCTAGTAATCAAGCTCGGAATAATAGTGGGTCTGCTTCTTAACTCCAAAGGATGCACATCTCGGAGCGGCTTGTGGCGAGGCCCTGATCATCCGACCGTTGCACCATAGTGCAGACACTAAGTAAGTACAATACGCAATCCGTGATATTTACCACGCATTATATACTCAGCTGAGGGAAGTTTGTACTACGAACACGGACCGCCAGTCCTAGATCGCGATTCTGCTGATAACACCTACGGAAAGTCTTGTTACAAAGAATGAGGTCGAAATTGCGTCACGGGGACGACTCACGCCAAATCGCGTATATGCGCATGATGGCCCAGGTTACAAAGCAGCCACCACCTGCGACCTCTCGACACGTCTTTTTCAATTCACCGCTACAATCATTGCCCCCTAAATTACCATGTCTAGAACATATACTTCGCAATGCGGCAAACGCACCATCCAACAACTTCCCATTCCAGCACGCAAAGGACACAATGCAATTGTGAGATCGAACTATCTGGAAGACATTATCAACGCGATAGGAGAGTGGAGCTGTCAGCGAGTGGTTCTTGTTCACTCGAGAGCACTTGATGCTAACACGGACGTGGTGAAGAATCTCGAGGAGAAGCTGGGGCATTTCGTTGTCGCGAAGAAGGCTGGTGTTGGAGCGCACTCGCCCTACGAGGATGTACTCGAAATTGCAAAGCTGTTGAACGACACAAATGCGGATTGTCTGCTCAGCATTGGAAGCAGTAGCTATTCAGATGCTTGCAAAATTGCAAGGTTGATGCAAGCAAACCTGGACCCTCACAACCTCACTCCAGAATCCATGGAAGCTCTTGTCGACCAGAAACAGGGCACAGTGGATGATCTCAAAGACCCCAAAATACGTCTTATACTTGTCCCTACCAGTCTAAGCGCAAGCGAATGGAACAACAAGTCATCGGCGACAAGTCCCACCTCACGCAAGAAGCAACATTTCGCCAGTGCTAATGCTGCGCCTGATCTCATCCTACTCGACCCTGAAGTCGCTTCAACATCGCCTAGGAAGCTCTGGCTTTCATCTGGCATGCGCGCTGTGGACCATTGTGTAGAGACGATGCTGAACGCTCAGTGCAAGACCGACGCCTTCCACCATATGGAAGATGCTCTGGCAGTACTCCTCAGAGGACTCAAGGACTATAAAGACGGAGAAAGCCAAGGCGACCACGACAGCCTTGTCGATGGCACTAATCAATGCCAGCTCGGTAGCAGGAACGCGATGATGGGTTTGTTGACCTGGAGCATACCCATGGGACCATCGCACGCAATCGGCCACCAGCTTGGCAGTATTTGTGGTGTAATGCATGGTATCACATCATGCATAATGCTAGCACCAGTGTTGCGATACACTTACGAGCGGAGCGAGAAGCAGAAGGAGGTGCAGAAGAAGGTGCTGGACATCTGGAACAAGGTGCTGAGTACCAAAGAGGAGAGTCTCGCAGACGCAGTGGAGAATTTTGTCAGATCGCTGCAGCTTCCGCAGACCTTGAAAGAGGTAGATGTGTTGAATGACGACGACATTGAGAAGGTCGCTGAAGGTACTTTGACGGATGTGTTCGGAGCTCAGGGGGGTCTGCTTGGAAACAAGAATCAGGTTTTGGAAATTCTGAACATGGCAAAGGGGTGAGTTATGATGGGTTCGGTAGCAAAAAGTAGTCTACCGTCTTTCATTCCGACATCTTGATGTTAAAGGACTGAGACCTTGAGCAGCCGAACGACTGCCGGGACATCTCCTTGTCGTCATCGGCTCATTAGTCAGCAACATCTGCATCATCCATCCCACAATTGCCCACTGCCATCTCCACTCTTTCATCAACGCTTTTTTGCTCGCCAGAATCTCCACGTGCGCGAGCCTCAACGGTCGCCAACCGCTTACAAACGCTACCTCCACTGCAAAAGTTGGAGGGCCCGCAATGAAATGATTCGTGGATAACCAAGACGAGTATCTTGCTACGCTCAGTAACAATGACGCAAGGATGACTAGAGCCAGCAAACAAGGGTCGCTTGTAGTATTTCGAGTACGCGTCGAGAATGACTTCATTGTAAATGTGTGCGCATAGATGCATACGCGTAAAGCATAAAACCGCCTACAGGCCTTGCGGGATGTCGACCAATCTCTGCAGTGTCTGCACATTGATTAACATTCAGCAACTGACTCTTCAAGATGGCACCAGTATTAATTCACATTCCCGATTTGCGCCTGTAAACTAACTCGCTTCAGCAAAAAAAGACAAACCCGTTTATACCCTAGCAGAGGGAAGACCAGCAGGAGACTCAACTTCGCAGACCGTTCTGCGAGGCAACCCACTCAAAGGGCCAGCTGCATCCACTAGTGTTACCGATGTCGCTGGTACTTCATCTTCAGGGTTCAGGGTTCAGTCGCATAACCTCAACAGTAGTGGAAACTGTAAGACCCACAGGCGGCTTCAGTGTGTCTTGTAGTACTCTCTCCGGGCTGAATAGGAACAAGCCACTTGCGGCCTAGGCAGCGGTGATATTCTGCCTTGTGAGCGCCCCGGTCCTTGCAGGGTCATATAGCGAGGTGAAACCCTCTTTTCCGATCGTGTCTAGATTTGGGTCCCTATTAACTATATCACACTAAATCCCCCTTATTTTTGTATATAATACAATGCCTCTTGTCTTTAAAAGTATCTATGCAACGTTGTCCTTATGCTAGCTTAACTCTTACCCCTACACAAAGTACTAAGTAATTAATTTAATTTACCTAAAAATTACAGCCGAGTACCCCTGTCAAGCGTCTCCACCTACACTACTTATGCCTGATACCAAAGTACACCCTCGGTTCAGTTGTTTGGTCTAGTCACGATAGGTCCATTTTCAAGGGCGCAAACACCCTAACGTCGCACGGCCGCAGCTTGTGGGAAGTGTGAGAGGGGAGGCGGCACAGCATGATGTTGTTACCTAATCAAAACTCTAGGAACTCTAGCGACTTCTGGTCCTAAAGCAGATGAAACCCTGAAGTGAGAGCAGGTGTGATGATGCTCTACCTATGTTTCAAGCTCGCCCTACATAATTAACTGATGCGCCGTCACACCATCCTATGAGAAGGTTGTCACGCCAGTTTGGTTATGCATATCACGTGATCTGGAATCAACTGAAGCCGTCGCAGATTAGCACTCGTGGTTTTCTATGGGCTGCTAGGAACAAAATTCTAATATATTGCGTTGTGGTAGATAACACTATATTGTTCCAGCCTAGCGACACTCCACTATCAAAATTAGCCTCTGTTTTCAAAATTAGACTAATCCTTACTCTAAACTCTTCTTCTTCAATCGCTAGTCCTTTAAGAGTTGCAGATGCTTTAACCCTTAGCGCAGATGTTTCCGTTGTGGGCAAAGTCGCAGACGGTGGGTGGGTCACTGGCTGAGCAGCATGCGGGGAGCTCTTGCGGAACAGGTTCGGCAACGGGGTTGGCAATGGCCGCTACTGCAAAGAGGCAGATAGTAAGAATAGAGAACTGAGGAAATTGCATTTTGGTATCGGTTGAGGAACGGGTTTGGGCGTGAGAATGATGAAGTATAATAGGATGGCATGTTGTAGCTGCAAAGGAAATGCGTCTTATATACACACTTTGTGTCCCTACAGATAATGTCTAAGTTAGCATAATTAGTCTCTTGTAAGACGGATACAGTCGGAACAGTCACCGCTATCGTAAAGATTAATTAAAACATTTGAGTTACAGTGTAATCTCGGGCCTACATTCGTAGCACAAAGTGTATAAGGTCTCGTAGTAAACAAGGATAATAATTAACGCACTAATAAAAAGTAAATAGCCCCGTGTACAACATAAGAGCGGTGTGTTAAACAAAGTTTAGATAGGCAGGAGTTACTAAGATCTTACGTGTGATATGCTGCAGCAGAGTGTCCGGCGAACCCGTCTAGTACGTTATGCAGGATAACAAGTTAATAGAGGCAGGTTCTTGGAGGTGCAGCATTATGATGAAGGACAGTGTGAAGATCGTCCTTAGATGATCTAGGGTTCGTTCTCAGGGAAGAGTAGGGGTGCGATAGACGAGGTTGGGTTTACTAGCACGATTGGAAGATCGATGTGATAGTACGGGATGTGTTAGCACGAATTAATGTAATAATACGAGGGTTGAGAGGCAAGTACTAATCCTTAGATTAAATACAAAGTTGAGCGCAATACACTATGGGAGCTTATTGTCTAAGACTATAGACTAATGAGTGTTGATGCTTAGTATTGAGCAGTGACGATGCTCAACATTAAGCATTTATTGATTGGTCCTTAAGTTGCTCACCATTGAGCGTTCCAACTTGCCTCTTGGCGGTCACGTAACTGCAGCGCGGTTGCTGTGCCGCAGCCTTGCAGCGTGCTATGTGATCCTTCCAAGTGATTACGCCAACCCCCTAGGTGTTCTCTAGGCCAGGCTGTGATAGATAGAAGGATATATGTATCCCGTGATTAAGTCTATGTTGATGTATTACTTAGGCGTAAGAAGCGCTAGAGTATAGAGAGTGTATGTATCACGCTAGTCGCGTTGTTTAAATAACGCGTTAATAGAGAGGAAAACAAGGAGTCTGGAGGAGGCAGAGAGGTAAAGGAGGCGAGAACAGAGGGGTGAAGCTTGCGCTAACCTTAGAGACAGGGAACGGAACACATACTCATTTGAAATTCTAGTGTATTTCCGGGCAGTCGCTTTGAGGTACATACTACAGGACACCATGTTGACATTTAAGTATCCTGTTCATCGCAATCGGTGGTTTGAACGCGAAAACTATCATCCACCTCCACTTGCCCTCCTCCCCCCAGGCCTTAGCGTGTTGTACCATAACCACCCAGGAGCGTGTTGAGTGGGCTCTTAGCCTTAGCACCGCCCAGCATACCCACAGGCGTAGGTTGGTGACCCCAGGCAGCAGTAGGCAGCATTGTTCTTGCAACGACAGATTTCAGGGCTGGGGCATGCTATATTGCATTCTTGGCGTGCCTCCAACAGCTCTCGAGCTTCGATTCCAGCAAGGGGCTGTGCGGGGTGTGGGGTAGCTGTGACAATAGCGGCCAGGAGGAGAGGTAGGAGAAAAGACTTCATAGTGGAAAATAATTCGTTGACTAGTTGAAGAATTATGCTTGTTGTAGCGATGTTTGGAGGAAGACTGAGTAGGAACGTTGAGAGTAGCGAAAGATGGTAGAATTGAGAGAAAAAATCGTAGACTTTATACGTACGAGCTGCCCAAGTAGTACCCCTAGAACATTCACATGATAAATCTTTAGTCAAAAGAATAATCTACTATCAGGACAGAGAACGGCAAGGTTAATTAGCAGATTCACTCGTTAATACCTATCTAGATAGGTATACGCGGTGCACGGGCTTGCACAACATCAAAGCGTGCGTTACAACTATATCTTCTTAGGTAAGTTTATTAATCAACTCAAACTTTAAATATATAGAAGGCCCTTCCTTAGCAGAGGCTGCAGAGCAAAGTAGCACTAATGCAGGGTTAAAGATAAGGTATGCTAACACAGAAAGCACGTTAGACAAAATTATTAGAACACTAGCAGTAGAGGTAAGATAAGACGCTGAAGAACATTACGCTGACGCCTTAGGTGTCCCCTAGGTCAGGCCGTAACACAAGCTGTTAGGAACGCAGCCCTTTACTACTACGCTATACAACTAAAAAGGTACGTACAATTGTTAATTAAGCACTACTATTCAATAAAACCCCTTCTTACGTTGACACATGGGTAAGGGGTACTACGGGGTAGGGTAAGGGCAGAATATATACTACACAGACTAAGGGTAGAGGTAGAGTAGAAGCAGCACAGACTAGTAGTAGAGGTAGAGTAGAGTAGAGGGTGCTCTTTCTATAAGAGTATAATAATTATATGTAATAACGTCTACTTAGGCCGCTTAGAAGCACGCGGATAGAGCGGATAGACTCTAAAAGCACGTACTATAGTCTCTAGCAAAAGTAGAGTCCTATAGCTAGTGCGTAGGCTAGTATATAGAACTGCTAATTATAGATATACATAGACAATTTCTAGCTTACTAAAACAAAGGTAGTCTGCTTATTAGTGTAGAACATGTTCTTAATTTTAGAAGAAGCTTTAAGAAATCCTTGTTAAATCCCTGTCTGCACTAACTCCATAACTGTACTTTTGCCAAAGACTATAGTAGATAGAGAACTACTTTAATAGGATCTATCTACTTAGATTCTCTATAAGACCAGATCTCTTAGAAGCCTCCTATTTAGGCTGGCAAACGGGGTAGGGTAGGGTTTTTCACTAAAGCTAAAATAACTCCGTAACTAGCAGGGTTACCTTTATAGAAGATACGAATTAATAGAAGCGCTAAGAAAAGCGCTTTAATATAAGCTCTTACCTGCCTAATGTAGACTAGTATTAACAGAGTTTTAGGGGATACCTAAGTTACTCTACCTCTACTCTAGGGAATAGTCTTAGGTACCCCCCCTGTTTTGCGCGGAACAGCAAATAGCACCCTCTAAAAAGATAATAGCTTATTTATTACTATAAAAAAGTTGTAGAGCTAGTAATTCTCTACAAAGTAGAGTACTAACCAGTTATTTCAGCTAAGGTTTAAGTGACTTTCAAGGAGAGCCGAAAGAGAGAGTTTTAAAATATTAATCTACTAGCCTATAAGTAAGAGTTACATTATAATGTACCTAACCTCTACTTCTACTATGTGTAGACTTTACTCTACCTTTGCTTCTACTTTGTATAGACCCTACCTAACTCTAACCCTCTTAGCAAGAAATTAGCGTAGGTAGAAGCTAGGTAGAGTTGAGGTACTCTACGTAATATAACAAACTATTAAAGAAATCTTTAGTATTATAGTATTCTAAAGCTATTTGTGAGGGCACTGTAGGCAGGCAAGAGAGATAGGACGAAAACGTATAGTGTTAGATAAGATAAGATAAATCCTTAGAGGTTAAGCCCTTAAGGATTTAGGGGAATATATAGATGTGTGTAGAGACTAAGAGGTAACTATAGTTGCTCTAATGTGTTCCTAAGGGTTAGCATGCCTAAGGTAGAAAGCTTTTAATAATAGCTCCTCCTCTTCTTGTAGTTAGTCCTAGACTGCTAAACCCTATATGCCTAATGCTTGCCTATTTAAACTCTAAAAAAATCTCTAATATAAAAGGAAAATAGTTAGGAGAAAGCTAGTTTACTTGTTAGTAGGTGTTAAAATCTATTAGTTATGTTAGCACAGACAACTCCTTATAGAGTGCAATTAGCACTAGTTTACTATAGTGTAAATAGAGTAGAGTCCACCTTTTCTTAAACTAAGAATAACTTCTTAACTAGTGGAATTAGACCTATATATGGTATTATTTAATAGAATGCGCCTAGCTAGCGCTTTTAAACGCGCTACTGATCTCCAAATTTAGACTAGCTTTAATAGACTTTTAGGGGGTACCTAATTTACTAACTCCTAACGTACTCTACGGGTAAGTCGTTTATACAAGTAAGTTATTTATAATGCTAAGACTACACTAAACTTCTACTCTACTACATAATGCCTTAACAACAACATAAATCTAAGCCCTTAAAAGAAGCTACAATACAGCTTACGCTCTAGGCAATTAAATAAGACATAACACTTATATTATAACACACTGCAGCTATATATAACACGCCTTATAATACACTACGCAACTAATATACAAAACAACCTGCATAAGCTAATTGCGCGCTAAAATCAAAAAATATAGATTAGACTAAGGAGGATGTAATTGCTAAGCACATTCTTAAGCTAGATGCCTAAGGATTTGCCTCTTAGCTAGCTGCTGTAGCTAATATAGCTAATTCCTTATAGAAAGAGCATAATATAGGCTAAGTTAGCCTAAACTAGCCTAGTACATTTATTAAGCGCTGCTCTAACCTTAAAGTGCAGTTTAATTATAAGTATAACTATAAGAAAGCTCTTTGTAGGAATCTAGAGATTATACAAGGCTAGTTTAGGCTTATAGCAAATATTAAAGCTAAGTATAGTATCTAGAATAACAACACTTACAACTTTAATAAGACAGGCTTTATAATAGGCTAGATATTAATAGAAGTAGTTATTACAGGCTTAGAGCGTTAGAGACAGCTAAAGGCAGTGCAGCAAGACAACTAGAAGTAGATAACAGTTATATAGAGTGTTAATAGCATAGAATAGGCTATTCTACTCTTTATTATCTTTAAAAGCTGTAACTACCTCTTTGCCTAGTACAAGGAGGACAACCTGCCTTATAACTAGGTTATTAGAGTCTCTAAGAACAGATAGACTACTAATAAGCTTAGACTCTAGTAGTTAGAGCACTTTAATGCCTATATGTCACAGAATATACGCTTATATACCAGCTGGAATTAGCAGGTAGAATATGGTCATATTTTGCCTCTATTTTAGCTGCGACAGTTATGAGCCCAGACGCTGAAACTGCGCCAGCAGAGGTTACGTGGATTCCTAGCAAAGTGGGTGCCTAGAGCCAAGAGCAGCCTAAGTTGTGCCGCAGCTAGTTGACTAGACCGAGCATCAGGTCTAGCGCCAAGAGGCTGGATCCATGACCCTGCAAGCACTCAGCCGCGTATCTGTGATGATTTCCACCTCATACTTCGCACGAGGTGAGGGGGTGTGTCACAGAATATACGCTTATATACCAGCTGGAATTAGCAGGTAGAATATGGTCATATTTTGCCTCTATTTTAGCTGCGACACTATACTAAGAAGCGCACTTAAGAAGGGCACTAGCTACTTCTTATTAACAGCTATAAGAGCTACAACTCCCTTAACTTCTAACAATACTATAAGGAAGCTAAGATTATTACCTTATATATGCCTTTACACTTATTGCACCTCTTGTAACTACTAGATATAGGTTGTTTTACCCCTTTAAAGAAGGCCTATAGCTGCTAAGCTAAGTAGCTAATGTGTAACTATATTATAAATATTACTAAAATAGAGTTTCTACTATGCTTTATAGGCGCCTATAAAAAGTTATTTACTTCTAGCAATATCTAAGGAGAGTTCTAAGGCGCTAGATTAGTCCCTTTTAACCTAGAACAGGTTATAATAGGCCTTAATATCTGCCTATGTACCCTACTACTACCTACTATAGAAGATGCTCCCTAGCAGTCCTAAATCCTAAGCAATACCTTGCAATTAGAGTTGCAATTAACGCTAGTTTAAGAGAGGATTTAAAGGCATATAAGCAGCTTACTAACTTTAATAGTTAAGGCCCTTAAAAAGCTTACTAAAGGCGCAGCTATAGTAGCGCATAAGCTAGTGTTAGCTTAAAAGGAGAATACTAGGCTTTAAGCAGCAAATAAGGCTGCTACGCAACGTAAATTGCGTAAAAGAAAGTAGTTATAGCAGAAGAGGTCTATAATAGTAGAGGAAGGCCTTTAGTAGGCTACTCTAAATAAGTTTAGGGCACATAGTAATAGTAAGAAAGCAAGAAAGCAAGTGCGTGTTAAAAGAGGTAAGGCAGCCTAAAGACGCTGTAAAAGGTGCTAAGAGGTAGAGCATAACTTGCGTACGTGTAAGAAGCCTATAGAAGGTGTTACTAAATAATATTATATGCTGTACTACTGTATACAAGGCCAATGTAGGCTAATGCAGGCTATAATAGGGTAGAAGTTTAGTGTAGTCTTAGCATTATAAACAACTTACTTGTATAAACAACTTACCTGTAGAGTACGTTACCTCTAGAGTAGGATTAAAAAAAACACCTTTTTCTTGCTCTAAGTGCTCTCTACATCCTGCTGTAGTAGGAGTTTACTAAGAGACCCCTCCTACTATTTGTAGTTTAGGTAATTTTCTACAAATTAAGCTGCTATTTAACTAATTTAGTTAAGAATTAAGTAAGTTTTAGGGGGTACCTAAACAGCAACTTAACTCCTACCCTATTTACTAGCCTATTACTACTTACTAGGTAACTTTACCTACAGATATATAGGGATTGTTTAACTCTAAAACCTATAGTTAGAACTATTTAGGAGTTAGGTAATAGTTTAGTAGATTACTAAATAAGTGTTTAGCTAGTACTGCCTTGTAGAGTTTCTACAGCTATACTCTAGTCGTCTTAAGGATCTAGTGCTCTTAGTCTAGTAACCTTAACCTCTAGAAGCATAGTAACAAAGGATATAAAATAAACTATATAGCGTTTATAGTAGGTTTTCTCTATAGAGTACTTGTTGCTGCACTATAGTCTTTGTAGAGCACTACTACTCTAAGTCTAGAAACTGCAATTACCTAGGAGCTAGTGCTAGGTGTAGTAATATACTGCCCTAGGCTGTTTTAGTGTAACAAAATATCCTCTAATAGGTTACTTAAGTGTCTAGTGTCTTTTTCTATAAGCTCTATAGAGACGTTATTGCTCTTATTCTAATTAACTATAGTTGCTAGGGACGTAGACTATTTACTTAACTACTACAGCAGTTTAGTTTAACATATTACTGCTTTTACCTAAGAGGTACCCTATAGGGTATCTAGTTAGTGCTTAGAAGTTGTCTTACTCCTATGTAAGTAGGCTTAAGGCAACCTGCTATATATAGGTAGTTTTATTGTAATAATACCTAGAGGCATTACTCTATGCTTAGAACACTTCTATTATAAGAGTCTATCTATTAATTATATAGTTTTAACTATTCCTTTGTTATAAAATTAGTTATTGTTTGCTCTAGACTTAGGGCTTTATAGATATATAGCTCTAGCCCTTAGCTATTTTGTGTCTTAATTTTGTAGCTAGATTTTAGGAGGAAACTTGTCTAATACATTTGCAACAGTGCTACAAACAATAGTGATTACAGCAATAGTATTGCCTTACACTCCTTAGAAGTTAATTCTTCTAAACAACAACGTCTATTTATTATTATTCTACAGACCCTAGACTTGCAGCAGTGCTATTTATTTACACTTACAACAACTCTGTTATTAATAACTAACTATTAACTACTTTACAAGCAACAACCTAAGCTACTCTATGCCTTGCGCAGTTTCCACTTCCCTAAAGACTAGAGAACCTACTCCTTTAAAAGAGCCTATAAAAAGAATACCTAGAATAGTCCTATTCTGTCTTGCAGCTTAGGTAGCCTGCTCTAGTGTTGTTAAAGCAAGCGCTAATAAGACGCGCTAACTAAACACATATACCCTTATTGCTTTATTAATGTTAAACTAGCAGCAGAAGACGCTATTAACAAGGAGAGGTTGTATGTAATTAATGCTACATTCCTAACATAGGGCCTTATTGTTAATAGGCGCAATAGTACTAAGTAGGCATGCTTAGAGCATGCTTTTACGCTACTAGTATTAGAGAAGTCTAGGTCTTAGCGTTATTCTAGGGCTTAGGGCATATAAAGGAAGCTAGTATCTCTTATTAGGAATTCTTTTAAATAACATGTTGCTTAGAGTAGTTAAAGAGGTAGATGTATACAATGTTGTAGGCGCAGGATTAAGATCTTATAGCTAGGTTATTAACCCTTTTAGTACACTAGAGGCCCCTTTTACAAAATAGGCTAGTGTTTTCTAGTTAAGGGGTCGTTGCCTATAGTTAGTAGACGCTAACCCCTCAACCTACCAATCTACAAATCTAGAGATTCTAGTCCCTAACTAGTAGGTAGATGTTAAGTCTTACCTGCCTACTAAGGTACGCTGTTAACTTTTAGATTTATTAGGAGTTACTTAACGTTTAACTTACTAAGTTACTCTAGCTCTAGCGTCACATAGGATGCGTTTACTAGGTTCTTAATAAACTTTTGTTGTAATACATATGTTACAATTTTAGTGCTACAGGTAGAGGGATTAGGCTTATTTTAGTTAGTGCTTTTTGCTGTATACCCCTCTTTGTTGTGTCTTTCTAAACTAAATAAATTATAGATATATAGCAAGTGTCCTATTAAGCATATATTATTCCTTACTAAATATGTACAGTATAGGAGTTTAATTGTTTAGAAAGTAGGTAGTAAGGCAGCAGAACGCTAGTAAGGTAGTAGATAGAACTAAGAGAGTTGCAGTATATAAAGAGTAGATACCTTAACTTTATCTTCTTTATCTGTATATCTACTTATACTCTACACACTTTCTACTCTACTTCTTTACTATTATGTCTCCCCTACCTTTGCACATTAATAATGCTAAGTTACTAGACTTTGTGTATACGCTGTCTAATAATATCGCTCTACAGCCTTCCTTTATATAATTTTAGCACTATAGGTGTATAACTAAGCTCTCTACCTAGTCTAGCTCTAACTCTAATAAAACAATTAAGTTGTTTATCTAGGTTTTTAGGTGTTTTAAGGAGTTCTATACGTGTAAAAATAACTTTAGCATATATAGTAGATGCTTGTCTAGTAACGCTAGTAGATGTTTTAATGTAACTCTAGAACTCTGCCTAGTGCCTACTTAATACTAATCTGTATATAATGCGCTTTACTTCTACTGCGCTATTAACATGCCTAACTTCCTTATTAAGCGCGCTATCTGCAAGACAAATAAGAAGACTACTTAACAAGGTAACGCTGTAACTAAAGAAGACATTCTAGCTGCAACTTAACACTATTAGTAGACTACGTTTAACTATGCTAAAGCTTGTTACCTTAGTACTATAGCCTACAAGACTGCTTCTAACTATTATATAAAGAACTTAGGTTTAGGTTAAGTAGACTATAATAAAGCTTGTTAGGTTTTATATAAGCACAACCTATAGCGCTTTAATATAAGTTCTTTTAACTTTTTGCTCTTACTATAGCTAACTTTGCATAGGCTACCTTAAGTACTATTAGTTAGAAGGAGGCTTCTAATGTAGTTATTAACATAGAGGTTAAGCATGTATTCTAGTAGAATAGTGCTGCTAGGGGTGCAGAGAAGTGTTAGTACTACTACAGCACTAATGTGCCTTCTACTACTAACGCTCTAGTTGCTCTCTTCTAGTGGTTAACAGTTTCTTCTACTAAGCCTAGAGCTTAGAGGACTCCTAAGCGCTATTATTAAAGTAGTCTAGACTTCTAGCTAAGCCCTACTTAGGGCTTATAAGGTCTTTCTTTTTACTTCAGGTTGCTTTTTTAGATAATATATAGTAATAGATTAAATGTAATAACTATATAAACCTCTATGCCTACTCTAATGCTCTAAAGACACTTATCCTCTACCTTAGATAGTTGCTAGACTAATCTACAGCCTTAGGATAGTAACTCTAGGTTAACATATTGTCTATATTTTAATAGCATATAGAAGTATTATTCTAGAGGGATTTTCTTAAGCAATTCTTCTTCTACTAAGGTAGGTTTAGATTGCTCTAACCTAACCTAGACTTAGCCTTACGCTTGTAAGTAGATTGCTGTAGCGTATTAGTTACTGCCTTAAAGTACTCTTTAAAGACTTCTTTGCAGTAGTTAAGATTCTCTAGTAGCTCTTAGGTAGCTTCTTTATTTAGCTAACCTAGCTACTTTACTAGGTACTCTTGCCTATAGGCTTAAGTGTAATAGTATTATAAGATCCCTTTTACTTTATACCTTTTAACTAGGAGAGTGTTCTCTAGAATCTACGCAGGACCTAGCTAGAACCTCTTCTCTGCAAAGGGTTCCCTCTATAGTTTAAGTAATAATACATTTAACACTAGGTGCACTTTATCTATTAATAGTAATAGGTCTAGCTTATAAGCTAGCTTTTAAATCTTCTTTATAATAGTAAATAGAACTAGCTATTAGGCGTTAAACTTTTTAGATAGTTAGCTAGTTGTTAGGTTCTTTGCCTAGAGTAGAACTTGTGTTAGAGGCTTTCTACCTTAGGCGTGCTAACTCTTAGGAACACCTTAGAGCAACTTTAGTCACCTCTTAGAGCCTACACATACATATATATTCCCCTAAATCCTTAAGAGCTTAACCTCTAAGGATTTGTCTCTTATCTTATCTAATACTATACGTTTTTGTTCTATAATTCCTATCTCTCTTGCCTGCCTATAGTGCCCTTACAATTTAAATCCTTTATACTCCCTGTTAGAAGATGCAGTTAAGAGATCTCTAATTTTTTCTATACTTATTATAATAGTTAGAAATTAACATTGCTAACATGCTGCTAGTAATAACAACGCACTAGGCTTGCAACAACCTAGCCCTAGTAGCAACCTAATAGATACCTAGAGGTATCCTATACACAACATAGTAGCAAACTTATTACTACTAGGTATACCTAGAGCTAACACAATGCCTAGTATATCTAACAACTAAGCGTTAGGTCCTATAGAATTAAGAGATAAATAGGCTTATAGCTTTACTAGCCCTCTAACAGATGTGCTATCTTATCTAAGTTAGACAAACCTAGCAACTAATTTAAATACAAACCCTTTAGCTGCTACTAGAGCGCCCTAGGTTAAATTTATAGCTATCTTAACTATAGGCCAGCCTTTATTTGTTAAGCAACTCCTTAAGAACCTTTTTAAGACAGAACTCGCTAGAGCTACTAAGGCTAAACTAGCTATCTAAAGGAACTAGATTAACTAAGCCTTATAAGCTCCAGGCTTAACTAAGAGCAGGAACTAGCTAGAACCTAACTAGCTAGCGTTTAATAAGGCTAGAAAGATTATCTAAGTGTTAAACAATATTTAACCTAAACCTAAGCTAGGTACTAAGAGCAGAGCTCTATCCCTACAGTAAGTAGACTAGTAGATTAAGAACATTAAAATAGCCTTCTAATACGCCTAAGTACTAGAAGACTCTATTATAAGAACCTACTAGGCTATAGGTACTATTTAGTTTAGCATCTATTGCAAACTAATCTAACAACAGATTAACTAGGGATTAATCTAATTATAGTCTAACCTTAAGGCAGAGAAGAAGTAACTTATACAAGACCTTGTTTTTACTAAGTATAAGAACTATACTAAAATCTTTAATATATAGTAGAGAGAAAGCAATACAGTTAACACCTTCCTAATATTATTAAATTGCTAAGAGTTACTACTGCTGCACAGCTTCTTTAAGTTTAATAATAGCACTAAGGACGATAACTTTAAGATTGCCTTTATGTAGTTTAAAATCCTGCCTTATCTCTAATAGGAGATCTAGCGTAACAGCAGCTTAGACAACATCTAGTAATAGTATAAGTTTAAATAAGCTCTCTGTAATATAGAAACAGTAGCTTACCCTATAGTTGCTTATAAGAGTAACAACACTAACTATAGTAAGAAGCACACTATATCCCTTAATTAGAGGAGAAACAAGAGAAACGCTAGCTACAGAGGCACACCTTCCTATAGCTAGAGTAATAGCACCCTAGTAGCTACCTAGTCTAATAACAGCAATAATAGCTAGAGTAAAAACAAAGACTAGGGCAACTAAAAAAGTTACTAGAAAAACTGTAGTAGCTATAATTCCTACTACAAGGGAAGCAACATTAGGAATTTCTAGTTAACTAGAGAGTTAGAAAAAGGGAAGCCCTAGTTGCTAATCTATTCTAACTACAACTAGGGCTTAAAACTAAAGGGAAACAAACTTGTATTACAGTTACTATATCCTTCTAGGACCCTAATAGGTCCCTAACACTGCTTTAAGCCCTCTACAACTTAGGAGCAGAGCTAAACCTTATTAGTTAGTAAGTAGTAGATAGCTTTTACCTAGAATATAAATTGTTCTATTAAAGGCTAGTAGCTACATTCCTTAATAGCAAGTTAGTAACTACCTAAACATGTAACAACTCTATAATCTTACTATTAATTGCCTAGACAGCAATAGTATAGTTAAATCTATAGGCCTATAAGAGTTCTAGTTAGCTGCCTTTAAGGAGTACAACCTAGTACTAGGCTACTTATAGTTAGCATTAGCTAACCTATATATCTGCTTCTCTGAAGGCACATACAAGTAGTTCTCTAATAATATAAAAAGACTGCATATTACTACTATATAAGATCTATTCTACTCTATAGAACTAGGAGAGAGAGCGTACCTAATGCACCTAGGTAACCTAGTCTACCAAGTTCTAGAGGAGTTGATTAACACCCTTTAGAAAAGTAACTAAGAAGATAGTAGACTACTACTAGCCTAGGGGCTAAGTAGAAACGCTGTCCTTAATGCAAAATATTTCTATAATAAGAGACTCCTCTAGCTCTAGAACAAAATGCTTAAAGTTGTAGTGTAAGAGCACTACAAGTAGGTAAGAGATAAAACAAAACGTATAGTATTAGATAAGATAAGAGATAAATCCTTAGGAGTTAATCCTCTAAGGATTTAAGGGAATATATATATATGTATAAGCTCTAAGAGGTAACTATAGTTGCCCTAAGGTGTTCCTAAGAGTTAGTATACCTAAGGTAGAAAGCCTTTAATAATAGCCTCTTCTTTTCTTATAGTCTATTCTAGACTGCTAAACCCTATGTGCTAATTCTTGCTAGTTTAAACTCTAAAAAAACCTCTAACGTAAGAAGAAAATAGTTAAGAGAAAGCTAGTTTGCTTGTTAGTAAGTGCTTAAATCTATTAATTATGTTAGCACAAACAACTTCTTACAAAGTGCAGCTAGCACTATTTTGCTACTTACTAGGTAACCTTACCTCTAGATCCCTTAGAATTAACAACTCTAGAACCTATAGTTAAGACTATTAAGGAGTTAGGTAATAGTTTAGTAGATTACTAAATAAGTGTTTAGCTAGTACTGCCTTGTAGAGTGTCTGCAGCCTTACCCTAGTCCCCTTAAGGATCTAGTGCCCTTAGTCTAGTAGCCTTAACCTCTAGGAGCATACTAAAAAGAAGATATAGAACAAACTATATAGTAATTATAGTAGGTTCTTCTTATAAGATACCTATTGCTGCACTGCAGTCCTTATAGAGCACTACTACTCTAAGTCTAGAAACTATAGTTACCTAGGAGCTAGTATTAAGAGCAGTAGCATACAGCTCTAGGCTGTTTTTTTTAATATAATAGCTTGTCCCTTATAGGTTACTTAAGTGTTTAGACTCTTTATCTATAAGCTTTGCAGAGGCATTATTACTCTTAGTCTAAACAACTACAGGTACTAGGGGCGTAGACTTATTTGCTTAACTACTATAGTAGTTTAGCTAGATATATTATTACCTTTACATAAGAGGTATCTTGTAAGGTATCTAGTTAGTGCCTAAAGGTTGTCTATCTTTTATATAAGTAGGCTCTAAGCAACACACTATATATAGGTAGCTTATTATAACAATATTAGGTGTTACTCTATACTTAGATTAATTCTATTATAAGAGTCTATTTGCTAATTATATAGTGTTAGCTATACCTTTGTTATAAAGTTAGTTATTATTTACTCTAGACTTAGAGCTTTATAGACATATAGTAAGTATCCTATTAAGCGCGCATTTATTCCTTGCTAACTATGTAAAGTTTAGACATGTAATTATTTAGAAAGTAGGCAGTAAGGCAGCAGGACATTAGTAGAGCAGTAGATAGAGGTAAGAGAGTTCTAGTATATAAAGAGTAGATACCTTAACTTCTTCTTTCTTATCTGCACTCTACTTATATATATAGATTTTCTACTCTACTTCTCTACAACTATGCTTCCCCTACCTTTGCATATTAATAATGCTAAGTTACTAGACTTTGTATATGTGTTGCTTAATAATATAGCTCTGCAGCCTTTCTTTACTTAGTTCTAGTGCTATAGGTGCGTAACTAAGCTGTCTACTAAGTCTAGCTCTAACTCTAATAGAATAATTAAGTTATTTATATAGGTTTTTAGGTGTTCTAAGAAGTTCTACACGTATAAGAATAACTTTAGCATGTACTATAGATGCTTAAGCAGTAACACTAGTAAATGTATTAAGGTAAGCCTAGAACTATGTTTAGTGCCTACTTAACACTAATCTATATAGATTACGCCTTACATCTACTACGCTATTAACATGCTTAACTTACTTATTAAGCAAGCTAAACGTAAGACAAATAAAGAGACTACTTAACAAGACAACACTATAACTAAGAAGGATATTCTAGCTATAACGTAACACTATTAGTAGACTACTTTTAACTACGCTAAGGCCTATTACCTTAGTGCTGTAACCTATAAGGCTGCTTCTAACTATTGTATAAAGGACTTAGGTTTAGGTCTAGTAGACTACAATAAAGCTTATTAGGTTTTATATAAGTATAACCTACAGCGCTTTAATGTAAGTTTCTAGTCTTTTTACTCTTACTATAGCTAACTTTTACAGGCTGCCTTAGGTACTATTAGTTAGAAGGCAGCTTCTAATATAGTTATTAATATAGATGTTAAGTGTGTGTTCTAGTAGAATAGTGCTACTAGAGGTGCAAAGAAGCGTTAGTACTACTACAGCACTAATATGCCTTCTGCTAATAATGCTCTAGTTGCTCTTTTTTAGCAGTTAACAGTTTCTCTAACTAAGCCTATAACTTAGAAGACTTCTAAGCGTTGTTATTATAATAGCTTAGACTTTAAGCTTAGTTCTTTTGCAGGCTTATAAGGTCTTTCTTTTATTTTAAGTTACTCTTTTAGATAATGTATAGCAATAGATTAAATATAAATAACTATATAAACCTCTGTGCCTACTCTAATGCTCTTAAGACTCTTGTCTCCTACCTTAGATAGTGCTAGGCTAATCTACAGCCTTAGGATAGTAACTCTAGGTTAATATATTGTCTACAATTTAGTAGCATGTGTAAGTATTATCCTAGAAGAACTTCCTTAGACAACCTCTCTTCTGCTAGGATAGGTTTAGATTGCCTTAACTTGTTCTAGACTTAGTTTTACGCTTATAAGTAGATTACTGTAACATATTAGCTGCTGTCTTAAAGTACTCTTTAAAGATTTCTTTATAGTAGTTAAGGTTCTCTAGTAGCTTCTAGGTAGCTTCCTTATTTAGCTAATCTAGCTACTTTACTAGGTACTCTTGCCTATAGGCTTAAGTGTTATAGTGTTATAAGATCTCTTTAACTTTATACCTCTTAGCTAGGAGAGTATCCTCTAGGATCTGCGTAGAACCTAGCTAGAACCTCTTCTTTGCAAAGGGTTCCTTCTATAGTTTAAGTAATAATATATTAAACACTAGGTGCACTCTGTCTATTAATAGTAGTAGGTCTAGCTTATAGGCTAGCTTCCTAATCTTCTTTATAATAGTAAAGGGACCTAAGTACTAGGCGTTAAACTTTTTAGATAGTTAGCTAGTTATTAGGTTCTTTGCTTAGAGCAGCACTTGCTTGCCTTTAGCAAAGTGTCTACCTGCCTGCTTAGTGTTATACTAACAAGAATTGCTCTTTTAAGTATACTCTAAGCTATTCTTTGCTGCTACCTACAAATTGTGCTACTGCTCTAGTTGTCTAATTACTTACTAGCAGAGGTCTAGTGCCTTTCTACTACCTACTTAGGCATCTAGGAGACAGTGTAGCTAGTGCTTATCTAAGACTCTATTAAAGCCCTACTAATTAATCTTATATGCTACCTTAAAAGGGATTCTCTATATACTAAGTAAGCTTTAAAGTTATATACATACTCTGCGTATAGCAACAAGTCTACCTAGTTATTGTTAGCCTAATAGCTAACGCCTTAGAAGGTTGTTACAGAGTAACCTATTCTAGGTTAAGCCTAGTATAAATAGTCTCTTATACTAGATTAATGCCTAGCATTAAATAGTCTATAGTTAATTATATATCTCTATTGCTAATTATATTATTACTACTTGTGTTGTTACTTTATCTTTTAGTGCACCTTGCCTTAGGGCCTAACATTCTGTTAAATCTTACACTAAGAGATAAAGTAGTAGAATTCTATAATAAGTATTACACTCTAACCCTAAGTAGAAGAATTAACTCTAGAGCTAAGAGAGGGAACTCTCTTTGTGTCTGTAGGCAAATTCTCTATAATAAGGCCTAAAGAGCTCTAGAACAAAGCGTCTAGAGGCACTTAGCGTATAATATCTAACAACACGTTAAACAAGCCCTAGATCTAGCTTCTGCTAACTAGCATAAGGCTAAATAGGCTATATTAGGCTATAGTAGCGCAAGATATCCTAATAGTTAACAAAGTAGACTAGGAGCTCTAAGAGTTAGAAGCCTAGTACAAGAAAGCTACAAAGCTTCTAAGAGTAGCACGCCTTTAAGAGGCATAGGCTAAATATCTTGTAGGCAATATAAATGCGTTGCAAACTACCTATAGTAGTATCAAACTTACTACAACAGTACTAATAGTATTAATAGTAGGCTTACTATACTTAGAGCTGCTATATGTATTTATAAAGCGCAGCTATATAGACTACAACTACTAAAAGCGTAATTATAAGTAATACTTTAAAAGACTGCTTGCTAACTTCTTATAAGAAGTATAGAAGGTTAATTTTAGTATATAATATCTTTTAAAGACTATAAAGAGTCTATAGAAGGCGCATTAAGCTAATTAGCTGCAGTTGTTCCTATTATAGGCACTAACCTAGGTAACTATAAAAGCAGTTATACTAGGTTCCCTAGGTACTCTCTTAGAGAGAAGACAGTAGGCGTATAAAGCCTTAAGCAAGGCTTATATACTTTCTTAGAGTAACCTAACAGATTTGTTAGATTATATAAGGCCTTACTTAAAGGAGTTAAGCAACACTTATAGCCTAGCACTATAAGTAATAAAATATATCTATGCGTTGCTTAAAGATGTCTAGAAGCAGCTCTTTATGTACTCTTTAGAAAGAAGAGAAACTCTTACACAGGTAGAAGAGGCTACTAACTAAATTTTTGCTAAAGGACCTCTTCTAAGAACTATTAAGGTAAGAAGCCCTAGAAGAAACATAAGAATAGGAAGAATAGATCTAAGAGCAAAGAGAGATCTAAAGAGACCTCTAAATAGTTAAAAAGAAGAAGTTTAGGTTATAATAACTACAAGCATACTAAAGGTAGAAACTTAAAAATAGGAAATGCAAAAGTTATCTATTTTATTTACAAGAGCTAGAACACTACTAATCTAATTACCTAAATCTAGAACAGTCTAAGAAATCTAAAAATAGATTAGACCTAGAAAAAGGCAAGAGGCAGAAGGCGTAGATCTACACCTTCTCACCTATATTTCTTACCTAATAAAAAGTAAGGATCTTAGTACCCTCTATAACGCGTTGTACCTACAACTAGCTTAACTATTAATAGTTAAGGCTGTAGTAGGGTCTTTAGGCCTATTTAAGGCCCTAATAGACAGAGGTTCTTAACTAAACCTGCTATTAGCAGTAGTAGCAAAGGAGCAAGGACTCTAAGTTAATTCCTTACCTTAGGTTTTAGCTAAGAGGGTAGATAGGAGTAGTATACTAGTGTATAGTACTACAATAGTTAAGACTACTATTACAGACTTATAAGGAAAGAAAGAATCTAGTAGAATACTATTTATAGTTACAGACTTAAGAAAGTATAAAATGTACTTAGGTCTACTCTAGATTAACTAATATTAACCTAAGGTAAACTACGCGAGCTAGCGTATGTTATTTAAGGAAAACAAAGCTAAAGATTAGGCTAGTTTCTAAAAGATAGCAACTAAGAATGCTAAAGAATTTAAACGCACTATGTAAGACCTAATAGTAGATGTATGTAACGGTCTAGGCAAGGCCTAGTAAAAGATATCTATTTCTTAACTATTTTGCTAAAAAGCAGATACAAGACAACTAGATTAACTAGTTGTCTAGATAGATAATTAATATACTAGCTTAGAAGACTAAGCTATATAAGAGGCTAGCCTACGCTCTAACGCCCTTTAGCTTCTCTAAGCTAGATAGGGCTAGACTCTTATAATGCATATATGTGCGCAGTTAACTTTGTAGGTTAGAGTAGAATAGAAGGACCTAAAAGGACTAACCTTCCTCTACAATACTACAAATACACTAATGTAGCGTTAGAAGACAGCTTAAAGGAGCTTGCTAAGCACAGCTTAAACAATCTAGCAATTAATATTAAAGAGGGAGCTGCGCCTCCCTACTAGCCACTGTATAGATTATTAGAGGCAGAATTAGTAGTACTTTAAAAGTACATAGCTAATTTTATAGCTAGAGGTTAGATAACCTAATTAAAATCCCTAGCAGGAGCCCCTACTTTCTTTGTAAAAAAGAAGGACAGCATTCTAAGGCTTTGTATAGATTATTAAGGCCTAAACAAGATTACTATAAAGAACTGCTATCTACTACTCTTAATTGCAGAATCCCTAGAGCGTCTGTCCTAAGCAAAGGTGTATACTAAGCTAGATATTAGAGACACTTATTACAGGATTAGAATTAAGAAGGGGGATAAATAGAAGACTGCCTTTAGGACAAGGTATAGCTATTTTAAATACACAGTAATACTATTTAGACTTACTAATGCACCTGCCTAATTCTAGGCTTATATAAACAAAGCCTTAGTAGAGTTAGTTAATATAATATGAATTATCTACTTAGATAATATTCTAATCTTCTTAAACACAGAAGAGGAACATGTTAGACACATTAAGGAAGTCTTAATAAGATTACACAAAGCAAAGCTATTTATAAAGCTTTTAAAGTGTAAATAGCACACACAATATATAAAGTTTCTTAGATATATAGTATCTCTTAGAGAGGTTAGTATTAACTTAGAATAGGTTAAAACAATTTAGAACTAGCTAGTACTAGCTACTGTGTGTGACATCTGTATGTTTGTAGGTTTTATAAACTATTATAGAAGGTTTATTACAGAGTTTAGCTGTATTGTACTACCCTTAACTATATTAACAAAAAAGTTACTAGAGTAAGCCTAAGGCAGGCTAGCTATAAAGAGGGAGGAAGGTTAACACCTAGATTTGCTAAAAGAGGCAAAAGAGGCAGTAAGGCACTTAAAAGACATGTTTCTAGGGGTACCTATACTTGCTTACTTTAAGAGAGAAAGACTAACAAGACTAGAGGTTAATGCCTTAGGCAGAGCAATCTTAGGTATCTTAAGCTAGAATAGCCTAGGATTAGACAACAAGGACTAATAGAGACTAGTTAACTTCTACTTACATAAACTTATCTAAGCGGAGTACAACTATAACACCTATAACTAAGAATTACTAGCTATAGTGCAGAGTGTAAAGCACTAGTAGCACTACCTCTTAGGAATCTACTTTAAGATCCTTATAGACTATGTAAACCTAAAGTCGTTTATAGAAACTAAGGTACTAAACTACTAACAGGTTAGGTTATACTTAGTACTAAGTTAGTATAACTTTGTTTTAAACTATAGACTAGAGAGTATAAATCTAGCAGATAGGCTATTATAAAGGCTAGATTATATAGCAGAGGCACAGAAACTATCTTAGAAGTATAATAAAGCTTTTGTATAACTACTAAAGAATCTACTTTCTAAGAAGAAGGATTACACTACTTAGGTATTAGCAGTATAGACAAGAGCTGCTAAACGTTAAAATATATTGCCTAAGACAAAGATAGCCCTAAAGGAATTCTAGAAAGCTAATAAACGCGCTCCTAAGGAATTTTAGCCTACTTAAGAAGAGACTAGTACAGAACTAGACACTAAAAGTTAGTTAGATAATTCTAGTCCTAAGACAGGTTAGAATAACCTAGAACAAGGTATATTAGCTTAGTTAGGTATAAGACACCTTACTACGTCTAAAGAGAAGGCAGCAGCGCTATAAGAGTGCTATAACAGCCTACCTATAGAACATTTCAGCGCAAGAAGGACACTTAAAAAGCTCTAGCACTAATATAGGTAGAAAAATATAAAAGAGGACGTTAGCTAGTACTACTAGGAATATGTGCCCTGCAAGAGATTAACTCTAGCATAACACAGTCTATATAGATTGCTTACGCTAATACTACTGCTAGATAGGCTATAGGAAGAAGTAATAATAGATTTTATTATAGAGTTGCCTCTAAGCAAGCTTGCTAGAGTAGTGTACAACGTAATACTTGTAATTATATACTAATTAACAAAGATAGTGTTAGGACTTCTGCTATAGTTAGATAGCACAACCTACTAGTAGTGCTTATCTAACTTAGCAGAATCCATCCTGTTAACTTTTACTTTACTTTTTGCAAAGAAAGTAGGGGGAAAGGGAGGACAGACTACTTTCTTCCCTAATCTAGAAGACCTAGACTAACTAGACTAGGTAATTCCAAAATAGGAAGCGTATAGCCTAAAGAGGCAAGAGGAGTAAATATAGTAATAATAAGATAATATAATAGACAAGTTATTATATTAAATGCTAGGTACAGAACAAAGAGAGAGGGAGAGAAGGTAGTATTTATACTCTACTTCTCTTCTCTCTATTACAAAGCAGAAGAGTCTAGAATAGCTATTACTAATAGATGCTTAGAAATCTAAAGTAGATTTCTAAGCAGATTGCGTAGGCAATTACGCAATCTATAAGCAGATTACGTAGGTAATTACGCAACCTACTAGCAGATTACGTAGGTGTACACGTAACCTACTAGTAAAGGCAACGTGTCCTTAAGCTATTTATAGTAAGAAAGCTAACTTAAGATCTAGTAAAGCTATTGCTATAATAAGCACAGCTTTCTAACGCTCTCTAGTTAGGCATTCTTCAGATAGTACTTTACTAGATTAGGTAAGCACTATACCTAATTAGGAAAGTACCTATATTTAGGCCTAATGTATATATATTTAGGCTAAATAGCTTAAGTTGCCTTTTTAGGTAATAACTATTCCTAAAAAGGAAACTATCTAATAAAGATTATAAGAAGAAAGTCTTATAACTTTACACACCCCCTTAATCTTTATTAGATAAGATATAGGTTATAGAAACAATTTAGAAACTCTATATCTTTAATAGCAATTTAGACTAATTATACTAAATTCTAGAGTAAAGCAATTTAGATTCTCTTAGAATTTAAGCATAGCTTAGAATAAGCTTTTAGCAATTTAGATGCTTTATTCTAAGTCTTTCTTATTAGAAGCTTAATTAATTTAATTAAGTCTTCTTAAATTAATCTTTCTAGTAAACTCTTTAAACTTAGGAATACTAGTAGATTTAGTTAGATTATCTGCTAGTATAGTACTTGTATTTTCGTATACTAAGTCTATATTTTTACTTAGCAGATTTTCTCTAACAAAGTGATAAGTTATATCTACGTGCTTAGTTCTAGCGTGATAAATAGGGTTCTTTGCTAGTTCTATAGCACTAAGACTATCTGTTCTAATAGTGTTTAACTTATTAAAGATAAAATAGTCTTTAAGAGAGCTTGTATTATTAAAAAGCTCTTTAATTACGTTTTGTAGATATAAACTTTCTTTAGTAGCTTCTTTTAAAGACATATATTCTGCTTTAGCAGAACTTAAAGCTACTGTTTTTTGTAATTTAGAAATCCAGCTTATAGCTATAGATCTATTGCAATTAAAATTGTCTTTAATATTCCTTAATAGGAATATATTGCCTATAGTTGAGTCTCTAGAATCTATATCGCCCCCCTAATCTGCATCTGATACTCCTACTAAATCTATACTATTTTCAATAGATAGATTATTATCTTTAGTAGGATAGATCTTATTTAGATCTATAGTAGATTGGTTGGATTCTAGAGTTAAATCTAATCCAAGGTCTTTAGTTTTAATTAAGTAACTAAAGATATAGTCTAGATACTTTAAGTGTTCTAAACTAGGATTAGACATATACTAAGCAAGGTAATTAATACTATATACTAAGTCAGGCCTAGTAAATATAGTAAGGTAGATAAGGCTACCTATTTGTTGCTGGTATTCTGTTTTAACAGTACTTTCTTCTAAGTTTTTACTTAGTTTTGTACCTATAGGCAAAGGTAGATCTTTAGGCTTATTATTATTAGAAGTAGCAAGAATGTTCTCTAATATTAATTAATTAAATAGAGACTTCCAATCTTGCTTTATAGTATTAATACTATAATTTATTTAGTTTAGAAAGACACAACAAAGAGGGGTATACAGCAAAAAGCACTAACTAAAACAAGCCTAATCCCTCTGCCTATAGCACTAAAATCGTGACATATGTATTGCAACAAAAGTTTATTAAGAACCTAGTAAACGCATCCTATGTGACGCTAGAGCCAGAGTGACTTAGTAAGTTAAACGTTAAGTAACTTAATCTAAGAGTTAACAGCGTACCTTAGTAGGCAGGTAAGACTCAACATCTACCTACTAGTTAGGGACTAGAATCTCTAGATTTGTAGGTTAGTAGGTTAAGGGGTTAGCGTCTTCTAACTGTAGGCAACAACCTCTTAACTAGAAAACACTAGCCTATTATGTAAGAGAGGCCTCTAGTGTACTAAAAGGGTTAATGACCTAGCTATAAGACCTTGATTCTGCGCCTACAACATTGTATACATCTACCTCTTTAACTGCTCTAAGCAACATGTTATTCAAAAGAATTCCTAATAAGAGATACTAGCTTCCTTTACATGCCCTAAGCCCTAGAATAACACTAAGACCTAGACTTCTCTAATACTAGCGGCGTAAAAGCATGCCCTAAGTATGCCTGCTTAGTACTATTGCGCCTATTAACAACAAGGCCCTATGTTAGAAATGTAGCATTAATTACATACAACCTCTCCTTGTTAATAGCGTCCTCTACTGCTAGTTTAACATTAATAAAGTAATAAGGGTATATGTGTTTAGTTAGCGTGTCTTGTTAGCGCTTGCTTCAACAACACTAGAGCAGGCCACCTAAGCTGCAAGACAAAATAGGACTATTCTAAGTATTCTTTTTACAGGCTCCTTTAAAGGAGTAGGTTCTCTAGTCTTTAGGGAAGTGGAAACCACGCAAGGCATAGAGTGGCTTAAGTTGTTGCTTGTAAGGTAGTTGATAGTTAGTTATTAACAACAGAGTTGTTGTAAGTGTAAATAAATAGCACCGCTGCTATACAATCAAGTCTAGGGTCCGTAGAATGATAATAAATAGACGTTGTTGTTTAGAAGAATTAACTAGGGAGTGTGAGGCGATACTGTAGCTGTAATTGCTGTTGTTTATAGCACTATTGCAAATGTATTAGACAAGTTTCCTCCCAAAATCCAGCCACAAAATCGAGACACAAAATAGCTAAGGGCCAGAGTATTAATACTATAATTTTCAGTAGTAGCATCCTCTATAATAGTAGGATTTGCTAGTATGTTACTAGGATTATCTAATAGCTCTGTTATCCTAGTATTGCTGCTAGGATTAGAAGGTTTATTAATAACAACTTTAGGATTTTTGTTTATAATTTTACTAGAATCTAGTCTAGTAAATATCTCCTGTATATTGTTGTTATTATTTAGCTTATAGAAATAACCTTCTATTATACTACAATCTCTAGTAGTAATAGTTTTATTCGTACTAGGATTGTAAATCTTATATATATTAGACCCTATAAATCCTATTAGGTAATAGGGAGTTGCTTTAGAGTCTAGCTTTTTAATTAAGCTAGTTGGTTCCTTATAGTATACTAAGGAACCAAAGATTCTTAGGTTACTTAGATTAGGCAACTCTTTATATTTTAAATAGTACGGGGTCTAGAAATTAATAGAGCTATTAGGTGTTCTATTATATAGATAGGTAGTAGTTAAGATAGTTTCTCCCCACATATTTTTAGGAAGATTACTAGTAATTAATAGAGCTCTTACTTTATTTAATAGTACTCTATTAATAATTGTTGCAACGTCACCGAACGCTAGATCTACTTACTAGAAGCTCGGCTTACCTAGATCCACTCTATCCAAGGTTAGGCCAACTTACTAATAGATTTAAATCTCTCCTCGCTCATGCTACGTATACAACAGGTAGATCGTCTATATTAGGTATTCTAAGTGATTAACTAATAGGAGCACAGGACGCTTAATAAGCATATAAATAGTAACCTAAGTAGACACCTACATATAAATCAATAATCTATCTCCTAGTTATTCCTAAGCTTATTATCCAACAACAGTTATAAGCCTAGCTTTTTAAGACTAGGACAATCTCCCCCTGCGTACTTAGCTAGGATACACTACTTAGTAACTACTCCTCTTATATCTTTACAACCCTAATTAATCTACGTAATAACTAACGCCCTAATCCCTAAAGGAGCTTATACGCTCACTAATTAATCCTAATAGCTAGGATAGTACATCTAACTCTAATTCTATGCTATAAGCAAGGAAATATAGGAGCAGGTTAATCTATTAGCTAAGAATGCAATCCTAATCCACAAAGCCAAGCCTAAGAAGCTAAAGCTACCTAGCTTAATAACCTTAGACGCTGCCAACCTATACAAGATACAGATCGCTAAGTATAGGGCTAAATTAAGCGACTAGGCCTCTTAGTCTGCGCGCTTACAGAACCTATAGACCTAGGTTAACTCTACAGTAGATCTAGCAATTATAACTCTAGCTATAATAACGCTTGTTAAAGAGAAGAAGTTAACTCTCTAAGCCCTAATTAAAGTACTAAAGAAGGAGCTAGCTCTATTTAATGCTAGTGAGAAGAACTTAGTACGCGCACAGTACTAAGCTTATCTCTAGAAGGCTAGGTAGGGTTGGCAGAATCCTAAGAAATAGCACTAGAAGTAGAACCTCCTGTACAGCAAGGCCAAAGCTCTTAAGATCACTAACGTAGAAGGCGAGCTTGCAGTACACAACTTCTTAGACTTATTAACAAAGATTGCCCTAGACTAGTCTAGGGCTATGCAACAGTCTATTATCTAGAGCTTAGTACTAGGCAAAACAACGCTTACTCTAGATAAAGTTAGTAGAGTGTATTTAGGTCTTCTTTAAGAGCACTCTGTTTAAGCTCCCTATAGCTTAGGTAGGGTGTTCGCCACTATAGGTTAACAAGCTTAGACACAGTCTCAGACACAGTTATTATTAAACAACTAATCTAACTAAGAGAAGATTAACTGCCTATGCAGACAATTGCACTTTTAAAAGCTAATTAACTGTAACCTGTTAGAGTGAGCTCTTACAGGTAAACCATTTACCCCTAGTAATTAAGTAAAGAAAGAGATTCTAAAACGCCTCAACAAACCCAAGTACAAGGACTAGAAGAACAAGGTTATTAAGAAGGGATAGATAAAGGATAGTAACTCCGCAACAAGCAGTAACAACTACCTAGGGTTAATTACAGCGGCACTAATAGATCCTAACTTAATAGTACCTCAATCTATAGAGCACAGGATCTACTTAACTATAGATTTTAACGCTTATCCCTTGTTAAACAGTACTATCCTTAACAACAGAGCAGCACTCTACTTAGTTAATAAGCTTAAGCTTATTAATCCCACTACTTTCTAGAAGGCTAAGAAGCTCACTTGTGTAGAGGCCAGCACCTAATCCTTCCTAATCTTAGGCACTAGCACTAGAGTAATCAAGAAAGTACTACATAGGAAGAGCAGGGAACGTACAAAAGACCTAATCCTTTACAACATTGCTGTAGTAGAGGGATTTCACGTTAATATTGTGTTAAAAGCTTAATTAAAGAAGGCAGGTGTATAGTACTTAGGATTAGATTTAACACTGCGTATTAGCTTACTGCAAAAGAGCGTTGTATTAGCTACTCTAACGCGCTATTATAACCTTACTTTTATAGAATACAAGCTGTTGTTAATCTATCTAGTTGTAATAAGCGTAACTCTACTTACTTAGAAGCTTAGATTGTGGACTACCTACCCTAGATCTAACAATAAGGATCTATAGCACGCCTAAGCTAGGCATCTAGGACCTACAGCGCTCTAGGCACTTATAAAGAACGCTTAAAATGTAAGAATTAACAGAACCTTACGCTAGCAGTGCAAACACTATGCTATAACCTATGCAAGCTAAGTTATATCTAAGAAGCTAAAGGAACAATCTCTGCAACTATACTAGCAGATTGCATAGGATCTCTTTAATATGCCTAAGAGTTATCTAGGGGAGGTATAGATGTTGCTAATTAAAGATAAGTACAGCAAGAAGATCTATACCTACCTAATCTATGCTAAGTTATTAGATAAGATTATAAGGATATTTAAGAAGTTTACAAACGTCCTTTGTACACGTTACAAGCTTTGTATATTAGTAATTCTCTAGGACAACAACGTTGCTACACTACCTTAGTATAGCTAATCACAATTTAGTGTATAGACAGAGGATTGTAGTATAAAGATCTAGAGCACCCTAACGTATACACACAAGCTAAACAAGAAAGCAGAAAGAGCTAGGCAGGAGATTATTACTAAGTTAATTAAAATAAGGAGCAAGGCTAACCTACTAGCTAAGCTCTAGCTAGAGGTAGTAGCAGCAGCTACATAGTTATACAACATAAGCCTATCTTATAGCTACAGGATAATCGCTCCTAACACAGTATTAGATAATTAGTTTAGGCAGTACTTTAAGTACTATTAACTAGAGCACATCTGTCACCACTTAGCAGATCTCTAGCTAGATTAGAGTGGAATTTACGCCTATAGATGCTAAGCTTATCTCCTAAATAGGAAACAAGCAGCTAAGCGTAATAAGCGGGGTTTTAAAGTAACCCTAAGGGGCTATATTAGATATCTAGTAGGATACAGAGCGTTTAATATATACAGAATATAGATCCCTAAGCTTAATTAGGTTATAACCACACGCAATATTACTTTTAATAAGAGCTTATTCTACAAGGACAAGGAAGCAGTAGAGTACCTACAAGAGAAGCTTAAGTTAATTATAGATCTATTGCATAAGAATGAGGTTAGGGATGCAAGAGAAGCGTTTAAAAACATTTTTAATTAGCTCTACGCAGCGGCCTATAAGCAGGCAGGCACTAATAATCTAGGTCACTCTTAGCAGCAGCTAGGGGGTGAGGATCTAAGAGATAGTAATTAACTGCCTAGCTAGCTAGTAGATTACACTAAACAAGGAGCATCTCCTACACAAGTAACAAACAAGGCTAGTAAGTTACAAGGAATCTACGCAGGGAATCTAGAGTATTTAGGCCTAAGAACACTAGAGCTTACACCTAAGCCTAGTGTTGCACACTCTAGCAGCTCCTAGAAAGAGCACTTACCTAGAGGAGCAAGCCTACTAAAGGGAGTAAGATTAGAGAGATCTAGGCGATATAACGCCGCACCTACACACTCTAAGAGCGCAGCTCCTACAGCTCTAGGTGTTAAGGGCAACATAGCTACTGCAGAAGACTTAAGTTAATTAGAAGCAACACACACCCTAAGCTCACAACTAGTAAGAAGGAGTAGAAGGTTACGCTATCTAGATCTAGACAATCCTAGAAGTGACACACTAGGGGCTCACTTTCTCTTATATAACTGCTAGTTAGATTATAGAGAGAGCTACCTACTAGATAAGTTAATCCTAATAGGATTAACTAACAACAAGCTTAAAACAGTACATGCTGTAATACAAGCATTAGCAGAGACAAAGAAAAAGCAACTGCTAGTCCTAAGCTAAGCTTAATAGCTATATAGGGACTAATTACCTAACCCTCTACAATAATAGAGAGATCTACTCTCTTACCTACATAGACTACTATTTAAGCAAGCTACAAGCAAAGAGATTACTACTCTACACAACGCAGGGACCTAGAAAGTAATTAATTTACTTACTAGAGATAACAAGCTACTGCTACTCAAATAGGTGTTTATATACAAACTAGATTAGGATAGCTACTTTCTTAAGTGCAAAGCTAGGATAGTAGTACGTAGGAATCTCTAAGTTATTAACACAATCTAGTCTACCTACGCAGCAACGCTCGCTGCTAGGTCTTTTAGAACTGCTATAGCAATTACAGCTAAATTTAACTTAGAAATTATGTAGTATAACATTGTTAGAGCCTTCTTACATGCCTATAGAGATTACTAGCTAGTAGTGACCTATAAGCTACTAGATAGGTATAAGATACCTAGGAAATGTGTTTAGCTTATACAAGCACTGTATAGGTTAAAAGACTTACCCCTCCTATAGTATAAGGAGCTCTCTTAAACACTAAAAGCAACTAGACTTGTAGCATCTAAAGAAGAGCCTTGTTTATTCTTTAGCAGTAATTGCTAGATACTGCTACTCTTTTACGTTAACAATATACTAGTAATGTACTACTCTACCTAGATCTTAGAGGCAAGGCACATTATTAACATAATTGCAGCAGCCTATACAATTAAAGAGCGTAGTCTAGTCTAATAGTTTCTTAATATTAGAGTACTTAGGAACTAGGAACAGAGGACAATAACGCTTGTTTATAACAAGTATATTAACAAAATTACTAAGAAGTTCAACCTTAATAAAACTAGACTCTTTCTACATACCCTGCTCCCTACTATAGATCTAGTAAAGAGCACTAGAGAAGCCACTAGGCAGGAGATTAAGAGCTATTAGAAAAGAGTTAGATTAGTGCTATACACTATAATTATGCTGCAACTAGATATAGCGTTTGCAGCAGCTAAACTATCCTTATACCTTACTAATCTAAGCAAAGAGCACTTTAAAGCAGTACACTAGACAATTGTCTACTTATACTAAACTAGGTATTAGTTAATCTAATACAGCAGGCACAGTAGAGCTAAGCTACTTATTTGCAGTAACGCGTTGTTTACAGATAATGTTAAAACTTAGCAATCTTCCTATAGGTACCTTATAATGCTCTTTAGTAGGCTAATAGTATAGAAGGCGTCCTAGCAGGCCACTGTCACTATATTAACTACTAAGGTAGAGCTCTTAGCACTTAAGCACCTTGCTAAAGAGACTATAGCGCTTAAACAGCTATTTACTAAGCTTACACTAATCCTAGGAGCTGCCTAGACAATCTTCTATAACAACTAGCAAACAATTAGACTAGTAGTTAGAGAGAACAAGCGCATAACAACGCAGCTGCGCTATATAGATATACAGGATATGTAGTTAAGATAGGAGCACGCTGCAGGTATGTTTAAAGTGCTCTATCTCCCTACTAACAGCATGCCAGCAGATAGGTTAACAAAAAATCTATTAAGGCAACAGTTTAAGAGATTTAGAGACTAGCTTAATCTTAAGAATATAATTACAATAGTTATAGAAAAGCAAGGCACAGGTACACATATAGATTAGAAGAGAGAATAGAGTATTATTAAGGAGCAAAGCTCTATAGCCTTAGGCCTAATCTAACTATAATTAAGCAAATTACTAATAAACTTATTAATAAGTTTGTTAATAAGCTTGCTAGCAGTCTACTTAAAGCGCTCACTAAGAGCGCAGATCTTATTAGCAGAGGCAGTAGCAGCAAGAGCAACAGGTAGAGGCAAGGGCAGCTTGCTAGAGTTAGAGTTAGAGTTAGAGGAGGCAGGCAGCAGAGGAGGGCCATAGACAACAACTACTGCCTTAGCTACTACTAACACTGCTTAAAACTTAACTCTTAGTTTCTTAAGAGCTAATTCTAAGGGCTAGCGATTAGCCTACAAGGCCGCTAAAAGCTTGTAGGCTTTAGGTAGGGCAAGGGAGGAGCTATATGTATTAGCACATAATTAACAAATAAGTAATTAAGTAGATTACTTACTAGGAGTTGCAGTTATGCCTAAAGGCGCAGCGCTAGCAGCAAGAGCTACTACCTAAGTAATTAAAGCACTGCTTGTTAGAACAACTAGCAACAGCACTGTTAATACACCCTAGGCAGGACTTACTGCGCTAGGCTGTTTTAGCGCTACAGGCGCTAGAGGTAGGAGCAGAGAGAGAGGACGCTATCTGCTTATTAGAGCTAGGAGGCGGCAACAGCGTGCAGGGAGGCGAGGGCAAGGGTAAGAGCAAGTAGAGCAGCAACGCAGAGAGAGAGCATAGCAGCAGCAATAGCAACAGCTAGCGGGGTAGCAAGCCTAGGGGAGAAGCTAGCGGTAAGCTTAGAGAGCTTAAGGAGGAGAGGGCAAGCAAGGCAGAGCGCAAGCAGGCAGCAGAGCAGGCAGCAGAGTAGGCAGTAGACATAGTAGCAGTGTGCGCCTACTGCGCAGCGGAACGTTTCTATAGGTATTAGCATTAAGTAATAGACGTAGGTGTGGATTAATTATAGGAGTACTAACCTTAACTATAGCTTAGAGTTATACTAAAACAGAAGGTAGAATAAGCAATAGATTAGTGTTGTAAGAAGCTTACTTAATAATTTCTTAGCACATGTGACACACGCCTTAACAAAAATAGTATAAGCTCTTAAACAGGCAAGTCTTATGTGCTTAACTTGCCTAGAAGGTATGTTGCAACGTCACTAAACGCTAGATCTACTTACTAGAAGCTTAGCTCACCTAGATCTACTCTATTTAAGGTTAGGCTAACTTACTAATAGATTTGAATCTCTCCTTGCTTATGCTACGTATACAACAGGTAGATTATCTATATTAGGTATTCTAAGCAATCAACTAATAGGAGCACAGGACGCTTAATAAGCATATAAATAGTGACCTAAGTAGACACCTACATATAAATCAATAATCTATCTCCTAGTTATTCCTAAGCTTGTTATCTAACAACAATAATCTCTGCTGCACCGTTTTGTTCAGGAGTATAAGGAGCGGAGAACCTAGTTTTAATTCCCTTGTTAACTAGATATTTATCTAATTCTTTAGATTTAAATTTATTATCTAGTTGTAGAGCCTTAACTCTGTTGTTATTAAAGGGATAACTAGTGTTGTTAGAGTTATTAGAGTTATTGTTTTTAGCCTCTAATTCTAACTCTTCTATAGTAGTCCTTATAACGTCTATAATACCTTCTCTAGATCTAAGTAGTTTTACTTCTAAGTACTTAGTAAAACTATCTCTAAAGGTAATATAGTATCTATAGCCTGTAAGGGTTCTAGGCGTAATAGGACCTCCTATATCTATATACAATAGATCTAGGTAAGCATTAACCTTAGTACTAGGTTCTATACTTCTATTCTTAGTTAGTCTAGCTTGTATACAACTAATACAATTGTTTAAACTAATAGAAGCAGAGCTTATATCTTCTAGATCTATATAGTCCACTCCTGTAGTAGCGTTCTTTAGATGTTTTAAAGAACTTAAACTTATATGTCCTAGTCTTCTATGTGCTAATTCTATAGTATTCTTATTAAGTACTATAGTTTCCTTAGAATTATTATCTTTATCTTCTAAGGTAGCTACTTCTTCTAAATTAGAAGATTCTTCGATAGAAGTATCTATAGAGTTAACTTGTTCTTCTTCTATATTAGAAGTATTAATAGTAGCTAGTGTTTTATAGTTAGATGTTATAGAACAATCTAGACTATTAGCACTAAAGACACTTACTCCGTCTTTGTAATAACCTTTAGCTAGGACAGAGTTGTTAGGCTTATTAATATAGCAGCTATCTTTAGTAAAAGATAGGCTAAAGCCTTTAGAAGTAATTAATCCTAAGCTTAGTAGGTTTACTCCTAATTCAGGGACGTAAAGCACATTAGTTAATCTAACTAACTGCTTAGTACTAGAAAATTCTAGTTTAACATCTCCTATACCTTGTGCTTTAATAGAACTATTAGTATTACCCCACTTAATAGAAGTAGAGGTAGGTTTCAAGTTACTAAATAGTTCTCTAATACAGCACGTATGTATAGTAGCACCAGAGTCTAGAATAAAATCTATAGTACTGTTACTATTAGATTTAGAAATAGAAGAAATTAAAGCTGTTTCTTCTTTATTATTGCTATTATTATCCTGATCTGTAGTAGTACTATTAGTACTATTACTAGGCTTAAGGCTGGGATTCTTATTATAGCAATTAGACTCTTTATGTCCCCTTCTATTACAATAGTTACAAAAAGGAATAGTCTTTTTATCTCCTTTTTTACTATTGTTATTATTATTGTTACTACCTCTAGTTTGCATAGACATTTCTACGTCATTGTTGCTATTAGATGAATTATTTCTATTTAAAGAACTATTGCCTTTAATAGATTTAAGTCTTCTATATTTGTCTAGTAATTGTGAGATAATTTCTTCTATATTAATCTTACTATTAGCAGTTCTAATAGACTGTGTAATAACTGCTACAATATACTCATAATCTTTATTTAGATTATTAAGTAATAAAGCAACAACAAACTTAGTAGGTAAATTAATACTCCTAGATTCAAGACTATTTACAATCCTTTTAAAGGTATTAATATAGTCTTCTAAGTTGCCTTTACAGCTATTTAAAGTGCTAATTAATTCTTTTTAGTAAGAATTCACTACTAAATCCTTTAGCCTCGTATAGATTTTTAAGAGTATTCCATAGAGTATAAGGATTATTAATAAATTGAGTTTGTAATAGAGGACCATCCTCTAAGGCTAGTTTAATAATAGCTGTAGCTTTATAGGCATTTTCATCTAGGTTCTCTATATTATCTACTATAGTAGCAGGATTATTTAGTATATAAGCTAGATATCCTTTTTCTACTATAATTGCTTGCATTCTAATAGCCCAAATACTATAGTTTGCCGACCCTTTAAGCTTAGGTAGCTTAATAGAATCTAGCATCTTGCAATCTAGCTAAAATAATTCCTTTCTTTATAACCTCTTATAATTACTAGGTTATTAAATAAGGCTAGATTACAGCAATAAATAGCAACAACAAGCTATTGATTTCAGCTAAACGGGTAGGGCTTAGAAGCTATTAAATACTAAGAGATATACTTAGTAACTATACTAAGTTAACAGGTAACTAGTCTCTAATAGAGATTTCAACTAGTTAAGTAAGCCTTAAAACTATAAAGCCTATTTAAACCTTATAATAGGTCTTATATATAGAAGCTGCCTATTTAACACTTATAATAGGTCTTACTACTTTTTAAACTTAGGAATAATCTAGCTAGTTTCTATTACTAGTCTTTAGGATCGCCTAATTACTTAAGGTCTTAATACCTGAGATTTTCCTTTAACTTAGAGTAAATCTAGCTAGTTTCTATTACTAGTCTTTAGGGTCGCCTAAGTAGGACTTAATACCCGAGATTTCTCTTTAAAATTGGCTTACAAAAATACTACTACTTTATAGTATAGTTCTCTTAGTATATTACTACCTTTAAATCTTTTAAGGTAGTAGCAACAGCTTAGCTTCTAATTAGCTTATTACTAGATATACTATAGATAGTTACTGTTACTACTAAGTCCGAAGACTATATGAGAAACTCTGGCTATTATAGTATTATCCTAAGTAAAAGCTTTAGATAAAGCTAGCAAAAATAGTCTTTAATAGACTTTAAAGAAGCAGTATATTTTTGCGATAATATACTAAATTCTAGTAACTTATAAAAGGTTGCTAAGCTTTTATAAGACTAACTATAGGATACCTTATAAGTATAGGAATAAGCGTCTATGTTATAAGGTATTATAAGCCTATAGCTTATACTAGCACTTAGTATAGCCGCTAGCTAGTTTGCTCTTAGTTCTTAAGTCTACCCAGAGCCGTATACTAGTATTACTACTAGTACTCTCCCTCTGCCTTTCTTAGAGGTCTAATTAATTGCCTAAATAGGCAATAAATTAAGACTTAAGATAGTCTTACGTAGGGCTAACTGTAAAGAAAGTAGGGGGAAAGGGAGGACAGACTACTTTCTTCCCTAATCTAGAAGACCTAGACTAACTAGACTAGGTAATTCCAAAATAGGAAGCGTATAGCCTAAAGAGGCAAGAGGAGTAAATATAGTAATAATAAGATAATATAATAGACAAGTTATTATATTAAATGCTAGGTACAGAACAAAGAGAGAGGGAGAGAAGGTAGTATTTATACTCTACTTCTCTTCTCTCTATTACAAAGCAGAAGAGTCTAGAATAGCTATTACTAATAGATGCTTAGAAATCTAAAGTAGATTTCTAAGCAGATTGCGTAGGCAATTACGCAATCTATAAGCAGATTACGTAGGTAATTACGCAACCTACTAGCAGATTACGTAGGTGTACACGTAACCTACTAGTAAAGGCAACGTGTCCTTAAGCTATTTATAGTAAGAAAGCTAACTTAAGATCTAGTAAAGCTATTGCTATAATAAGCACAGCTTTCTAACGCTCTCTAGTTAGGCATTCTTCAGATAGTACTTTACTAGATTAGGTAAGCACTATACCTAATTAGGAAAGTACCTATATTTAGGCCTAATGTATATATATTTAGGCTAAATAGCTTAAGTTGCCTTTTTAGGTAATAACTATTCCTAAAAAGGAAACTATCTAATAAAGATTATAAGAAGAAAGTCTTATAACTTTACACTTTTAGAGCACAGGCCTCCTTCTACTTCTAGCCTAAAAGCCTAGGCCTACTTACTATAAGTAGGTAGCTATCTCTGCCTTCTTGTAGCTCTTAGTCTGCTATTTTGTTTACTCCTTCTTAAATATATTAGCTTTCTAGATTGCTTTTTTTTGTGCTTGTAAAGTCTGCCTTATATAATAGCAGACCTAACAGCTTAAAACTAAGCTTTTCTCTTAGGCTTCTGCCTTTGTTTAGCATAGTAGTTAGCTACTGTTACTAAAGGTTGCACAATTTTTTACCTAGTTTAGTAAGCTATTTCTTGACTAAGCAATAGCCCTAGCTATTAGAGCTTCTTTTTTTAGTCTTTATCCTCTTCTTGCGCAGGTAGCAAGTGCCTATTTCTAAGTATAGATTAGCCTTACCTGCGCGCTTTTTTAAGTATAAACTAGCTGCTAAACCTTAGTGCGCTAAGTGTTCTACCTTCTTTTAGGCTATAGAGTACTAGCCTGTCCTTTCTTTAGCGCCTTTTAAGTAGTCTAGCGCCCTTCTCCTACCTAGTTTTAGCGCCCTTTTAAGCAGTCTAGCGCCTACTGCTTTAGCGCTTTTTAAGTAGTCTAGCGCTTCTATCTTTTCTCTTACTATTTTAGCGCTGTTTAAGTAGTCTAGCGCCTCCTTTCTAGCGCCTTTTAAGTAGTCTAGCGCCTCCTTTCTAGCGCCTTTTAAGTAGTCTAGCGCCTCCTTTCTAGCGCCTTTTAAGTAGTCTAGCGCTGCTTTTCTCTACTTTTTTAAGTACTTTCTAACTTATTTCTTTGCGCAACCTTAAGTATTAGTTACAGCAGCTTCTTTTACTTTAACCTTTTTACTAACACTAGTTTTTTTTTACTAACCTTTTACTGTACACCTCCTCTTCTTTTACTTAGCTTCTCTTTAGGTCCTTACTACTACTTAAGGCACTAGGTGCTCTGCTTTCTCCTTTAACTACCTAACTTACTTCTTAACCTACTTCTTACAAATCTTACTGCATCTTTAAAACTGCAGCTATAGCGCTAGCTAATTCTAACAATACTAGCTAAGACAAGATGCCTCCTTCTAAACACAACTGCAACCTCTTATGCTATAGAGACAAGTCTAGGCTACGCATTTCTTTTGCTAACTCTCTAACCTAGCCTACATTATCTATCTCTAAGCAGGTTACTAACCTATCTTACAAAGCTAGCCGCTGTTCTGCTAGAACTACTACTAAGCGCTCTATCTCTTGCTTAGGAGGCCTTTCCTCTACTAGCTTTAATTAACCCTCCTCTAAGTTTCTAGGCAATAAAGAGACACTAGTTCTTTAACCTACTCTTTACTCTCTAAACAACTCTCTTTCTATTTAATGTTTAGAGGCATAAGGCGCTAAGTTAACTATATTTAAGCCTATAATCCTAGAACACTAAAGTGCTTCTGCTACAAAACTACTAAATTTCTGCTACAAGAACTCTATGCATATACTAGCTTCTAAGGTTCCTATCTGCAACGCATCTTTACTAAGCACTTAGGGCTTACTAGCTAAGCTTACTAAGAACTTCCCTTGCTTATATGCTAAAGCTAATATAATACCCTCTTAATTCTTTTAGCAAGTCCTAGAGGATTACAACCTTACTTAACACTCCTAGTTTATTTAATCTCTAGGCCTCTACTAGCTCTTAGACAACTTACTAAATTAGTACTTCTCTTGTCTTTTGCATAGTTAACTAGCAATTTTTACTTCTTTTTTTATAGGCTTTCTCTATAATGTATTAGATAGGATTTTAAACATTACCTCTAAACTTTAGACAACTAAAATAGAGCTTGCTTAGTACAAGGACACCTGCTCTACACTTATTAACAAATATAACTATGTAGTTACTAAGTATAATTCTCTTAAGACTGTTTTTAACACACACTAGTCCTAGACTAACTAACTTAAACTAGATTACTAGAAGCTCTGCTTAGCCTATAACTACATTGTTGCTAAAGAGGCTATATTAGCTGCTAAAGGCTTAGCCTCTACTTAACCTGCTTCTTAATTTAGGCACTTACGCCGCTCTACCCCCCTTTATTTAGAATTTACTAAGCTAGAACAAGATCTATTTGCTAGCCCTAATAATAACTTAGAGTAGCTATTTACTATCCTTTTATAATCTAAACAATGCAACAATGCACTAGCTACTATAAACTAATTTTAGACTATGCTAGCTACTTAGACTACTCCCTCTACCTTTATACTACTTAGGAGCTATTCTACTATGTTGTTAACTCCTACATTAGCTAGCGCTTATTAATTCCTGCAGTTACTAGACTAATACAACAACTAGCTAGACAAGGCTATAAAGAAACCCTAGTATTTCTCTAGCTCTAAGGACAACTTTAGTAAATAGCTCTTTAATTGCCTTTATTACATGCGGGCAAATAGACGCAACTACTAGCACCCTAGCAATTAAGCAGACTTTCTTATAATTTACACTTAAGACCCTACTTACGCCTTGCTCTAAGATTTATCTAGCTTTAGTTGCCTCTATTCTAAACCTATAGACTACATTTACTGCTTGTAGAAAGTCTATAAAGACAAAGACACCTTTAGGTTAACTAAACGCTCTTTTAATGCCTTTGTCTTTCCTTACTTTCCCTTACTAGACATTGCTAATGCCTTAATTGCTTTCTCTGTCTTTTGTACTAAGATAGAGTACTTTGCCTAGCAGCTTAACTAGTCTCCTAAGACTTACTACTATTACCTACAAGCTAAACTACTAGACTTTTGCTGCTATTAGATAGCTAGTATCCCTTGTAAAAAGTCTCTTTCTAGCCTGTAAGAATATTACAAGCAGCTTAGCACCTACTTTTCTAACTATGCTCTTATCTCTAATAAAACAACTACTTAAGATTCTGTAGGAAATTAGCCTAGGCGCTCTGCTCTACGCAGTTAGTTAACTACTTGCGGTATTCTGCTAGTACTATCTGCTACTGCTATCCTAGCTTAACCTACATCTGCTCCTAAGGCTAAGGATACTTGCTCTTGTTGCTCTAAGGACTCTACTTCTGCCTCCTCTAATAAGTATACTTGTTTTAACTGTGGACTTAAGGGCTATAAGTCTAACCAATGCCTAGAGCTACTAAAGCCTAAGGCACTATTGTTAACTATCCTTTAGGATAAACTAATAAACTAACACATAGCTACTTTAGACAACCTAAGAGATAACACTAAGGACAAATTCTTTAAATCTTTAGATAATAACTCTGCCTCTAACTTAGAAAACTAGAACCCTTAAGTTCTAGTTACTACTTAAGGTTAGTTCACTAATAAGTGCGCTCTAAGAACCTATTCTCCCCTTAGTTAGGTTTAGCAGAGGCTAATACTATACTCTAAAAAGCTAGCAGCAAATGGAACTAAACTAAAGACAGCCTATAACATTACAATTAACTTGCCTTTCTAGCTTTTTTAGGACGCAATAATAACACTCTACACAGGATCTGCGTTTTAGCTAATAATAGGGCTAATTCTAGCTTTATATCTCGCAAATTTCTACAACACACTAAGGCCCTTTATCTTATCTCTTTAGCTACTCTAATTATCTGCTAAGGATACAATAGTTAACCCTCTAAGACTATTACTTACTATGCTAAGTTTTACCTCTAGTTAGGCTCTTACTTAGAACGCACTAGAGCCTATGTTATAAATAATTGCAGATCTTTTTAACTTATCTTAGAATTCTGCTAGAGGGCTATTTACAATCTCTTAGTCTTATAGCGCAACTGCTCTATTTACTTTAACAACAAATATTGCTCTAAACACTGCAACACTACAGCTTAGACTTCCCTGTTGCTATGTAAAGGCCCTAAGTTAGACACTAAACTGTTACAATTATTGCAGTCTAGTTTAAGTAACTCTAGAATAGAAGATCTACTTAACCTAAACTTAGCCCTAAGCGCGGCACTATATACTAACAAGTTAGTTAATCTATACTTAGTTTCTGCTAAAGCTATTCGCCTTTATGGCAAAAGACCTAGGCACCTAGTTTTTGTCATTTAATAATTAGACACTACTACTGCTAGGAGGGCTTTAGCTAATAAGACTTTAACAAATTTTTCTAGCCTCCTAAAGACCTCCCGCTCTCTAACTTACTTACTACAGAAGAATTAGAGGAATATGCCAACTTTATTCCTACCTTTAACTAAGCTGTAGCTAAAACACTGCCTAACTATAGAGACTTTAACTACAAAATTAAACTTAAACTAGGCATTAATCTACCTAACTACTGCCTACGACCTTTTTCAGGACAACAGATAAAGGCCATTAAGTATTACATTAAGGAAAATAAATCTAGAGGATTTATTAAACGCTGCAACTCCCTAGCTTAGAATAACCTTCTTATTATAGCTAAGCTAGGCGGTAGTCTGCGTGTATACGTAGATTATTAAGAATTAAACAAAGCTATAGTTAAAGACTACTACTCTATTCTATTTTTTTAAGAGACTATAGCACACCTTAACAAAGCTAAGATCTTTTTAAAATTTAATGTTATTTACGCCTTCTATTAAATTTGCATAAAGCCTAGCTTAGAATAGCTTACTACATTCTCTACTTAAAAGGGCACTTACTAGTACAAAGTTATGCCTTTTAGTCTATGCAACGCTACTGCAACATTTTAACAGGCTATTAACAAAGCACTTTTTAAATATTTAGACTAATTTTATATAGCTTATTTAGACAATATATTAGTATACTCTAATACTCTCTAGGAACACAAAGCGCACGTTAAACAAGTTCTTAGCTACCTTAAGGAATGTGGATTCTATGTTAACTCTAAGAAGTCTAAATTCTACAAGACCTAAGTTAAGTTTCTTAGAATAATTATTACAGATTAAGGCGTACAGATAGACCCTAACAAGATTTAGGCTATTTAAGAATAGGAAATGCCCTAAACAGTACTAGATATTCTCTTATTTCTTAGATTTACAGGATTTTATTAATAATTTATTTAAAGCTACTCCTCTATTGCCCTTCCGCTTACACAAGCTGTTGAATCTACTATTATTACTAAACTATTATAGAAAGACTCTAACAAGCTTTATTGCACAGTGTAATATAAGAAATTTAAACCTACATAGGCCTACATTAATGCTTTTACTTAACTTAAGAAAGCTTTTACAGTTAACTTAGTATTACGCTATTTTAATCCTAGTTAGCTAATCTTTATTTCTACTAACTCTTCTAGGTGGGCTTCTAGTGGGGTTATAAAACAACGCAATGCTAAAGGCACTCTACAACCTGTAGCATTCTTCTTAAAAAAACACTCCTTTGCTAAATGCAATTACAACATCTACAATATAGAACTAATAGCCATTATTTAAGCATTTAAGGAATAGGAACCTAAACTTATAGGTTCCCTACATCTAATCTAGGTTATTACTAATTATAAGAACCTAGAAACCTTTATAACTACTAAGAAACTTAATTAGAGGCAAGCCTGCTAGTTACTTTTTCTCTTGCAATTTGACTTTAAGATTATTTACGCACTAGGAGAGACAAATAGCAAAGCAAACGCCCTTAGCTAGTAAGCCTAAGACATTCCTAAAGACAAAAATAATACAAGACTTATTAATACTTACTAGATTATTTTACAACTAAAACACCTATTCTCTAGTATAGCACCTGCACTCTAGGCTACTCTAAGAGCCTTATTAATCTCCCCTTAATAGAATTCTGCATTTGTTACCCTAGATGCTTAAGTAGTAGCTTAACTCTGTACTACCCTAAGCCTAACACCTAACTCTAATATAGACAACAAAGAGCCTATTAACAATATTAACAGAATAGTAACATTAGGACTGCCCCCTTATTTAGAAGACTTGCGCTTAATAGAAGAAATGCTTATTAAAGCCTATGCTACTAATCCTACTGCTTAAAAGATGTTTACTGCCTTAGACTAAGGCAATTACAAACTTAGCTTATAGTTCTAAAAAAATAGTTACTATGTTTTACTCTTAGACTGCCACACTACTAGAGAGGGGGCTTACTAACAATTATTTGTTAACAAAACGTGCTTATATATACTATTAGACGCCTGTCTCTATTGCTAGATTTTTAACCTTTGCTATAATTATAAGAATGTAGGCTATAAGGGAACTAGAGCTACACTTTACTTAATAATTTATTAATACTACTAGCCTAGTCTTGCATAGTTAATTAAGAAGTACTACTAATCTTGCGTAGTGTGTAAACGCGCTTAACCTTCTAAGGAAGCATATAATAGCTACCTTTAATCTATACCTATACCTAATGCATAATAGGTAGACATTTCTGTAGATTATATTTAAGACCTGCTACTATCTATACTTAATAGACAAATTTACACTAATCTTCTAGTAATAGTTAATTAACTTACTAAAAACAGCACTTCTTCCCCTTAGTTAGCTGCTTATAAAAGGAATTTACCTACTACTTTATACAAATCTTTTGCTTACACAGGTTACCTTGCACTATTATATCTAATTATAGTACCTTATTTATTAATAAGTTCTAGAAACGCGTCTGTAAGCGTCTTAATATTTAAGCTAAACTATCTACTGCTTATTACCTACAGACAGACAGCTAAATAGAGCGCGCTAACTAGAGCATTAAAATTTATCTTTGCAAATATATTAATTACACGCAAGACAACTAGGTGTTATAGCTACACTTAGCTAAGTTTTAGGTTAATAACACTATTAACTTATTTACTAGTCTTACCTCCTTCTTTGTAGATCTTAGCTATTACCTACACAGTAGGATTTACCTTAGCAAAGACTATTTAAACACTAAGTTACTTTTTAGAGATACTAAAGATTAAATTCTAAGAGCAGATAAGATTCTTAAACCTACGCTAATCTTTTAGAATACCTAAAGATTTAGCTAACTTAGGCGTAACAAGAACAGCAAATATAGGCTAACGCTTACTAATAATAAACGCTAAAGTATAATGTTAGAGACTTAGTTTAGGTATTAACCTAGAACTAGAGTACTACTTAACTCTTAAAGAAGCTTAATTATAAATACACTAGGCTGTATCTAGTTACTTAAGTTATTTACAACAGAGCTGCTTATTAACTCTAGCTACCTAATAAAATAATTTTAAAAGGCATGTTTCTAGTGTTCTATCCTAATTTGCTCTAAGAAGCGCCTTAGGACAGGCTACTAGATTAAACAACCCCTAAACTAGAACCTATAGATATTGTTAATAATTAGGGCAATATCTCTTAGGAATAGTTTGTTAATAAGTTTATTAACTGCTGCAGGCGCTAAGGCACCTAAGAGTATTAGATTAAGTAGTCTAATAACCCTTTGCCAACATAGGAACCTGCTAAACAACACTTTAAACACTATAACGCGTTCTTGTATTACTATAAGAATCTAGACAAGCTAAAGCCCTCTAGTCTTAAGATGCCTACAGACTAGGCTCTACAACCTAAAGACGCCTTTGTTAGTAACTATTTTAGCAACCTTAGTAACTCTAAATAGCAAGTTATTACACGTTTTGCAAGATTGTCTAGGTTTAGCATAATATTAGGCTACTTTTAACATATTAATAACAGCGTTCCTTTACTTTTTAGCAAAGACTACACGCTACCTCAACGCCTACACACTGCCTTTAAGATACTATAATTAACTTTTAGCACATTAATAACAGTGTTCTTCTACTTTTTAGCAAAGACTACACGCTACCTTAACGCCTACACGCTGCCTTTAGAATACTATAACTAACTTTTAGCACATTAATAACAGCGTTCCCCTGCTATTTAGCAAAGACTACACGCTACCTTAATACCTACACACTAACTTTAGAATACTATAACTAAACTAATCCTACTATTAAAGCCTACCTAACTTAGCTGTTGCTAGCTTTATTTAATTAAACCTTTGTTAAGCTAAGCAAGCTTGCTATTAGGCTTACTTGCTCTCCTTATATAAGCTCTAAATAGATTTAGGTATAAGTTTCGCGTCGCGGGGTTTATGCAGTAGAAAAAATCTTAGAAGTTAGTTTTTTGTATAGGAATCTAAGGAGACATGCGCAGCGCTATATAAACTATAAACCTTAATTCTATGTTAACTGCTGCTAGGTTTTCTTTGCAGTTTCTTAACTACTGTGCTATTTTCTTTTATCTTTCTTTCTCTTTTCTTTCTTTCTTTCTGTTAACAGCAGCTCTACAGCACCTGTAAATTAGATTAGCTTAGAGGACTTTTGCTTGTTACAAGGAGGAGGCACGTGTTAGAACTTCTGCTATAGTTAGATAGTAGAACCTACTAGTAGTGCTTATTTAACTTAGCAGAATCTATTCTGTTAACTTTTACTTTACTTTTAGGGCACAGGCCTCCTTCTACTTCTAGCCTAGGAGCCTAGGCCTACCTACTATAAGTAGGTAGCTATCTCCGCCCTCTTGTAGCTCTTAGTCTGCTATTTTGTTCACTCCTTCTCAAATATATTAGCTTTTTAGATTGCTTTCTTTTGTGCTTGTAAAGTCTGCTTTACAGATAGCATACTATATTCTAGCAAGAGGAAATTAGGATAGAGTTAACCTTTCACAGGCATAGATAAGAGAAGTAATTTAACTCTATAGAGTTCTAAAACGCATAATCTTAGACTAAGGTCTCCTAATAAATGCAGGTTACTAGAAGACCTTCTAACACTATCTAAACTCTAGAAGGGTATTGTTATCTACTTATTACCTACAGACTAATAGATAGACAGAAAGATAGAATTAAACTCTAGAGTAGTACCTAAGGTGCTACTGCTCCCTAGAGCAGGATAATTAGGCAATATAGATCTTAGTTATAGAGTTTGTATACAATAATAGCCTCTATGCTACTACAAAGACTACCCTGTTCTAAGTAAACTACAGAATAGCTCTTAGGAGAGCAGACTAGCCTAGTATACTTCTTAAGCAAGGAGAGTTGCCTCTAGAGTTGTAAGTTGTAACTAAGGTACTTGCATTGTAAAGAGAGTGCAAAAAGAAAATACTTACTATAAATACATACTAGGAGGCATATTAGAACAAGAGTAGGCTACTAATACTATTTAGTATAGAAGACTAAGTAATAATCTCTAATTGCTATATAAAGTCTACAAGGCTAAAGCAGAAACTAGATTAGAAGTATATTAGACTAGGGCGTATAGTAGCCTATATTAGGCTAACATTATTTAAAGTAGACCTGCCTAGCCTAAAAAGTATACATCTAGTGTTTTACATGTCCCTTTTAGAACCTTTTAATCCTAAAGAGATAATTCTATACCTAGATAATTAGATTATAGACACACTTCGCACCTTTAGTAACAATGTGTAGAATATAGAAAGAATTATTAAAAGAAGCTAAAATAATAATAGACAATAGCTATACTATGTAAAATAGACTAGATATAGTAATAAAGAAAATACATAAGAGCCTAGAGTAAACATCTTCTCTAATGCCCTTATTGAGTTTTAGGATAGGAAGAAGATCTTCTTAAAAAAACAACAAACCTTAAAGACTAGCAAAAGGCAGCTAGGTTAGCTCCCTAAAAAGAAGGGGGATAGTTAGGCCTAGCAGCTAAAAAATTAGAAATCTCTAAGTTAGATAAGAAGAAATCTAAAGTTACCTTTACTATTTTTCCTATAGAGTTTTAGGTGTTTAATAGCACTTAGATCTAATAGAGAACAAAGTGCGCTATAATAGCCTATAATAGTCTAATACAGTTAAGAATGTAAAAGAAGAGGTTACTATATATTATTAAAAGCTATAGAGGTAGCAGGTATCTTAAAGCACTCTAGGTGTAGCATTATAGCCTAGAATGCTACAAAATGTTAGAGAATACTATAAAATTATTTACTATATCTACTAGCAAATTACAAGGTAGTAGTATAAGCTAAAAGCCTCTTACGCTTCTTCTCCTTAGCCTTAATGCGCCTAGTTAGCTAATCTTTAGCATTACTAGTAGCCTTATCCCTCTAGGTTTCTAAGGCAGTAATCTTAACAACTAAGTTAGCAGCCTAACTAGACAATTCCCTTAATTAGGTGTTAACAATAGTGCCCTTAGCCTATTATAAGTTAGAACGCGCTATAATAGCTAAGAATAGCTAAAAAGAGAGAAGACTTACCTTCTTAGTAGAGGTTAAAGCCTTAGTAGCAATTTAGGCTTCTAACTTGCGCTTCTAACCTTTAACCTTAGCCTAGAGAGTTACTTTATTACACTTGCAACTATTAGGCTAGATATTAGTAATTAGATTATTAGCTAAATAAATTGCACTAGAATAAAGGTATAATTTGTTAGTATAAGGGCTAAAGCTGCTAAGAATAGTTAGTTATATGCTATAATAGCTTAGAACACTCTATAATAGAACAGAAAGACCTATGCTATAATTACCTTAGCTAAAAGACAATAGATCTTAAAGAAGTAGGTAATATTAAGCTTCTTCTTATCCTTAGTGTGTCCTTTAAGGGCGTAGTCCTAGATATAGCTACAGATAGCTGTAAGGTGCTTATAATACTCCTTAAAGAGCTATAAGGTATTAGTATGCGCTAAAATAGCTTAAAAATGTACAAATATACTATAAAATAGTTAGAGTTAGTAAGAAAGCACTTCTAGCACTTTATAGTCTAAACACTGTCTTTATTCTCTAGCTTAAAAAGCTAAGACTTGTAGATCTACTAATTTTTATTAGTAATTAGAGGGAAATAGCAGCTAACTATGCTACCTACACAACACTTAGTAGTGCTAAACTAGGTAACGCAGCAGACATAGATATTAATAGTAAAGACAGCATTATTAGCTATATTGTTAGATGTAGGCGTAAAGTCTATAATAAATAAAAAGAGCGTAAGTAGTGCTAACTTAGGCAGATATAGGCTAATATAGTGTAGAATAGCATTAAATAGTCTACTATGCACTAGTTAGCATTAAAAAAGTTTAGAAAGGCTACCTTCTACTCTAATAGATCTATCTTAGCTAATATGCGCTATAATAGCGCATAATGCCCTAGAAGGAGAGTAAAAAGAGGAAAAGGCAAAGAGTTAAATTCTAGATAAACTTACTAAAGAAGGTAGTAGAGTGTAGGAGTAACAGACTAAATTAATAGAGGAGAACCTAATATATACTACTCTGCTAGTAGCTAGAGCGGCTGTACCCTTACTACTAAATTTAATAGTAAAGGTAAGAGAGAAAAAAGAGAGGCGCGTGCCTAGGTAAAGGTAGAATATTAGACCTCTAGTTAATTAAGACAAGAGGGTTAATACTGTTCTAGAATATACTACAACAGACTACAATGTACTACAATACTCTATACTAGAGCCTAATAGTCCAACGTTTAGTTAATTAGGGCAATTAATCTAAGAAGGGGGATAATGTTAGCCTAATAGCTAACGCCTTAGAAGGTTGTTACAGAGTAACCTATTCTAGGTTAAGCCTAGTATAAATCGTCCCTTATACTAGATTAATGCCTAGCATTAAATAGTCTACAGTTAATTATACATCTCTATTGCTAATTATATTATTACTATTTATGTTGTTACCTTATCTTTTAGTGCACCTTGCCTTAGAGCCTAATAGTTATCCTATTAGTAGATTATATAGATGCGCAAGTAGGTTTCTATTATTAGATAACTAGCTTAGAAATAACTAGGAGATAGATTATTAATTTATATATAGGTGTCTACTTAGGTTACTATTTATATGCTTATTAAGCGTCCTGTGCTCCTATTAGCTAATCGCTTAGAATACTTAATATAGGCGATCTACCTGTTGTATATATAGTAGGAGCAAGGAGAGATTTAAATCTATTAGTAAGTTGGCCTAACCTTAGGTAGAGTAGATCTAGTTAAGCTAAGCTTCTAGTAAGTAGATCTAACGTTTAGTAATGTTACAACACACTTCTTAAGCAAGTTAAGTATATAAGACTTGCCTATTTAAGAGCTTATACTGTTTTTGTTAAGGCGTGTATTACGTATGCTAAGGAATTATTAAGTAAGCTTTCTACAACACTAATCTATTACTTATTCTATCTTCTATTTTAGTATAACTCTAAGCTATAGTTAAGGTTAGTACTCTATAATTAATCTACACCTATATCTGCTACTTAAACGCTAATACCTATAGAAACGTTCTACTGCGCAGTAAGCGTATACTACTGCTATGTCTACTGCTTACTCTACTACTTACTCTGCTGCCTGCTTACGCTCTACCTTACTTACTATCTCCTTCTACTTAAGCTCTCTAAGCTTACTGCTAGCTTCTCCTCTAGGCTTACTACCCCTTTAGCTGTTGCTATTGCTGTTGCTATTGCTGTTGCTATTGCTACTGCTGCTACGCTCTCTCTTTGCATTGCTGTTTTACTTGCTCTTATCCCCTTGCACGCTGTTGCTGCCTCTAAGCTCTAACAAGCATATAGCGTCCTCCTCCTCTACTCCTACCTCTAGAGCCTATAGCGCTAAAACAGCCTAGTGTAGTAAGTTCTACCTAAAGTATATTAATAGTGCTATAGCTAGTTGTTTAAACAGTTAGTGCTTTAACTACTTAGGTAGTAGCTCCTGCTGCTAGCGCTGCGCCTCTAGGCACAACTGCAACCCCTAGTAAGTAATCTACCTACTTACTTATCTGTTAATTATATGCTAATATATATAGCTCTTTTCTTGCCCTCTCTAGAGCTTACAAGCTTTTAGCAGCCCTGCAGGCTAATTCCTAGCCCTTAGACTTAGCTCCTAGGAAACTAAGAGTTATGTTTTAAGCAGTGTTAGTAGTAGCTAAGGTAGTAGTTGTTGCTTATAGCTTCTTTTTCCTGCCTACCTCCTTTGCCTCTGCCTCTGCCTCTAAGGACAAGCTGCCCCTACCTCTACCTAGGCTGGTAAATAGGGTAGGGTCCACTTTTTCTTAAACCAAGAATAACTTCTTAACTAGTAGAGTTAGCCCTATACAATGTATTATTCGATAGAATGCGCTTAGTCAGCGCTTTCAAACGCGCTACTAATCTCCCAATTTGGACTAGCTTTGATAGACTTTTGGGGGGCGCCCAATTGACCAACCCCTACCCCTAGGGTAGGGTCGAAAAAAACACCTTTTTTTTGCTCTAATTGCTCTCTACAGCCTGCTGTAGTAGGAATTTGTTAAGAGACCCCCCGTACTGTTTGTAGTTTAGGTAATTCTCTACAAAATGAGCTGCTATTCAACTAATTTAGTTAAGAATTGAGTAAGTTTTAGGGGGTACCCAAACAGCAACTTAACCCCTACCCTATTTACCAGCCTACCTCTACCTATTGCTCTTACTGCTACTGCTAACTAGGTCTGCGCTCTTAGTAAGCGCTTTAAGCAGACTGCTAGCAAGCGTATTAATAAACTTGTTAATAAGTTTGTTAGTAATCTACTTAATTGTAGTCAGATTAGGCCTAAGGCTACAGAGCTTTACTTCTTAATAATACTCTATTCTCTCTCTTAATCTATATATGTACCTGTGTCTTGCTCTTCTATAACTATTATAATTATGTCCTTAAGGTTAAGCTAGGCTCTAAACCTCTTAAACTATTGCCTGAATAGATTTTTTGTTAACCTATCTGCTAGCATACTGTTAGTAGGGAGGTAGAGTACTTTAAATATACCTGCAGTGTGCTCTTATTGTAACTACATATTTTGTATATCTATATAGCGCAGCTGTGTTATTATGCGCTTATTCTCTCTAACTACTAGTGTAATTATTTGCTAGTTGTTATAGAAGATTGTTTAGGCAGCTCCTAGGATTAGTGTAAGCTTAGTAAATAGCTATTTAAGTGCTATAGTCTCTTTAGCAACGTGCTCTAGCGCTAGGAGCTCTGCTTTAGTAGTAGAGGTAGTGATAGTAGCCTACTAAAACGCCTTCTAAACTATTAGCCTACTAAAGAGCATTATAAGGTACCTATAGGAAGATTACTAAGTCTTAATATTATCTGTAAACAAGGCGTTGCTGCAAATAAGTAGTTTAGCTCTACTATGCCTGCTATATTAGATTAACTAATACCTAGTTTAGTATAACGTATTTAATAGGCAAGTTAACTACATAGGCAAGTTAGCTACTCTGCTAAGACTACACTAACATTCTACCCTATTATAGCTTGCATTAGCCTACATTAGCATTGTTTATAGTAGTATAGTAGATAATATTATTTAGTAACACCTTCTTTAGGCTTTTTATATATGCGTAAGTTATGCTCTACGTAATAGCACTTTTTACAGTGTCTTTAGGTTGCCTTACCTCCTTTAACACGTACTTGCTTTCTTACCTTTTTACTATTACTACGCGCCCTAAACTTAGTTAGAGTAGTTAATTAACAGCCTTCCTTAGCTGTTAGGACTTTCTCTTACTGCAACTACTTTCTTTTATATAATTTATATTGCGTAGTAGCCTTATTTGCTGCTTAAAGCCTAGTAATCTCTTTTTAAGCTAACACTAGCTTGTGTGCTACTAGAGCTGCGCCTTTAGCAAGCTTTTTAAAGGCCTTAACTATTAAAGTTAGTAAGCTGCTTGCATGCCTTTAAATCCTCTTTTAAACTAGCGTTAATTGCGACCCTAATTATAAGGTAGTGCTTAGGGTTTAGAACTGCTAGAGCTTATTTTCTACAGTAGGTAGTAGTAGAGTATGTAAGCAGACATTAAGACCTATTATAACCTATTCTAGGTTAAAAGGGACTATTCTAGCGCCTTAGAAGCCTCCTTAAATATTGCTAGAAGTAAATGTCTCCTTGTAGGCGTCTATAAAGCATAGTAAGAACTTAGTTTTAGTAATATAAGTAATATAGCTGCGTATAAGATTCTTAGCTTAGCGCCTATATGCCTTCTTTAGAAGGGCAAAACAACCTACATCTAGTAGTTGTAAGAGGTAAGATAAGTGTAGAGGCATATATAGTGTAATAATCTTTACTTCCTTGCAGTATTATTAGAAGTTAAGAGAGTTGTAGCTCTTATAGCTATTAATAAGGAGCAGCTAGTGCACTTCTTAGGTGCGTGTCTTTGTATAGGCATTAAAGTGCTTTAACTAGTTTAGACTAAGCTTGTTAGTAGTCTATCTATTCTTAGAGACTCTAATAACCTAGTTATAGAGTAGGTTGTCCTCTTTATAATAGGCAAAGAGGTAGTTGCAGCCTTTAAAGATAATAAAGAATAAAATAGCTTACCTTGTGCTATTAATGCCTTATATAACTATTGTCTACTCTTAATTATCTTGCTACACTGCCTTTAGCTATCCTTAACTCTTTAAACCTGTAACAACTGCTCTTACAGATATCTAGTCTATTATAAAGCCTGTTTTATTAAAGTTATATATATAATTATCCTAGATGCTATACTTAGCTTTAACATTTGCTACAAGCTTAAACTAGTCTTGTATAATCTCTAGATTCTTACAAAGAGCTCTCTTATAGTTGTACTTATAATTAAACTTTACTTTAAGGTTAGAGCAGCGCTTAACAAATATATTAGGCTAGTTTATGCTAACATAGACTATATTGCGCTTAGCATGTAAAGAATTAGCTATATTAGCTACAGCAGCTAGCTAAGAAGCAAATCCTTGTACATCTAGCTTTAGAATGTACTTAGTAATTACATCCTCCTTAGTCTAATCTATTTTCTGTTAACATAGCGTATAATTAGCTTATACAGGTTGTCTTGTGTATTAATTACATAGTATGCTGTAAGGCGCGTTATATATAGCTGCAGCGCGTTATATAGTAAGGTTTACGTCTTGTTTAAGTAACTAGAGCGTAAGCTGTATTACAGCCTCTTTTAAGGGCGTAGGTTTATATTGTTGTTAAGTTATTGTGTTATAAGGTAGAATGTTAGTGTAGTCTTAGCAAAGTAGCTAACTCGCCTATGTAGCTAACTCACCCGTTAAATACGTTAAGTAGATAATTTTCTAGTGTACAGCTTCAAAGTGCTCCTTGCTTAGATTAGTAAGGTATAGAGATAGTTTAGCTGCTGTAAACGCTACATCTAGTTGTAGCATAATTGCAGTGTATAGCACTAATCTAACTCTTTCTTAATAGCTCTTAATCTCCTGTTTAGTAGCTTCTCTAGTGCTCTTTACTAGATATACAGTTAGGAGCAGGGTATGTAGAAAGAGTCTAGTTTTATTAAGGTTAAACTTTTTAGCAATTTTGTTAATATACTTGTTATAAACAAGCGTTATTGTCTACTGTTCCTAGTTCCTAAGTTCTCTAATATCAAGAAACTACTAGACTAGGCCTTAATCTTTAATTGTATAAGCTGCTACAATTGTATCTACAATGTGCTTTGCCTCTAAGATCTAGGTAGAGTAGTACATTACTAGTATATTGTTAACGTAGAAGAGCAGCAGTATCTAGCAATTACTACTAAAGAACAAACAAGGCTCTTCTTTAGATGCTACAAGCCTAGTTGCTTTAAGTGTTTAAGAGAGCTCCTTATACTATAAGAGGGGTAAGTCTTTTAACTTATATAGTGCTTATTTAAGCTAAACACATTTCCTAGGTATCTTATACCTATCTAGCAGCTTATAGGTTACTACTAGCTAGTAATCTGTATAGGCGTGTAAAAAGGCTCTAACAACATTATACTATGTAATTTCTAGGTTAAATTTAGCTGCAATTGCTATAGCAGTCCTAAAGGACCTAGCAGTAAGCGTTGCTGTGTAGGTAGACTAGATTGTATTAATAACTTAGAGATCTCTACGTACTACTATTCTTGCCTTGCACTTAAGAAAGTAGCTATCCTTATCTAGTTTATTCGTGAAAACCTACTTAAGTAGTAATAGTTTGTTATCTCTAGTAAGTAAATTAATAACTTCTTAGGTACCTGTGTTATGCATAGAAGTAATCTCCTTGCCTATAGCTTCCTTAAATAGCTGCCTATGTAGGAAAGAGAGTAGATCTCTCTATCTCTATAGTAGGTTTAGAAGTTAGTCCCTGTAAAGCTGTTAAGCTTTGTTTAAAACTAGTAGTTGCTCCTTCTTCTCTGCAAATGCTTATATCACAGCATGTACTGTTTTAAGCTTGTTGTTAGTTAATCCTAGTAGAATTAACTTATCTAGTAGGTAGCTCTCTCTATAATCTGTTTAGCAGTTATATAGAAGAAAATAAGCCCCTAGTATATTACTTCTAGGATCCTCTAGATCTAGATAGCGTAACCTTCTACTCCTCTTTACTAGTTGTAAGCTTAGGGTGTGTGTTACCTCTAATTAATTCAAGTCTTCTGTAGTAGCTACGTTGCCCTTAACACCTAGAGCTGTAGGAGCAGCGCTCTTAGAGTGCGTAGGTGCAGCGTTATATTACCTATATTAGGAAAAAAATTTGCTATTGCGATATTTAAAAAACACTAAAGTCTTATTGTATGTGTACTACTACTAGTAGGTTGTAGCAGGCGTAGTACGTTAAGCATATGTGTAGAATGTCGTAGTATGTTAAGAAAACGGCCCCAACGTCTATCCAACGTTGAGAAAACGGCCCTAACGTTCATCCAACGTTAAGAAAACGGCCCCAACGCCTACTACGTGTATTAGGTTTTACTAAGTGCTTATTAATAGATAATAATATTATAATAATGTAGAGCTTGCTTTTCTCTATAAAATAAGCCTCTAAACTTTATTATAGCTCTTATAGTTGTTTAGTTATTAAGCTTAGAAGTTAAAGAGTTTGATTTTCCTAGCCAAGACGCTAATTAATAGAGACTCGCTAGAGCTCTAGCACTAGTATTACTAAGAAATACTTAATTATAATTAAAGAATAGTAACTAAACCTAAGATTTTGCTGTATAATATATTGTGCCTAGGTTCTACTGTGGGCAATGGTACAATAACAGTACGTAACATATAATCTATCTTAATAGAAAAAAATTAGAAGAAAAAGATTTAAAACATTAATAACTCTTTATCTAGAAGAGCTATTGCTATAATTTATAGCTTAAATTAAAGCTAGAATTTAGCTCTATCTTTTTCATTTTTGCTGACTAAGCGTGGTAGGTATAGTAGGCGTTGCAGGCGTTGCAGGCGTTGGCAGAACGTTAAGTGGACGTTGGGTAGACGTTAGGCGGTCGTAGAATATAGCAACCTGTTATCCTATCGTTTTGGCTGTTTTGGCTGTGTTTTCTGACGTTAGGGCTGTTACGGCTGTTAGGTAGACGTTGAGCGAACGTGCTACGTGTACCAGCAACTCCACGTTTCCACGTTTTTTTCCCGATATAGATCTCTCTAATCTTACTTCTCTTAGTAGGCTTGCTCTTCTAGGTAAGTGCTCTTCTTAGAAGCTACTAGGGTGTGCAACGCTAGGCTTAAGTGTAAGCTCTAGTGTTCTTAGGCTTAAATACTCTAGATTCCTTACGTAGATTCCCTATAACTTACTAGCCTTATTTGTTACTTGTGTAAGAGATGTTCCTTGTTTAGTATAATCTACTAGCTAGCTAGGCAGTTAATTATTATTCCTTAGATCCTTACCCCTTAGCTGCTACTAAGAGTAACCTAGATTGTTAGTGCCTGCCTGCTTATAGGCCGCTGCGTAGAGCTAATTAAAAATGCTTTTAAACGCTTCTTTTACATCCCTAACCTTATCCTTATACAATAGATCTATAATTAACTTAAGCTCTTTCTGTAGGTACTCTACTACTTCTTTGTCTTTGTAGAATAAGCTTTTATTAAAAGGAACATTATGTGTAGTTATAACCTTATTAAGCTTAGAGATCTATATCCTGTATATATTAGACGCTCTGTATCCTACTAGATATCTAATATAGCCCCTTAGAGTTACCTTAAACTTCTATTTATTGCGCCTAGCTGCTTAATCTCTGTTTAGGAGATATGCTTAGCATCTATAGGTATAAATTCCACTCTAATCTAGTTAGAGATCTACTAAGTGGTAATAGATTTGCTCTAGTTAATAGTACTTAAAGTACTGCCTAAACTGGTTATCTAATACTGCGTTAGGAGTAATTATTCTGTAGCTGTAAGATAGGCTTATGTTGTATAGCTACGTAGCTGCTTCTAGTACCTCTAGCTAGAGCTTCTCTAGTAGGTTTGCCCTACTCTTTTATTTTAATAGATTTAGTAATAATCTCTTGCCTAGCTCTTTCTACACCTCTATTTAGCTTATGTGTATAGGTTAGGATGCTCTAGATCTCTATACTATAATCCTCTACCTAAATAATAAATTATAATTAGCCCCTCTAAGGTAGTGTAGTAATGTTATTGTCCTAGAAAATTGTAGATACACAAAGCTTATATTGTATAAGAAGAACGTTTGTAAACTTCTTAAATACCCTTATAATATTATCTAATAACTTAGCATAGATTAAGTAGGTGTAGATCTTCCTACTATACTTATCTTTAATTAGCAACATCTATACTTCTCTTAGACAACCCTTAAGCATATTAAAGAGATTCTACGCAATCTGCTAGTATAGCTAGGGAGATTGTTCCTTTAGCCTCTTAGATATTACTTAACTAGCATAAGTTGTAGCACAGTGTTTACACTGCTAGCGTAAGGTTCTATTAATTCTTACGTTTTAGGCGTTCTTTATAAGTGCCTAGAGCGCTGTAGGTTCTAGGTGCCTAGCTTAAGCGTGCTATAGATCCTTATTGTTAGATCTAGAGTAGGTAGTCTATAATCTAAGCTTCTAAGTAGTTAGAGTTACGCTTATTACAGTTAGATAGATTAATAGTAGCTTGTATTCTATAAAGGTAAGGTTATAATAGCATAATAGAGTAGCTAGTATAACGCTTTTTTGCAGTAAACTAATACGTAGTGTTAAATCTAATTCTAAGTACTATACACCTGCCTTCTTTAATTAAGCTTCTAACATAATATTAACATGAAATCTCTCTACTATAGCAATGTTGTAAAGGATTAGATCTTCTATATGTTCCCTGCTTAATCTGTGTAGTACTTTCTTAATTACTCTAGTGCTAGTGCCTAAGATTAAGAAGGATTAGGTGCTAGCCTCTACACAAGTAAGCTTCTTAGCCTTCTAGAAATCTGTAGGGTTCATAAGATTAAGCTTTTTAACTAGGTAGAGTGCTGCTCTGTTGTTAAGAATAGTACTGTCTAATAGTAGATAAGCGTTAAAATCTATAGTTAAGTAGATCCCTTGCTCTATAGATAAAGATCCTATTAAGTATAGTCTATTAATGCTGCTGCAATTGATTCTAGGTAGTTGCTACTGCTTGTTGCAGCGTTACTATCCTTTATCTATCCCTTCTTAATTACCTTACTCTTCTAGTCCTTGTACTTAGGTTTGTTTAGGCGTTTTACAATCTCTTTCTTAACTTAATTACTAGGTGTAAGGCAGACTTCACAAGCACAAAAGGAAGCGATCTAGAAAGCTAATATATTTAAGAAGGAGTGAACAAAATAGCAGACAGAGAGCTATAAGAGGGCAGAGATAGCTACCTATTAATAGTAGGTAGGCCTAGGCTCCTAGGCCGGAAGTAGAAGGAGGCCTGTGCCCTAAAAGTGAAGTGAAAGTCAACAGGATAGATTCTGCTAAGTTAGATAAGCACTACTAGTAGGTTGTGCTATCTAACTATAGCAGAAGTCCTAACACGTGCCCCCCCCTTGTAACAAGCAAAAGTCCTCTAAGCTAATCTAATTTACAGGTGCTGTAGAGTTGCTGTTAACAAAGAGAGAGAAAGAAAAAAGAGAAAGAAAGATAAAAGCAAATAGCACAGTAGTTAAGAAACTGCAGAGAAAACCTAGTAGTAGTTAACATAGAATTAAGGTTTATAGTTTATATAGCGCTGCGCATGTCTCCCTAGATTCCTATATAAAAAACTAACTTCTAAGATTTTTTCTACTGCATAAACCCTGCGACGCGAAACTTATACCTAAATCTATTTAGAGCTTATATAAGGAGAGCAAGTAAGCCTAATAGCAAGCTTACTCAGCTTAACAAAGGTTTAATTAAATAAAGCTAGCAAAAGCTGAGTTAGGTAGGCTTTAACAGCAGGATTAGTTTAGTTATAGTATTATAAAGTTAGTGTATAGGCGTTAAGGTAGCGTGTAGTCTTTGCTAAAAAGTAGAAGAACACTATTATTAATGTGCTAAAAGTTAATTATAGTATCTTAAAGGCAGTGTGTAGGCGTTAAGGTAGCGTGTAGTCTTTGCTAAAAAGTAAAGGAACGCTGTTATTAATATGTTAAAAGTAGCCTAATATTATGCTAAACCTAGACAATCTTGCAAAACGTGTAATAACTTGCTATTTAGAGTTACTAAGGTTGCTAAAATAGTTACTAACAAAGGCGTCTTTAGGTTGTAGAGCCCAGTCTGTAGGCATCTTAAGACTAGAGGGCTTTAGCTTGTCTAGATTCTTATAGTAATACAAGAACGCGTTATAGTGTTTAAAGTGTTGTTTAGCAGGTTCCTATGTTGGCAAAGGGTTATTAGACTACTTAATCTAATACTCTTAGGTGCCTTAGCGCCTGCAGCAGTTAATAAACTTATTAACAAACTATTCCTAAGAGATATTGCCCTAATTATTAACAATATCTATAGGTTCTAGTTTAGGGGTTGTTTAATCTAGTAGCCTGTCCTAAGGCGCTTCTTAGAGCAAATTAGGATAGAACACTAGAAACATGCCTTTTAAAATTATTTTATTAGGTAGCTAGAGTTAATAAGCAGCTCTGTTGTAAATAACTTAAGTAACTAGATACAGCCTAGTGTATTTATAATTAAGCTTCTTTAAGAGTTAAGTAGTACTCTAGTTCTAGGTTAATACCTAAACTAAGTCTCTAACATTATACTTTAGCGTTTATTATTAGTAAGCGTTAGCCTATATTTGCTGTTCTTGTTACGCCTAAGTTAGCTAAATCTTTAGGTATTCTAAAAGATTAGCGTAGGTTTAAAGAATCTTATCTGCTCTTAGAATTTAATCTTTAGTATCTCTAAAAAGTAACTTAGTGTTTAAATAGTCTTTGCTAAGGTAAATCCTACTGTGTAGGTAATAGCTAAGATCTACAAAGAAGGAGGTAAGACCAGTAAATAAGTTAATAGTGTTATTAACCTAAAACTTAGCTAAGTGTAGCTATAACACCTAGTTGTCTTGCGTGTAATTAATATATTTGCAAAGATAAATTTTAATGCTCTAGTTAGCGCGCTCTATTTAGCTGTCTGTCTGTAGGTAATAAGCAGTAGATAGTTTAGCTTAAATATTAAGACGCTTACAGACGCGTTTCTAGAACTTATTAATAAATAAGGTACTATAATTAGATATAATAGTGCAAGGTAACCTGTGTAAGCAAAAGATTTGTATAAAGTAGTAGGTAAATTCCTTTTATAAGCAGCTAACTAAGGGGAAGAAGTGCTGTTGTTTAGTAAGTTAATTAACTATTACTAGAAGATTAGTGTAAATTTGTCTATTAAGTATAGATAGTAGCAGGTCTTAAATATAATCTACAGAAATGTCTACCTATTATGCATTAGGTATAGGTATAGATTAAAGGTAGCTATTATATGCTTCCTTAGAAGGTTAAGCGCGTTTACACACTACGCAAGATTAGTAGTACTTCTTAATTAACTATGCAAGACTAGGCTAGTAGTATTAATAAATTATTAAGTAAAGTGTAGCTCTAGTTCCCTTATAGCCTACATTCTTATAATTATAGCAAAGGTTAAAAATCTAGCAATAGAGACAGGCGTCTAATAGTATATATAAGCACGTTTTGTTAACAAATAATTGTTAGTAAGCCCCCTCTCTAGTAGTGTGGCAGTCTAAGAGTAAAACATAGTAACTATTTTTTTAGAACTATAAGCTAAGTTTGTAATTGCCTTAGTCTAAGGCAGTAAACATCTTTTAAGCAGTAGGATTAGTAGCATAGGCTTTAATAAGCATTTCTTCTATTAAGCGCAAGTCTTCTAAATAAGGGGGCAGTCCTAATGTTATCTTTTGTTAATATTGTTAATAGGTTAAGCTTTGTTGTCAAATATTCTATTAGAGTTAGGTGTTAGGCTTAGGGTAGTACAGAGTTAAGCTACTACTTAAGCATCTAGGGTAACAAATGCAGAATTCTATTAAGGGGAGATTAATAAGGCTCTTAGAGTAGCCTAGAGTGCAGGTGCTATACTAGAGAATAGGTGTTTTAGTTGTAAAATAATCTAAGTATTAATAAGTCTTGTATTATTTTTGTCTTTAGGAATGTCTTAGGCTTACTAGCTAAGGGCGTTTGCTTTGCTATTTGTCTCTCCTAGTGCGTAAATAATCTTAAAGTCAAATTGCAAGAGAAAAAGTAACTAGCAGGCTTGCCTCTAATTAAGTTTCTTAGTAGTTATAAAGGTTTCTAGGTTCTTATAATTAGTAATAACCTAGATTAGATGTAGGGAACCTATAAGTTTAGGTTCCTATTCCTTAAATGCTTAAATAATGGCTATTAGTTCTATATTGTAGATGTTGTAATTGCATTTAGCAAAGGAGTGTTTTTTTAAGAAGAATGCTACAGGTTGTAGAGTGCCTTTAGCATTGCGTTGTTTTATAACCCCACTAGAAGCCCACCTAGAAGAGTTAGTAGAAATAAAGATTAGCTAACTAGGATTAAAATAGCGTAATACTAAGTTAACTGTAAAAGCTTTCTTAAGTTAAGTAAAAGCATTAATGTAGGCCTATGTAGGTTTAAATTTCTTATATTACACTGTGCAATAAAGCTTGTTAGAGTCTTTCTATAATAGTTTAGTAATAATAGTAGATTCAACAGCTTGTGTAAGCGGAAGGGCAATAGAGGAGTAGCTTTAAATAAATTATTAATAAAATCCTGTAAATCTAAGAAATAAGAGAATATCTAGTACTGTTTAGGGCATTTCCTATTCTTAAATAGCCTAAATCTTGTTAGGGTCTATCTGTACGCCTTAATCTGTAATAATTATTCTAAGAAACTTAACTTAGGTCTTGTAGAATTTAGACTTCTTAGAGTTAACATAGAATCCACATTCCTTAAGGTAGCTAAGAACTTGTTTAACGTGCGCTTTGTGTTCCTAGAGAGTATTAGAGTATACTAATATATTGTCTAAATAAGCTATATAAAATTAGTCTAAATATTTAAAAAGTGCTTTGTTAATAGCCTGTTAAAATGTTGCAGTAGCGTTGCATAGACTAAAAGGCATAACTTTGTACTAGTAAGTGCCCTTTTAAGTAGAGAATGTAGTAAGCTATTCTAAGCTAGGCTTTATGCAAATTTAATAGAAGGCGTAAATAACATTAAATTTTAAAAAGATCTTAGCTTTGTTAAGGTGTGCTATAGTCTCTTAAAAAAATAGAATAGAGTAGTAGTCTTTAACTATAGCTTTGTTTAATTCTTAATAATCTACGTATACACGCAGACTACCGCCTAGCTTAGCTATAATAAGAAGGTTATTCTAAGCTAGGGAGTTGCAGCGTTTAATAAATCCTCTAGATTTATTTTCCTTAATGTAATACTTAATGGCCTTTATCTGTTGTCCTGAAAAAGGTCGTAGGCAGTAGTTAGGTAGATTAATGCCTAGTTTAAGTTTAATTTTGTAGTTAAAGTCTCTATAGTTAGGCAGTGTTTTAGCTACAGCTTAGTTAAAGGTAGGAATAAAGTTGGCATATTCCTCTAATTCTTCTGTAGTAAGTAAGTTAGAGAGCGGGAGGTCTTTAGGAGGCTAGAAAAATTTGTTAAAGTCTTTATTAGCTAAAGCCCTCCTAGCAGTAGTAGTGTCTAATTATTAAATGACAAAAACTAGGTGCCTAGGTCTTTTGCCATAAAGGCGAATAGCTTTAGCAGAAACTAAGTATAGATTAACTAACTTGTTAGTATATAGTGCCGCGCTTGTAGGGCTAAGTTTAGGTTAAGTAGATCTTCTATTCTAGAGTTTACTTAAACTAGACTGCAATAATTGTAACAGTTTAGTGTCTAACTTAGGGCCTTTACATAGCAACAGGGAAGTCTAAGCTGTAGTGTTGCAGTGTTTAGAGCAATATTTGTTGTTAAAGTAAATAGAGCAGTTGCGCTATAAGACTAAGAGATTGTAAATAGCCCTCTAGCAGAATTCTAAGATAAGTTAAAAAGATCTGCAATTATTTATAACATAGGCTCTAGTGCGTTCTAAGTAAGAGCCTAACTAGAGGTAAAACTTAGCATAGTAAGTAATAGTCTTAGAGGGTTAACTATTGTATCCTTAGCAGATAATTAGAGTAGCTAAAGAGATAAGATAAAGGGCCTTAGTGTGTTGTAGAAATTTGCGAGATATAAAGCTAGAATTAGCCCTATTATTAGCTAAAACGCAGATCCTGTGTAGAGTGTTATTATTGCGTCCTAAAAAAGCTAGAAAGGCAAGTTAATTGTAATGTTATAGGCTGTCTTTAGTTTAGTTCCATTTGCTGCTAGCTTTTTAGAGTATAGTATTAGCCTCTGCTAAACCTAACTAAGGGGAGAATAGGTTCTTAGAGCGCACTTATTAGTGAACTAACCTTAAGTAGTAACTAGAACTTAAGGGTTCTAGTTTTCTAAGTTAGAGGCAGAGTTATTATCTAAAGATTTAAAGAATTTGTCCTTAGTGTTATCTCTTAGGTTGTCTAAAGTGGCTATGTATTAGTTTATTAGTTTATCCTAAAGGACAGTTAATAATAGTGCCTTAGGCTTTAGTAGCTCTAGGCATTAGTTAGACTTATAGCCCTTAAGTCCACAGTTAAAACAAGTAAACTTATTAGAGGAGGCAGAAGTAGAGTCCTTAGGGCAACAAGAGCAAGTATCCTTAGCCTTAGAAGCAGATGTAGGTTAAGCTAGGATAGCAGTAGCAGGTAGTACTAGCAGAATGTCGCAAGTAGTTAACTAACTGCGTAGAGCAGAGCGCCTAGGCCAATTTCCTACAGAATCTTAAGTAGTTGTTTTATTAGAGATAAGAGTATAGTTAGAAAAGTAGGTGCTAAGCTACTTGTAATATTCTTATAGGCTAGAGAGAGACTTTTCACAGGGGATACTAGCTATCTAACAGCAGTAAAAGTCTAGTAGTTTAGCTTGTAGGCAATAGTAGTAAGTCTTAGGAGACTAGTTAAGCTGCTAGGCAAAGTACTCTATCTTAGTGCAAAAGACAGAGAAAGCAATTAAGGCATTAGCAATATCTAGTAAGAGAAAGCAAAGAAAGATAAAGGCATTAAAAGAGCGTTTAGCTAACCTAAAGGTGTCTTTGTCTCTATAGACTTTCTATAAGCAGTAAATGCAGTCTATAGGTTTAGAATAGAGGCAACTAAAGCTAGATAGATCTTAGAGCAAGGCGTAAGCAGGGTCTTAAGTATAAATTATAAGAAAGTCTGCCTAATTACTAGAGTGCTAGTAGTTGCGTCTGTTCGCCCGCATGTAATAAAGGCAGTTAAAGAGCTATTTACTAAAGTTGTCCTTAGGGCTAGAGAAATACTAGGGTTTCTTTATAGCCTTGTCTAGCTAGTTGTTGTATTAGTCTAGTAACTGCAGGAATTAATAAGCGCTAGCTAATATAGAAGTTAACAACACAGCAGAATAGCTCCTAAGTAGTGTACAAGTAGAGAGAGTAGTCTAAGTAGCTAGCATAGTCTAAAATTAGTTTATAGTAGCTAGTGCATTATTATGTTATTTAGATTATAAAAGTATAGTAAATAGCTGCTCTAAGTTGTTGTTAGAGCTAGCAAATAGATCTTGTTCTAGCTTAGTAGATTCTAAATAAAGGGGGGTAGAGCGGCGTAAGTGCCCAAATTAAGAGGCAGGTTAAGTAGGGGCTAAGCCTTTAGCAGCTAATATAGCTCCTTTAGCAACAATGTAGTTATAGGCTAAGCAGAGCTTCTAGTAATCTAGTTTAAGTTAGTTAGTCTAGGACTAGTGTGTGTTAAAAATAGTCTTAAGAGAATTATACTTAGTAACTATATAGTTATGTTTGTTAACAAGTGTAGAACAGGTGTCCTTGTACTAAGCAAGCTCTATTTTAGTTATCTAAAGTTTAGAAGTAATGTTTAAAATCCTATCTAATACATTGTAGAGAAAGCCTATAAGAAAAGAAGCAAAGATCGCTAGTTAACTATGCAAAAGACAAAAGAAGTACTAATTTAGCAAGTTGTCTAAAAGCTAGTAGAGGCCTAGAGATTAAATAAACTAGAAGTGTTAAGTAAGGTTATAATCCTCTAGGACTTGCTAAAAGAATTAGGAGGGTACTATATTAGCTTTAGCATATAAGCAAGGGAAGTTCTTAGTAAGCTTAGCTAGCAAGCTCTAAGTGCTAGGCAAAAATGCGTTGCAGATAGGAACCTTAGAAGCTAGTGTGTGCATAGAGTCCTTATAGCAGAAATTTAGTAGTTCTGTAGCAGAAGCACTCTAGTGTTCTAGAATTATAGGCTTAAATGTAGTTAACTTAGCGCCTTATGCCTCTAAACATTAAATAAAAGGAGAGTTGTTTAGAGAGCAAGGGGTAGGTTAAAGAACTAGTGTCTTTTTGTTGCCTAGAAACTTAGAGGAGGGTTAATTAAAGCTAGCAGAAGAAAGGCCTTCTAAGCAAGAAATAGGGCGCTTAGTAGTAGTTCTAGCAGAACAGCAGCTAGCTTTGTAGGATAGGTTAGCAACCTGCTTAGAGATAGATAATGTAGGCTAGGTTAGAGAGTTAGCAAAAGAAATGCGTAGCCTAGACTTGTCTCTATAGCATAAGAGGTTGCAGTTGTGTTTAGAAGGAGGCATCTTGTCTTAGCTAGTATTGTTAGAATTAGCTAGCGCTATAGCTGCAGTTTTAAAGATGCAGTAAGATTTGTAAGAAGTAGGTTTAAAGTTAGTTAAGAAGTGAGTTAGGTAGTTAAAGGAGAAAGCAGAGCACCTAGTGCCTTAAGTAGTAGTAAGGACCTAGAGAGAAGCTAAGTGAAAGAAGAAGAGGTGTATAGTAAAAGGTTAGCAAAAAAAAAACTAGTGTTAGTAAAAGAGTTAAAGTAAAAGAAGCTACTGTAACTAATACTTAAGGTTGCGCAAAGAAACAAGTTAGGAGGTATTTAAAGAAGTAGAGGAAAGCAGCGCTAGACTACTTAAAAGGCGCTAGAAAACAGCGCTAGACCACTTAAAAGGCGCTAGAAAGGAGGCGCTAGACCACTTAAAAGGCGCTAGAAAGGAGGCGCTGGACCACTTAAAAGGCGCTAGAAAGGAGGCGCTAGACCACTTAAAAGGCGCAGAAATAGTAAGAAAAAAGATAGAAGCGCTAGACTACTTAAAAGGCGCTAAAGCAGTAGGCGCTAGACTGCTTAAAAGGGCGCTAAAACTAGGTAGGAGAAGGGCACTAGACTACTTAAAAGGCGCTAAAGAAAGGACAGGCCAGTACTCTGTAGCCTAAAAGGAGGTAGAACACTTAGTGCACTAAGATTTAGCAGCTAGTTTGTACTTAAAAAAGCGCGCAGGTAAGGCTAATCTATACTTAGAAATAGGCACTTGCTACCTACGCAAGAAGGGGATAGAGACTAAGAAAAAAAGCTCTAACAGCTAGAGCTATTACTTAGTTAAGAGATAGCTTACTAAACTAGGCAAAAAATTGTGCAACCTTTAGCAACAGTAGCTAACTACTATGCTAAACAAAGGCGGAAGCCTAAGAGAAAAGCTTAGTTTTAAGCTGTTAGGTCTGCTATTATGTAAGACAGACTTTACAAGCACAAAAGGAAGCAATCTAGAAAGCTAATATATTTAAGAAGAAGTAAACAAAATAGCAGACAGAGAGCTATAAGAAGGCAGAGATAGCTACCTACTTATAGTAGGTAGGCCTAGGCTCCTAGGCTAGAAGTAGAAGGAGGCCTATGCCCTAAAAGTAAAGTGAAAGTTAACAGGATAGATTCTGCTAAGTTAGATAAGCACTAATAGTAGGTTGTGCTATCTAACTATAGCAGAAGTCCTAACACTAGAGGTGAATAGTTTACCTATAAGAGCTCTCTCTAATAGATTACAGCTAATTAGCTTCTAGAAGTGTAATTGTCTACATAGGCAGTTAATCTTTACTTAGTTAGGTTTATTGCTTAATAATTGCGTTTGTGCTAGTTAACCTATAGTGGCAAACACCTTGCCTAAGCTATAGAGTGCTTAAACAGAGTGCTTCTAAAGGAGTTCTAAATACACTCTGCTAACTTTATTTAGAGTAAGCGTTGTTTTGCCTAGTACTAAGTTCTAGATAATAGACTATTGCATAGCCCTAGACTAGTCTAGTGCTATCTTAGTTAATAAGTCTAAGAAGTTGTATACTGCAAGCTCGCCTTCTACGTTAGTAATCTTAAGAGCTTTAGCCTTGCTATACAGGAGGTTCTACTCCTAGTGCTACTTCTCTAGATTCTAACAGCCTTGTCTTGCCTTCTAGAGATAAGCTTAGTACTGTGCACGTACTAAGTTCTTCTTACTAGCATTAGATAGAGCTAGCTCCTTCTTTAGTACTTTAATTAGGGCTTAGAGTGTTAATTTCGTCTCTTTAATAAGTGTTATTATAGCTAAAGTTATAATTGCAAGGTCTACTATAATATTAACCTAGGTCTATAGGTTCTGCAAGCGCGTAGACTAATTAGCCTAGTTGCTTAATTTAGCTCTATACTCCGCAATCTGTATCTTGTATAGCTTAGCATTATCTAAGGTTATTAAGCTAGGTAGCTCTAGCTGCTAGGGCTTAGATTTGTGTATTAGTATTGTGTCCTTAGCTAATAGATTAATCTGCTCCTATATTACCTTGCTTATAGCATGGAATTTGAGTTAGATATACCATCCTAGCTATTAGGATTAATTAGTGAGCGTATAAGCTCCCTTTAGGATTAGGGCGTTAGTTATTACGTAGATAAATTAGGATTATAAGGATATAAGAGGAGTAGTTACTAAGCAGTGTATCCTAGCTAAGTACGCAGGGGAAGATTGTTCTAGTCTTAAAAAGCTAGGCTTATAACTGTTGTAGCTAAAATAGAGGCAAAATCTAACTATATTCTACCTAATAATTCTAGCTAGTATATAAGCGTATATTCTGTAACACACCCCCTTACCTTATGCGAATTAGGAGGTGGAAATTATTACAGATACGTAGCTAAGTGCCTACAGGGTTATAGATCTAGCCTCTTAGCGCTAGACCTAATGCTTAGTCTAGTTAACTAGCTGCGGCACAACTTAGGCTGCTTTTAGCTCTAGGCACCTACTTTGCTAGGAATCTATGTTGCCTCTGCTAGCGCAGTTTCAGCGTCTAGGCTTATAACTGTTGTTAGATAACAAGCTTAGGAATAACTAGGAGATAGATTATTAATTTATATGTAGGTGTCTACTTAGATTACTATTTATATGCTTATTAAGCGTCCTGTGCTCCTATCAGCTAATTGTTTAAAGTACCTAATATAGGCAATCCACCTGTTGTATACATAGCAGAGGTAAGGAGAGATTTAAATCTATTAGTTAGTTAGCCTAACCTTAGGTAGAGTAGATCTGGTTAAGCTAAGCTTCTAGTAAGTAGATCCGATGTTTAGTGACGTTGCAACACTAAGTACTTAAAATAACTATACCTAGTCTTAAAAGCTGTTTTCTACTTATTGCCTTCCTTAATCTAGAGCCTGTAGTAGGCGTTAGGTAGATCTAGCTTAGAGAAGATAGTAGCTTTTAATAGCCTGTCTAGCATCTTATTTACAAGGGGAATAGGATACTAGTTCTTAATAGTAACCTTGTTAAGGCCTCTGTAATCTACACAGAGTTATAGTATACTGTCAGCTTTTAGCATAAATAGAATAGGTGCCTTAGTAAGAAACTTACTTAGGTGTATCTAACCCTTCTCTTGCGCTGTATTAAGGTAGGCCTAAAGTATTTCTAGCTCCTTCCTAGAGAGGTTATAGATAGGCATGTTTAGTATCTTACTCTCTAGCTTAATGTTAATAGAGTAATTATAATCCTTATGCAGTGCTAATACACTAAACTAGTATTTACTAAATGTAGACTACTTGTAGTGTAGCTCTAGAGAAACGTGCTTAAGCTCCTCTAGGTCTAGTCTGTTGTCTATAAGGTTAACTAAGGGATAGTCTTTGTTACTATCTAAGAGAACTTAGGCTATGCCTGTAGGCAGTATTCTAGAGCGTTAAGAAGGCTCTTAGATAATGCTTGCTACTATGCGCTTTCCTATAGCTTTAGAAAGCTATAATAGGTCTAGATGCTAAGAAACGCAATACTAAAGGTAGTCTATATGTTAAGAGCTTTCTACCTTAGCATGCTAACTCTTAGGAACACCTTAGAGTAACTACAGTTACCTCTTAAAGCCTACACACATGTATATATTGCTCTAAATCCTTAGAGACTTAACCTCTAAGGATTTATCTCTTATCTTATCTAATACTATACATTTTGTCTTATCTCTTGCCTACCTGCAGTGCCCTTACAATTTAAATCCTTTATACTCCCTCTTAGAAGAGGCAGTTAAGAGATCTCTAATTTTTTCTATACCTATTATAATAATTAGAAATCAACATTACTAATATGCTGCTAGCAATAACAACGCACTAGGCTTGCAACAGCCTAGCCCTAGTAGCAACCTAATAGATGCCTAGAGGTATCCTATACACAATGTAGTAGCAAACTTATTACTACTAGGTATACCTAGAGCTAACACAATGCCTAGTACATCTAACAACTAAGCGTTAGGTCCTATAGAATTAAGAGATAAATAGGCTTATAGCTTTACTAGCCTTCTAACAGATATGCTATCTTATCTAAGTTAGATAAACCTAGCAACTAATTTAAATGCAAACCCTTTAGCTGCTACTAGAGCGCCCTAGGTTAAACCTATAGCTATCTTAACTACAGGCTAGCCTTTATTTGTTAAGCAACTCCTTAAGAACCTTTTTAAGACAGAACTCGCTAGAGCTACTAAGGCTAAACTAGCTATCTAAAGGAACTAGATTAACTAAGCCTTATAAGCTCCAGGCTTAACTAAGAGCAGGAACTAGCTAGAACCTAACTAGCTAGCGTTTAATAAGGCTAGAAAGATTATCTAAGTGTTAAACAATATTTAACCTAAACCTAAGCTAGGTACTAAGAGCAGAGCTCTATCCCTACAGCAAGTAGACTAGTAGATTAAAAACATTAAAACAGCCTTCTAATACGCCTAAGTACTAGAAGACTCTATTACAAGAACCTACTAGGCTATAGGTACTATTTAGTTTAGCATCTATTACAAACTAATCTAATAACAGATTAACTAGGGATTAATCTAATTATAGTCTAACCTTAAGGTAGAGGAGAAGTAACTTGTACAAGACCCTATCTTTACTAAGTATAAGAACTATACTAAGTTCTTTAACATTTAGTAGAAAGAAAGCAATACAGTTAACACCTTCCTAATATTATTAAATTGCTAGGAGTTACTACTGCTGCATAGCTTCTTTAAGTTTAATAATAGTACTAAGGACTATAACTTTAAAATCGCTTTTGTATAGTCTAAAACCCTACCTTACCTCTAGTAAGAAATCTAGCGTAATAGCAGCCTAGACAACATCTAGCAATAGTAGGAGTTTAAACAAGCTCTTTGTAACGCAGAGATAGCAGCTTGTTCTTTAGTTACTTATAAGAATAACAATACTAACTATAGCAAGAGGTACGCTACATCTCTTAATTAAAAGAGGAACAAGAGGCATGCTAGTTACAAAGGCACACTATTCTACAGCTAAGGCAATAGCACCCTAGTAGCTACCTAGTCTAATAATAGCAATAATAGGTAGGGTTAAAACAAAGACTAGGGCAACGAAAAGAGCTACTAGAAAAACTGTAGTAGCTACAACTCCTACTATAAGAGAATTAACAACAGGAACTCTTAGTTAATAGGAGAGTTAAGGAAAAGGAAGCCCTAGTTGCTAACCTATCCTAACTACAACTAGAGCCTAAAACTAGAGGGAAATAAACCTGTATTACAATTACTATATCCCTCTAGGACTCTAATAGGTCTCTAACACTGCTCTAAGCCCTCTACAACTTAGGAGCAGAGCTAAACCTTATTAGTTAGTAAGTAGTAGACAACTTCTACCTAGAACATAAATTGTTCTATTAAAGGCTAGTAGCTATGTTCCTTAATAGCAACTACTTAGATATCTAACAACTCTATAATCTAACTGTTAATTGCCTAGATAGCAATGGTATAGTTAAATCTGTAGGACTGTAGGAGTTCTAGTTAGCTACTTTTAAGGGATACAACCTAGTACTAGGCTACTTATAGTTAGCATCTGCTAACCTATACATTTGCTTCTCTAAAGGCACATACAAGTAGTTCCCTAATAATGCAGAGAGAGTATATATTACTACTACATAGGATCTGTTCTACTCTATAGAACTAGGAGAAAGAGTATACTTAATGCACCTAGGTAACCTAGTCTACTAAGTCCTAGAGGAGACAATTAACAACCTTTTAGAAAATAACTAGGAAGGCAGTAGATAACTACTAGCCTAGAGGCTAAGCAGAGACGCTGTCCTTAACATAGAATACTTCTATAATAAGAGACTCCTCTAGCTCTAGAACAAAATGCTTAAAGTTATTAACTACCTTTAGTATTGTGTTGCGTAGCATCTAGATCTCTTATAGCTCTCTAAAGCTATAGGTAAGTGCATAGTAGCAAGTATTATTTATAAGCCTCTTTAACGCTCTAGGATGCTGCCTACAGGCATAGCCTAAGTCTTCTTAAACAGGAATAAAGACTACTCTTTAGTTAACCTTGCAGACAACAAACTAGACCTAGAGGAGCTTAAGTATATTCTTTTAGAGCTACACTACAAGTAGTTTGTATTTAGCAAACAATAGTCTAGTTTATTAGCACTACATTAGGATTATAATTACTCTATTAATATTAAGCTAGGGAGTAAGATACTAAATATGCCTATCTATAACCTGTCTAGAAAGGAGTTAGAAATACAATAGAGCTACCTTAATATAGCGCAAGAGAAGGGTTAGATCTACTTAAGTTAGTCTTCTACTAGGGCACCTATTCTACTTGTGCTAAAAGCTAACAGTACACTGCAACTTTATGTAGATTACAAGGGCCTTAACAAGATTACTATTAAGAACTAATATCCTATTCCTCTTGTAAATAAGATGCTAGATAGGCTATTAAAGGCTGCTATTTTCTCTAAGCTAGATCTACGTGATGCCTATTATAGGCTCTAGATTAAAGAAGGCAATAAGTAGAAGACAGCCTTTAAGACTAGGTACAGTTGTTTTAAGTGCCTAGTTATGCCTTTTAGGTTAGCAAACGCTCTAGCTACGTTCTATCCCTATATCTAGTAAGCTCTAGGGGGTCTTATAGACTGTACCTGTGTAGTGTATCTAGATAATATCCTTATATACTTAGAGCATAAGGAGGATTATTAAGCCTATATTAAAGAGATCCTTAATTAACTTATTAAATAGGGGTTGTTTTGCAAGGTAAGCAAATGCTTGTTTATAACAAAGTGAGTCAAGTTCCTAGGCTTTATTGTTACACCTAGGCTGGTAAATAGGGTAGAGGTTAAGTCGCTGTTTAGGTACCCCCTAAAACTTACTTAATTCTTAACTAAATTAGTTAAATAGCAGCTTAATTTGTAGAAAATTACCTGAACTACAAACAGTAGGAGGGGTCTCTTAGCAAACTCCTACTACAGCAGGCTGTAGAGAGCACTTAGAGCAAGAAAAAGGTGTTTTTTTTAATCCTACCCTAGGGGTAGAGGTTAGTAAATTAGGTACCCCCTAAAAGTCTATTAAAGTTAGTCTAAATTTAGAGATTAGTAGCGCGTTTAAAAGCGCTAGCTAGGCGCATTCTATTAAATAATACTACATATAGGTCTAATTCCACTAGTTAAGAAGTTATTCTTGGTTTAAGAAAAGGTGGACCCTACCTTATTTACTAGCCTAGAACTTACGCCTAGTAGAGTAGTTATAGATCCTGTCTACGTGCAAACAATCTAAGAGTAGCTAGAGCCTAAGAGATATAAGAACATCTAAGTGTTTTTTAGCTTTGCTAACTTTTACTAAAGGTTTATCTGTAACTACTTTAGGATTGTCTACCTGTTAGTAGACTATATAACCTCTACCTAGAGGCTAGAGTTAGAGCTAACTTAGCTAAGAGGCTCTGCTATAACAAAGAGGGGGAAGAAAACGCTAGCAAAAACCTATAAGGGCCTAATAAGATAGTATAAACTATAGAGTTAGCTAGAGGAAGTACGCTAGGCCTTTCTTACTATTAGGAAGAAGTTTACTAAGGCTCTTGTGCTACAGCACTTTAATCCTAATAAGCTAATTATAGTTCTTACTTATGTATTAGACTTTGCTATAGCTGCTATATTACTGCAACCACAATTATTAGAAGTATTAACAGAACAACACTAGAAGCTAGTAGCGTTCTAGAGCAGGAAGCTCTAAGGCCTATTAATTAGATAGCATACCTATAACAAGGAATTAGCTGCAATTGTTAAGGCATTTAGGTAGTAGCAACACTACCTTAAGCACGCCTTGTTAACAGTCTAAGTACTCTCTAATTATAACAACCTGCAGTACTTTATAACTATAAAAGAGCTCTCCCCTAAGCAAGCACGCTAGGCAGAGAAGCTAGCTAGGTATAACTTTAAAGTTAAATACAAGCCTAGACTAGAAGATCTTATAGACAGCCTCTTAAGGCGCCCTAATTATGTAAAGAGATTAATTATTAGAGAGTAGCAGGCACTACGTAACGCTATGCTGCTAACTCTCTAGCAGAAGCTTTAAATATAGACTATCTAGAAGTCTAAGGCTTAAAACATTAAACAGGCAACTAAGGTAATAGGCAGCCCTAGTAGGAGTCTTGTAGGATCCTAGCAACTCTCTAAAACTGCCCCTAAGGAATTCTATCTATTAATAGGTACTAGAGATACGTCTCTCTTAGCTCTTAACTAGCTATCTACAGGCTATAGTAGCTAGAGTTAATCTAAATTATTTAAAGCTTAGGAACCTAGCTTTAATATTGCAGAGGCTCTCCTTTATAACCTTAATAGATAAGTTAGGTTACCTACCTACCTTATAAATAATGCTGTGTAAGGCAAATCTGTATACGCCCTAGACACACTAGAACGCTTAACTAACTATATTAGATAGGTTTAGGAGCAGGACGCTGCCTATAAGTTGCTAACAAGTTAGGAAGTAGGCAGAGCAGCTAAGAGTTACTACTACTAGGAGGTTAACCCTAGTAGGATCCTGCGCAGGAGTAGAAAAGTGTAGATTCCTTAAGATATAACTCTCTACTAAACTATTCTTATAAAGAACTATAATAACTCTATAAGAGGTTACTACAGTTATAAGAAGACTGCCTAGCTGTTAAAATAGAAGTACTACTAGCTAAACCTAATAAAGGATATATATAAGTACGTTTAGCGTTGTATAGCATGCTAACTAAATAAAATCTGCAGGCATAAGCTATAGAGGCTGCTAGTTCTACTCTTAGTACCTAATACACCCTAGTAGCATTACTCCCTAGACTTTGTAACAGACCTACTAACGTTAAAAAATAACTAGGAGAATAAGTATAACTTAATCCTAGTCCTAGTTAATAGGTTTAGTAAGTATGTCTAGTATCTACCTGTAACTAAGATAGTTACTTCCTAAAGAGTAGCTAAACTACTGCTTCAGCAGTGCTTTCTTAAACATAGTCCCTCTAATACTCTAATATTAGACTATAGACTAGTGTGTACTAGTTAATTCTAGTCTAAGATCTGCTATTATTTAAAGATTAACTATTGCCTTAGTACAGCCTTCTACTTACAGACTAACAGGCAGACAGAGTACTAAAACTAGAAGTTAAAAACCTACTTGCGCATCTACATAATCTACTAATAGGATAACTAGGTAGACTTATTGCTATACGCAGAGTATGTATATAACTTTAAAGCTTACTTAATATATAGAGAATCCCTTTTAAGGTAGCATATAAGATTAATTAGTAGGGCTTTAATAGAGTCTTAGATAAGCACTAGCTACACTGTCTCCTAGATGCCTAAGTAGGTAGTAGAAAGGCACTAGACCTCTGCTAGTAAGTAATTAGACAACTAGAGCAGTAGCACAATTTGTAGGTAGCAGCAAAGAATAGCTTAGAGTATACTTAAAAGAGCAATTCTTGTTAGTATAACACTAAGCAGGCAGGTAGACACTTTGCTAAAGGCAAGCAAGTGCTGCTCTAAGCAAAGAACCTAATAACTAGCTAACTATCTAAAAAGTTTAACGCCTAGTACTTAGGTCCCTTTACTATTATAAAGAAGATTAGGAAGCTAGCCTATAAGCTAGACCTACTACTATTAATAGACAGAGTGCACCTAGTGTTTAATATATTATTACTTAAACTATAGAAGGAACCCTTTGCAAAGAAGAGGTTCTAGCTAGGTTCTACGCAGATCCTAGAGGATACTCTCCTAGCTAAGAGGTATAAAGTTAAAGAGATCTTATAACACTATAACACTTAAGCCTATAGGCAAGAGTACCTAGTAAAGTAGCTAGATTAGCTAAATAAGGAAGCTACCTAGAAGCTACTAGAGAACCTTAACTACTATAAAGAAATCTTTAAAGAGTACTTTAAGACAGCAGCTAATATGTTACAGTAATCTACTTATAAGCGTAAAACTAAGTCTAGAACAAGTTAAGGCAATCTAAACCTATCCTAGCAGAAGAGAGGTTGTCTAAGGAAGTTCTTCTAGGATAATACTTACACATGCTACTAAATTGTAGACAATATATTAACCTAGAGTTACTATCCTAAGGCTGTAGATTAGCCTAGCAACTATCTAAGGTAGGAGACAAGAGTCTTAAGAGCATTAGAGTAGGCACAGAGGTTTATATAGTTATTTATATTTAATCTATTGCTATACATTATCTAAAAGAGTAACTTAAAATAAAAGAAAGACCTTATAAGCCTGCAAAAGAACTAAGCTTAAAGTCTAAGCTATTATAATAACAACGCTTAGAAGTCTTCTAAGTTATAGGCTTAGTTAGAGAAACTGTTAACTGCTAAAAAAGAGCAACTAGAGCATTATTAGCAGAAGGCATATTAGTGCTGTAGTAGTACTAACGCTTCTTTGCACCTCTAGTAGCACTATTCTACTAGAACACACACTTAACATCTATATTAATAACTATATTAGAAGCTGCCTTCTAACTAATAGTACCTAAGGCAGCCTGTAAAAGTTAGCTATAGTAAGAGTAAAAAGACTAGAAACTTACATTAAAGCGCTGTAGGTTATACTTATATAAAACCTAATAAGCTTTATTGTAGTCTACTAGACCTAAACCTAAGTCCTTTATACAATAGTTAGAAGCAGCCTTATAGGTTACAGCACTAAGGTAATAGGCCTTAGCGTAGTTAAAAGTAGTCTACTAATAGTGTTACGTTATAGCTAGAATATCCTTCTTAGTTATAGTGTTGTCTTGTTAAGTAGTCTCTTTATTTGTCTTACGTTTAGCTTGCTTAATAAGTAAGTTAAGCATGTTAATAGCGTAGTAGATGTAAGGCGTAATCTATATAGATTAGTGTTAAGTAGGCACTAAACATAGTTCTAGGCTTACCTTAATACATTTACTAGTGTTACTGCTTAAGCATCTATAGTACATGCTAAAGTTATTCTTATACGTGTAGAACTTCTTAGAACACCTAAAAACCTATATAAATAACTTAATTATTCTATTAGAGTTAGAGCTAGACTTAGTAGACAGCTTAGTTACGCACCTATAGCACTAGAACTAAGTAAAAAAAGGCTGCAAAGCTATGTTGTTAGGCAACGTGTACACAAAGTCTAGTAACTTAGCATTATTAATGTGTAAAGACAGGAGAGGCATAGTTGTAGAGAAGTAAAGTAGAAAATATATAAGTGTAAGTAGAGTGCAGATAAGGAAAAAGAAGTTAAGGTATCTACTCTTTATATACTATAACTCTCTTACTTCTATCTGCTGCTCTGCTAACGTCCTGCTGCCTTACTGTCTACTTTCTAAACAACACCTAAACTTTACATAGTTAGCAAGGAATAAATGCGCGCCTAATAGAACACTTACTATACGTCTATAACGCCCTAAGTCTAGAGCAAATAATAACTAACTTTATAATAAAGGGATAGCTAACACTATGTAATTAGCAGATAGACTCTTATAATAGAATTAATCTAAGTATAAAGTAATGCTTAATATTGTTATAATAAGCTACCTATATATAGCGTGTTGCTTAGAGCCTACTTACATAAAAGAAGGACAACCTTTAGGCACTTACTAGATACCTTACAAGATACCTCTTAAGTAAAGGTAATAATATATCTAGCTAAACTACTATAGTAGTTAAGTAAATATGTCTACGCCCCTAGTAACTATAGTTATTTAGACTAAGGGTAATAATGCCTCTATAGAGCTTATAGACAAAGAGCCTAGACACTTAAGTAACCTATAGGGGATAAGCTGTTACATTAAGAAAAATAGCTTAGAGCAGCATGTTACTGTCTCTAATACTAGCTTCTAGGCAACTATAGTTCTTAGACTTAGAGCAGTAGTGCTCTACAAGAACTATAGTGCAGCAATAGGTATCTTATAAGAAGGACCTACTATAATTACTATATAGTTTGTTCTATATCTTCTTTTTAGTATGCTCCTTAAGGTTAAGGTTATTAGACTAAGGGCACTAGATCCTTAAGGGGACTAGGGTAAGGCTGCAGACACTCTACAAGGTAGTACTAGCTAAACACTTATTTAGTAATCTACTAAACTATTACCTAACTCCTTAATAGTCTTAACTACAGGTTCTAGAGTTGCTAATCCTAAGGAATATAGAGGTAAGGTTACCTAGTAAGTAGTAAACTAGTGCTAGCTGTACTCTGTAAAGAGTTATTTATGCTAACATAATTAATAGATTTAAGCACCTACTAACAAGCAAACTAGCTTTCTCTTAACTATTTTCCTTTTACATTAGAGGTTTTTTTAGAGTTTAAACTAGCAAGTATTAGCATATAGGGTTTAGCAGTCTAGGACAGACTATAAGGAGAAGGAAGGCTATTATTAGAGGCTTTCTACCTTAGGTATACTAACCTTAAGGAACACCTTAGGGCAACTATAGTTACCTTTTAGAGCCTACACACATGTATATATTCCTCTAAATCCTTAAATGCTTAACCTCTAAGGATTTATCTCTTATCTTATCTAATACTATACGTTTTGTCCTATCTTTTACCTGCCTGTAGTGCCCTTACATAACAGTAGAGTTATTGCACTAACATGTAAGGAAACCTACTAGAGCTACAGCAAGCATAGTATAAAAGTTTACTAAAATAATTAACTTTATTAAAGCATAGATAGCAGAGGCTTAATAGGTACAAGAATAGCAAGCTAATGCTCACTAAAGTGAAGCTCTCTAGCTAAGGGTTAGAGACAAAGTCTAGCTAAAGCTAGAAAACTATTTCTTAAACAGCTAAGCAAGTAGGAAGCTAGATTAAAAGAACTAAAAGTATCTAGTTATAGAGGTTATCTCTCTCTCTACATAATATTAAGCTAGACGTTAATAGTAAAATCTACTTTATCTTTTATATTAACTAGCTTAAGTTGTGCCTGCAGGTCCTTCTTTATAGATAATTAAACAACAACCCCTAGCCTAGTCCCCTAATTATTACTATTAACAATAGCACGTCTTCTAAGGAATAGAAAGTTGACTCTATCTATAAGGAATGACAGTCTAGAAGAGGAGGCAATAGACGCAAATACCTAGTACAATAGAAGAGCTATGCTAGCAAAACATAGAAAAAAGAAGATGTCTGCAAAGACCTAGAGGCTTTAGACAGATAGTTGTCTGCAACAAGAGATAAGAGAGATAGGAATAGGAACTTACTTTTAGAATTCTAGTTAGAATCTCTTAAGGGGCGTAATTAGACCTCTTACTCTCTGTAGAAGAGAGAGGAGAGAAGCAAGAAGAGGAGACATGCATAAGCAAAGAGAAGAGACACTAGTTATTAAAGAGATTATTTGTTGCATTAGCCTATTCTAAGGGATAGACTGCTCTAGATAGAGGCTATATTGTTATAAAGGAGAAGAGCTGTAAGCCTAGGTATTATCTAGCTAGAAAATCCTAAACGCTACAGATAAAAAGAAGACCTAAGCACTACCTACAGTAGAACTCTTACTACTACTATTATGCTTATTGCCTCCTGTAGTGTTAGCAATGTTCTTAATAAGTATTTAGGCAAAGTCCTTATATCTAGAAGCAAGGAGGAGCTTGTTCTACTTGCAGAGATTAGCTTCTAAGTTAATAAAGCCCGTAAGCAGTGCTAAGTTAACAGTAAGCTATATTAAGCAAGAAATTAGCAAATACTTTAGAAATAGGTAAGAAAAGAGGAAAATAACATACTAAAGTCTTAACTTAGACTACTATTTCTTTAGCAGTAATAGTAGTGTGCTCTACAAAGACTACAGCAGTAAAAGGATAAGCTTTAATCTCTTTAACTTTACTCTTATACTTAGACTACTTATGTTAGGTCTATCTAATAATAAAGTACTGTTCTAGCCACAGGTTACTTATTAGAGTAATTATACATACCTTTTAAGAGGATGCTTAGCATAGTAGGCAGAGCTGTGTCTTAATATTATAATTACTCTAATACCTAAAGCGTGTGTAAGAGTGTGCGTAGATTAAACATAGGTTTAAGTCTAGAGGTAGTTATAATTGTAGGTAAAGCCTATAGGCAAAGCCCTAAAGCAAGGCCCTCTAATATTATTAATTCTAGGTTTAACCTACTAGGTCTAATACTTTGTATATTAGGTTATTGTACTCTGCACAGGTCTAGGGTTAGCTAAGCCAGCCTAGAATAGGCAACCTAGCCTAGTCTAGGCTAAGAGCAGGCTATATGTGTTTAATTACAAGGCTAGGCACATATGTTTAATTACAAGTCTATTGCTATTGCTGCTAGAAGGTCTGCACTAGGTACTCTTTAGGCCTAGGTTAGGCCCTGTTAAAAGAAGAGGATATTGTTAGGTGTTACAGGATATACACTTATATACCAGCTAGAATTAGCAGGTAGAATATAGTTATATTTTGCCTCTATTTTAGCTGCAATAGTTATAAGCCTAGATGCTGAAACTGCGCTAGCAGAGGCGACATAGATTCCTAGCAAAGTAGGTGCCTAGAGCTAAGAGCAGCCTTAGGCTAGTAAATAAGGTAGAGGTTAAGTCGCTGTTTAGGTACCCCCTAAAACTTACTTAATTCTTAACTAAATTAGTTAAATAGCAGCTTAATTTGTAGACAATTACCTAAACTACAAACAGTAGGAGGGGTCTCTTAGCAAACTCCTACTACAGCAGGCTGTAGAGAGCAGTTAGAGCAAGAAAAAGGGGTTTTTTTTAACCTTACTCTAGAAGTAAGAGTTAGTAATTTAGGTACCCCCTAAAAGTCTATTAAAGCTAGTCCAAATTTGGAGATTAGTAGCGCGTTTAAAAGCGCTAACTAAGCGTATTCTATTAAAGAATACATTATATAGGTCCAATTCCACTAGTGAAGAAGTTATTCTTAGTTTAAGAAAAAGTAGACCCTATCCTATTTACTAGCCTAAGCAGCCTAAGTTGTGCTGCAGCTAGTTAACTAGACTAAGTATTAGGTCTAGCGCTAAGAGGCTGGATCTATAACCCTGTAGGCACTTAGCTGTTGCGTATCTATAATAATTTCCACCTCTTACTTTGCACGAGGTAAGGGGGTGTGTTACAGAATATACGCTTATATACTAGCTAGAATTAACAGGTAGAATATAGTTATATTTAGGCTAGTAAATAGAGTAGAGTCTACTTTTTCTTAAACTATAAATAACTTCTTAACTAGTAGAATTAGACCTATATAATGTATTATTTAATAGAATGCGCTTAGTTAGCGCTTTTAAACACACTACTAATCTCTAAATTTAGACTAGCTTTAATAGACTTTTAGGGGGTACCTAATTTACTAACCTCTACCCCTAGTGTAGGGTTGAAAAAAACACTTTTTTCTTGCTCTAAGTGCTCTCTACAGCCTGCTGTAGTAGGAGTTTGTTAAGAGACCCCCCCCTACTGTTTGTAGTGTAGGTAATTCTCTACAAAATAAACTGCTATTTAACTAATTTAGTTAAAAATTAAGTACGTTTTAGAGGGTACCTAAACAGCGACTTAACTTCTACCCTATTTACTAGCCTAGTTATATTTTGCCTCTATTTTAGCTGCGATATTAGGTCTAGCTAATAATAAAGTACTGCTCTGGCCACGGATTACTTATTAGAGTGATTATACGTACCTTTTAGGAGGATGCTTAGCAGAGTAGGCAGAGCTGTGTCCTAACAACTTAGTCTTGTAGCTAGTAGCAGACAAGCAAGTGTTAGGCTAGAATGCAAGGTTAGTGTAACAAGAAAGGTTTATACACTTCTTAAGGTCTACCTAAATAGGCTTAATAACCTTTAAAAGCTTTATAGAGTTACTTTTACTAAACTCTAAGAATATATAGTACTTGTTTAAAGTCTTCTATGTCTTGCCGCCTTGCGCAGAGCCTAGCAGACAATTAGCTAAAAAAGAAAATACTAAGAGATAAGAAGTAAGAACTTACCTTATAGCAGCAAGTGTAGGCAAGAATACAGTTAGCGTAGCTAGTAAAGTAGCTGCTAGCAGTAAAGGTGTAAACCTAACTAGCTAGCGCACAGTTAATGCAGATCTTAAGATCTTTAAAGCTGCTAGCGCGTTAAGTACATAAGGACTACTTACTCTTAGCCTTAGCCTGCTTGTTAGTTAGAGGATTGCTAAAGACATCTTTAATCTTACTATTATCTAGAACAACGTCTCCTGCTATAAGCTTTGCCTTCTTAACTAAGTAAGTTGTAGGAGGGGTAGAATCTATAGAAGCACTGCAGTAGGCCTAAGCAAGGTAAAAGAGTTAGCAAATAAACAGACTATAGGTAAGAATAGGCAACTTACACGCTTACCTTACGCCTTCTTAGTAACGGAACGCAAAGCAGTTAGAGACTTAGAAGCTACTATTATTAAAAAAAGCAGAGTAGAGCAGTTAGACAATGTAATAGTAGTAAGGTTGTAAGAAGAAGGCGCGCAAACTTAGAAGGTAGTGCAATAGAGAATATAGAAAGTAGAAAATAAGTAATAGAATTGTTTTAACTAAGGCGCGCGTTAATAAATAAGAAATAAGTAGAGGGGTACTATAATAGGTTAGGCCTAGGTGCTAGCTCCTTAGTATATACTGCCTTAGCACTACTCTAGCTTACGCTTACACTGCTATAGTAGTACTCTAGCTTATGCTCTATAGCATAGACTAGAGCTCTGCTACAAAGCTAACATTTTTAAAATAGAGTTATAAAAACTCTGTAACCTCTATTCTAGAGGTTTTTCTCTATTAAATCTATCTTGTATTTTACTAGCAAATTTCCTTAGAGGTTAGCTTCTTACAGTGCAGTGCTAATTCACTAGACTAGTGCTTACTAAATACAAACTACTTGTAGTATAGCTCTAGAAGAATATGCTTAAGCTCTTCTAGGTCTAGTCTATTATCTGCAAGGTTAACTAAAGGATAGTCTTTATTACTATTTAGGAGGACTTAGGCTATACCTATAGATAGCATTCTAGAGCATTAAGGAGGCTTCTAGATAATACTTACTACTATACGCTTTCCTATAGCTTTAGAGAGCTATAATATATGTAGATACTATGCAACACAATGCTAAAGGTAGTCTACAACTTTAAGTATTTTGTTTAAGAGCTAGAGGAGTTCTTTATTATAGAAGTATTCTGTATTAAAGACAGCATCTCTGCTTAGCCTATACGCTAGTACTAGTCTACTGCCTTCCTAGTTACTTTCTAATAGGGTGTTAATTGCCTTCTCTAGAACTTAGTAGACTAGGTTACCTAGGTGTATAAGGTACACTCTTTCTCTTAGTTTTATAGAGTAGAACAGATCTTATATAGTAGTAATATGCACTCTTTTTATATTATTAGAGAACTACTTGTATGTGCCTTTAGAGAAGCAGATATATAGGTTAGCTAATGCTAACTATAAGTAGCCTAGTACTAGGTTGTACCTCTTAAAAGCAGCTAAATAGAACTTCTACAGACCTACAGATTTAACTATACTATTGCTATTTAGAAAATTAATAGTTAGATTGTAGAGTTGTTAGATGTCTAGGTAATTGCTATTAAGAAATGTAGCTAATAGCCTTTAGTAGAACAACTTATGTTCTAGGTAGAAGTTATCTACTACTTGCTAACTAACAAGATTTAGCTCTGCTCTTAAGTTGTAGAGATCTTAGAGTAGTATTAGAGACCTATTAGGGTCCTAGAGAAATATAGTAACTGCAATGCAAGTTTGTTTTCCCTTAGTTTTAGGCCCTAGTTGTAGTTAGGATAGGTTAGCAACTAGGGCTTCCTTTTTCTTAACTCTCCTTTTAACTAGGAATTCCTGTTATTGCTTTTCTTGTAGTAGGAATTGTAGCTACTATAGTTCTTCTAGTAGCTCTTCTAGTTACTCTAGTCTTTCTTTTAATTCTAGCTATTATTGCTGTTATTAGACTAGGTAGCTACTAGGGTGCTATTGCTCTAGCTATAAGAAGGTGTGCTTCTACAGCTAGCATGCCTCTTGTTTCTCTTCTAATTAGGGGATATAGTGTGCCTCTTGCTATAGTTAGTATTGTTACTCTTATAAGTAGCTATAAAGTAAGCTGCTGTCTCTATGTTGTAGAGAGCTTATTTAAACTTATGCTATTATTAGATGTTATCTAAGCTACTATTACGCTAGATCTCTTATTAGAGATAAGGCAGGGCTTTAGACTACATAAAAGCAATTTTAAAGTTGTAGTTATTAGTGCTATTATTAAACTTAAAGAAGCTGTGTAGTAGTAGTAACTCCTAGCAATTTAATAGCATAAGGAAGGTGTTAACTATATTACCTTCTCTCTACTTAATGTTAAAGAACTTAGTGTAGTTCTAATACTTAGCAAGAATAGAGTCTTATACAAGGTGCTCTTCTTCTGCCTTAAGGTTAGACTATAACTAGATAGATTCTAAGTTAATCTATTGTTAGATTAGTTTGCAATAGATGCTAAACTAAATAGTACTTATAGCCTAGTAGGTTCTTGTAATAGAGTCCCCTAGTACTTATGCGTATTAGAAGGCTGTTTTAATGTCCTTAATCTACTATTCTACTTGCTAGAGGGATAGAGCTCTGCTCTTAGTGCCTAGCTTAGGTTTAGATTAAATGTTGTTTAAAACCTAGATAATCTTTCTAGCCTTATTAAACGCTAGCTAGTTAGGTTCTTACTAGTTTCTGCTCTTAGTTAGGTCTAGGGCTTGTAAGGCTTAGTTAATCTAGTTCTTTTAGATAGCTAGTTTAGCCTTACTAGCTCTGGCAAGCTCTGCCTTAAAAAGGTTCTTAAGGAGTTGCTTAACAGATAAAGGCTAGCCTATAGTTAAAATAGCTACAGGTTGTACTCTAGGCGCCTTAGTAGCAGCTAAAAAGTCTATATTTAAACTAGTTGCTGGGTTTGCTTAACTTGTATAGAATAGTCTATCTGTTAGAGTACTAGTGTTAGGTCTAACTAATAATAAGTACTATTCTAGCTACTAATTACTTATTAGAGTAATTATACGTACCTTTTAGTTATCTTAGCATAGTAGGCAGAGCTGTGTTCTAACAACTAGTAGAGCTATAAGCCTATTTATTTCCTAATTCTATAGGACCTAACGCTTAGTTGTTAGATGCACTAGGCGTTGTGTTACTAGCCTAGAGTATACCTAGCAGTAATAAGTTTACTACTACATTATGTATAAGATACCTCTAGGCATCTATTAGGTTGCTACTAGGGCTGCTAAGGCAACCTAAAAGGTACATATAATTACTCTAATAAGTAATCTATAGCTAGAATAGTACTTTATTATTAGCTAGACCTAACAATATCCCCTTCTTTTAATAAGGCCTAACCTAGGCCTAAAGAGTACCTAGTACTAGACTTTCTAGCAGCAATAGTAACAGCCTTGTAATTAAACACACGTTTCTAATCCTGTAATTATACACATAGCTGCTCTTAGCCCTTTAGGCCTTCTAACTAGCTTAGCTAACCCTAGACCTATGCAGGGTACAATAACCTAATATATAAGGTATTAGACCTAGTAGGTTAAACCTAGAATTAATAATATTAGAGGACCTTACTCTAGGGCTTTGCCTATAGGCTTTGCCTACAATTATAACTGCCTCTAGACTTAAACCTATGTTTAATCTACGTACACTCTTACTGTCTTACACACGCTTTAAGTATTAGAGTAATTACAATGTTAGGACACAGCTCTGCCTACTATGCTAAGGCAACTAAAAGGTATGTATAATTACTCTAATAAGTAATCTGTAGCTAGAACAGTACTATATTGTTAGCTAGACCTAACAACTATAGTCGCTCTAAGGTGTTCCTAAGGGTTAGCATGCCTAAGGTAGAAAGCCCCTAACATACAAATAATCACTCAAATAGTAATAACGTGGCCAGAACAGTACTTATTGCTAACTAGGTTAGAGGTAGTTGCTGCTACATGCCTGCCTTAGCCCAGCTTTGCTACGTTACTTGTGATATTAGCTAGGTAGGTACTAATGCGTCTATTGCAGACACAACAATTAACACCTTAGCTAGGTAGGTGTTAAAGCATCTATTGCAGACGTGAAGGAGAGCATTAATATCTTTCTTCTAGATGCGAAGTGTGACACCTTAAATTGCAGGTGTGGAGTGAGTTGTCAACACGGACGAGAGGGTGGTACAGGAGCTTGCAAAACAGGTGGAGATGAGAGCTTGTTGTCTTTGACACAGACGAGAAATCTCAAAGCAGCCACCTTGAATACAGGCGCGAACAAGAACAGACATGGGGAAGCAAGCTGGAGGCGTCGGAGAAGAGCTGGATGTTTACCTCAGCTTGGGCGTCCTGAACATTGTGTAGGCTTTTTCTGTCCCTTTATCGCAGGTGTGATTGCTATCGTTCTCTCGTAACCAGGGCATTTTATGTTGGCATCCGAGAGTAGCTGCACAGAATCAGCTGCGGAGCTGACTGCTGACGAGGCAAGGATGAAGGCTGGCCAGAGTCAAACACATCTGTTGGAGATCTGGAGCTGAGCAGAGGAGATAGTAGGCGCTGAAGCTGATAGACAGGTAAGATCTCGAGATGACTGCTTCGACGGAGCGCTCGACTTGTGCGATTGCTGTGGCTTGGTCGGACCCAATCAAGTCGGACGCAGCGGAGCGGCACACATGCGGTAGTCAGACGTGGCCTTGTCCAGACGTAGCCAGAGCCGATACCAGGACTGTGCGATATCTGGGTGCCTGGTGCGAAGCCAATGAATGACCTTCGCATTGGGCATTGCTGGTGGGGTTGAGAGCTGGCCAGCATTCCACGCCTTAAGCTTGTCTTCGAACTCGTCAAGGTAGGTCCAGGCTAGTGTGCGGTCGTCCAACTGTTCAGGTGTGTAGGACGGTTGCCAGTGCGGTGATCAGATATTGCCTGGTCCAGACGTGACTAAAGCTGATGCCAGAAGTTCGCGATATCTGGGTACTTTTGGCGGAACCAAACGATGGTGTTGGGCTTAGGCAACGCTGGTGGCGTTGAAAGTTGGGCAGCATCCCACGCGTTCAGCTGTTCTTCAATTTTGCTGAGACGTTTCCAGGCTGCTGTACGGTCGTCCAGCTCTTCACCCGTGTAAACTAGCAGTCATTAGTATCATCTGGCAGCTAGACTTTGAGAGGAAATTTACCAGGTGCAGGTGCTCGTGCTCGTGCTCGTGCTGGTGCTGGCGTCGGTGCAGATCTTGCTCGTCTTGCTCGTCTTGCTGGTCTTGCTGGTAGATGTGCTGGTGTTTGTGCTGTGACACGATCAGTACACAAATGCCTCCATTGGGCAAAAGCAAACGTGCCTGGGTGGCCTCGCGGCCGATTGCGGTAGTTGCCCCTTCGGGAGCGATTTACTGGTGAGCTGTCCATCTGAAGTGGGGGAGGTTAGCTGTGGTGGTGAAACGTAGGGGTAGGCAGCTCACGGTGTGTACAACTGAAGAGAAGAAGCTCAGTGACGGAGAAAGTTTTAACACCCAAAGTGCGCCAAGGCGAACTTAGCGGCATCATGTGATGACGTGTTGGGTGCTCATGCGGGCTCAGCAGTTGCGCTACAGAACCAATTTTTTACTGCTCACCGTTGCAAAGGTTCACGGTGAACTAGAAGATCTCGCCAGGTCCTCTGCAGCGGAACTGCCAGCTCACAGTCCTGTGCAGCCGCTCTTTAGTGTAGACCGTATAGTTTTGAATCAAGACACCGGCTGCACGGCATGAGAGGCTTGCAGAGTGTACCAGCCACGTGCTGGAGATGCAAAAGCCTCCTTCTTTACCAGAATCAACAACTCTTCCTGGCTCTTGCTGAGGTCGTCTGCATGACCTCATCACAGACTAAGACTGCTTTCGAATTGAGTGCTAGCCACTGGCACTGAGTGTTTCGGCGGGCATTTGAAGCAATTTCAGGCAGCACGATTTCGAAGCTCCATGACCAGGGCAGGCTTCGGCGTTGAGACTGGCCATTCTGTGCGTCGAGATTGATGGGATTTTTGGTAGAGAGGATATCTGTGTCAATTCTTCCCGCCAGGTTTGAATGACACACCAACGTTGAGAATGCTACACTCCGTTTGCTAAGGCGTTGTGCAACCTGCGGATATCAACCTTTCAAGCAACGTCGGCTTTTACAATTCTTTACTGCTATGTGGAAGCGAGGAGGTTTTCAACAGACAACGGTCTGGTATGTACTGCAAATAAATTGCTGTGTATTCCTCTACCAGTTTGTAAGCTTACGCATAGCTAGCAAACTCAGCCTAAATAACACTAAAACCTAGATAACTGCCTAAAAAAAAGGAGTGTGCTTTGCGCCTAATACCGCACTAGTGTCTGCTTTGTGCCTGCAAACACTACAGTAAATAGGTTAGGTTTTTTACCTAAAATTGTTTAAAAAACACAGATTTTATGTGTTTATTAGTAGGTTTCTGTGTTTTTTTTAGCAAAGAGGAGATAACAGGGGATGAATAGGCCTAACAAGGTAACTAGGGGCTATCTATCTATATAATTTCCTCTTCTCTCCTTCTCTCTCTTCTTCTCTCTCTCTTCTTCTCTCTCTCTTCTTCTCTCTCTCTTCTTCTCTCTCTCTTCTTCTCTCTCTCTTCTTCTCTCTCTCTTCTTCTCTCTCTCTTCTTCTCTCTCTCTTCTTCTCTCTCTCTTCTTCTCTCTCTCTTCTTCTCTCTCTCTTCTTCTCTCTCTCTTCTTCTCTCTCTCTTCTTCTCTCTCTCTTCTTCTCTCTCTATTCTTCTATCTCTCTTCTTATCACTCTCTAATAATCTCTCTCTTATTCTCTCTCTCTTCTTCTCTCTCTCTTCTTCTCTCTCTCTTCTTCTCTCTCTCTTCTTCTCTCTCTCTTCTTCTCTCTCTCTTCTTCTCTCTCTCTTCTTCTCTCTCTTCTTCTCTCTCTCTTCTTCTCTCTCTCTTCTTCTCTCTCTCTTCTTCTCTCTCTCTTCTTCTCTCTCTCTTCTTCTCTCTCTCTTCTTCTCTCTCTCTTCTTCTCTCTCTCTTCTTCTCTCTCTCTTCTTCTCTCTCTCTCTTAGAGTCTCTCCTTCTCTCCTTCTCTCCTTTCCTTTTAGAAGAGGATATAATAGCTAAGCCCCTTCTTTACTTACAGAAAAACTACTAATTTGTAAAGATAAAACAAGACTTTAGAAGGCATAAAGAGAACTAAGAAGAAGGGAAAGAGAGATAAGTGCTTAGAGCTGCAGATGTTAGAATATAAGAAAGAGAGAGAGTAAAGAAGTCTTAGAGCTTAGCATAAGTAAATAGATAAGCTAATAATAAAGTAGTAAATACCTAGATTATACATGTAAAAACACCTATACTTTCTAAGTATAAGCCTATCCAAAATCTAGGTAAAAAATCTAATCTGTGCGGGTTAAAAATACCTGACCTGCTTACCGTAGTGAAAGTCTACGCACCTGCGGCTTAAGCTCGGACAGAAGACAGATGCCAGCCGCACCTTCGCCCAAGCCACCATCGATATCCTTTGTCGCGAAAAGCATGAGTGGAAAACTAGGGCAGGGCTTCACAGGCAGAGCCTGAGGATAGAGAAGAAACTGCAGCAATTTCTCCACATTCACACAAGGTATGCATCACGAGCAACTCCTAGCCTGCCTCGAACATTGCTAACGGTCTTGCAGAACGAGGTGTCTATCCCCAGAAGCACGATGGCAGTCATTTCAGATATCCGCGGTGTCTTGAAAGCCTCCAGGATGGTGAGCAAAGCAGATAGTTTGGATTCGTAGTCGCAACGAAAACGCTTACGAGCATTCCCTTGGTAGTGCGAATGTTCATGATGTCTAAGAGATGTCGTTCACGCTTGGCAGTTCAGCCGCGGGGCGCCTCGTCGCATGCGCCTAGGGAGGGACCCACATGGCGCTCCACAACGGACGAGCTCCAGAATGGCCGCGATCATTCCCATACACTCCCATTACCACACCCGCGAAACCCCTCCTCCACCACCAGAGCGTCGGCTCCAGACCGCAGCTGTTTCTTCCGCCGAAGTAGCGCCCCACATAAAACCACAATCACACTACGACAGGCCAGTATCACAAGCACGCACCGCAGCAATGAGCGGGACACCAAACCAGGGCCCCGGCCTGCGATACCCTTCGAACAAGAAGAGCATATACGACCGGAATCTGAACAGGAGCAAGAATGCGGAGCTGAGCAGGGCGGCGTTTGCATACCTCTTCATTGAGATGATTGCATATGCGCAGCGAGGCGTGTCCAACGTGGGCGATCTCGAGCAAAAGTACGGCCAGTAAAATGCAGATACACAAGTGGCTATGCTGACCATGTACCCAGACTCAACTCACAGGGTTACCCCATCGGCCTGCGACTCCTCGACCTCCTGCTCTCCCGCTCCTCCAACCCCCTCGCAAGCATACGACCAACCCGCATCCTCCCGCTCCTTCAGTTCATCGCGCAAACATTATACCGACACCTCTTCGGCCGGCCCGCCGATGCACTGGAGAAGTCGAGTACAGAACCGGGGCAGTACATGCTCTTCGATAACGAGCCCATGGTGAACCAGTACATATCGTTACCAAGGGAGCTCAGCAGTCTAAACTGCGCGGCCTTCGTGGCTGGCGTGATAGAGGGCGTGTGTGACGGCGCAGGGTTTCCGACTGAGGGTGTCACGGCGCATAGTGTGGGCGAGCAGGAGCAGGGGAAAGAGACAAAGGCCATGTGGCCGGACAAGACGGTCTTCTTGATCAAGTTCAAGCCAGAGGTGCTGGAAAGGGAGGAGATTTTGGGGAGAGGAGGCGGTTAGACGATGACTGGTTTGGACAGAGCTGATTGGGAGACCCTACAACTTCATATACGTCTATGAGCATAGCGCGGCGTTTACGGATGAGGCCTATCTGCTGGCATTACAGCGCAATAATGGACACAACAAGCGTACCACATCAACTCATGACCTCGCCCGGCTTCCATCGTGGCTGCTGCTCACCGTTTGTCAAGGTTTAGTCCGAGACCATGCCACCTTCGAACCCATCAGCAACCCGCAAACAGTCGTCGCAAGCCCACAAAAACCTGCTGAGTCAACGCCCAGTGGATTGATCTGCATATGGCAAGGCACACGTAAACATACATGATAATCCTTTTGGGCATGGTTTACCAACATCAGCAACCACCAACTGCTCGCCCAAAACGCCATGCAAGCTGTCGTGTGCCGCACTGCACGACCTTTGCCATCATCTATGCCTCGACATTTCAGCGGCTGTGAGATGATCCCATCCACATGTTTTGGAAGTACCAAACGCTGCAACAGTCATATCAGAGCTCCCAAACGACCCTGCGATCTCAGCCACGAAGCCAGAGGATTCGAGGAATACGACGATCATTCAACGGGCCACCTATCCAAGTCGTCTCATAGCTGCTATACAGACAGTTTCAACGCCAGTCATGATTGGATGAAACGAGGTTGATGGGAAGCTCGAGATGCTCTGCAAGAACGGCGACACCGTCTTCGCAGTGTTGAAGGCATGGTAGCGGCACCTTTCTGACGTCCCTCACTTAAGGCCCATTCAAGACCGTCTGTCTTGATACAAAGCAACGATGATCTCCACAGCTACCGTGAGCGGAGAAGAAGCGCAGCCTCCTGAATGTCGACGGGTTCTCTAGCAGAGTACCTCATTCAGTACATCTACAGCTCTGAAGCGGAATATTTCCTATGGCGACGCAGTCCCTTTCAAAGATGTCGGTATTTCGAACAGCCTTCTCTACCTCGACTCACCTGGGCTTACTGCTTTTTCTGGCAGAGGTGTGTGGTACAGCGGGCAACTATGTTTGGGACGGTGAGTGGACAGGTTGCTTCGGACTTTTATCTCAGTGGGATGTTCCTTGACTTGGTTTATGAGAGGACGTGTGATGGGTATAGAACTTGATCATATATAGGAAGTCTTATGAGACTACGTGCCTTTCTCTACCATCTCCTTCGCATGATCGTGATCATCTTCTTCCACTGTTCTCATCAAGTGTCCTTACCACCCATCCCAGCCCTCCACCCACACGCCTTCAGTACCGCCACCCAACACCCGCCCCTTCAGCATCCGCGCCCTCCCTCGCCTTCCGCAACGCCTCATCCTCATACTGCACCCTAACCTCCCACCTCTTCTCCACGCCCATAGCCAACAACACACCACCGCCCTCACCCGCCCCCCACTCCTCAATCCGACTCACCTCCCCCTCCCCCACTACCAACCCCTCCATAGCCTCTCTCGCCGCCCTCCGCGCATCCTCCCCATCCACAAAACTGCCCACCAGCGTCGACGTGGCCGCAAAGCCCCTCGCCACGCCCATCTTCGTCCCCGCACGTACGCCAGAAACAGGGTACACGAGCGGTCCATGCCGGGTAACGGTGTACACAGGCGCAGGCAGCGCGTTGCGCACGGCGGAGTTAGACGCGCTCAGCACATGCAGCACAGTGTAGGTCCCGCGCTGGCCCTCGACGACAAACGTTCTGAATCCGTTCTTCTCAAATGCAGGATCCGTCGTTTGCTCGCCCCATGCGTCGGCGTCAGTGTAGGCTAGGGATTCCAGCTTGTCGATTGCAGATGGGCTGTTGGATGTGATGTCTTCGATTAGGGGGAGTAGGTGTGAGAAGGTTGGGACTGGGCCGTGGATTGTGTAGGTGTCGGTGTGGGGTGTTGTGATGGCGAGGTAGAAGACGTCTGAGTCTGAGGAGGGGAGAGGACGGAAGTCGTCGGTTGGTTTGGTGTATTTTGGGGGTTGAGCATCGATGGGAGTGGGCGAGGGTTCGTCGAAGAAGATGTCGTTGTTGTCCATTTTGTGGCGACTGTAGGTTGAACCTGGTGGGTTGTCAAAGAGAAGGTCCTGTTCGTGCGGTATATATGGATGCAATTGCTGGCCGCCGTTTGCTGGTCACGCAACTTCACTGCAGATTTCTCGACACAAATAGCCGACTGGTCACCGCTACGTCAATACTAGAAGGCAACGTCAGACGCTCCGATAAATTGAGTGAAGGTCGTTCGATGGGTGAAGAGTTTGAAAGTCAGACACGTGCGGTGGTATCTTCAATATGACAGGACAGCCTACCCGATGCACTACAAATTCATACAAACCCTGCTTTTGACCTTTGAAACGAACGCCAGAGCGCCTTACACATCCGTACTCTTCGCAGCACTATATGTCTAGTGCTTGTTTGCCCGCCTGGCCTTGCCAGGTCTCGCTTTCGCAGCGCCACCAGTCTTGCCCTTCATCTTTCTCGACGAAAAGCCCCGGCCGTCACCGCTGGACTCGGCCGTGTTGCTCTTTGCGTGTCGCTTCTTGCCGCCGAATCCAAACTTCTCGTTCTTCTTCTGGCGCTTGCCTCCGCCCGCTCGGCCCTCGCGGCGGTCCGGCTTCGAGTCGTCGGCCTCAAGGCCAATGTCGAACAGGTCTTCCTCGTTGGTCTTGGTGATGTCTGCGCCTTGACGTTCTGTAGTTGTGTCAGTATTGCTCTGAATAATCAAGGTGGTAGTCAGCGTACTCCTCTTCAACAGGTTGATCTGCTCAATGGTATCCCTCTTCTCCTTCGCGCGTTCCTGCATCTTCGCAACCTGGACCTGCTTTCCGAACTTCTTCAGATCCCTCTGCTTGCGCGCCTCAGCAGACGCCTTCTTGCCTGCAGCCTCGTCGACCAGCTTCTGCTTGATCTTGCCCATGTGCTCGTCGCTCTTGACCATCTCGGCGAAGTAGTCTGCTGGACGCGAGAACGACACACCCTCCTTCTTCAGCCTGCCTCGCGCATCCTTGACGGCCGACAAGCACTGCTTGTAGAATGCGAGTTCGCGGTTCAGGTCGTCTTCGACATCGGCGATCTCGACGGGCTCGGTGGTGGTCACGGACTGGTACTCTGAAAAGGCGAGCTTCGAGTAAGGGAGTTGTATGCGGTTGAGAGCGGCAGTGAGAGCGGCGGTGTTGTTGATCGTCAAGCGCTGGTGGGGGATGATGTCGCCTTTGTCGTCTGAAGCCAGAGACTCGATGTCGGAGAGGGGAATGTCTTCAGCCTCCTCGTCGTCTTCATCCTCATCTTCGTCCTCCTCGTCATCGTCGCCGCTGACGTCGCTCTCGCTGTCCTCAAGACGCGAAAGGTCGAATGCAGGTCGCTCCTCGGCATCGTCATCGTCCTCGCTGTCGTCCTCGTCCTCGCTGCCCTCAGTCTCCCACTCAACCTCCTTCTCTGTCGCCTTCGCAGCCTTCTTTGAGTTCTTGGACGCCTTCGCCTTGCCATTGACCTTGACCTCCACCTCGTCCAACGGTACACCTCCAATCTCTTCGTCGTTTGCGACCGCCGGTGCACTCTTCTCTTTGCGTTGCCTGGCAGCCTTCTCCAGTTTGCGCTGCTTCTCGAGGGCGATGTTGCGCCCCTGGCGACCGTCCAACATCTTCTTGAGCTTAGTTCCGGCCATGTTGGTTTGATTTCGTGTCTGAACTTTCCGAGTGGTGCAACTCCAAACGTCAAAGCTCCCCTGCCCAAAAATTATCGAACTTTCTTAGCGCAGAAAATCATTAGCGCCTGCCTAGCGATACACCGCCCATCGATAAGGAAACAAGCCGCGGTCCGCTGCATCACGTGGACTGTTGCATTCACTCCCGCCAACACCTGTCTCGTGTCGTAAATATACGTCTTGTGTCAATCTCCTTGAGCACCATACTCGTAACATACCAGCATTCAACGCAAGTCACATCATCTCAAGCCTCACCACCACCCTCCATGTCGACCCCACAGAGACAACCTCCAACGCCTAGCGATGTAACGGTACGTTCAATGTGAGCTTCGACAAGCACCTGCTAATATGTAGCAGTCCCCCGGCTTCAACGCCAGCACAGACAGCTCGGGCGAGCTCGCCGCCGTTGTTGACGACTTGCTCAACCAGCTGAACACAAAATTCACCTCCATCAGCAGTGAGCTACTGTCTAAGAGTAAGTCGCATCTTGTCTGAGCACTTGAATCGAGTTAAGTGGCTCAAACAGTGGACGACATGTCCCGGCGGCTGGATAGCTTGGAGGCGCAGATTCAGGCAGGTGATGGGAAGGGATCGGGGTCGGGCAAGTAGGCATTGTCGGCGCAGACACTCCAGAAACCTGAGATACCGACCAAGTCTGCTCCAAAGCGAATTCTCTCGCCGAAGGACTTGACGGCATGATGTGCTATTAGCTTATTGGGGAGCGAGTTGACTAGCCTTCAAACAGCAGTACACATGGTAAGAGTTGGACACATTTGTCACGATTTACGACACAGCATGGATGGGAGTATTATAGAAGCGTTTCAAATTGATATCATGATTCTATCTGTACACGCTAGTTCGTTATCGCGTCACATGTGAGCATGGCTCTACTTTTACGTTCATCCTACACCCAACTGTGAGCAACAGGCACAATCACAACTCGCCCGTGTCGTTGCACATCATGATCTGTGCCTGTTGTGGTATCTTTCTATTCAAACGCAGCTGTTTCCTACAACTCGCTCTTGTCGTCGGTACCCAAAAACTTCCTCAGGATGTTGCTCCTGCTGATCAAGTCATCGAGCTTCTCCGGGGCGAGGTTGCCCTTGCTGATCAAGCCCTGCAGACGCTTGGACTCCTTCTCGGCGTATTCCTTGTTGGCACCGATCTTCTGGAAGACTTTGACGTAGTACTGCGCGTATTTGTCCTTCAAAGTCGAGGCGAGGGTTGTAGCCTCCTCAACACCGTCACCGTACGCAGACTGGAACTTGGCGATGACAGTGTCGAAAGCCTCAATGGTGCCGCCGGTGGCATCAAGACCGCCGCCGACAGCGCGGTGGGTGCCGGAGTTCTTGTTGAGATACTGGACGAACGCGTCCTCGGAGCGGGCGCCCTCGTAGGGGGTGGGCTCGGTGGAACCCTTCTTGAAGAACTTGATGGTAGGGTACGAAGAGACACCCTGATCCTTAGCAAGAGCCTTGGCATTTTCCGCTTCGGCGTCAACCTTGGCGACAAGGACGTTGGGCTCGTTGGCGAAGGTGCTGGCGAGAGCCTCCCAGATGGGGGCGAGGGTCTTGCAGTCTGGATGTTGTCAGCAATTGTAAAGCGTGTCGACAGAGACGAGACGTACGTCCGCACCACGGCGCAGTGAAAGCAACAAGGACATCCTGGTCCTTTCCAACCTTCTGCTTGAAGCTCTGGTCGTCGAGGTAAGTGACAGCGCTGGGCAGCTTGCCCTTGGTCTTGGGCTTGACAGCCGTCTTCTCGGTGATGAACTTGGTCAAGCTCTCGAGATCACGGCCGCCCTTGTAGTCCTCAGGCTTGTCGCTCTTTCCATCGAACCACTTCAATGTAGGGAACCCAGTGACGCCGAAGCGCTTGCCCAGGGACTTGTGCTCATCTGCATCGACCTTCGCGACCGAGACCTTGCCAGCGGCGTGCTGGAAGCCGGTGGCGAGCTCCTCGTAGACGGGGGCAAGGTTCTTGCAGTGTCCGCACCACGGGGCAAAGAACTCGACAAGGGCGGGCTTGCCAGACTTCAGGACGACTTCATCGAAGTTCTTGGGTGTGAGGTCGATGACGGAGGATGCGGGCGCTGAGGCGGAGGCAAGGGCGGGGAGCAGCGCGACGACCGCGGGGAGAATGCGGTTGAAAAGCATGATGGTGGTTTACTGTAGTCCTCGGTGTGAATGAGGGCTCAGGTTGATTGAGGTTTGAAGTTGTGGAGAGCTACTTCGAGGTAGCTGCAGGTGGCGCACGTCTTGGCAAATGTGGCCTCTTTCCATTGAGTAAGCTGTTTCACTTACAAATCCAACACGTTAGAGAGCGACAGCAATTGGCGCGAAGGCATCTACGTTGATCATGACCTTGATGCAGCGTGAAACGGTACTATGATATTTGGACAAAACAGGCATGCTTCACTTGGGCAGGGTTCGAGGGTCGGCACGCGTGTGGTCACAATGTCAAATGTCAACCAAGCGTCTTGAAAGAGCCCCAGGTTCCCGAATGCATAGTTTTATGACTTGGATAGTGGAGCGACTGCTGCGAATATTGTATGCTGCATACTAACAGCTCCGAGCAGCCACTTGGCAATATGCAGGACTGAGCAGGGCTGGTCGGAACAGCTTTTCTGATTGGTATATTACACCTAGGCGTGAAGCCCTTCAACACTACTTAACAGCTTATTTGCTTTGCCTTTAGTAAGTTGAATCCTTCTGAAAACGAAACAGTTGCTCGGAGCTGGTAAGGCGCAGTATTGGGTATCGATATCATCATGTAGCTCTACTTCTTCTTCTGCATGAGCCTCTCAAGCATACTCAAGCCATCGTCATTACCGGTTGCCTTCTTCTCCGGCACTGACTTGTCGTCGGCCACCGGCTTCTCCTCCTGCGCTTTCGGTGCAGATGTACCACTGCTCTTCAGCTCCGCACTGGCGCTCTCGATCACCGCTTTCAACTTCCTCGGATCAGCGCCCTTGATCTCCTCGATCTGCTTCCCGTTCTTGAAGAGCAAGAATGTCGGCATAGCCTGAATGCCATACTGTGCGGCGATTTCTCGTGCTTCGTCAACGTTGACTTTGACGAACGCAAACTTGCCTGACTGGGCGTGGGCTGTGCTAAGCTGTTGGTAGATGGGAGCAATGGTTTTGCAAGGCGGACACCATGTCGCGTAGAAATCTGCGATGAGGTAGGTGTGTCCTGACAGGAGGGTGCGGAAGTGCAGGGCCTGGGTGACTTCGGTCGGCATTATGGAGATATCCTTAGTTTAGAACGAGGTCAAGGTTTAGGACCGTGGTGTGAGATACTCTGGATTGGGTAGGCTGGGACGGGCTGATAAGGTGTTTGCGTAGTTGAGTATATCCAGAAGGTTTTTTCTTGACGAAACGTCCGCTCTTGAAGCTGAGATGTTGTCTTATACTGATATTGACAATGGCGCGATATTGTAGAACCTTCGACGTGCTGAGCAGATGCCTTGTAAAAGAAGCCTCAAGCGTGATAGTCTGGGCCAATCAGCATTTGTCATCCGTGATGCCCCACTTACGCGTGAACGCGTTTCTCTGGTGGCCTTCATCGTCTCATTCCTTTGTGGCATTGCAAGTTGTGACCTCCAAAAGTTGTATCAAATCGCGTTTTCATTTCTCATAATCGTCGACTATCTAATCTAATCGGTGTAGCTCTCGTTCTTGAGCACGAACCTGAACCTGGGCTTGCCATCCTCAAAGTCGATGATCGCCTGGTTCGCCTCCTTCAGAGGAACGAGCTGTGTCCAGGGCTTGATGTTCTTCTCTGCGACAAGATCCAACATCTCCCTGATCTCGGAGGGCGAACCAATAGCCGAACCGGTGATGTGGATAGCCTTCTGAATCAAGGCGAAGGCCTGGAAAGCGGGAAGCGGGTCCTCAGGTGCGCCGACCTGGACAAACGTACCGCGGAAAGACAGCAGGTTCAGGTAGCCGGGCAGGGGCATCTTGTCGGATGAGACGGTCGAGACGATCAGGTCCAGAGAAGAGGCGTTTTTGCCCTGGTCCCAGCCCTCGTCGCCGGTAGCAATGAAGTTGTCTGCTCCGAGCTTCTTTGCGTCGTCTTCCTTTGCGTGCGAACGCGAGATGACGGTTACGCTCTTTGCGCCAAGAGCCTTTGCAAAAAGGACACCGAAGTGGCCCAGACCTCCGAGACCGACGATACCGACGTTCTTGCCCTTTGCATTGTATGTCTTCAGAGGGCTGTAGAGGGTGATGCCACCGCACATGATGGGCGCTGCATGCTCGCTCGAGATTTGCTCAGGAATCTTAAACACGAAGTGGCTTGGTGTGCGGTTGTAGTTTGCGTATCCACCGTACGATTTCTCCTCGCTGAAGGGGAACATGGAGCCATAGGTAGCAGCCATGTTGGCGCAGTGGTTCTCGAAGCCGTCAGAGCATTGCGCGCAGTCGGGCTTCAAGCAAGAAGCTGCCTGCGCACCAACACCGACGCGGTCGCCCTCCTTGACGTGCTTGACGTTCTTGCCTACCCTGACGGCCTTGCCAATGATCTCGTGGCCGACAACGCAAGGGTAGGGTGTGGGGTACCAACCGGAGCGGAGAGTGTGGATGTCAGAGCCGCAGATGCCGCAGTGGGAGATCTTGATGTCGACGTCGTCTTCCGTCCAGGTCTTAGGGGTGTACTCCTCCCACTTCATCTTGCCCTTGGCGGACTCTGGGCCGTGGCCGCACCAGCCTTCGAACTTGTAGTCGGTCATTTCGGTAGTGTAGGAAGATTCAGAGGTAATTTGGTGTAGAATCTGGTGGTGATCTGGAGGTGAGGGTTTATAGATGTGGACAATGACGAAACCAGGTGCGCCTATACATCTTATACCAGTCCATACCTCTTTTTTAGCCGCTTGGTTCCGTCCGACACAGTCCGAAAGCTATCGGACCCTTCAGCATTGCATGGTAGAGAGCAGCCAGATATGACGCGCCAGGTGGGCGCATTGACGTCAAGCATATTCAATGTTGAGTGTTTCCAGCTGCTGTCGGTCTGGACTTAGACCTAGCGGCGGAAGAGGTGTAGTTGAACATTCCCCACGGCCGGACATAGTGTAGCTCCAGTCAGCAGCGTGCATGATGGCGAAACGGTGAACGGAAGCCCTGTGGGACCTCAGCCTCCTTTATGTTACTCGCATCACCATCTAGGTACTCTTGGACTTCCATCTAGGTACTCTTTGATCTACCGTCATGACCGTCACGCACTCGAGATGTCTGCAGTGTCTATCACGCTGTTATCGCCAGATCAACATACTGACGTATCTGAACCCTTGCGCACGACGGCCTCTCGCTTCGACAAACGGACCGGCGATACGGCCACCGCTGCACTGTTGAGTGTGGCACTGTGGATGCGTGCGGGCTTATCGGATTTAGCACATTTTTTGTAGGGGAGCATCGCTGTGCCTATTCAGATCCGCCCGCCCCGTAATTCCGATCAGAATTAGTTAGTCCCTCGTCGAACCAAATGCCGTCCACAGTTTACGGCGTTTTCGGATTAAACACACGTCACTCGCTTTGATGCAAGACGAATTGGACGCAACGTCTGTCCATTGTCACAGCGACAATCAGAGTCTACGCCCATGTCTGAGTTCCTCATCTGATAGCAGGCTTTCCAGTACTATTGCAAGGAGACAGTCCTTCTGTGCCTGGGAATTCAACACAGTACGTCAATGTCCTGTGTAGACTACGTTCCACGCTAGTGATGCACATTGCTGACCAGGCAGCTGTGGAGACTAAGTAAAGACCGCGTTACCAACTTCTCTATGAATGGATGAAAGTTCCGGGTGTTAGGAGCTTACGCGGAGTACGCATGGAGGGACACTACGTAGGAGGATACAAAAGGTACCATGTCAGCAACGTCGGAAAGTCATCAGCCAAATTTAAAATAACATCTATCCGTCGTCCAAGCCAACCAACGAGCAAAAATGGTCAAAAGCCTCCAATTCCAAGATCTTACCGTCAACTCCCCAGGCTTTGGAGCCATGGGTCTCAGCTTCGGCCTGGGAAACAACCTCTCTCTTGAGCAAGCCGAGCCCGTCCTGCTCAGAGCCATTGAACTCGGCTGCACATTCTGGGACACCGCGGTCGTCTACCAAGCCGGCGTCAACGAGAAGCTGCTCGGCGACTTCATCAGAAAACACAACGTCCGCGACAAGGTCTTCATTGCCTCCAAGTGCGGTATCAAATGCTTCAATGGCGAGTCAGGCGTCACAAACTCCGCCAGCCACATCAAGGAATACATCGAAGGCACAATCGAGCGCCTCGGCTTCACACCAGATCTCTACTACTTGCACCGCATTGACCCCAACACCCCTCTCTCCGAGTCCATCCCTGCGCTCGATGAAGTCCGCAAGTCCGGTAAGGCAAAGTACATTGGCCTCTCCGAATGCTCAGCCGCGACCCTTCGCAAAGCCAACTCAATCGCCAAAATCGACGCTGTGCAAGCTGAGTACTCCGCCTTCGAGACCCTCCACGAGACCGACGGTCTGATCGACACCGCCAAAGAACTCGGTGTCGCTTACATCGCCTACAGCCCTCTCGGCCACGGCTGGCTAGTCGACAACTTCGACTACGCGTCGCCGGACGATTTTGCACCAGACGACTTCCGACGAACAGTGCCAAAGTTCCAGGGCGAGAACTTTTACAAGAACAAGGCTATTGTGGAGGAGGTAAAGAAGCTGGCGAGCAAGAAGGGCTGTTCGACGCCACAGATTGCGCTTGCGTGGGTTGCGGCGCAGGGTATGATCGCGATCCCGGGAACAACGAAGAAGGGGAGGCTGGAAGAGAACTTTGCTAGCAGGGAGGTGGAGCTAACTGACGAAGAAAAGAAGGAGATGAGGAGGATCATCGATGCTGCTAAGCCACATGGCAATAGGTACGCGCCGGCGCAGCAGGCCGCGGTGGGGCACTGAGGTTGTAGTTACTGCTGAGCCGTTCGGCTGAATCAACAAACTGCAAGTCATCGACATGTGCCATCTGTGTCCAGAAAAGTTGCCGACTTTGTCATGAAGTTACCAGTCGATAACGGGATTGATTTTTGTAGGAGCTGCTTTGTGCACATAGAAATGATCTTCAAGGCACAATGGTGGCGGTAGGAGGTTCGGGTTGACATGCTCAAAGACCAAAACGATGCACAGTTGGGTCGACACTTGACAGAATGAAAAGATGAGGCCTCAGTTCTCCTCAGGGGCGCGACACCATAGTTGGGTTGCCAGGCCCCGCTCAGGCACCGGCGAGCAACTCGATTGGGCGCGTATGGAGTAGTCTTCTCTTTGTTCCCCTCTCACATGACATGCTCGCACATCTTGACTGTGCTGTATGGTGGGTGTTGGGGTCCTCACGTGACCAGCAGACACGGTCGTGTTGCCCTGCGATACAATGATGTCACCTCTGAAAATTCGAAGATTTGAAGAATGCCAGCGAAGCGTTGACAGACAAGGGAGGGTTGTCACCGACGATGAGTTGTCACTGCGTCCAGCCCATGATCAAGTGCAAAGATCATTCCCGCACCCGCGCGGCAGCCGAAGTGGGCCCTTCACCATGGCAACGCAGCTATCAGCGGTTGTTTATCAGAGTAGCAGCTGAACCAGCGCTCTCCCGCACGGCCATTCCTAGACAGGCCCAACGCCCAATTCCAAGGTCCACAGAGCTCGAAATAATCTCCTTCTCCGCATTTGCCAACTCTTAGCTGCATGCACCCTCGAGTCCCCTTGCTGCAACGCGGTTTACTCTTCAACCTTATCTCAACACGACATCTCACCACTACACCACAGCCGCCATTGCACACGCTGCAAGCGCTGCAAGTCAGCCGAGTGCCCGTTACCACTCTGCGACAAAGCCATTGCACGTTTCAAGATGGAGGCGCTGCTCTCCCTGTCGTTTGACAACATCGCGTCAAAGGACACGGCCAAGATCCGCAAAGGTCTGCGCCAGATCGAGGGCATGCTAGCACACATCTGCCTCGACGGTAGCAAAACAAAGCCTGCCACGCCAGGACACCGACGCAACCAGTCCGCTGTCAACTTGGGCGAACAGCAGGATGCGCCTAAGAAGCTAGGAGAGCTGTCAGAAGACCCTGCGTTTCGAGAGTTTTTCCGCCTGCAGGATGGATTCGAGTGGAATGGTGCGCATCTCTTGGGGGATCAGACGAAGTCACGGCTAACTTTGCGACAGTCACTACACGGGTCGCAGACTGCCTTGAACGACTGCTCGGCATGGGCAGCAGTAAGAGTAATGCCCTCGCTTTGGTTCCCCAAGACATTGCTGACAACCACCAGATGGACAGAACGATATGCTTATCCTAGCATCGCTATCCAACCTCCAAGGCCTCCTCCTGCTACACCCACCGTCGCGCATCCTCTTTGGTCGCGAAGTCTACATGAACATCCTTCTCGACCTGCTCGACCCTTACAACTGCCCCGCGATTCAGTCGCAATCGATCCTTGTCCTCGTCACAGCGTTGCTCGCCACCCCGCAAAATACGCGGATATTTGAGCAGATGGATGGTCTGCTCACCATCACAAGTCTGCAGAGCGACGAAGAGACAACGCAGAGCGTAAAGGTCAAGGTGCTAGAATTCCTGTACTTCTACCTTCTGCCCGAGGCACCACCACTATCGAGGAAGCTTGCTGGCGCATTCGAGAGGCGAGGTAGCACCGATAGCACGAAGAGCGTCACCAACAAAAACACTCGATCCCAAGAAGAGAAGCAGCGCATGCTGGGAAAATACATCGCCAACGTCGATTGCCTGTTCGAGGACATGCAGGACTCGGATCCCTTCACCAGCGTCAGGGTATGAGCATCGTCTCTCGCTGAGCAGTGGATTGGTTACTATTTCGTTTGTACATCTACCTGCTTCTACCTTCTTGTCACTATTAGTCGGCCCATCGCCGCAATCTCCTTGGTTCTTTGATTCCAGCAAGCGAGGCGTTGGAGGGGGCGTTCAGCAAAAAACAGACTGAGCGTTGCGCGTCTCCTGGCAATTCAGTGTGCATTGTTCATTTGGGTGGAAGGGTTTCCATAGCATCAGCATACTCGGCAGGCGCACTTTCACAAGTTGAATTTCCTTTGTAATATAGATACTGGGAGCCGTTTGCATTCTTGGGCTGGGATACCACGGCTCTGCCTGAGGGGCATAATTAAGTTGTGTTTATGCAATTCTGAGGACATTGGCTTGGCCAAGTGACAACACATGCGATCTGCAAGGTTAGCACGTCTTAGTGAGATGTGGTGTCGGAGAAGCCGGCATAACGATTGGTTGACTACTCGGACATAGGTCCGTAGAGGAATGTAAATATCCAAGTCACAATGACATCGACGACCACCAAATCGATGCATGACGACTGCAGATGGCGTCCGAACAGCGTCCTTGTGCAGGTGCAAAAGCCAAAATTCGATGCAAGCTCGCAAGCATGATACCAAGACAGAAGTTTGATGAGTAGCTGACTCTCCGCTGTAAGAGTACACTCTCGGCGCTTCCTAGGCTTACCCTGCAGCCCTATCGTATCTCCCGTACTTGACATCCATACGCGACACGTGATGCCGAGCAAGGGATGCGTAGTGGCGATTCGTCCGGACCCACGGCCTTGTACGACAGCGAGGACCCGGCCATGACAGCCTGCGAGCAGAATGCCAGGCCGGATGATCGGCTTCTCAAACCTCCGATCCATGAATGGTTCGTAAATCAACAAAGTTGCATCTGTGTTAGCGCCGGTAACTCTGGAAGCTAGGCTAGTTGGGGCGCTGGTGGCTGATGAGCATCGATGTCGTGTGCCCTGCGCGGAGAGGAAGTTCTGGCACTCACGATGCAGTGAGACATGCCCAGTGGCCAGCAGGCAGTGTCTTGATACCGAAACCTGTTTGCAAGGGCAAAAGCGATGAGTCGCGCACAATATGAAAGGTCTGTACAACGATAACGGTGTATGACGTTTTTGGCCTAATGAGGCATGCACTCACGCGCCTCCCGGAACCCGGCTGCTTCGTCTGGGGAGGTTTGATGGCAGGCTACCTTAGCGCCCTCTTAGTCCTGCCTGGTCATGGTATCAAGCTCTTGGTCCGTCAGCGTCCGCTGACTGTCGAAGTCGTGCTACTTTTCTTTCCTCGCCGTCATTTCTATTTCTCTGTCCTCAATCTTCTGTCACACAAGCACCTTCGCTCTCAATCTCTAGTCAAGCAACCGCGGACAATTCTTGCGCCACTGATAGCTTGACAACAAAGCAGACGCGGGTCTACTGGCTAGCTACCCTGTTGGATCTTATCCCTACGACAAAACTGTTATCTAGAGAAACAGACCCCTTACCTCCAGCTCAACCCTCCAAATCAACACCTGCAACTCTTCCCAAACATCGCCATGGGTATAGGTGCAGTCGCAGAGCCACTTATCGTGGTAACCCTACTTTTTGGAGGCGCCTGGGTCAATCGCAACAAAGAGTACAGGCTGTTCGGCCGACAAAGAGACTACACGTTGTCCCCTCGATCGACTTCACCAGACTCTGAATCAGGACGTTCTTCGTTATCGTCGAGCGCATCGTTGCTGGTCAACGTCGACGAAGTACCGAGATGGCGGACACGAGAGCTACGATTCTTTGGACTTAAGACCGAAGTCACATCGCCAAACTCGAAGCGATTCAAAGACTACTTTCTCAGTCGACTTCTTAGGAAATTTCCCTTCTTGGTGGAAGTCTGGTATTGGGCGCTGATCTATTGGGTAATTACTGCTATCTCATATTCACCACACTCGCTGACAGCCACAGGTTTACCAACTAGGTCGCGCCTTTAGTGCCGTAACCATGGTCGAAGGCACTGTGAACGTTGCCCGCCGCCACGCCCTACAGCTGATCCACCTCGAGCAGCGCCTGCACGTATTCTGGGAGCTCTCAGTCCAGCACTGGTTCCTCCAGCATCCAGTGCTCCTCCACTGGACAAACCGGACATACTCATTCATTCACATACCCGGCACGATCCTCTTCCTCGTGTTCCTCTTCTTCTACACCACCATGCAGAACCGCGTCGAGCTCCCATCCTACCACCAGCGTAACCACAAATCCCTCTCCCCTTCGCGCAACGAGCCCCACGGCAGCCCCGCAGGCCCGGCACTGTACGAAGCGCGTCGCCGCACAATGGCGACATGCAACCTCATCGCCTTCATCGTCTTCACACTGTGGCCCTGCATGCCACCCCGGCTACTCTCCGACCCGGACGTGGCCGGCGCCGTAGGCAGGGAAGCCCGTAGCTTCGGCTTCGTTGATACTGTGCACGGCGCCGAGGGCGAGAGCTCCGTGTGGACGCAAAACAAGTTCTGCAACCAGTACGCCGCGATGCCGAGTCTGCATTTTGGATACTCACTCCTAATCGGCCTGACAATTCTGAGCCTGCCGCTCGCACCGCAGCATCAGCGGAGCAGGGTGCTGAGCGTGCGGACACCATTTGCGGGCAAGACGATGAGGCTTAGGCTGCCGAGTGCGAGGAGGCTGGCGTGTTTGATCGTTGGAATCGCCTACCCGACCATCATCCTCGTGGCCATTGTCGCAACCGCGAACCACTTCATTCTCGATGCCGTGGCGGGCGCAATGGTGTGCGGGCTGGCATGGACAGGGAACAGAGTGTTGCTGAACTTGCTGCCGCTGGAGGACTACTTCCTGTGGTGTGTACGTATTGACAAGCCAGAGCGCAGGGCAGTTCTGTTTGAAGATGGAGAGGATGATGAGAGAGTGACGAAGAAGGGTGTTGTTGTTCATTGATTTGAGGGTCGAGTAAGAGAGGAGTTGCGATGGAGGAATTGCTGCACTAATGACTAATGCGGAGAGCGAGAATGATGGCTGCAAGATACCCTAAGGCACATGTATTCGTGGTAAATCGACTATTCCAAGCTACTACAATCCAACCAGCATCGCACATGTGCAAGGTGAACAAGACATGAGAACCCACCACAGACAAAAAAAGCCATCCCAAAACCCTCAGATGGTGTAGCTATCCCTCACGACACCACAAGCCACACAACCCCCTCCCCAATAGTTAAACCGCAGCATCAATCCCACCCTACTTAACCCCCAACAACACCGAACAATCCACCTCCTTCCACCGCGCCCCCCCAACCCCACAATCCACCAGCGGCCCAGACCAAAGCCCCGCCCTACACTCCCCACAACTCCTCCAAGTCTCCTCATCAGTCCAAACGCACTCCTCGCCACCGAGCTTCTCATACCGGAACCGAACCTTTTCACGCCCGTAATCAAATGGTCCGATTTCTAAATTCGAGTACCCCGGTACCCGGTGCGCGATGCTGGTTATCAGACCAGGGGCTAGGGAGAGCGCTTGCGCCATGTTGCCGTTCGTGTAGATTGCTGTGGCGGTTAGGGGTGTGCCGGGGTGGCAGGATTCGAAGATGCGGAGGTGGAAGGGGAGGATTGTGGAGGTTTGGGGGGAGGGGGTGTTGGGGAAGGTGGTTTGGATTATTGCTGGGCGGAGGGTTAGGGTTGATGCTAGGGCGTTGATGATGTCGTTGTTGTTGTCGTCGTTGTTGTTGATACTGGGGAGCGTTGGGGAGGGTGTTGTGGTGGGTGGGTTGATGTTTTCCTTGTCTCGTGCCGAGAGGTGGTTGGGCATTTTGTTGTCGACGAAATAGCATATTCGGTATGTTAGCTGAAGAATGTTAGTCTTGCTGTTGTGGGCGGAAAGATGGATACTCACGCGTTGATTCCCAGGCTGTCCAGTTTGACAATTTAAAGGCCCCAGCGACCGTGGCTGTCCCTCGCACCATCCACATGGATATCCGCCTTCGGAGCTCCACTTGCAGCCATCATACTCAATACCGAATGAGTGCGAGTCGAAGTTGTACGGCCCGAAGACCTGGTCGTAGCCGGGGTGGAGGGTGAGCTTGGTAATCTGCTGTGCGTTCAGGGCGAGCTCGAATCTCACTTGGCCATTGCTGAGCCAGCCGCGGGCTTTGAGGGTGCCGGCGTCGCAGTACTCAGAGAAGCTGATGCTGACGCGGTAGAGATTTTCTGGTGTGGCGCGGTCGGGGGTCTCGTTTCGTGGTTTGAGGCGAGGAGCTTCGAAGGCGGCGTTGACGTTGACTTCGACTTCCTCGAAAGACTGGACTGCGCTGGGTGTGAGGTCGTTAGAGGGCGCTGGAGCAGCGAGACAGATACCCACGAGGGTGAGTAGGAGAAGGCCGAAAAGCTTCATGATGACTGTAGTCGTCAGTGACTGCGGGTAGTTGAACGTGGGTCGAGTCGCAATAAGTTGAGAACTGGTGAGGTGGGGAAGAAGGGGTGGTGCAAAAGTGAGCGCTCTTTATACTGTGCGAGTGCAGGCGGTGTCGAAGTGAAGGTGATAGTGAATTGATGCAGAAGCGTGGATGCCGTGGGAGGCAAACGAACACCTGTGACCACTCCACCCCAATCCACTTCTGGTTATTTGCAAACTGCAGGTCATGCATTGCAATCGAGTCTTCTGATGTGTAATTGTACGCTTGCAGGACAAGAGAGGACTTGTGCGACGTAGGTGCGTACAAAAGGGGTACATATGTATTGATGGTTGCAAGGTAAACAGGACACTTACACCGTGCTACAGTCGAGAGCTACTGGCGGCTGATGTGCTTGGCTTCATGTATCCCTCGAGATGACAGTTGCACAATTGACATCAAGGTGATTCGAATGCCATCACTTTGGCGTCGTGTCAGTGACAGTGATCATGGATGACAGAGGTAGAAAATAAAACGAATACAACAGTGTTGACAAAGTGACATTACAAGGACTATGGGTACAGCTGACTATGCATCTTGATGGGTATCTGTGGGGCACGACTGGGCCAACGACAAGCGCTTGAACTGAGAGCTTGATACAACGAAAGGACTGTCTATGCAATCCGGAAAGAACAAAAGAAAAAGCCATCACCGCCTGCTGCTCTTGGTGTTGTTGCGGCTAGGTCGGTCGTCCCTGACGTGGCCCATCTCTTCATCAGGAATTCTGTCCCGGCGGCCAGAATACGCGCGCTGAGGCTGGCGAACGTTGTCGTGGCGGTCGTCAAAGGTACCACGGCGCTCGTCGTCTTCATCGGAGAAGTCAACGTAGACGGAGGCAGGGCGCGGACGACTCTCCCTGGGCAGCTTCGAGTTCTTAGCCTTGAGCTCATCGGGCATGTAGACCTTGTCGAGGTGTTGCTCCAGCAGGCGGACGTTCTTGCCGTTGCACTTGATGGCGGCGTCTGCGAGATCACCGATGAAGGGAACGAGACCGACGACAAAATCGAGGGCAAGGTTGAACATCATCATGAGCAGGACGCTCTGGGGCAGGCCGCATGCTACTTTTCGCATGCTCAGGATGAGCTTGAGGGCGAGGAGTGCGTCGGCGGCGTCGCCAATGGCGGGCACAAGACCAATGACGGAGGACCAACCGAAGCGCATGCCCATGAAGCTGAAGAGAGCAAAGTCGAGTCTGTAGGCGGTTTTGCGGGCTCGGGCGAGCACGTTGGCCTCCTGTTCTGGGATGTAGGCAGGGATTTGCTTCTTGACTTTCTTCATCTTGCCGGGCTTCCTGGGGTGGGGGATCTCCTCGTAGTAGGGGTCCTGACTCGCGGTCAGTCAATGGTCGAGGGCAGCGATGTGGAGACGACTTACATAGGGACCAGCGGCGGCTTTGTTCGCATACTTGCTCATCTCCCCTGTGAGCATCTTCTTGGCCGCATACTTTGCGACGAGTTGGGCCATGGTTGCGGGGGTCTTGGTGTTGTTGTGTGAATGCGACGGAAGAAAGGGGCTGCTGATTATGAGTGCAGTGGCAGAGGCGACGTGCAGAAGAAGCTTATATGTCGTGGGGTTCTTTGGCGATGATTGACAATGCACTGCACGGCGGTTGTCTCACAAAGAGTGGGCGGAATGTGGTTGGCCGGCGGGTGTCGTCTCCAGAAAATCTGAAACGGGCGCGTGGCTGCCTATGAATAGACGACGAGAGCGATTGCAGACAACAAAAGCGCTGAGCTGGCGGGCGATCAGGCAGAGGTGCAGCCGACGATTCGAGGACGGCGCCGTGTGCTCTTATGGGCGTGGAGAGAGCGGCGGTGTGCTGCTGGCTCGACTGCCCTGATTCCCACGCAGACGCGACAGAGTGTGACGTGATGGTGTTTCTAGCCCCGTCTTCCGCAGCACTTGGCCTGCTAGGGAGCGATCTACGTAGCTGTGGCGGTTGATGTGGCGGTTGATCGGTGCACAGCCACTGCGCGTCAAAGCGAGCTTGAAGCTCCTCCGGCCCTCTGGCGTGGTGGTGGAGGGACAACGTCTGCATCCCACGCACGTGTCTGCCCTATTCTTCCCCCTTCTCTCCGTGCGGCAGTGCACACCATCACCACGCCCTCGCAGCCCGCCCGCGATCCCCCCGTTTTCCCCGCTGCAGCTCACGACACGCCCGCCGACGTGCCCGTCCCCGCCCTGCTCTCGCTCTCCCCGTGCCCAGAGCATGCTGCGCGACACCGGCCAACATGACCTCGACCAACACCAAGATGACGCTCGTTGACTGGCTCGACGACCTGTGCGTCCGCTTCATCGTCAACCTGCCCCAGGAGGAGCTGCTCTCCGTCGAGCGCATCTGCTTCCAGATCGAAGAGGCCCAATGGTTCTACGAAGACTTCATCCGCCCGCTGGATCCCCACGGCCTGCCGTCCATGCACCTGCGCAAGTTCTCCCAGCTCATGTTCCAGCACTGCCCGCTGTTCTCTGCCTACTCGGCCGAGCTGCACCAGCAGGCCTACGACCAGTTCCTCGCCTACAAGACCCGCGTCCCCGTCCGCGGCGCCATCATGCTGAACCAGGACATGACCCACGCTGTCCTGGTCAAGGGCTGGAAAAAGGGCGCCAAGTGGAGCTTCCCTCGAGGCAAGATCAACAAGGAAGAGGACAACCTCGACTGCGCCGTCCGCGAGGTCTGGGAGGAGACGGGCTACGACCTCAAGGACGCCAACCTGGTGCTGCCTGAAGACCAGATGAAGAGCATCACCGTTACCATGCGCGAGCAGAGCATGATGCTGTACGTCTTCCGCGGCGTCCCCATGGACACGTACTTTGAGCCGCGCACACGCAAGGAGATCTCCAAGATCGACTGGTACAAGCTGACGGACCTGCCCACGGTGCGGCGCAAAAACCAGGCCCAACAGCAGAGCGCCGGTCAGGACATGATCAAGGAGAGCAGTTTCTACATGGTGGCTCCGTTCCTGGGACCGCTGAGGGCCTGGATCAAGCTGCAGCACAAGCTCGATAAGCAAAGGGCGCGAGTCGGCCAACACGTGGCACGACCTCCCGCCATAACCGACGACGACGACTACCAGGCCGACCTCTACGATGCCACAGGCGATGAGGCTTCTGCACGCCCTGCGGCGCAGCCTCTCGACGCCAACTTCGCCAACCTGGTCGCACAACTCGGCCAGAGCCAGGCCCCGAGCGAGTTGGCAGCCCAGTCGCCGCCGTCCGTCGATCCAGCGGCAGAGCTTAAGAAACTGCTGAGTGTGGGCAGAGGACCATCCGCACCCACTCCCCCTGTAGAGGCACCTGGCATCCAGCCTCAGGCAAACCCTCTGTTGGCCCTGTTTCAAGGGAACAACGGTCCCAGAGGACCTTCAGGCTCTGTGCCCCAGACACCGTTCGAGCAGATTGTGCACACACCAATGCATCCTCCTCAAAGTCCACACGGTCAGCATCACCCTCTGCCGCCGCAGATGGGTCCTCCCCCTCCATTCCCTTTCCCGCCGCAACAAAATATGCATTTCCATGGCTCACCACAGCACCCGCAAGACATGCCGTTGCACCTCCCACAGCACTTCATGCCACCACCGCCGCCACCGAACCAGACTTTCCAGCAGCATGGCTTCGGCCAGCATCCACCTTCGCAAGCGCAGTTTACCGGTGCGCACGGCGTACCAGAAGCACCTCATGCGTCCGGGCTGCCAACACCGAAGCTTACTGCCCACGCTTTAGGCCTGCTGAACTCGTTCAGGATCAGCGACCAGAAGCCCACCCCACCGCAAGCTCACGCCTCGTTACAGCAACAGCCTCAGTACAGCACACCAAGACTGCAGCAGCCGCACCCACAATACCCGCCTCACGAACTGGTGTCCCCGCCACACATGATGAGCCCGCCTACGTTCCAGTCACCTCCACTGAGCCAACCGCAGCCGAAGCCAAGGACTGTGCATCAAGACTCGCTACTCACGCTGTTCAGTACGACACCGCCAGCGAAGTCTCCTGGACCAGCAGAACCGGCCGAGCTCTCAGCGCATCCGTTAACACCAGGCTTTGTACAGGCGCAGCCAGCGACTGGTCAAGGGAAGCCCCCGAATCAAACCCTGCTCGACCTCTTCAACACCCAGCCCAAGGCCAGCCTCACCTCAGCCACTGTCAGCGGACCAGTCAACGCACCCGACTTCGACACAGTGAAGAGACGCAAGCAACCATCCGTCAACGGCAACTCTCGTGGACCTTCTCCAGCGACTCAAGTTCCAATGGCACGAGTTGGATCGGATGTGACTGTCATTGCTGCTTCAAAACACGCTCAGCAAACCCATGGAGACGTACGCACAGCACCGGCGCCAGCCTTCCAGCCACAGATCTTGAAGCGACCCCAGCAGGGTGTACCGGCCCCTGGACATACGGCGCATGCACAGGGTCTCTTAGACATGTTCAAGGGTCCCTCGCCCCAGCCTGCACCTGCTCAGCCTGCCGCTGTTTCTGCCCCCACAGCGCAAGCACAAGGTCTGCTCAATATGTTCAAGGGACCTTCTCCTCAACCAGCAGCTGCCCGGCCAGCCCAAGCTCAAGGTCTGCTAGACATGTTCAAGGGGTCTCCTCAAACAAAGCCTGCGCTACCTGCAATGGCGCCACCGCCTGCATCTGGCCCACCTCCGACCGCCCAGGCGCAGGGTCTTCTGAATTTGTTCCAGAGCCCCTCTCCACAACCACCCGCACAGCCGGCACAAGTACGATCGGTCACGTCTCCGGCTACTCTTGCAGCACAGCCCGCCTCATTCGATAGGCGCGAATCCATCCCCTCAGATCAACGCAATGCTCTCCTCGGCCTCTTCAACAAGCCCTCGCCGCAGCCCACAGCCCGCGTACCAATCCAGCAGTCGCACAGCCCGCTGCCATTCAGCCGAACCCCCAACCCGCCAACGCCCAAGACTGCCGTGTCTGGCCTTGTCAGCCCCGTCAGCCCGCTGCAGCAGGGCAGTCGCACCGGCACGCCTGCCGATCTGGCGAGCAGGAGCCGCATCTCTAGCATCGGCGAGCCTACACCTGGTCACTCTGAGGTGCCGGCTTTGCAGGGCCCGTCTGGTGCTACGGCGTTCGGTCTCGCTGGCGCGAAGGCGAGGGAAAACGACGCGAAGAGTCCTGTAGATAAGACATTTTTGCTTGGGTTCTTGGAAGATGTCGCGAGGCGTGGGCGGTGATAGAGTCGATCTGGCGTTTTTGGGAAGGACTGGTTAGCATGGTCATGCTTGGCGTTTTGTACTCTTGCATGGCATTGCATGGTATGGCATAGTATTCCATTTATAGGGGAGAGAAATAGCGCGCTGTATCCCCACAGCGAAGAACAGAAACCACAATCACTACATGCACAAACCACCCTCGTCTCAAACACAACAGCACCAACACTCACACCTCGCACATCCTCCTCCCACTCATCTTCCTCGATACACAAACGCAGGCACAACCACCACACCCCCATCCTCAACTCTGACCTCAACCTCTCGCACAACCCGCTCATATCCCTCCCCATACCGTCGACGAAACACTTCCTCCAGCCGCCCCTGCACATCCCCCCTCAATCCACCCAGTAACACACCCTCAACTACCTCCCCTCCATCTCCAAGACACCCTCCTTTCCGCGACCCCGTCATCGCGCGTGTCATCCCCCGCGCTACGTCCTCCACTACGCTCCATTCGCACCCATGGGCTAGCACGCTGGCGAGGTATACCGGGTTGCGCAGGTGGCATGATAGGAAGATGGGTGGTGAGGGGGAGATGGTCTGCGTGTGTAGTTTTCGGCGCGACCAGGTGGGGATGAAGGGGGTCGGGCGAGGAAGATAAGGTTCGTAGTTGTAGGCGGTGGGTGGGAGAGGGGAGTGTTCTGCTGTTTTGCGGTTGGGTGGTGGTAGTGGTGGGGTGATTGGTGTTTTTAGTGCTTTGGGTGGAGGAGGGTGTTGGGGGTTATGGACGTTCCGGGTAGAGGTCCTTGGTGGATTTGAGTGCTCTTTTTCGTGGGCTGCTCCGTATGCCTGAATGGATTTTGGTAGCGGAGCCTGGAGGGACTGTGTTTGTGAAGAAGTGGTGGTGGACATGGTTGGTGCGTGGACGTTTTGGAGATGCTTGATGGGAATGTTGAAGACTGAAGACGTTTTGAAAGCTCTACGAGTGCAATAACTACAGTGTGAAATGAGATACGGTTCGCCTACAGTTTGCCTACCATACGTGGAGTAGCCAACAAGATCATTAGAGTATACCATTTTCTGTTCGTGGCGTCGATCCATGGTCGCTCACTCTTACCGAGGAAGAAACGGTTGTACGCGAATGTTGATGGAAAAAGCATATCCAGTATCTTGAACCGTGGATTGTAGAGATGCTTGACCCAATAACAGATTGCCTCTCGATTATTCCCTGTCTCTTTATTCGATCGTGATACTGAAACGGCGACCGCACGAGTGGTCAGCTTGCAGAATAGATGCGGTCCCCATGGATGCATAGAGCCGCAACCGATAGTGATTGCGGCGCTAGGCTGCTCTGAGCGACTGTGTGGCAAGCAGCCAGGCACCACAGCAAACGCGTCGACATACCTGTCTCACCCAGGAGCTTCGAAAAGTGATACAAACAAGCATAAACTGGCCATGTTTGCTTTGTTCGGCAGACGACAGGCGGCAGTGGAAGGGCCACGGTGGTGAGTTTGAGCGTTGCTCGGCTGGCCTTCCATGATGCATCGACTGGATTAGTGAAGCGTCCGCAGTCTTCCAAAGGTTTCTATTTGGTGTTGCGGGAAGGCGCGCTAACAGCTGCTTGGCAAGTGGACCCACGCTGAGGCAACCTGGAGCTTCACCGTCACCGACTGACCCGAGCTTCTACTTAAACTACCACGCCCGCCTGCACTCCACTCCATCTCCCCCATCACCCGCCACGCACCACCCCCCAGCTCTACCACGCCGCAGCTCTTGGTAGCACCTTCCGCATACTTGAAATACCCACATCCGCTGCACATAATCAAATAGAACACCACAATGTCCGCCGAGCCAGACCACGCAACGCAGAAGCCGGATCTGTCCAAGTACGTCTGCTCGCCACCATCTTGTGCAGTGAGATACAGCTGCTAACAGAACCCAGGGACCCCTCAGGCGCAGAGCCCAAGACCGTGAGCACCGCTCGATATGACGTTTGAGGTTGCTCATACTGACCCGCCACAGGAAGACGAGATCGCAACTGCCATCCTCAAGAAGAAGAAGAAGCCCAACTCCCTCATGTGCGTATCTCCAGCCACTGCAGAGAGCGACCTTGTGCTGACTTCGCAGTGTCACCGACGCCGTCAACGATGACAACTCCATCATCGCACTCTCAAACAACACCATGGAGACACTCCAGCTCTTCCGTGGCGACACTGTCCTGGTTAAGGGCAAGAAGCGCAAGGACACAGTCTTGATTGTGCTCGCAGACGACGACCTCGATGACGGCTCCGCGCGGATAAACCGCGTCGTTCGCCACAACCTGCGCGTCAAGCACGGCGATGTGATCACCATCCACCCTTGCCCAGACATCAAATACGTATGTATTATTCGTGTGTCTAAACAGCGCACAAAGTTAACCATTTCACAGGCCAAGCGCATCGCAGTCCTTCCTATCGCAGACACAGTTGAAGGCATCACCGGCTCATTATTCGACGTTTTCCTCGCCCCGTACTTCCGCGAAGCCTACCGACCTGTACGACAGGGCGACACATTCACCGCGCGCGGTGGCATGAGACAAGTCGAGTTCAAGGTTGTAGAGGTTGACCCACCAGAGTTCGGTATCGTCGCACAAGATACCGTCATCCACTGCGAGGGCGAGCCGATCCAGCGCGAGGACGAGGAGGGCAACCTCAACGAGGTCGGCTATGACGACATCGGTGGCTGCCGCAAGCAGATGGCACAGATCCGTGAGCTTGTCGAGCTGCCGCTGAGGCATCCCCAGCTCTTCAAGTCGATCGGTATCAAGCCGCCGCGTGGTATCCTCATGTACGGTCCTCCCGGTACCGGTAAGACACTGATGGCTCGTGCGGTTGCCAACGAGACCGGCGCTTTCTTCTTCCTGATCAACGGTCCCGAGATCATGTCCAAGATGGCCGGTGAGTCGGAATCGAACCTGCGCAAGGCGTTTGAGGAGGCCGAGAAGAACTCGCCTGCGATTATCTTCATTGACGAGATCGACTCCATCGCCCCCAAGCGTGACAAGACCAACGGTGAGGTTGAGCGCCGTGTCGTTTCCCAGCTGCTCACCCTCATGGACGGCATGAAGGCGCGCTCCAACGTGGTTGTCATGGCCGCCACCAACCGACCCAACTCCATCGACCCCGCGCTTCGTCGTTTCGGCCGTTTCGATCGTGAGGTCGACATCGGCATTCCCGACCCCACCGGCCGCCTCGAGATCATGCAGATCCACACCAAGAACATGAAGCTCGGTGACGATGTTGACCTCCAGGTCATTGCTGCTGAGACGCACGGTTACGTCGGTTCCGATCTGGCGTCTCTCTGCTCCGAGGCTGCCATGCAGCAGATTCGTGAAAAGATGGATCTGATCGATCTCGACGAGGACACAATCGACGCTGAGGTGCTCGATTCGCTCGGTGTTACCATGGAGAACTTCCGCTTCGCCCTCGGTATCTCCAACCCCTCTGCTCTCCGCGAGGTCGCTGTTGTCGAGGTGCCCAACGTCCGATGGGAGGACATTGGTGGTCTCGAGGAGGTCAAGCGCGAGCTCATCGAGTCGGTGCAGTACCCCGTGGACCACCCCGAGAAGTTCCTCAAGTTCGGCATGTCGCCGTCGCGTGGTGTGCTCTTCTACGGTCCTCCCGGTACTGGTAAGACGCTGCTCGCCAAGGCTGTGGCCAACGAGTGCGCTGCCAACTTCATCTCGGTCAAGGGACCTGAGCTGCTCTCGATGTGGTTCGGTGAGTCTGAGAGCAACATCCGAGACATTTTCGACAAGGCCCGTGCCGCCGCTCCTTGCGTCGTCTTCCTTGACGAGCTTGACTCGATCGCCAAGTCGCGTGGTGGATCTCAGGGCGATGCTGGCGGTGCTTCCGACCGTGTTGTCAACCAACTGCTCACTGAGATGGACGGTATGACATCGAAGAAGAACGTCTTCGTCATCGGTGCTACCAACCGACCGGAGCAGCTCGACAACGCGCTGTGCCGTCCCGGACGTCTCGACACTCTCGTCTACGTTCCTCTGCCCGACCAGGCCTCGCGTGTCAGCATCCTGAAGGCGCAGCTCCGCAAGACACCTGTTGCCTCGGACATCGACATCGACTTCATCGCGTCCAACACACACGGCTTCTCGGGTGCCGATCTTGGGTTTGTCACACAGCGTGCCGTCAAGCTCGCCATCAAGCAGTCGATTGCTCTTGACATTGAGCGCCGCAAGGCTCTCGCCGACAAGGGTGAGGACGTTGACATGGAGGACGAGGGCGAGGATGCTGTTCCCGAGCTCACCAAGGCCCACTTTGAGGAGGCGATGCGCTCTGCCCGTCGCTCGGTGACGGATGTAGAGATCCGCCGCTACGAGGCGTTTGCACAGTCGATGAAGAACTCTGGCGGCTCAAGCTTCTTCCGCTTCCCTGACGCGGAGCAGGCGTCGAATGAGCAGAACACATTCGGCAACGCTGGCGAGGACGAGGATCTGTACAACTAAGGGTGATTCACTGGAAGGTGGAGGTTTGGGGGGAAGTGATGAGATGATGATGATGAAGAAGAAGGAAAGCGCTTTTCATGTCATGTTTGCATGGAATAGATGGAGAATGATAATTCTAGCATATTGATGAGTATTGGTAGTATGCCAATGCATGGTTGAATGATGTTTATGAGGTGTTTTACAAGTGTATTTATGTCATAACATGTTGATGACTTGTTCTTTTGGATTGATTGTCGTGTTTTGGTTGGATTGTTCTTTTTGAACTAACGGTAGTGTTCTTTTGAACAGATTGTAATCATCTTGGTTGGATCATGTATTGGATGATTGTGGATTGGTAGACCGTCACTCGACATCAATCTGCACCACCTTCTCCAACTCCCTCCTCACACACTTTGTCCCTTCAATGACAACCTCTCTTGGTAATCTCAACTCGACCACCTCACCACCACTACCACTACCCTCATCTTCTCCACTCCCATTCACGCCACCATTCACCTTTTTCTTCTTCTTCTCCTTTTCCTTGTCCTCCCCTTCCTCCACCACACACTCCCTCACCCTCTCCATGGCCAATGCATAAGCTTCGTTCGCGGTAGTAGCTTGGCCCGTGCGGAATAAGTCTGTAATGTAGGCGCGCAGCGAGGCTTGAAAGCCCGTTGTTTGGAGCAACTGGGTTAGTGTAGTTTCTATGTTGCGGATGCCTCCTGAGGAGAGGAGGGAGCTGTAGATGTTGTTTCTTAGGTCCGAGGGGAGTGCGGTGGCGGTGGTGGGGGAGAGTGGGATTGCCATTTTTTTTTCTTTGGTGGTGGTGGTGGTCCGTCTGCAAGTCACTGCTGAGTCGGCCGAGGCGGTTCGGTCGGTGGGTTGGCGTTTGAGGTCGTGTTTGATGGGTGGACGGGGTTGGTGCAGCACGTGCACGCACGCACGTTGTGTTAGCTGGCGATCAGGATGGTTCGGTTCGCTGGGTTTCGATTCGATGGTGCGAGGACGATGCTAAATGCAGGTACCCCCCCCCCTTCCCAATGGAGCCTGTTTCCTCGGGGCAATGCAGATCCTCCTGAGGCGGGGTGGAGATGTGTCCGAGGGTGGGTGTGTTGGTGTTCTGGTGAGGTGATGGATGCAGCGTTGTGGTAGATGGTGGAAGGAGAGCCGTGCTGGGAGGGGGTGGGCTCGGAGATGATGGTCAAGAGCGGGCCAAGGATAGTGTCTGTGTAGAAGGGGATTACGACAGCGGTGGCTCCATTCGAGGGTATACTATTATACGCTCGGTATTGGGTACAGAAGCAGTGAATTGGATTGGATTGATGTGGGCTAGGGTATTGGATCAATGAACATCAGCGCCCGGACGTTCCCGCATCGGTGCGGTGCCTCTGCTAGCCGCCTTGCCGGCATGGACTGGCATGGACGGCGTGGACTGGCATGGGTGGCATGGGTTGGCATGGAGTGGAGAGGATGCAGCATATCAGCACGCTGCACCTCGCCCTCGCCTCGCCCAGCTCTCGCACTCGCCGGTGAAGCTCGCAGACTCTGCTCTGGCCGCCTTTTGCTGCACCGTCACTGCTCTGCTGCTGTTGCTGCTGTTGGTGCTGGGCTGCTCCGCCGCCGTGTCCTCCCCCGCCGCGCGCTTCGCTGCCGTGTCTCGCCAGGCCTCAGCACCGCACCCACCGCACCGCACCGCAGCTCCCTCGACCGCCCACGACCACGACCACCACGACGACAGCGCCGACGACAGCCACCACCACGGCCCCCGACACGCCGCCCTCGGTGCACCTGATACAACGCCCACATCTGCTCGTCGCGGACGAAACACGCCGGGTCCATCTCGCTTCGCCGCAGACAGGGAAGCCGTAGCAGCGCCCGCCTTGGTCGAGTCCAGCGGCGCGCCCCCAGAGCCCCCGAGCCCCCAGAGCCCCGCGAGACTGCTCGACCGCGCGGGTCCTGCTCGAGCTCTGCACCGCCAGCATGGCCTACAACAACCTCTCCAAGTACCACGAGGACTCGGACGCCGACGACGAGTTCGAGCGCACCGCCTGGCAGCGCGACCAGCTGCCCGTCGAGTACGAGAGCTCGCCCACCAGCTCCGGCCCGCTGAGCACCGAGCACACCCCGACCACCTTCACCCACAGCAGAGACAGCCGCATCAGCCCCACCGGCCTGCTGGTCGACTGGAGCGCCGACCAGGTGGCCGACTACATGTCCGACCTGGGCCTCGACCAGTATGCAGACACGTTTGTTGGTACGTCCACGCCCGCCATCCTTGGTTACCCACACCCACTGACCACCTCCCCCCAGACGAGGGCATCACCGGCGACGTCCTGGCCGCCCTGCAGCACGCCGAGCTCAAGGAGATGGGCGTCGCCAGCGTCGGCCACCGTCTGACCATCCTCAAGGCCGTCTACGAGGTCAAGGTCAAGCAGAACGTGCCCATCGAGCCCGACGACTACGTCCCGCTGTGTAGGTTCTTGCCCGCCCTTCCCCTCCACCTCCACCACCACCCATGCCAACCACCCCCCACCTCCACCACCGCCCATGCTAACCACCCCCACAGCCGCCGACACCTCCGCCCAGGAAGCGCCCCCCACCCAGGACGACTTTGCCAAGGTCATCCGCGTCGTCCAGGCCCGCGACGAGCGCATACACACGGCCGAGTCGGAGCTGCGCCACCTGCGCGAAGACCTCAGCCGCGTCATCGACGAGAACAAGCGCCTGCGCGAGGAGATCCTGCCCCTCGTGCGCATGCTCAAGGAGCAGCAGCAGACGCTGCCCACCCTGCCCACCACCCACGAGCACCTCACCTCACCACCCGCCACCCAAGACAACCGCACCGGCAGCAGTCTGTCCCGTAAGTTCTCCACCAAGAAGCTTTTCCTAGGCTCCGCGCCCAAGAACCCGTCTCCAACCATCCAGGAGCACCGCGCCCTCGTCGACCACGCCTCGTTAGACCCCTCAGCAGCAGCCGTCGCAGCTTCCTCACACCTCACAGCTTCCCTAGGCTCCACCGCCCAAATGTCGCCCAACTCCATCGCCCAGCCCTCGCCCACCTCCCCCGCATACAACCAGGGACGCACGCAGTACACCCGCCCCGAGATACCACGGAGCCACCAGGACCACGACAACACACAGAGCTGGGCCTCGTCCTGGAACCAGGAGCAGACCGCCAACAACCGCGACCCCCGCGCAACCCCCGGCCCGCTCTCTGCCCGCCCCATGCGCGCAAACGCCGCACCCACGCCCACACCAGACGACCGAGACCGAGACCGAGACCGAGACCCACCACTTTCTGGTGGCTCCAGCTCCAACAACATGCAACCGTCGTCAAGCTCCCAGCAAGCCCCCTCGTCGAATCCCCAGGTGGAGATTTTCAAGTCCTTCCGCGTGTCCATCGACGACCCCTGCCACAAGGTGCTTCCTGTGGCGCTGAAAAAGTACAACATCACGGCGGACTGGCGGCAGTACGCGCTGTACATTGTGCACGGCGACCAGGAGCGCTGTCTGGGGCTGAACGAGCGACCTCTGATACTCTTCAAGCAGCTGGACAAGGAAGGCCGCAAGCCCATGTTCATGTTGCGAAAGCACGCTGCGCCCGAGCAGGGTCACGTCAGCACCGTCGGTGGAAACGATGTTCGAGCCGTACCCCCGAACAGTGGATTTGGGTGGGACAGCCAAAACCGAGGGACGCCGCTACCGGGCGGTGTACTCTAGTTCTGGAAAGACTTCTATCCTGGAAAGACTTTTATCCTGGAAAGACTTCTATCCTGGAAAGACTTCTATCCCGGAATGACTTCTATCATGTCACAGCAGGAGGGTGTCGCTACCGGGCGGTGTACTGTATTCCTGAAAACGACTTCTATCCTGTCACAGCAGGAGGGTGCCGCTACTAGGCGGTGTAGCATAGTCCTGAAACGACTTCTATCCTGTCACAACAGCAGGAAAAAACGCACATCCTGGGCTGGTTGGTCTATCTTTACAACGGAGTTTGGCGCTGCCTGCAAAATCATTTACCTGGCGTTTGGGACCTGCTTCGCTTCGACCTTGTTACGCACTTGTTCGCTTCGCATCTTGCACATTACGAAAAACGGATTGACGGCCTTTTTGAGCGGCGAAAGAAGGAGGAGCGGATACGAATATGTTTGTCATGTAGGACAGTCACGAGATGTTGGCTCTTGAGAAGAGCTAGGTGTTTGTCACGGGAGCTTGTATGCTATTGTAAGCGAGCGTACTGACGCTACTGTGATCGGAAATGCATCAAGTACACCTGATACGTCAAGTACTGACGAGACAAGACGCGCTGCCTACTTTTGTTGTTTTGCAGTGCGTCACTTTGACAACAAACACAGGCGAAGCTACTGCTGCAGATATAATTGCCAAGTCGGAAACCGGATCTGTCGCTTCAGGAGTGTCGACAGTAATCATATTTGTCGAAAGGGTGGATCGTGCTGGAAGGATGTTGCAATCAACATGCTTTCGACCACCTCGAGCGCTTGCCCGGAATCAGACATTGGAACCATGTCATCACCGCAAACATCACCCTTATTCCCTCCAGTCCTTCTACCCCTTTCTCGATTGCCGTTTTTCTATCCTGTCCGCGGAGTGCTTCAAGATCCTTCCAGGCCAACTCCCTTCGCTAAAGAGTCTTGATGTCATACCACGAACCACCAACACCAATGCGTACCCTGACGTAGCCCCGTCAACCTATCAATTGGAACCTCGACATCACAATGAACAAAAGCCATACCAGGCCGTGACGGCAATCTAGCGCGTCTAGGGCCAAGGCCAGCATACCCCATTCCACGCTACTGCACCCCCGTACTCGCTAATCTCGCGTGGTATGACTGTCAGCGTGACGACGCGGCATCGTATTTCCGCGTGCCGCTCTGTTGTGCGTCGTGATAGGTTCTGCAGGTAGAAGAGCAAGGCTGGACTGTGCGATGGGAAGCTGGTTTGGCGCTGGGCTGATGAGTCTTGTCGTCACTGTGGACTGTTCCTGGGCATGGCAGAGTATGAGCGGTACGCCATTGTGCATCTGCGGGAATGCAGGGGAAGAGTAGATCTGGATATAAAGTCCTGGAGTACTCCATTCCAACCCGTACCAGCTACCATCTCAACACTCACAGTCTCCATCAAAATGCACAACTTCATCTACGCCGCAGGCTTCGCAGCCCTAGCCTCAGCGCAATCGCAGGTCGTCGAGGCACCACCACCTCCCCCCGTTCTCCTGTCGACAACCAAGTCTGGTGTCCTCCCCATCATCCCCTCAGCAACTGGCACCCCCTTCGCTGGCGTCGACACACTCCAAGGCGCCATCATCTCCCCTCTGCCCCCAAACCCAAGCTACACCGGCGTCCTGGGTCCTGCGCCCTCTCAAACCAACCAGCCCGCAGCCACCTATGTCGCCACCCTGCCGGACAGCATGTTCAACCCACTCGTCGGCGACACAGTCCAAGGCACCATCACCGCCATCGGCACCTCCTCAGGCGTGAACTTTACCATAGACATCAGCAACCTGCCCTCGCAAGCTGCCTATGGCCCCTTCAACTGGCACATCCACACGCTCCCGGTCCCCTCAGACGGGAACTGCACCGCAACAATGGGCCATCTGGACCCGCAAAACATCGGCGAACTGTACATGTGCAACACCGCCGCACCCGCAACCTGCCAAGTGGGCGACCTAGCCGGAAAACACGGCGGCAAGATCTCCACCCCCGGGAATTTCAGCACGCAATTCATCGACCCCTTCCTCACTACCCAGCAAGGCAGTCCGGCGTTCTTCGGCGGCCTGGCGTTCGTCTTGCATACCGCGAACACGACGCGTTTCACGTGTGCCAACTTCGAACTGCTGGGTAATGGAACTGCTGGGAACGGGACGAGCGGGAATTCGACGTCCACTAGCACGGCCGGGATGCCGGAGTTTACTGGTGCGGCGACGAGGATGACGGCGAGTGGTGTGGCGGTTGTGGTTGCGGGTGTTGTTGCTGCGCTGTTGTAGGTGTGGATGTTGTAGTGTCGTTGTGTTTGATACCTATTTAATTCAAATATCTAATACCATTTGTCACTTTCTAAACTTGTAATTAAAATGACGAGCATCCCGTACGACCTGTCCCAAACACGCGTGATGGAAAGCAAAGTGGAAGCGACATTGTTTCCACGTGTCGCTTCTTCGTACACACGTGTTGTCTGGATGGGTAGGTAGGGTGTTTCATCTATCTATCCATCCATTTATTCAGGTACATTAAACCCACCACCTACCTTTCCATTCCCATCTCCTACTCGACATGTCCTCCTCGTACAAGAACACCGCATCGACACTTGACCGCGGCCCGAAGAAGGGGTAGGCTACATTCTCGCGCTAAAGAGTAGTTGAAGTCAAGCACGGGGTTGGGGTTGGTAGTACGCGCGTCAAAGTAGCAACTTCTGTAGAAAAGTGCAGTGACCTCTGGAAGTGGAGTAGACGGAGTGAGTAGATGGAACGAGTAGAGTGGGTAAGCGACATGAGACTTATTCATGTATTTATTTATCTGGTTGTCGACTCTAGTAGCTGAAACATAGTTCTGCGTCTACCATGTTGAAGTAGTTGGATTCTTAATGCCACCCTACACTGTACCACCCTACACTACACTTAGCTAGAGGAATCCCAGACCAAGCGAGCCATAGGAGCACATGGAACACAGAAAGAAGAATTTGCGCTTTCTAACACAACACTCCACCGCACGGCATAGCACGTCGACACTGTGTGAGACTCAGACATTGCGCTCTTTACTCCTCACTTCCTCGTAACCTCTCATGTAATCGAGATTTTCCACGCAGACGATGTGGTAATCGTTTCGTTGGGTCATGGTGGAAGTATCATCGGTCTACTAACGTTATGAACGCCTTCCATCAACCACATCACGATTATTTCCTTTTCCTTCATGGCGGCTACTGATAGCTGTCTGTTCTTTTTGAGGTAATGCAGGTTCGTCTATAGTTCTGCTATTTGTTGTTCGACATGCTCGAAGTGTTCCATGCTGGATTAGCTCACTTGGCGGTTTTGTAGGTGCTTGTCGTTGATCTGACTTAAGTCGTTGTTGCGCAGTTGGTCTTCCTAGATTGGGTTTCGTGTTTCTACGATTGCTGTTAGAATGCGTTGGATTCCGCTAGTAGCTTTTTTTTAGGCTTACTGGGGTTATACTCAACCATGCGTTTTTGATGTTGAGGTTGGGGCCGGTGTAGTAGTACCCACCACTGATGCGGTACGGAAGCTCCTTGCTGGGCTGGCGTTCTTTGTGAAGTATGAGGTAGCTGACTCGTACTATGTGGATGTTGGCCTTTTCAAAATAGGTTTCCAGACTGGTATTGTTGGAGAATGCTGAAACCTCTCCGTTTTTAGGGGCAGGCTGACAAGCCTTAACGACGAAGTGCTGTCAATTAGGCACTGCAAAACTACGTACGGCTTTTTTTCTTTTTCTTTTTTTGCTTCCATGTTCGCTAGCCTTGGATTGAGAAGAAATTCAGGCTCACCTCGACTGCCAGAGTGGCGTCGCAGCATCCTATGCATATCATTTGAAGCATCACATTCAATGTCACCGATGTTATTATGGCATACGAGACTGACCAAGCTTCTAGATTGATCTCGTCGTCACCTAAGCATTATTAAAGCTGTGTGAAAAGCTGCAACGCCTGTTGAAGAATCTGGACTGATTACATGGATAACGCAGCAAACGCACTAGAGAGTGACAGCATACGCTGAGGAGTAACAGCATAAGCTAGAGAGAGACCTAGCAAGTACAATGGAGAAGACAAGGAACCAAATATAGGTACATGCGGAGTTTCCCAGCGGCGAACGACACCGAGATACACATAAAGCTTGGAACTTGTTTTGTAGCTTGTTTCCAGCTTGTTCTAACTACAAGACTTCTTGCTAGTTTCATTGAAATGACTTGGAGCTCCTTGGAGGTACTCAATCCGTGATACGTTGTCTGTGTTCAGACGATCAAGGAAGCTTGGTCTCATTAGGTCTGCTTTTAAATACAACCACCTTGGTTTCGATACTGCTGCAGTCCTGACTACGGATACAAGCTAAGTATGCTATTACCATACTTACTACTTATCCGATGATTATTAATAATCAAATAGGGGCGAAATACTATTTCTTTTAAACCACACTTATTATAAATGTTATTAACCTCTTAACCTAACTTTTTCAATGAATTAGGCAGATTAGATTGAGTTCTAATAAAGAATAATAAATTGTTCTTATAAAGGATTGATTTTGCCTTAGATATGGGTGCGTGACTTGACGCTAAGCTCAGCCGGGATCTCGGCGCAAACGAGAGGTGCAGCACCGGGACGGGAACGCGCAATGTAGTGCTTGTCAGGTGTACCTGACTGCTTAAGTAGCTTACTTCGATTGTAATGAGTAGCTTGGAGAGATTTTTGAAAAATAGAGGTTTGCGGTTGACGGTATATCGGTCACTGCTTGAAGCAGTCTGACTACTAAACTCTAGGACAAAAACCTCGACATTGCGTTACGCTCGGTTGAAGGGTACTCAGCCAGGGGACTTTTTAGATGTTTTTACATTGAATGCATAATTTCTCTGTACTTGACAGCCGAGTCAAAGGTTCAGAAGCCGCATAAACGCCACATGCAACGAAACGCATGCAATGAGCATTCGATCTCGCTATCCTCTTAACGGAGCATGCAGCAACTTCTAATCTAACGATTTAGGACAAGAAATATCTGATTGCAGACGACACTCACGGTTGGTCAAATTTCTCGGTTGTTTACTTTGTTCGCTACACCGCACTCCACCTTCACCCTACACTCCAACCCCACTCCACTGCCCTCGCCACACACCTCCAACCCATTTTCTCGCACAAAATGGCATCTCAATATACCTCGACCACCCCAAGTAGCGCGCGCACCGCATCGTAAGCCTCCCTGCCCACTCGTCCCACCCAGTCACTCACCGCCCCAGCTACTGCGTCCGCTGCAAGCGCGGCTTCAAGAGCGAATACGCCATCACCGAACACATCCGCGACTCGCGGCGCCACTGGGCGTGTCCCACGTGCGGCTTCGATGCAGACGGATGGGACGACCTTCTCGGGCACTGCCGCGCCACGCAGTGCCGGTCTGTGTGTCGGGGTTGCAACGACTTGGCGGGCGCGCACTGGCAGTATGATTCGGCAGAGTACTGGCAGCACGTCGATGATTGGAATGTGTGTGCCGATTGTGAGGAGCATTTTCCGAAGTTGTATATGTTGGAGGTGGTGAGTGATACTTATTTCTGTGTGGGGATGTGAAGTGCTGATTGTGTGTAGCATAATAGGGTTATGCACCCCTCCACCGAATCTAGCTCTGGATACGTGGAAGAGGGCACGAAGGAGGAAGCGTACCGGTACGATTGTCTACAGTGCGATCGCGACTTCAAGACATACGGCGGCATGGTGAGTCCCAAACCCGGTCCAAGTCGGCGCCCAAACTCACTGCATCAGATTCTGCACCTCGAGTCCGGCAGCTGCAGCGACGTAGACTGCGCCTACCTGGACAAACTTGCGGCCAATTGCAATACATGGTACGAGTTCACGTACAATGATTACCGTGATGATATGCTCTTGGAGTGCGAGCTTGACGAAGCGTTGGAGTTGTACTTTTGCCCTACCTGTGAGGCTCCCAAGGCGAAGCTCTCGAGCTTGTTTCAGCATGTCGAGTCCGGGTCCTGCGGTCAGACGTTGTATGGTGGTGCTATAGGCACGCTGCGGCGATATCTTACGGTGTATCTCTGAACGACGTTGTGAAGAATTGTGAGGAAGGAATGTCCTGGGGTAGTATACAAGGAAAGGCAATATGAGATTGAAGACTTCAAGACATGATGGGCGAAATACAATGATGAGGAGCTTAATGAGATGTATATATCTCAATAACAAACGTAAAGGACTTCGCGCCCTACCGTCTCCCCTGCGGCAACATTCCCAGCACTCTCTCAATTTCTACCGCCGCACTGCCGCTCGCCTTATTCCTCATTTTTAACAACAAAGCATACGCGTCCGACTGCTTGGCGAGTAGAGCTTGAGATTGAAGGAGATTTTCTTGGACCTTCCACTTGGTAGACTCAGACTGGTCTAGAAGCTTGACGAGTCTCTTGTTTTCGATGGCAGCGCTCCCCAGCTTAACACGAAGATCACCAGCAGATCGTTCGTCTTGTCGAAACGCAGTGTACGTTCGTCGAAGTCGAGCTTTGTTTCTCTGAAGAGCTGACGCCAGCGTCATGCGTAGCTTTCCGCAGTGCTTGTAGGCGGCGTTCTTTTGCTCGTTTGCGATTGACAGTTGACAAAGAAGCGTGTTGCAGGAAGTTGCGGCGGTGGCTTCTTTGACTTGGGTGTCGTGGAGGTGCTGGCGAAGTTGTTGGTAGGAGGTCTCCAATGCGGTGTGATCGGCTCGCAGAGAAGAGACCTGTGTATTGAGATCGTCGTTAGACGCATCCGCGGTGAGCTTCTCCTCCTCGAGGGCGGCTATGACCTTGTCTTTGTTTGTGATCACTTGGCAAGCCTCATCCAACAAGTCATCGCTTTCATGCAGTTCGTCGAGGATCTGATGGTTGTCTTCGATGAGGGCCGCATGTTGGTTACTCAACGTCTCGAATTTGGCTTGAAGCTTTTCAATGGACGAGTTCGCGGCTGTCAGTCTTTGTCTGGCGATGTTTCGTTCCACTTCGGCGTTGGTCTTCGCACGTCTCGTCTTCTCATGACACTCAACCTCGTCTACGTACTCCTTATCCATTACATCTTGCCAGACGTTTACATCAGCCTTGAACATCAGGCTAGCTTTGTGCAAGCGAGCTATTTGCAGCTCTGAAGATTTACGGAGGTATGTTTCACTCCTCATTTGATCACGCAGCTTTTCCAGCTGATGTTGTAAAGCAGCTGTTCCAGCTAGATATACGGCTTCCAAATCAACCGATTGCTCCTCTCTCCGTACCAGAATATCCGCTGTTGCGTGAAGATCCAACGTACTTTGCTGAACCTTGTCTAATGCGTCGCTGAGATCACGCTGGACCATGAGGTGGTCCATTGACAGTCGGCCGCTGCTCAAGTTGGGCGAGTTGACTTTCAAGTGCTTGGAATTCTTCGACCGTGGGCCGCTGTTTGAGCTGGACAACTTCGTTCTGAAGTGCTTGGTGGTTCTCGACCGTGGGCCGCTGTTTGAGCTGGGCAACTTCGTTCTGAAGTGCTTGGAATTCTTCGACCGAGGGCCGCTGCTTCAACTGAGCGATTTCGCTTTGCAGGACTTGATAGTCCTCAACCGTGGGCCGTTGCATGAGTTGTGCGTTTTGCTTGCCAATGTCCGCAAGTGCTCGGCACAATCGAACAGATTCCAAGATGTCGTGATACCTTTGTTGGTCCGATATTTCTTTTTCAAGTTGCTGTTTGAGGCTGTTGTAAGTCTGCTGTTCCGCCGCGAACTGAGCTTCGTCGACGGTGGGCTGGTGTAGGCTGATGTGTGAATTTAATTGAACTTTGGCAATACATGCCATCGCTCGTGCTGACGGTGCCATACTGGAGGCGCGGTGAGGAGAAAGGAAAGATCTGGCAACTTGTTGAGTCTCACGTCAACACGCCAAGAGCTGGCAACGACAGAGGAAGTCGCACCCAGTCACCCAGGAACACGAAAGTGCAGTGCAGTAGAATGAGTGATCACACGAGCGTAACAACGAGCGCGTAAATTGATCCGTATCGTAGTGAAGATCTCCAAGGAGATATGAGGCTGCTGAGAAACCCACTTCAGAGTTTTCGTGGAAGCAAGCGCATTCAACCCATCCTACCGTCTCCCCTGCGGCAGCATTCCCAGCAGTCTCTCAATTTCTACCGCCGCACTGCCGCTCGCCTTGTCCCTTAGGCTCAACAACAACTCCCTGTCCTTCGCCTTATGCGCCTCCTCTCCAGCCTTGACCAGCAACCCGCACTTGACCCACATATCCACCCTCTCACTGACCGTCAAGCTCGTGCACTTGGGTATGAAGATCGACGCCACTCTTGCGTTGCCGGCAGCCAACACCTCACTGAAGAACGGCTCCCATCCAATCGGGCTCTTCTTCTGCTTGGCCCACTCCTCGATCTCGATAAAGTGCCTTGCAGCAACGAGCGCGCGTAGGCGGAGCCATGTGTATGTCTTGTCTGGGATCTTGAACTCGCTGACAATCTTTTGCGCACGCTTCTGGTGCCCCAGTTTGATCAGATTGAAGATTGTGTCATTAGCGCTCAGGCCGATGAGGCTCGTGCCGGCTGTGGGTTGGTTAGGGATGTCTCGCGCGTTGGACAGATCTTTCTCGAACTGCATCTGGAGCTGGAGCAAGCGTTGGGCTTCGTCGATGGTAGTCCGTGTGAATACCGCAGGGGCGTCGCGCGAGTCGGATAGATATTTAGAGGCGAGTTTCAGTTTGTCGAGGGACTGAGCTAGAGAGGGCTGGGAGAGCGCGGAGGAAAGGAGGAGGGCCGAGCCATCGAGGCGTCGGTCGTCTTGGTAGTAGAGATCTTTCAGCAGGTCTGTGTCTTGGTCTCGGGCAGAGGACTCGACCAGCGCCGTGGCGACGGGCCGGCTATTGATGACGCGGAAGAAAGACGCGAGAGGGAGTTTCTTGCGTAGGTGCAGCAGTACGTGGAAGATGAGATCTGTGTCGCCGGACTCGATGGCTTTGTCGAGCGCTATGGTGTCTTCCTTCATGCTCAGAAGAAGGGGTACTTGTTTACCTGCTCGTGGTTCGTGGTCGAGGAGCGAGGTTGCGAGACGGATGCGCCCCTCGTCATAGGCGGCGCGAGCTATCTCTTCGAATGAAACGCCAGGCTTGCCATGAAGCTTCTTGACGATGAGGTTGCAGATCTCTTCCTCCGGGTCGGTTGAGACACGCACTTTCTGCTGTGCCCAGTGGCCGTGAATCTGGCTCGCTGGAAGATGTAGGTAGTCCGCGACTCGCAGCGCCAGAAGGTATTCGTTCCGGTTTGTGAGACGCTCAACCAGCTTCTCGGGTGTCATGCGTCGGTACTGGTCGTAGCTGAGAGGTAGCCCGATCTCGTAGAAGCGCACAGCGTTCAGGACTCGCAGCGTGTCGCACGTATCTACGAAATCGTCTGACGAGTAGAGGTCGAGCACAGACTTGCCGTACGAGGCAGCCTTGAGCAGCGACTTCTGCCAGTGAATATTGTACTCGTGCGCCGCAGCTTTAATGCAGGCGTCTACCGCCTCAGCCAGGTTAGGCCGGATCAGCTGGATGAGATCGTCTGCCTTGGGGCTCTTTTGCTCCAGCAGCGATGACGCTTCGAGCAGGTTTGCGGCAGGCGAGTCAGAGCCCAAACGGAACACTTCAACCGTCTCGTCAGGCACCTTTTGAATAAACTCGCAAACATCGTTGGTCAGCAGCCGTATGCCATCGACGTCAGGCAGCAGATGCACCCAAGTGTCGTAGTAGAACTTGGTGGCTGCGCTCTTGGGCCCAATCAGATGCACCTCGTCTTCCCAGGCCAGGGCAACAGCATTGGATCCGCACCATTGCATGTCCTTGGGCACCGTTTTGACGCGGCTGTCGTACTCGCTGAGCTTCTCACTCCAGTCACCACTCACAACCCAGACCTTGCCGTCTTCTGTGTAGAATGCGAGAAACTCACCGCGCGGACTGACGCTGATGTGCTTGAATGGGCCAGCATCGAAGTTGCGGTCCTCGGCCTCGGTTGCATCGACAACGTACAACGTGCTGCCAATAGCGAGGATGACCTCGACAGAGCGAGAGAGCGAGTACGCTGGCGGTATGATGTTCCATGACACGACGGGCTCCGTGGGTGGTATGGCGAGCAGCTTGGGCCGCGGCTCAGCGTACGAGGCGACGGAGATGAGGTGGTTGTTGCCGAGCAGCGCAACGAAGCCGGTGTTGTAGAAGCGGCAAGAGACGACGCCGTGCTGGTCCGATTCCTGTCATTCTTAGTCTGCGTGCGAGCGTGGAGGAGTGGCGGCGCATACATGGCCCAGCGTGAAAGGCGCAAAGTCGCCTTGCAGGTCGTAGTAGCAGCGCACCGTGCCGTCCTCGGTGACGACCAGCAGCTTCTCGTCCTCTGACCAGCCGAGGCCCTTGATGATACCCTTATCCCACTACGCAGACGTCAGCGGCTGTTGCATGCGCTGTATGCGGATGGGCGACTTCATACATTGATGCTGCGTATCAGCTTGCCGGCGCAGCTGTACACATCGATGCTCGACTTGGCGACTCCGGGTCCTCTGTACGTGTGCAGCTTCTCTTCATCGCGGTAGACGGCTGTCCATCATCAGCACAGGGTCTTGTGAGTTGTGAGTTGTGAGTTGTGAGTTGTGCGTGGACGCAGGGCCGTTGCGTACCTACCTACTGCGCCGCTGTACGGAGCCCCCACCACATTGTAATTCTCGAGCTCGAGGTCCTGGTCAAACACGGCCGTGTACAGCTGGACCTTGCGGTAGAACTTGTCGCCGACCTTCTCCCAGTTGGCGGTTGGCTTCGACATGGTTATCGGGCTATCATGGCCGACTGCGATGTCGAGCGGCTTGGGTCGACGCGCCTGGAGCGCGGTTGACGTTGTCTGTGCTCAAGCTTGTACCGCCAGCCACACCACCACTCCGGTACCTGCATGACACACCGAGACATTGTGGGGGGATATCTATTTGATTGAAGCTACCTACTACTATATACCGCTAGAAATGGACCAAAACCAAACGCCGTCGCTGCATGCATTCGTAACCCAACGTCTTGCCCATCCAAGGCGAACGTCTAGGCCTCGACCTACTGTCCGCCCTGATCAAACCCTATGGCGTGCGCAAGACCGTCACGTACCCCAAATCGATCCACGTCAGTTCCAACCTTCTTACGGAACAGCCCCAGATCGCTCAAGAAAGCCTGTGCTTCGTTATGCAGCTCCTGCGCCAGCTCATCATGGTCCCCTTCGTCATATCCTGAGTCTGAATCATCATCACTCCCTTCTGCATCAGACGGAGGCTCCTTGGCATCACCCTCCATCCAGTCTTCACGCTCAAAGTCGGGTGTGCCTACCGATCGGGGTGGAGGCAGCACAATAGGGTTCTTGAGCTCTCCTACAGCAAGTGCAAGATGGCGGCGCAGCGTATCGATCTCAGCACGCAGCTGCGCATTGACTGGACGTAGCTCCTCGACCTCAGATGTGAGCGCCTTGATCTTGACTGCTGAGACCTGGCGGTTCTCTTCCATCAATCTGTGCATCATCGACACCTGCCGCTGGTACTCCTCCAGCTCCGTCGCTTCTTCCCTCTTGCGTTGACTGGCTGCGTTCACACTGACCTGCAGACTGCGGATTTGCTCTGACATCTCAGCGATCTGGGCATCACGCTGCGCGGCAGACAAGCAGTCCTGGTTGACCGAGGCACGGGTGCGGATGCGCTTGGCCTGGTCGGCGTAGCGCAGAGTCGACAATGTCTCCTCGTAGTCGGCCGGAGCGATACATGCCACCATGGCTGTCTTGCTGTTGCCTCCGAGTGAGTCCCTGAGCAGCCATGTCAGGACTGAGTCGCGGTATGGGATCACTTGTCGAGGCTTCCTTCCCTTGGGGTCCTGTGTGCGAGCTGCAAGTGCGTTGATGACACGACCCAACGTGCTGAGGGATTTGTTGATCTGACCGCCCTCCTTCAGCTGCTGCCCAGTAGCTTGAGTAGACTTGGCACGTTCGGAACCGGCAAGATCGACTAGGCGCATGCGAGCTGTGCGTTCAACAGTTTCGTCAGAGAGGAGGGAGTGGGTGATTTGCCTCAGACGGATGGTGAATACGGCATGGGAGCGAGAAGACGTATCGTTCATCTTGGTCGCTGCTGTTGTTCGGCTCTGTGTAGCTGGTCAGCATGTTAAGTATAGTGGTATGATGATGCATACCGAATCGCCCTTCTGCATCAGGTACGCAACATCAGCATAGCTCTTCACTTCCGCCTCTACTAGGCCCTGAACGTAGACACCGTCTTTCTGGCTTTCGCGGATCTTGAGGTAGATGGGCGGGTTTGTGCGGGGGCTGAGTAGATCGCGAACATGCTCATTGTACACCTCAAAGTACGAGACCTGGACGTGATAGCTCGTGTCTGGCTTCGGCTCATGCTGGATGCGATCGAACAGTTCCTCGCACGTGCGTGGGATCAGGCCTGGATTCTCCGGTGTACCCATCATCGTGTAACTCTTTCCTGAGCCTGTCTGGCCGTATGCGAAGATGCACGTGTGGTAGCCGCCAAAGTTGTGGTCGAGGAACTCCTCGCCGAACGACTTGTACACATCCTCTTGCTGGGCGTAGTGTGGGTCGCTATCGTCGTGCGACCAGAAGGAGCGATCGAACGTGAACTCCTTGTCTTCGACGTTGGACTTGCGCTGGTCCTCGGGGTCGACTTCGGGGGCAAGCAGCGTCGTCTTCTCGGTTGCTGGGTCCATGCGGATCAGGCATTTTGTGCCCTTCTCTCTCTCTGCCATGTATCAGTCCTGTTGCAACGGCGCCTGAATCTGTTGTGAAGACATACCTCGCGGCACAAAGGTCCTGCACCGCACTACGACCTTGATATTGCCTGGGTCATCTTGCGCGGGCGGCGCCATGGCCGAGTAGGATTCGGCTGCAGATGCGCGCAGCGAGGGCGCCGAAGCGGTGGTGGCGTGGAAACTGGAGTACATTCGTGGATCCAAAATGGCGTCTAGCAACAGGTAGAGCTCTTCGAGTGACTGCTGCGACCGCGCAATATAAAGCAAGTGCATCGGCGCTGCTCGACTGGCGGTCGCGGTGGAGCTGCTGTGCACGGCCCAGCCCTACCCCAAACCAGAAAAAGGTAAACACGCCGGGCGCGACTCGTTGCTGTGGAGCGGATAAGCGACGTCACCGCTTGGCGTCCCACACCATCAATCAGAGGCCGACACGACTGCGGTAGAGGAGCGTCTAGGCGGCTGCATGGAACTGATGGAGCACTTCATGGGCGACGCTGTAGAAAGTGAGGCCGTCTCTATGCAGGGTCGCGACTGCTTCTTGCTCGGGAGCTGCCGTGCATTCCTTGGGTGCTGGGTAACGGAAAATTTTTGGTCTCTCCCACATGGCCGCCGCGATTTCGAGTCGTCCGCTCCAAAATAGACTGGCCCTTCCAGCCATCCCTTAAGCATCAACTTGGAATGCGTTCGCTTGCCTGCTTAGCTAACCTGCACTTCCTTCCACGCTCTTGGACATGGACGACGCCATCCTCTACCTGAGCGATGACTCCAGCCTCGAGGCGTTTGAGCTCAATTGGGCAAAATTAGAAGCCACAACAACACATCTGAACACCGATGCACTGAGATTGTGTGTTCGACTACTACCATCGAGCAGTGTCATCGCATCTGGGACATCTTACAAGGACCTCACAAGTCTTCTCCTGCGTCGGCTACCTGAGGAACCACAAGATTCTGAGCATCTCTACAAGCTCGCCGAAACTTGCTCTACCAACGAGACCTTTGCGTGGTGCGTCTTCGACCAGATTTATGTCGACCTCGGTGTTGCTGCAACCGAACTGTCAATTGCACGCAAGGAAAACTATGACATCAACGGGCAGACATTCTCTGCTGAGGATTATGCACGCAGGACGGCGACATTCTTGACGTTCCTCAAATGCTCCTTTTGGCTACCCCATGACACTTATCATGTCGTTGCCCTGGGCAGTCTAAAGACGCTGACAGCCTTCGTTGGACTAGAAGACCTGAAGGAAGTTGCTCAGGATGCATTGTCTGCTCTACTCTCCTTGCTTAGCCTTCGCCATCAAAAGGATATTGTTGTAGCAAACCATGGAATTGACATGCCGTGGGCCAAGGCGGATGCATCATCAGGCAGGTTTGTCCTTCGCCAATCCGTCATCGATCAATCTCTCTGGAATTACTTCAAGACCCTGGACTCCACACATTTTGGCACGAAGTCAAGTAAGCTGTTCAAGATCTGGTTCCAATGGATATCCCTAGCAGTTGCGGACGGAATCGACGTAGAGGGTGTTTACGAAGATCTGTACTGGGACAGAGTGCGGACCGGCTTGTTGACAGGGTTCGCTGACCAGCGCAAGTACTGCCTAGGAATCGTTCGCGCTTCCCTACTCGCCGCGCAGAGCGACATCAATACAAAGACGATGTGCATGCAAGTGGACAAACGAGACGTTTACCTCAAGGCTTACGACCGGTATTTCATTCTCTACGAAACCATTGTCCTTGATCGTTATGCAAACCAAATCGAAGCCAGCCTCTCCGAGCTGTCAGCGCTCTTTGGTTCCCAATCAGTGGTCACTGCCTCCATGGCAACGACGTTACTTTCTTCTGGACTGGATCCCCAAGTGCAAGAAGGTATACGTAAGATTGTTGGCAACTGGTACTTCGGTTTCATGGGCAGCAAGCAAAGTCCGCTTTCCAAAGATGAAGAATCCTTGGCTGAGCACACGACCTTCCTCGTTGGAGGTTTCCTTCCCTGGGCGACCCAAGGCAGTTTGTTCACCTCAACGCTGAAGCCGACCCGTGCGGGTACTGAGTGCGGCCACGGTACAGCGCTTGCCAATCTCGTTGCCCGCTTCGGAGTTTCCAAACATTCTGACGGGAAGTACCGTGCTGAACTACTTACCAGGGTGTTGGGTTTCGTGCTCGACGCCGGTGGGAAGATGTTCCAAATTTCGATACTCTACTTGTTGGAGGGGCTGATCACGGGCTATGAAGAGGCCGCTCGCTACGACGGTAAGTAGATACGACCAGCGTGCAGTGTTGATTACATCTTTACCCAGTTGCTGTATAAACGTTGGTTGAGTATCTCTAGCGATCAGAACGATACTGACCTTATTTCCAGGACCGACCCAACTCTTGCAACAGGAGATCGAGACTGTGCTCCGGGTTTCCAGGACCCCAGGACTTCCAGAAATTGCTAGTGACTTGTACAAGGTCTATTGCAAGCGGCTCTGCGATTTTGCTGCTCCTGAAACGGACTCAAGCTCGATCCCTGGCTACAATGCGCTCAGTGACAAGGTCGAAGAGCTCAGTACACCTGATGATGCATCCAACTCGCAGACGACTACGGTCTCGGAAGAGTATGACGCTGGTTTCCTGACGGCGTTCTTGAAAACATTGCAAGACACGAAACACACATCCATCCAGGGAACTGCTTACGCAACTGCATGCAACAGTCTCATTGCATTCTTCGACAAGGCTGAGCCTGCGTCAATCGCCTCTGACGAGCTTCACGCTGCGCTGGACGCCATGTGGGAAGAAGCAGACCGTCGAGAATTCAATAGATCGGTTGCTGTGCATTTGCCTCCGTTGCTATTCCACCCACTTTGTATCCAGCTTTGCTTATGCGAGTATGACAGCAGCTCCCACGATGCCTCTGGTGATGGCCTCCAAGCTTTCCTGACCAAGGCAGTGGGCACTTTGCAGCAACTCTCCGAAGGAAGGTCGTATATTCTCGCAAGTTTTGCGACTTCTCTGCGCAAAGCTGCGTTCTCACACCCATTGATTATTGGCGTACTTCCTTACGAAGACATCATACTTCGGTTTTTGAACCACCCCCCAGCTGCCAAGTCAGAGTTTCTCTTTGAAGTCGCTGCTGCAGACAAGCTCCAACAGTATCTGTCTCATCGCAGCTATGCCTCATACTACGGTCGGCGCGAATGGCACGCTTACGCTGCATGGATCGACTTTCTGAACCGCTTCCCAAAGGAGCAACGAGGGATTGCAAAAAGCGTGTTTGACCGCTTGCTCGAACCCTGGGCCAGCCAGAAAGGATCAGTACCTGTTATCAGCAAATGGAAGGACGTCTTCCAGCTTCAGGCTATGCTTGTGCTCACCGAGCATTGCGTATCAGAGGCCGATGCAGACGCATATCTCGACAAACTTATGCATGCCCTGACTGTAGAGCAATGGCCACGCTATCGCTTCGTCCTCGAGTGGATCATAACCCGTATCTACTTCCACTACCCGGGGAAAGCGGACCGCATACTGAAGGACCTCGCCCATCTGGACGAAAGCAGCCCCATCCACATAGCTTCACTCATGAAGCTCGCAGTCCTTACAGCCCCCTTCCTAGACTCGGAAGGCTTTGCACTCAACCTCATAACCCAGCTCATCCCCTTTTCCGCTAGCCAGAAGGTACACATCAGACACGAAGCTCATCTGTCCTTTCCCATGATCTTTGAGTTAGCCGAAAAGAAAGACTGGGCTGGTATCACATCGAATCCTGGATTCTCCGTCCTGAACACACATATTCGTCAAACTGAGAAGTTTAAAACTCCAGCTTGGTCCATCAGGACACTGAGGATTGATGCGGTTGCCGACTTTACAGTCACCGAAATCTTTCAGGGCCAGTACTTGTATATTGAGACTCCCGAACCGCAGCGCGTTGCACATGAAGACTTCGTCGCTCTCGCTCGTGACGATTCTTCCGCATTTCTACCACCAGCGTGCATCAGCCTCGGCAATCCGAGGCCTCAGATGGAGATTCCTGTCAACCCCAAGCCCGCGGGGTTTGTTCTAGATGATGACGGCGTCAAATCAACATTCTACCAAACCAAGTCTGGCTTCGACTTCAACTCTCTTCTGCCTACTGCTGGTCCACCGCACTTGCAAGACAAACAGCCTGCTTCCGTCATCTTAGTCGCCTCGCTCATCGACAACCCGACAAACTTGGGCGGCCTGAGTCGCATCTCGGAGTCCTTTGGCTTGGAAACGCTGTATATAAACGACATCAAGAAGGCCGCGCACAAAGACTTCAAAGCCACAAGTGTGACGAGCGAGAAGCATCTCCCGATCAAAGAATTAAGGGAGGCCGGTGTCCCAGACTTCCTCACCAGCATGAAGAGGAAAGGCTATGAGGTCGTTGGTATCGAACAGACCGACCGCTCTGGCATACTTGGCGACGACAAAGCTGAAGGGTCAAAGGACGTCGGCACTTTGCCTAGACGATGCGTTCTCGTGTTAGGAGCGGAGAAGAGCGGCATCACACCGGAGGTGCTGAGTGTCATTGACAGGTGTGTGGAGATCAGGACGGTTGGTGTAACGAGGAGCCTGAATGTGCAGACCGCAGGCGGCATCGCGGTGTATGAGTGGTGGAGGGAGTGGGGCGGAAAGGCTTGATAGACTCATGCTGGTAGGAGATTAGACAGCTCTTTGAGACTTGGAAATTTACAATGCTGCCAGCTCTGCGATTGTGAAGGCTATGGTCAAATGGCAGTGTTACAACAACCAAAGGAGATACTCCTGTCATCTCACTTAAACAGCCGTACTTGACCTTGGGGTTGTCTAGTCTTAGGACGAACACAACGCACATCTCTCGAGCGCTTGTTTGTCTAAAGGCACGGTAAAGTTCAGAAGTCAGATTACTCCCAATAGCTTCCTGCCTGAGGTTTGCTGAATACCTCTACTTCCAGCAATGAGATCATCGGATTGGTAGCTGCTGTGTCTGAGTTATTCCACAATACGAGAAGTCGTCATCACCTGTCAGTGATAAGATGTCCAAAGATCTCGGCTCCGAGATTCTCCCATGCCAAATCCAGCTAGACCGTCCCTTCCCCACACGGCCTAGTGCCTGCACAATCACGCAATCACGCCTCTTTGCCAGCCCCGGATTTTCCTACAACTCTTCCGCTCTAGCAAGGAACGCGTCGTCGAACCTAGCAATGTTTTACGTGATGGAAAATCGGTAAGCTTGACTCTGGATGAGTCTTGTGAGGCTTTCCGGAACGTCGCCGACGGTCCGGGCAGAGATGCTGGGTAAGCTTCAAACTCGTACGCCGAGCTGGCCGATGGGTGATGGGTCTGTGGCGAGTATAGGGATGTTGTGACTGTTTAGTAGCCGATGGGTTTGTGTTAAGAGGGCGCTGTTGCACTCTTTTCTTAGCTTTTCTCATATCATTCAGCTTTTATCTCGTCAACTCTTTCTACACCCGAGTCCAATTCGAGACTAGGACATCGACTCCAGATCATATACTTGTCTTGGATATACCTGTCGACATTTTCGAGCCTCTTTGAAGCTGCACCGCCATCATGGCGACTCCTTGCCAGCTACAGGCTGCAGCGCGCTTACGTTCAAATGACACCGCTGTTGAAGCAACATGTCCGAAACAGCTTCGCCAACTCACTCCATGTCAACTTCGGCAGCAAATGGCATGCCCAAATACTGAGGCTTTGCCAAAATGGCTCATCCCAGCAGACCGGAGAGGCTGGCGCCGCATCGTGCAGAACTTCACTCCATCATGGGTATTGCAATCCCTTCCTCTGCAATAGTGGTCTTAGCTAACACCGTCAGTTCGCAGTAACAATGGGCACCGGCATAGTTGGCATCCTCTTCCACGCTCTGTCCACACTTTATCCTTCGGCTCAGGCCCCCCTCAACATCCTCAGCACGGTTTTCTTCGTCCTCAACATCCTCCTTTTCTCTATCATCTTCCTCATCAGCATCCTGCGCTATACACTCTACCCAGCAACTTGGACACTCATGCTGCAACACCCCGTGCAGTCCCTATTCCTCGGAACGCTTCCCATGGGTTTCGCAACACTCATCAACCTCTTCGTCGCGCTGTGCGTCCCTGCATGGGGCGGCCACACACCGTACGTAGCATGGGGGCTGTGGTGGATCGACGTCATCGTATCCATTGCATGCTGTCTGTGGCTACCCTTCCAGATGATGACGACCCACCAAACACGCCACGAGACAATGACAGCAGCCTGGCTGCTCCCTATCGTCGCGCCCATCGTCGCAGCCGCGTCTGGCGGCGTCGTCGCCTCAGTACTCCCGGATCCTAATCACGCCGTCATTACAATCGTCACGAGCTATGTTCTCTGGGGCATCGGCGTCCCGCTCGCAATGGTCGTGCTGACAATGTATTTCCACCGCCTCGCAATCCACAAGCTGCCGCCGCAGGAAGTCATTGTGAGCGTTTTCCTACCGCTGGGACCCATGGGTCAGGGTGGATATGGCGTCATGCAACTTGGTATCCAGGCTGCGAAGCGCTTCCCCGAGACGGGCACACTGCACCCGCTGTCCGGCGAGATTCTGTATGTTCTCGGATGGGCGGTTGCCATGATTCTGTGGGGATTTGGACTCGTGTGGTTGTTCTTCGCTATCGCGTCTATCAGCCGTAGCAGGTTCCCTTTCAATATGGGATGGTGGGGCTTCACGTTCCCCGTCGGCGTGTTCACCATGTCGACCATAACGATTGGGGAAGAGCTGCCGTCTGCGTTCTTCAGGATCCTAGGTACCGTGTTTGCGGTTAGTGTTTTGCTGCTGTGGGGTGTAGTGGCTGCTGGGACAGTCAAGAACTTGTTCTTTGGGAAGCTGGTTGAGGCGCCGTGTCTGAGAGAAATGGAGAGGAGAGCTGCGGCTGCGGCTGCGGCAGCAGAAGAAAAGGCAAGGCAAGACGTATAGACGTCATCTTCTGCTTCTATACTTTGTCCACTTCGTACATTCTGCTACGATTTCCGCTCTCATGCAACACACTCAATTTGCTTGTTCCAATCGCGTGTATAGTTTGACGTCATTTCTTCATTATTCGTCTAATAATTGCCCGATCGCAGCTGTCTAATCAGCCACAGCCCTGCATCTCTTACAAATCACCACCTTCTCTCCACCCCCATAGCGTCCTCCGTTTTGTCCTGTACTCCTAGTCCCAACCTCGAACTCTTCGCCTTTACAGCGTGTGCATCTCCTTGGCCCATGCTCCGCTTCCTCGCCATCTCCACTCCCTTCCTGGTCGCTCATCTCGCTCGTCAAACGACTAATCTGACTGAGCTCACTTGTGCGTGTATTCAGTGGTGGCCTCGGGCTACCATTATGAGCCCCTTTATTTGTCCAGAAGAACCAGCTTTGCCCATTGATAATGGCAAGTGGATTTGTAATGGAAGGATGATTTTCGAGATTCGGTCGCTCAGACGGCTCGATTGATTCTTGGGGGTATGTGCTTGGTGGAGTAGTGGCTTCGGACTGCGGAGCGCTTTGTGCTGGTGTGTGAGGAACTGATATCGCGGTCTTTGGTATTTCTGTGGGTCTTGAGCCCGCAGTGTCGTAGGACTCCGTCGGTTTGAGAGATGGAGAGTCGGGTGCTCGTGCTGAATTGAGACTGAGGGCGGCCATTGATTTGCGAGGCGAGACACTGCGTCCGTTCTTGCGGCGTATAGATCCTGTTGATTCGAAACTGCCGTGGGATATGTCTTGACGCCATGTCATGATGCGATCGTTTGGTGGTTGAGTTGATACGCTGTCTCGCCTGGAGCGACTAGTTCGTGAGAGGATGCTGCTTGGGCGTCCGAGCTTAGACGAAGTCTCCCAAGTGTCCCTCAGCCGTATGCGCTTATCATACGCGCAGTCTTGCCTGAATACTTTCAATGATCCCCTATAATCGGCAGTGATGATGATGTTTCCACCTCGATGTTCGCAACGAGCCAGGTATGCCGGGCTCTCGTTGGCTTTTGGGAATGAGCTTTGATTTGGTGCGGGTGCGGGGTGAGCTGACCCAGCTTCCGTCGGCGCTCGCGAAGAATGAACGGACTCCGCTCTCGATATAAGAGTGACAGGTGGTGGGTTGCACATGTCATAGATTGGGTCTTCTGAAGCGCTGAGTAATTGCCTTGTTTGCAAAGGTGCAAACACAGTGCATGTTGTAATGGACTCGTGAGCCTCGAACATCTCCACTGGTTGTTGGCTCTTCTTCTCGCCTTCTGGCGTGCTGGTCGACCAGATATACGTTTTACGATCTTCGCTGCCACAGACGATGTGCCCAGAGCTGTCAACAAATGCTGCGCGTATCTGGCTGCAGTTGTTTTCGTGGCCTTTGAACTTCATGTCCAGACTCTTATCTTTCATGTTGTAGATTCGTAAACGAGAGTCGTTGCTCGAGACTAGAAGCTTGACCTCGCCAGATTCACTACCAGGGGGCCAATGAGTCGCTTGGAGCCCTGTGATCTTACTGCCTTTCGCGTTCTGCCCTCTGGTGGATTTGGCATGAAGCTGAGCCTGCCATTTCAAGCCTTCGGTATCGTAGAAGGTGCAAAGCCCGCCCAACGTTCCTGCTATGCAAGTCTTGCCATCGGGAGTGAACGCTACGGCTGTGATCATGTCAGGGACCGAAGCTGAGTACGCAACGCTTTTGTCTGGAATGCTCCATAAGCGGAGCTTCGAGTCGAGTGAGCCAGCCAAGAAGAAGCGATCGTCCATAGGATGGAATTGAATCGATGGGACAAAGTCCGAGTGTTTGAACGTGCACAGGTTCTCTTCGCGACTCACATGCCACAGACGCACGGTTTTGTCCATCGATGAAGACAGCAGAAAATTGTTCTGGGAGTGTTAGTTTTGTGTCCTACGAGTTTGCGTGCGCATATACATACTTTACTCCAACTCAAATCCAGAATCGTCGCGGTATGGCCGCCGTACTCTCGGAACGGCTTTTGCTGGAACACTGGTGCGCTAAGGTGCTTTGCCTCGCCTGCAAGATCGCTTTCGTCCCCCTCGTGCGATCTCCGCTCCTCTGCATTCGACAGCACCGCCCACAAGCGAATGACTCTGTCTTGTCCACCAGCAGCAAGATACCTTCCATCTCTGCTAAATTCGATGGCCCATATGGGGTTCTGCGTCGCCGCCGATCCGGACTGGGGAGCTGGATTCGACCCTGCAGCAGGAGCGCTGTTTTTATCGGCTCCTGAGCGCAGTTCTTGCGCGAGAAACACGCGATCGAACTCCTTCTTAGCCTTGAACTTGGCGCGCACCTTGATGTATGCTGGTGGCTGTGGATGTTTTGGGCTAAAGCCGAAGTTATCGACGTAGAGCTGTGCGTCCATGCCCTCGGGTCGATAGTCGCCAAACTCGGAGCCATTTTCACTTGCACCATCGAGGGTACTCTTCTTTTTGTTGCCAATAAGACGACTAAGGAATGAAACGCCCTTCCTGCTGTACGGTCAGTTACGATGCTCGTACCGGTTTAGCCTCAGAGATTGCGCAAGCCAGGAGGATCAGTCAATAAGCCAACCAGGTCGGCTTGAGGATGATGCGTCAACACGATATACGGTGTTATACGACGAGAGCGCGCTAAGCTCGGCACGGCAACCTGCGTATCCCCACACCCTCGGAAGTCGACTATGCACAAGAGAGATTGCTCACTTTCTGTCTGTCTTCACATTTGCGCTCAAGTCGCGCGGTGCCTCGTTACTGTGCTTTCTGTCCGAAATCGCTTCATGGAGCGACGTTTGCGAGTGAGTCGCAGGAGGTTCTGTGTTCTGTGACCGCAGCTTCTGGACGGCTGGAGACGTGTTCGTTCTCTTGAGGATTTGCTGCACAGTCAGCCCCAGGTACGCCTTGCGCGATCTCAGTATGGACATACTTGCGATAGTGGATCTATAGCTGCTTCAGACGGCCTTCTTCCGTCGCCGCTGTTGCCATTTTGTGCATGTGCATCGTTTGGAGGTCCCGGGGGTGAAGTGGGACTGCGCAGCTTTGCGGTAAGCCTGCCATTGGTGACTGCGGCTTTCTGTATAAGCATTGGCGCTAGGGAATGTCGCGGATTGCTGTTGGCGCTCACCCTCGCCCTTATTGACGTGCTTGCTTGCGTCGTGACTATCCTGAGGACTCAGAGCGCGGATCTGTGGGTCTGTCACTCTGGACTTGGGCAATAGATCTGCCATGTTGCCATCCCACGAGATTGCATGAACGTGCTACTTGGAGGAACGTGTCTCTCGGTGTTGGATATTAGTGACGCAGAGCTGTTGCTGTTGCGATCTGTGTACGGCGACGTCTTGCGTGACAGGCGACGAGTCCTAGTACTGGTCGTACAAAGCTCAGGTCGTTGCGGGATGGCCGGGTAACGAGGTAAACAAGCTTATCGATAGATCGCGCACCATGTCACAGTGCACGCTTCTCAGCGGCTGATGCCTGAGGTCGAACGAAATTGCAGAGCCATATTGGCAGTAATGTCACAGTAATCAGCTGTTCGCTTAGTGCTTGTCGCGCGGAGCATCGTTCCTTCTGAGGTCGCCAGCCTCGGACACCTGGACGCAGTAGTGACGTCAGAGATCCCCGAAACAACGAGACGAACTTGAGACGGATCGTGGGCCTTTGGGGGGATGCATCGTAGGGCGGAAGATGTAGCAGACAGGATGAGTCTACGATTGCAGCGAAAGTGTTGCGAGAAGCACGAGATTTCGGGCCTTCTTGATGCTTTGCTTTCCAACCTTGTGGGTGGCGTCTTGGTGCACGCAACAGCCAGGGTGCGCGACATTCATCGGCAACAGTAGTCAAAAGTGAAGGCACAGCGAATGTTGCTGAAGATTTATATTGATCATTATCCTAGAACCATGAACCGTCACACGTGCGAAGCCGTAGCGCCCAAATTGCATCGCTCATGAAGTCCACCAACGCCAGTACTCCAAGGTGCAGAAAAGAGGTATCAAAAGGAGGAGAGCAAAGCGCTCGCAGAGGAGATGCATACAACCTCACTCCGGCAATGCAGAGATGAATGAATATGCAAGTGGTGGTACCCTGTACCCCATGCCCAAAGTCCAGGAGGTATACAGCGCGAGATGGTAGTGATATGGCAAGAAAGAAAGCAAGACGCGTAACGGAGCCGGGCGTCTAGAAGTCTTCCTCAAAGTTGAAGTCTCCAGACAAGCCCTGTTCCTCTGCAGGGGGCGATGAGCCCTCAGTCTGCTCTTGCTTCTTTGTGCTGGCCATGACACCGGCCTTCTGGTAATCACCGACACGCTTCTCGAAGAAGTTGGTCTTGCCAGCAAGCGAGATGTTCTCCATGAAGTCGAAGGGGTTGGTGGCGTTGTAATACTTGGGGTTGCCAAGAGCCAAGAGCAGGCGATCCGCGACGAACTCGATGTACTGGCACATCAGGGTCGCGTTCATACCAAGCAGAGCGCAGGGAAGAGCATCTGACAGGAACTCCTGCTCAATCTCAACGGCCTCGGTGATGATGGCCTGGACAGCGTCTTTGCTTGGGCGGTTGTTGAGCAGAGAGAACAGAAGACAAGCAAAGTCTGTGTGCATGCCCTCGTCGCGGGAGATGAGCTCGTTGGAGAAGGTAAGACCGGGCATCAGACCGCGCTTCTTCAGCCAGAAGATGGACGCGAACGAACCACTGAAGAAGATGCCCTCGACAGCGGCAAAGGCAACCAGACGGTTGGCGAAGGTAGAGTTTTTATCAGAGATCCATCGCAGAGCCCAGTCGGCCTTCTTGCGGATGCAGGGAACTACGACGTGTTAGTCAATGGGCTTTGTTGCATGCAGGTCGTCAAACTTACTGTTGTCAATAGCGTTGAAGAGATATGTGCGCTGCTTGGGCTCGCTGATGTATGTGTCGATGAGAAGAGAGTATGTCTCGGCGTGGACATTCTCCATCATGATCTGGAAACCGTAGAAGCATCGCGCCTCGGGAATTTGTACCTCGCCAGAGAAACGTTCAACAAGGTTCTCATTGACGATGCCATCGGAAGCGGCGAAGAAAGCGAGGACGTGGGAGATGAAGAAGCGTTCGTCGTCGTTGAGGCGCTTGTTCCAGTCGTGAAGGTCCTTGGAGAGGTCGATCTCCTCGGCGGTCCAGAAAGAAGCCTCAGCCTTCTTGTACATTTGCCAGACCTGTTGAGTATAACGTTAGTGTACGTCACTCTAGGGATCGTTTGACGCGTGTTATAACGCGTCAAACGCGTCGTGACTTACATCGTGGTACTTGATGGGGAAGAGAACGAAGCGATTGGGGTTTTCTTGCAGAAGAGGCTCGTCTGCCTCCTCAGGCTTGATGGTGGGTGCAACAGCGTGCATCTTCTTGTCGACCTCGTCTACTGTCTCTTCCTCGAGGTCGGGAATACCAACGATGGGCTTGTAGCGGTTCTCCTTGTCGGCAGACGAGAAGTCGATCTTCTTTACTGGGGAGTCTGACATCTTGAGTGTGTCAATTGCGGATGCAGCCTGCATGTGTAAGTAAAGACGCGTCTGTCAAAGTTGCCGAGTTACGCGTACCTGCTTGGAAGGCGTGGACTGGAGAGCAGACATTGTGAAGAAAAACGATTATCCGTGTAGCGCTGTAATAGATGCTACGGGGCGACTGTAATGTCTAAGTTACACGCGGTGGTAGGAGGGTAAAGTGCTGAAGCTGTTGATGTCGAATGTTGTTGTCTGGGAACGCGTCTCTTATGGAAAAGAAGGACCCGTCGCACGTGATATGGCGAGGCCGTGTGTGCCCCACTAGTCGCGCCTTCCGGGCTGGGAGAAGCTATGACGTGAACCACGAGTAACTTTGATCGCAGCTGCCTTCTGATGCCGTTCGCACGCTGCTTTAACTGCAATCTCGACAGTCGACCAAATCAAATGCGTGCATTCCAACGACCCCCGTTTGATGCGTCTTTTGGCCTCTCTGTCAGCTCAATTCCTGAGATGCAGCTGTTCTCTCGCGACCGCCCAGCCACGGCTCGCGTCTGCAAAACACAACCGTGCAGACGCGTTTCTCCACGAACGCGCTCTCGGCCCACCACAACACTCAGCACTGGTTATCCCATGCACGTTCTGTTCCGCCTTCCGTTAGGCCAGGCTTTGGCGGCTGATTCAGGGCTTGGAAATGCGCAATTCGGGCTCCATTGGCCGCACCATCGGCCGCATTGTCCACAGTCTGCCAGGCACGCGCAAAACTCGGATCTGATAAGATAATGATCAGTTTTGATGCCCCACACAAGGTCCATCGCACGCTTTCGGAGCGCAGCACGGTCGCTACGAAACATGAACGCGTCCAGCGACGCGTCTGAAGCACTGACGATCTGTCATCACGACTTTGTCACAGCAGTATCTGAGATTCTGTGGTAGGCTCAACGAACCGAGAACGGACAGCCATCGGCACACGTGTCAGATGTCGGTCAAATCTTGTGCATCCGATCTTTCGAGAGACTGCTTGCGATCACTTCGGCAGCTTGGATCTGAAGGCTCGGGCTCAAGGCTCCAACCTACCACTGATACGCGTCAGGTTATGGGGTATTTGAAGCGTCAAATACCTTGAGGTTGGTCGATCCTTGCCGCGACCAATTCGATGAAGTGATTCACTGAGGGGTGCCAGACGTAAACCTTTACAAACCGGAGCTCGTGTTGCATATTGCTTGATCGAGGCCAGTCGGATATTCGGCGCGTCGCCGAGGCTCGACTGGTGCGACGGTCGACCACACAAAATGATTGGGCAACAACATAGGCCAGGGTCCATTCTTCTTTGATCGCTGCTGGGTATCCTTCGTGGCAGACAACGTCACTCCTCGTTACCGAAAACCACGATCACTTACAAAGGCCAGCTTCGTCTGCAGCGACAGAGAGCTATCTCTGCGATGATAGCGATCATCAGGTTCTGACTCGTATCCTCTCGCTACCATGCCAAGAATTTCGTATTCCGCTGCGGCTGAGCCGAAAGCGCGTGCAGCCTCGTCCAGCATTGCTCTCCGTACGCACCAAAGGTATCTGCAAATCATCAGTTGATCGAGAGATCAGGCGTTCGACTGAGCATCATGTCGCAATACCCTAATATGTCTCCCCCAGGAGCGTACGTTCCACCGAACCAAACCCAGAGTACCCCGCCGCAAGGCTACAATGCACAAAATCAGCAGCAAGGCTACCAGCAATCGCAAGCTCCAGCGGCATACCAACTGTCAGGTTCAGGCCATGGACAGCCAGGCCAGTCACAAAAAGCTAGTGGAGGGACATTTGGACAGATGATGAACCAAGCAGTCACAACCGGCAAACCGATGCTAAACAAATTAAGCAAGACAATAAGCTCAAAGCTAGGGAACAAGCAGCCCGCACCCGCGACTCCACAACACCTTCAAAGCTACCACAACTATCAACAGCAGTACGGCCAGCAGACTCAAACTCACCCCCAAACTCAGCATACCCAGCAACAGCCGCAAGCACCGAGCACTCATCCTCCCCAACAGTCTCCTTACCAGCAACCAAGCTATGGTTCGGGGCACAGCGACTACCTTTCGCAACAGGTGTCATCAACAACGCATGCACCGTACGCGCAAGCCACTTCGCCTCTGCACATGGGCTACAATGGCAGTCCACTCGGACAAGGGGGAAATACTGTCGCAGCAGGAGAGCAGCATACGCAGGTACAACAGGGGAAATACCACCAAGGGCAAATGAACCAGACTCTGGCTCAGGGACAACACCAACAGCAGCCTTTGCAGGCCCAATACACTGGCCAGCAGACGGGTGTCGTAGGAGGCTCTCAGCTTTTTGGATCGACTCCACAATCACCGCAGCCTCTGAGTGCGCCACCACAGTCGCCAGTGACACAGCAATCTCAGTGGCACAATCCTCACATGGGATCAGAGCAATCCTTCTCTTCCACATATCAGCAGCCGCCGCCGATATCCAACACTCATTCACAATCGTATTTCTCAATTGCGAATGCACAGAGTCACGCAAACAGCCAACAGTGGACTCCATTGTCTCCAAAGGCTTCTGAAAGTCAACACCAAAGTTCATTACCCTCTGCCACGATCAATTCCCCTCCTCCACCACCGGTACATAGTGAATCGTCAGGAACACTGAACGTCTCACCACAACAGTCTCAGAGCTCAACCCCTGCTCCACAATCAACTGTTGTGCATTCCCGGTCGCCAACGGAGTTTATTGCCGAGTTACCGGCTGACATAGGCAGCTTGAGCGTCGAGGAGGTAAAGTCCCCGGGACACAGTCCGGTACCGCCTTCCGAACAGGCGTCGCCGTATCATGCCTACCAGGCTGGATCATCGTCGCCTAGCTTCACTATCGCCCGCCGGGCTGTTTCTATGAGCAATGTGCCGTATGCAGACCCGTGGCGATTTGCCGATCCTCTTACGGAACTCCCCACGCGTGAATTTTACGTTCTTGCCGATTTGCTGTTCGATGCTCTAGATAGGAAGTTTGAACCGCAGAATACCGGGTTGCTGGAGGCAAGTAAGATTCTGAGGAGTTGGATTGATTTGAGTGAAGACGCGACCCGTAAGCTTCTTCCTGTCTGGAGACACATGTGGCCTACGCTTATTTCCTTGTAGAACTGTTCACATACAAGTCTTACAGTGCCTTTGGCAAGATGTGGAGTCTACAAGGCATACCACATCTTATGGTACCTTGTCAACCATCGCTGTCGCCAATTTGGAACTTCAGCCAGCACCCACATGCTCAGGAGCTAAAGCTTTCTCCAGAGCACACATCTGTAGCGTCTTACGCAACGTATATGCCCGCCCTCAACCGCGCTGGGTGGTACAAGTTTTTCTTCCTCGAGATGATGCACGGCCCCGACAACATCAACAAGCTGATGCCTGCCCTCTGTCTTGAGACTTACAAACCAGGGGTCTTGCACCATCCAGATCTGACCAAGCGCGATAAAGCAGAAGCGCCTGCGCTCCAAGCAAGAGCCGCCGAGATACAATCTGCCGCTATAAACCAAGTGTGTAGTGAGATCAAGGCGGCGATGCTCGTTGAGCCAGATGGTTGAGCGGCATCAAGACGCCGAGACATGGTTGAAATTGGTGCTACCGTAAGTTCTGTCGCAGGCTATCAAGGTGGCTATGGTCCTCTTGGGGCTCTTGGCCTGCGCATTCCACACACCACGTGCGCCTTCGATAGTTGATCTGTATCGACGAGTTTCACTCAATATCTGCCTCCTGATTGCGTGCATATGCAGTGATGGCCTGGGCTGGACAAACGTCGCTAGTCTTAGCGGCAGGTACAAGTGGCGGGGCCTAGCTTCCCGACGCGTGTCCGTCCCGCGTCTTGATGGACACAAACCACTATCTACAACAAGGTTCAACAAAGACAACGTGTTGAGCGCTTGCACCTTACTTATCCGTGGACTTATCGACACGAGGTACCATGGTCTGTCCCAACACGGCCCCGGTGGTTCACCCCGGGCGCAACGATATCGATTCGCAATCTCCGTCGCCAGGGCAGGGGTCTGATGGCATTCGGTTGGCTGCGCCCCTGCCCAAATGCAGGTCTCGATCGGCAGGCACGACAGGCTTTTGGCAGCAGGGTGCCTTCCTTGCTTCAGGGCGTTGCACAACAAAACGCATGCCAACCTCTCCTTGTCTTCTCCAGCCTTTCTCCTCCACCGTGGGCCATCAGCATCATTAACTCATCGCCAGCTCTTAGTTGAGACCCGTCAGCATCAACTCGATTTTATCGTCGTTGCCTATCTTATCGAGAAACGGTCATCATTTGTTCGAGTTGCGCTCAGACATTAGATCTCACAATGCGCGCTTCAAGCTTCCTCGCTCCGCTTTTCTTCGCCGCCTCATCCTTGGCCCAGGCTGTCGAAGAGGGCATCGAGCCATCCTCCTCCGCGCCAGCCGGATGCAAGACTACGGTCGAGGGCAACTTTACCATTGGCGTGGAGAACTTCTTTGCGGCAAGATCTAAGCGCGAGACAGCTCAAGAGGTACACAGCCTTGCACGTACGACGGGTCGCACAATACTAATTCCGATATAACAGGCAGCCGACGGGTTGCTGTTCTGCACACTCGAGGATGGTGTCCTCCGCGATCAGTACAGCCGCACAGGCTCTGTTGTGGCTAACCGCCAGTTTCAATTTGACGGTCCACCACAAGCAGGTGCTATCTACACAGGCGGCTTCTCGATATGCCAGAACAATTCTCTCGCCATAGGTGGTTCGGCAAGATGGTTTCGGTGTATGAGTGGTGCGTTTGGCAATCTATACGATGAGTCGATTGGCGATCAATGCACAGAGATCCGGATCATTGCCGACTTCGTCAACGACCCTTCGCCCTCCAGCTCACTCGTCCTCCCGGCTAGTACCACACTCAGTCTCATTCCTACTGGCGGCGCAGGCGTTACTCTTGCGTCTTCGGTCACTGCTTCCTCTGCTCGATCGAGTTCTGTTGACAAGAGCACTGCATCTTCAGGCTCTGCGGGAAGCGGTTCCTCCGGATCTGCCACACCAACGCCATCAGGGTCTGCGGGAAGCTCAGCAAACAACTCTGCGAGTGGGTCTCCGTCTGGAACCTCTGCGTCTCCTTCTGCTAGCAGCGCGGCTGCTGCTCCTCCTGCATCTCAAGGTCGTGCCGCTACGTCTTCGCCGATGACAGGAGCTGTGCTTCTTGGAACAGCATTGGCTGTTCTTGGCACTGCTCTGATCCTCTAAGCGTTGCAATGTCGTACACGCCAACGTATTTTTAAGCGGCATTCGAGACAAGGGAGGTCGTCTCTTGTGCATAGCCACAGCGTTACGTTACTGTACGCTACCACTTGTACAACATTCTGCACTGGGGCGCGGATGAGTTTACGACACACGATTCTTACCTGGCGATTTGCTCGTTCTTATGACGATGCCACGCCTTTGTTCACACTTTATCATACTTGCATACACATCGGGAGCGCCGCCGAGAACCGGGTTGCACATTTGCATTGGGTACACCAGAGATGTTTGCATTGCAGCAGGTGCGGTGTGATAGCCTATACACGTCGAACTTCTGTATAGACTAATACTTTAATAATGATAATATCTCAGGCCGCGAAGCTCTTCGCTACCGGCGCCAACACAACGTATTACATACAATCATGCGAGTGTCTAATTCACAACACCGATGAATCACAACCTTTGCAGATTGAGGTGGTTGCCATGAACGAAGTTTGACTCTCAGGGTTAGGGAGCTGCAGTTGTTGTTTTCACGAATTAACCATAGATCTGACCGACTTTTAAATCGACTCTTTCTAATCCGATAGTGTAAACCTCGCGAGGCACTACTGATCTGTTTCCAGCCGCATGGTCATCAAAGCCTATCAAAGAGCCGGAAGTTGACATCTTTGGCACCACTTCTGTTTTGACGGCGAAAACGGAGGTTATTCTTTCTGCAGGCACCTTCCAATCACCTCAGCTGCTCATGATCTCTGGCATTGGCCCCGCCGTGCAGCTCAACAAAGTCAACATCCACCTCATTGCCGATCGTTGTGGTGTAGGCCAGAACATGCAGGACCATATCTTCTTATCTTCTTTGGTCCCACCTACCGCTACAAAGTCAAAACGTTTACCAAGCTCGCAAATGACCTTCTCTACGTTGGTGCTCAGTTCGCCTTGGATTACAGCATCTTCAACCGCGGCCCCCTCACCAAGCCAGTCTGCGACATCTCGCATAGGAGAAAGCACCGCGCAACCTCATCACTCCAGCCGCTGCAGCTATACTCCACCAATACCCGGCTTCATGGCCGGAAACTGAATATCTCTCTGCACCGGGGCACATCGGAGACTTCTCCAATCTTCTGACCTCCCAGCCTAAGGATGGCTTCCAGTATGCGTCCATCCTCGGTGCCATCGTTGCGCCGCTATCTCATGGCTCTGTCCCCATCAATAGCGCCAGTACTGATCAGCTTTCCTTGATTGATCCTGGTTGGTTGGCCGATCCCACTGATCAATCTGTCGCTATGGCTATCTCCAAGCGTGCGCGTCAGGCGTTTGCTACTGATGTTATGAAATGCGGCCTCGCTGACACGAGAGAGTACTTTCCGGGTCCAAGTTTTCAGACCGATGCCCAGATCCTTAATACCGTAAGCACTGACCCGATACACTGAAGCCATAGAGACTAACGTTTGCTTATAGATCCGCAACACTCTCATGACTGTCTGGCATGCGAGTTACACGTGCAAAATGGGCAAAACTGATGGTCCGAATGCAGTGGTGAATAGCAAGGCAAAGGTCAATGGTGTCACTGGATTGAGGGTGGTTGATGCAAGTGCTTTTGCGCTGCTGCCTCCTGGACACCCGCAGTCGACGGTGTACGCACTTGCGGAGAAGATTGCTGATGATATCAAGAACAGACGATGAGACATCGTTTGGCTGCTGTTAAGGAAGGCTCCATTACCAATTTCTGTCCATGTTAACTTTTCTTCTGTCAAATGCTCAACTATTGATCTCACTGTGGCAGTTCCAGAACATTGCTTAACAATCTTTCCAGTGTTTGTTTTGATAGGGGAAACCCGGAACCCTGAAGTGTCAATTCCTCGCGGCTAGTTTTTCGTCACTGCTTTCGAGATTGCTACTATTGTCAATGCCTGAGAACGTCGCTTTGCCAAGGTCGACATCGGCACTCTCCAGGCAGACTTTAGATTGCTGATTACTTCAGGATTACTTCCCTTCTTGATTCCTGAGCTTGTCAGCGACTTGCATACATAACCACTACATTTTGGACCAGGTGAGGATAGCAATGCTGCGCTCAAGATACCCACACGCGGTGAGATCCTGTCAAACAGAGATCATGTGTAGCGGTCCCAAGAGAATGACTGAAGGCTGCACGCCTGAACATCGATCAAGTCAAACAGGATACACAACTCTTCCTTTCATGCTCAGATCGATATCCACTGCAACATGGTCCCTCGTAATGAGCAGAAGGCCCCTCCGAGCTCATCTAGATTCCAGCGGCTCATATGTTGGCCGTTCAGGAAAGACGGTCTCCAGAGCCTACATCACTCAACCATGGTCTTCGCGTCACCGCGGCGTTGCTTTCCTCCATTCGTCTTACCATTTGTTCGTCCTCAAATCCCCCTGTTGATGTTACTTCGACTCTTGCGTAGAGACAAGAGTCTTTAATGGAGGCTGTGATTATCTCCTACGTTTCACAGGTCTAAATATGGTCTTTTTAGAAAGAGATACAGTAAAAATCCTCTTCTTTTCAAAGAGCTTGCATGTGTATCAGTTGGTGAGGTGGCAATGATTGAGGTCTTCAGCATCCCGAAGGCACCGTGCACCTAAGGCATCCAATGCAATCCACTATGGCGTGCGACCTTCTCGGGTTTGATGCATGCAACAGCATGTCTGCATGATGCAGTGGCGCACCCGGACAGCAAGGACACCGAAGGAGAACGAGCATCAAGAGAGATTGAGGCCAGATGGATGAATGCAGTTGTTCGGTTACCGTCTGGACCGACGAGAGCTGGAGCCTAGAAGCTTTCGTTACGAGCTGGGATCGTTTGATGTCTCCTGCAACTCTATCAGGATGACAGCGATGGCGTGTGTTGGACCCCAAAAGTGTAGATGTTCGCGTCATGTTCGCGGTGTCTTGGACCTCCGAGCCCCGATTCTCCGACCGATCATTTGCTTTCAGTCCGTCCGATGGGAACAGCAACTCTGCACTCAAGACACGTTAAGCTTGTCTTGTAGTAGATGTCGACGTGAACCGTGCAACTCTAATGCACTTTGGTCCGTGTTACGAGCGTGATCACGCCGCGGAAGGTTGAATCTTGGGCGTTTGTTGTTATATGACCGCATCATTGCAGGCTGACAGCTGCTTGCTCCACCCTGCGTCACGACAACCCCAGAGTCTTGTCGCAGAATGCGGGTTGGTTCGCCGCCACATGAGCTCATGAGGAGGTATCATGACGAGTTATTGTGTGCGAGACAATGACGCGCTCCCGTCTGCGTGACTGTACATAAACGATACGTCTTTCTTTGTCTATAAGATCTATCCAGCCATCATGTCTTCCGCAGCACTCAAGTTCCGTACCTTCACACGACCAATCGTCCGATCAACACCTATCTTCCACAACACCATCAGAATGTCTTCCACCAACGAGTACGGACAGGGCAAGTCCCACGCCCAGGGCGACTCTGCTGTCCCCGGCAAGGTCCAGGAGGCCGCTCCCTCAGGTCTCGAGGAGGCCCTCCCCGACTCCGTAAGCATCATCTCCTATCGATGATCCGAGACCGTTTCTAATATATCTCTAGGTCCACCCTACCGGTGGCAAGGCCGACCAGTCCACGTCCAAGACACACGCAAAGGACGACGGTGACGCTTCCATTGTCCCCAAGAAGGTTCAGGAAATCCTCCCTGAGTCTGTCGAGCGCGCTGTTCCCAACGCGATCCACGACACCGGCGACAAATAAGCGTATCGCTTCTAAGTCACGGCCGACCCAATGAGTGCAATGCGCTTTGATCGCAGCACAGCAGCCTTGTATAATAATTAAATCAAAGTTAAATCTCCAAATGATCCCGTGCTCGTTCCGTCTCTTTGGAATTGTGTTTTGTTCTTATTTGATTTGCTGAGAGCACGTTGCGTGCTGAATGAACTACCCATGTTCGTTCGGTTAGGATGGACATGTCTGCGATTTTCGTTGCCGCGGTGAAGGTGCAGGCGAACAATCAAACGACATACGATGGTGTCTGGAATGACCAAGGCCTCAGCGCTCCGAAACTGAATAATCATCGGTAAGCTTACGACGATCGGTTACGAATCGGTAGCTGCGCTAATTCGGCTGTCAAGTGGACCCCGCATGTGTAGGAAGCCCCACTTCCCACCCTCCCGCAGGTCTATCAACAACTCAGTTGCGTGTCCTTTCATTCTACAATCCCCTTGTTTGCGGACCTTAGCATCAAGAGAGTAACGAGGCGGTTGTACATACAACACAGATTCGAAAGTGTCAAAGGACCACTCACCATGGCGTTGAAGTTTGACATAGAAGTAAGTGAATTACTCTTTCAACGTTTTCGATACCTAACTAGATCACATTCAGACGTACGGGGGTAACATCATCAACAACGAAATCGTTTCAACCCCAGAAACTCGCCACTCCATCAACCCAGCAACCGGCAAAGCCCTGTACGAAGTCCCAGTGGCCCGGAAGGAAGATCTTGATGCCGCCGTCAAGAATGCCAGGATAGCTTTCAGATCATGGAGCACCACTCCGTTCTCAGAGCGTGCAAATCTGCTCTTGAAATATGCCGACCTGATTGAGTCGCACCGTGATGAGCTAGAGAGACTCCTCACAACCGAACAGGGTAAACCTCTCTCACTCTCCCACGCCGAAGTAGACAGTACTCTGCTCTGGCTTCGAACTTTCGCTACTATGGAAGTGAAAGATGAGATCTTGAAAGAGGACGACGAGAAAATTGTGTACTCGACCTACCCACCCATTGGTGTCTGCGCCGGCATCGTGCCCTGGAACTGGCCGATTCTGCTTGGTCTTGGAAAACTAGGTCCCGCGCTCATCACAGGAAACACATTCATCATGAAGCCCTCGCCATACACTCCATACTGTGATCTCAAACTTGGCGAATTGGCAGCCCAAATCTTTCCTCCAGGCGTCGTGCAAGTCCTTTCCGGCGATGACAACCTCGGCCCATGGATCACCGAGCACCCCGGCATCGACAAGGTTGCGTTCACAGGATCGATTGCAACTGGAAAGCTTGTGGCGGCGAGTTGTGCGAAAACACTGAAGCGATATGTGCTTGAACTGGGGGGTAATGACGCGGCGGTTGTGTGTGAGGATGTGGACATTGACAAGTGCTTGCCGAAGATTGCAATGATGAGTTTTCTCAACTCTGGGCAGATTTGCATGTTGACCAAGCGCATTTACATTCATGAAAAGATATACGATGAGTTCAGAGACAAGATGGTAGAGTTCACTAAGAGCAATATTAAGACTGGAGCCGGTACGGAGGAAGGTATTGTCGTAGGACCAGTGCAGAACAAGATGCAGTACGTAGCTACTCTGGGTCACGTAAATAACACGCTGACAATGACAGATTCGACAAGGTCAAGGACATGTACGCTGAGATCGAGAAGAGCAACTGGAAGACTGCGCTTGCTGGATCTGCTGGGCAGTTCGAACATGGGTACTTCATCACACCGGCGATCATCGACAACCCGCCAGAGGACTCTCGCATCGTCCAAGAAGAACCTTTCGGCCCAATCGTGCCACTGCTTAAGTGGTCCGATGAGAACGATGTAATCGATCGAGCAAACGCGTTGAAGACTGGCTTGGGAGCATCGGTGTGGAGCAAGGACCTGCAGCGCGCTGAGCGCTTGGCGAGGCAGTTGTCAGCTGGCAGTGTCTGGGTGAACTCGCAGTAAGTGACATGATGGTTTTGGAGCAAGGAGATAGCGTATTAACCGTGCGTGTCCAGCTTCGATGTTGCTCCAGATGTCCCATTCGGGGGACATAAGGAATCCGGAATAGGGATGGAGTGGGGTATTGAAGGTCTCAAGCACTACTGCAACAGCCGCAGCTTGTGGGTGTGGAAGAAGGTGTTTGAGTAAATTGGAGGCGTTGAAGAATGTCTACTACTCGTGATAGTGGTATTTGGTGTTACTCAGATCCGTGCATCTGTTCTTGACGTTTGACAGTTGTCGCTCTAACACTAGTTGTGATAATCGTGAGTGCTGTCGTTGGGCCGTGGATGCAAAGTCTGGAAGAGCCAGATCATGTGGCGATGGCGATGGTTACGAACAGCACGGGGCTGAATGGCAGTTGAGCGCCTCAAGGCTGTATCGAAAAACGCGTGCAATGCTTCCTCGATTGGTGGTTTATGAAAAGTAGATGTGTACATGCTTGAGCCGAGTTCAATTGGAGCAGCATCCGGACAAGAGTGCATCGTATCGTATCGATCAACACTTGCAGGACAGTCCTGAACTGCTTGGCGAATAAACCGTAGTCATTACAGATGTTTCATGCTTAGATTTGACGGCTTTAACTCTGATGATTGTATCTCGACGGAGGTTGCTGTGATAGTTTGACGACTGCAGACTCGCGAGAGTGGGGCAGCCACGCGCAAAATCTTGGCACCGCTAGCGCGCCCACGATCGCAAAATTCCGCCTGCACCAACCTCGAGCTCAACACCACACGCTCAACGCAGGATATCCACTTCTTTGCGCTCTCCCCATCATCAAAAATGGCACCCAACACCGTACGTACACCGCTTTGCTGTCTGTGATCGCACGATCACGCCATGCGCCCAGCATGTGCAGAACAGTAGGCTAATACGCCAATGTAGAAGGCATCGGCCAAGAAGGCACAGAAGGTGACGAAGAAGTTCATCATCAACTGCAGCCAGCCCGTCAACGACAAGATCTTCGACATCCAGGCTTTCGAGAAGTTCCTCCACGACCGCATCAAGGTCGAGGGCCGCACTGGTAACCTCGGCGAGGTCATTCAGATCTCCCAGCAGGGTGATGGCAAGATCGAAGTCATTGCTCACCAGGAGTTCTCCGGCCGCTACCTGAAGTACCTGTACGTACAGCTGCGGCGCACTGCGAATCGCATACCTGCAAGAGGCTGTTTGGGATATAACCACTAACGATGCGCAGCACCAAGAAGTTCCTCAAGAAGCAGCAGCTCCGTGACTGGCTCCGCGTCGTTTCCACCTCCAAGGGTGTCTACGAGCTCCGCTTCTTCAACGTCGTTAACGACGAGGCTGAGGATGACGACGAGTAAGCGCGACGTCTTGATTGACGGCCGCACGATGTCAAAACACGATGGGTTACGCAACAACTACAACCAGGACAACGACACGCTCTTCAGTGAGCGTGCGGGTCTCGGTATGGGAAAGAGCGGTGTTCCGTCGGGTAGATAGCGCGATCAAATGAATCGTTGCACCTGCCAAGTAATGTGCTGATCCAGAATTTTGTGATGTATGTGAGGATATTGACCGAGTTGAAGTGCTACTCTTTCAACTGAGTTGGACACCACTTCAGGCTACTGTGCGCGCATTCCCAAAATCTGAGCGATGCAAGACTCATGGCCATCCCTCTCACCGGTCTGTCAGGCCATCGACGAAGTCTACCCCTCTATAAAAAAATCCTTTACACATTCTTCTCACGCTAGCATAGCATGCAGCAGCTCACGAACTGGCGAGTCCATAAGTGGGTACCTTGGTCGACTCCGCAAGATGTGCAAGAACGGGTACAAACGAGTGCCCGCAAGTGTACCCGTAACTATAGCGTGGAACATAGTGTGATGGATCGGTGGGTGCAGCTTGTGCGTAGTCTATGTGCCATGAATACAAACGCTCTACTCGCCGCAAGGTGGATAGATGCGGTTCGCGAATTGGTGGTGAGAGGAATGCAAATTAAATGCTGCTGCGGAGCACTGTCAACGAGCGGTGTGTGCCAGTGAGAGACAGCACGACACCAAGGATCAGGAGACAATCTGCTGTGCGTTGAGCTGGCATGTGATAAGTCTGCCCAGGTGGGTCTAGTGATGGTGAGAGCGTCCTCGAGTACTCTAGATGTCACTTCATACAATAAAAGTTTACCCCGCAATGCATCCGCAAGCTACCGGTAGCATAACTTACGGATGATTGTTGTTCGTACAGTATGCTGACTATTGTGCAAACCTTAAACTCATCCGGAAATGTGCTCATAATGGAGCTGGTCTGGAGCCATCATGAGAAGTTACCGAAAAGTCTACTTTGGTATCAGGCATAAGTAGTGTAGGTGGAGACGCTTGACAGGGGTACTTGGCTGTAATTTTTGGGTGAATTAACATGATTCCTTAGTACTTTGGCATAAGGACAACGTTACGTAGATGCTTCTAGAGACAAGAGGCACTGTATTATATACAAAAATAAGGGGGGTTCGGTGTAATATAGTCAATAGGGCCATTTCGGAACACTCAGGTTATGCCGGACCCACCTACACTACTTATGCCAGCTACCAAAGTAGATGAGCTTAGGCAATGCCAGCGAATGCAACAAGCAATGCCGTTGTTAAACAACAGCCTCGATGCAGCAAGCTTTCGTAAGTCGGATATGAAACCGACGTCGGAGTATCATTACACCTCATGATAGGTAATGAACACCGAGTCGGCCCTTGGAGAGATGATATTGTACCAGATCTTGATCGCGGCACTGAGAGCCGCAACGCAGGGCAAGAAGGTTAACGGCAACGGTGACGGTTCGAAGATACATCCTAATGGAAGCCATGCCGCAGGGTCTGCAGTCACAATGCGGACAGATAGTTAGGGAGCGGTGAGATATTGGATGATGTGTACAGCGGGTGGTGACATGGTATGTTGTGAGTACGAAGGGATGGCGCCAGAGCACGCAAAGTCTCGACGTGATGACTTTGCAACGCGTGGCATGCTGATGGGTGAAGCGTGTCGAATGCGCTCTGTCGCAGTTGTCCGACGGGAATTGTGGCTGCGGACACAAACATGGTTCAGGGGCAAGAAACACATGGCAAGGGCTCGAGAGTTCCACGGTTGACTCGTCAACGAATGAAATTGCCGATGAGCTTCCTGATCGGGAAAAGCAGTCTCGCGCTGCGATCTTGATGAGCGATGCACAACGGTATGATGTCCGATTAGAGGCCGTCGGCAACAAGCGAAGTATCGTATAAGTAATAGTGGCTTGATGTTGCGATCTGAGGTCTTCGGGACTCACAATCCCAAACTGAACAGCCTCGGACCCAGATGCCCCCTCGGGCATCTCCGATGGAGAACTCAGGTACTTCGGAATGGATGCGGAGTAAAACAATGCAGTCGGCATTACTTGTATTCTCGTTTCGCGATCGAGTAAGGCGGCGATGGTTGCAGCGCAGTCTAGAGTCTCAACATGTGGGTTTCTCAGCTTATTCTGACACGAGAGTTGGTAGAACACGCAAGGCACCGGGCCGGCCTGCCAAAATTGTGTAAAGAAACTGCTCGAGTCTTGGGAGCATGTGGAGCTCTCATGCCACGGGCGCCGGTCGATGTTCTGCTTGGTCCACGAACCCTGGAAAATTTTCACATGACGCCGGCGTCTTGGCATCAGAATCGCGATGCTCAGTCATAACATGAGTGCGCGTTGATGATGGTGCGCAATTGGTAATTGAGGCTTTCGGTCGGGCGTGCAAGGGGCTGCTGAAAGCAGGTCAGGCGGTCATGAAGCGCCAGGAGCGGTGACGAGTGCGCCCTTGATGTAGGAGGCGACGTTACTGCGAGCAGCGACTTCCACGGAGATGCTCAACATTCGTCTCAACTAAGCGCATCATAACGCCAATTTGCGGGGTGTCGTGTTCCAAGAGAGGGCTTTCGCAGCATCAATGGCAGGCGGAGGTCTTCCCACGAATGATGTTAGGCGGAGGCTGATCGTGCCTTGATTCTCGAAGTTGAGTACCCCAGAGTCTTCTTTTGGTGGAGACATGAGGTTAGTATGATGCGGCGTGAGCTTGTGGAAGAGCAGCCGTCGGCGAGCAGCGCGTGTTGCCCAGACACAAGCGAATGGAACAAGCAAGATGTCGCACTGGAATTATGGCCCTGAACGTTATGGCCCTGAACAAGCACTCCGAAACAGGCATTGCGTGATGCTGAGGGCCTCGATGTATTTGGAGGTTGAGGAGCGGGTGGTCAACTCTAATTCACAGCGTACCCAGTGAGCGTCACGACAAACGTAGCCGCCGGCCAGTGTCTCGCAACCTGACGTCTGAACTCAACAAAAGCACGACAGTGTGGTGTCGTTTCGGTGGGCGATCACGAGAGAGCGGCAGACCGTGCATGCTTGCCTCCTGACCCAAAAATTACACAAGACGCAGGGATGTGCCTGATGCACCTGGCCTAGCGTCTTCACACCAAAAGCTTGGATCTTCGTTCCCGATGGCATCATGCGAAAGGCGCGCTTGAGGCACCCAGTCATACAGTTTCTCTCAGGTAAAAAGTCAAAACGGTTCTGACGACTTCTTTATAAAGGCCTGACTTCCCCAGACGACGACTGCCCTTAGAGATTGACCATCCCCCGGAACATGTTCCTGCCGCAACACCTTACTCACCAACTAAACTCGCACAAAATCAACTCTTGAAGCATAGCGCCACAGTACACTTCGCTGCATTCGCTTCCCCGGACCCAAACCCAACCGTCATTGGACAATCACCCACCTCTCTGCAGCGCAGCCCACGTCTCAGCTGCACCCCAGAGTTTTCTTTCAAGCCATGCCAGGCCGTTTGCTCCAGTCCCTTGCCAGGGTAGCGCCATCGCCGTTGCCCAAGCTCGACAACCACAAGACCACCACACCTCAGCCTCTCTTCCCTCCTGTTTACTCATACGCACCCCCAGTCGAAGAGAGAGTCAAGTCACAAGAAAACCTCATCATGGCTCGTCTTCCATTCGTGCGCCACCACAGCCACGACGGCTCTAAAAAGGGCTCGCCGAAAGGCACGCCGAAGGGCACTCCCAAGACCAGTCCCAAGCTCGAACCCCATGTGGCTGCATCCATGAACATGAGCGTCGAGTCGCCGCCAATAGTCTTTTACAACAACCCACAGACGTCAGCAGGCGCCATCTTCACTGGCCAGCTCATGCTCAACGTGCATGAGCCCCACATCACTATCGACAAATTCGAGATGAAGCTCCTTGCTATCGTCACAACTAAGAAGCCTGTTGCTCAGCACTGCAGCGATTGCTCCAATCAGACCACCGAAATTCACAGCTGGGATTTCCTGACACACCCCGCTTCTCTTCGCCATGGACGTCACAGTTACCCCTTCAGCCACCTGCTCCCAGGTCACCTGCCAGCCACCACACACGGCAGCCTTGCCACTCTTGATTACTATCTTTCCGCGGTAGCTACCACCTCGAAGGGAGACAAAATCACCTACAAACGCGCCGTCGACATCAGGCGTGCCATCTTCCCAGGCAACGAGAAGCACTCTATCCGCATCTTTCCACCAACAAACCTGACTGCTTCGGTCAAGCTCCCCCCAGTCATCCACCCAATTGGCGACTTCCCTATTGAGATGCGCCTCTCAGGCATCGTCCAGAACAAGGCCGACTCTCAGACCCGCTGGAGGCTAAGAAAGCTCAACTGGCGCATTGAGGAAACCCAGAAGTTCATCGCCCCAGCTTGCGCTAAACACATCTCCAAGGTTGGCGGAGAGGGCAAGGGTGTACTCCACGAGGATGTCCGCGCCATTGCGACTGAGGAAGTCAAGACTGGCTGGAAGACCGATTTCGAGCGCGGCGAGATTGACGTCGAGTTCAACGCCGCTTGCAACGTTGCTCTCAAGCCACTCTGCGACATGGACAGCCAGAGCGGCATGAGTGTGAAACACAACCTCATCATCGAGATGGTCGTCGCTGAGGAATGGGCTCCGCTCAAGAAGCTTAGCCAAGCTACTCCCACCGGTGCTGCGCGGGTTCTCCGCACTCAGTTCCACCTTGTTCTCACCGAACGCTCAGGCATGGGCATCGCCTGGGATGAGGAGCAACCCCCTGTCTACGAGGATGTCCCCGCTAGCCCACCTACCTACATGGACGGCGTCGAGGTCCAGTTCCCTACAGCTGACAGTACCACTACGTCCCGCTCAGCTTCCTTCAGCCTTGAGAGCTAGAGATGATACCCCGCATCACTACGATTTTAATACCGTCGATTTCGGCGACTTCAACACGCTTTACGAATTTCCTTCTCACGTCGATTGGCGATTCAACTTTGAGTTTCTGGTGGACTGTGTAGGATATACCCATTTGCTTGCCCTGGACGGGCTTTATCACCACTTCATGTACGCACAAAGCGAGGAGTTTGGGACGTGGTTGAGTTGAGCCTACATGAGCTCCTCTGTATGGTATACCACTGGCGTTGCATCATTAGAAAAGTTTGACCTCATTACTACATAACAATGCACTGCGAAAAGCTGCTCATTGCACAACTGTACAACTGCTACTCCTAACACGCACTCTGTGATGCTGAACCTTCCCAAGTTGCAGAACACCGGTTTCTACCAAGTGTGTAACAGAGCCAATTCAGATCATCTTCCCCTGCATCCAGAGCCTATCCACTCTCACCGCCGCAAAACTTGTCACCATCACCAGACAGCGCCACAAAGCCCTACCACGCCGCAAACGGCTGCCAAGCCACAGACCACAACCACTAAAAAACTCCTTCTAGCCCACACTGTGTGCATCAGGGATCACGACACGGTCGTGCATACCCGTCGCTAGAAGAGATCTCGAACGTACTGCGGGACCTAAGGGACCCACGGCCCCAATGACACGCAAGTGCACGCACAAGCACAAAACGCGTTGTGCGTTGCGTCGGGAGACAAGCCGACAACACATGCGCGCCTTCACACGCTGAGAGTTGCGCGTCTAGAAACTCCATGACACATGGAAACTGGGGGTAAAGGGGGGATGCAAAGAAAGGTACCCGCTGTTATGCAGGTGATGTGCACCGGGACCAGCATGTACAAGTCAAAAGACGTGTAGAAGTCGGGCTCGGGTAGAAGCGCGTGATCAGGCATGCAGAGCCGCAGAGGAAGCCGGAGTGAATTTCTGATCCGGATGAGGGAGCCCTGGTTGTGAGTTTGGGGCTGGAGTGAAAAGGATGAGAGACTGAAAGGTCGGGATAGAGTTGCCTATTTGGGAAGCATGGTGGTGCGGCTCTGCGGGGAAGACTCACGACATTTCTGCGATGTGCAACACACCGATCAGAAAAAGACGCGACGGGGTGGGCGTTGCGACGTGGTGTGAGCCCGCGATGATGATGGGAGATGGGATTTGCTGCCCATGTACGAGAATTGCGTCATATCAACATGGGAATCATGGCGTGACAGGGAACAACGCCGAGAGTCAATGATGGAAAACGTGATGAGGAGTGTCATGTGGAGAGCCGCGGCAACCATCGTTCTCTACTGCGCAGTAGCTCCTCAACCAACGACAACATACCGCTGTCGTTGATTCTCGGAATCACGATGAAATGTGAGAAGGTGACTTCATTCCGAATTTACTTCTCGGAAAGAAAGCCCGAACGTGGCTTGGCAGGTTTACACGATGTGGAGAACTATAGCGATTGATGTGTCGCTCGGAGCGGCTGAAGTTATCGGGGCCGATATCAAGGGAAGTGGTGAGACGAAAGCCAGGCTCGGCTTCAGTCGCCGAAACCCGCGCAATTCACTGTATACTACTGTACCTCTTATCAGGTGTTGATAGAAGCACCCAGAAATAGGAGCGCAGACATAGTTGCGGCTCCCTTCACTGCCGCCACTCCTCGATGGTAGGCCTGACTCAAGGACGTTGTATCGCATCCACAGAGAAAGCACATATCACTCGGAATGGGAGGTGCAACTATCAGATTGTTTTGGCTTCGACGGCTTCTCCTATCGGCGTCGTCTTCGGATCTCGGCCACCGAAGCCGAACAAGTGCTCACGATAACACCGGAGACCATTTTGGACGCACTACTATCTCAAAGCCGCGACTGTTCAACTTAGCTCTCGGACGATATAATCGAGGCTTGAATGGCTCTGCCCCTCGCATGGACGCAGAACAAGATGGAGATAGGGCATCGACAAAGTTCTTACAATAAGGTAACTGGAAAAACAGATCGAAACGTATGATACACTCATATGAAAGCTAATTTACATATATCGTGGTTGTTGGGCATGTAGAGAAACGTTGCAAAGCTGTATAGAGCATTGCAGACGGCCCTACTCCTGCTCACTCCATTATACATTGACTAGGCCGAATCGACTTCTTTTGGTAGATTCAGAAGGGCCAGTGTAGAGGCCAGGTTGGGTACACGCCACCATTGACTTCGCTCGTCTCGGCGCTTGAGCCACCGGGTACTTCTTCTTCCTCGTAGTAAAACCCAGCAATAGGGGCACCTCCTAGTGATGCGTGGAGTCGGCGGCGAGGCTTACACAGTATCGCTCGACATGAGGGACATGTGTTCGAGGTCTTCATCCCAGAATCGTTGATCCACTTGTCCAAGCACAGCTTATGGAACACATGTCCACACTTTGTTAGTACTGGTTGTTCGTCTTCTCCACGCTCGTCACCGTCAATGTCAGTAATGCAGACGGGACATTCTGCGTCTTTTGAAACTGTCTTAGCAGGCTTGCAGAAGTTAGCCAGCTCGACCCGTCTACCGACCCCCTGATACTCCGCCTCTGTATCATCAATACTGAACTCGATTGGAGTGAGCAGTGGCAAAGGCAGCTGGTCGTTGCGATGATGATCCTCCCGTCGGTACGCGCGGGTGAATCCGATCATCTCCTTGAACCCATACTTCTCGTGAAGCTGCGGTAGCAACTCATGGAACATCGCCAGGTTGATGCGAGTTGTGATAGTTCGATTCAAGTCGAACGCCGCGCAAATATCAGTATACGTCTGCATGCGCCTCAGCTCAGCTGAATCCCTTGCATATCTCGGATCTGCCTCACCCTGCAGGCGCATCACTGTACGAATAAACGACTCCATCTCTTCCAAAGACGAGTCAGAGATCGCGAAGTTCGGACATCGGGACAAGACATAGCTTCGTAGCGCTGGGTTGAATACACTAATTTGGGCAGTTGTCGGTTCTTGGATCATAAAGATAGCCAGGGTGAGTACGCATTTGCGTAATACTGACGAAATTGTACCGACTTCTCGTGGCGAGAGGGTTCCGACCGCTTCTGCTGTGGCAGCAAAAATTCCGGGGCAGTAACGGCGAAACGCGATGCAGTCGTTCGCCCTGGACGCGGACATCTCTGGTCGGTGCCAGTTGGAGATTTGGTAGAACTGAACCATACGACTGCTGATAGTGGATGAGAGTCGGTGGAACATGGTGGATGCGTATGGTGGTGTAGTCGATGAGCGGACTCTGAGGAATGGAGTCTCTTTTATCAAATGTCTCTACCTTGCAACGAGTGAAAGTCAGGCAGCTGGTGAAAGCGTTTCAGCCCCCTTACCGTCATCATGTTCACATCCAAAGTCGATCAGTGGATGGATCAATATGTCAAATACTATGGTAGGCAATGAAGACTTGCGGATACATACCACAAACAAAGCGACATCAGCTAGAACCCGTTGAACTCTGACGTATGCTTTCCTATCCTACCCGCTAGAAGCATCTGGTATGAATTTGGCAGCACACGTGAAGGCGATTGCAAACGGGAATCTTCGCGCGAGCGCTCGTGCCACAAAGCTTGCGTCTCTTCGTTGGTTTCTAACTGTTACCTGCAACTCTCCCACGGCATGCAAGTTGACTCTCTGTATCTCCCAATCCGCAAGAGTCTGTGTCTCACTATGTCGGCCAACACTGTGCACGATCTCCGACAGCATGTCTACGACTGTATCGTCGATGCCCGCGAACCCTTGAATGAAAGCACTGTCCGTATCATCGCTGGTAAGTTAGGACTCTCAATTGTTGCACAAAAACATTCTCGAATGTCAGCTAACATCAAGTTCGCGCAGGCAACATCGCCTTTCTCCTCAGATACACCTTCGGCCTGGACATCGAGTTGAGCGCCATTTCTATCCCCGTCATCGACATCCGTGAGGGCCACATCCTCAAGGCAAAACAAGCCACTGTCGTTGTGCACGAAGGAGTCGGCAAATTCACTGTTGTTGTCAAGGCAAAAGTCACGTGCCGTAAAAATGCAGAGACATACATCATGCCTGTTCTGACAGAGAAGGTCGACGCAATCATCAAGGATATTCTAGAGAAGGAGGGATCTGGAGGCTATTCTGTGTAAAAGCCATGTTAGACTCACGGCTTGGAAACAAACGGACTTTGCTGCTAGCGAAGCCTCAAATCGATTGCGGTTGGGGCCTTGCATCAGTGAGCACAAATCTTAGTTACGACTGATCTATAATCGACGTGATATGCCCAGAAAAAGACTTCTTATGGAAAGACTCCTAGGAGCCTTCTCCGTTGTTGTCCAAAGATAAGTGAACGCAAAGACAAGTTCAGTGCCCAATATCGCTTGAGCAGGGCCGTAGGTATGAACGTGAAGTGAAAGAAAGCACTCGCTTGTGCCACGTCACCTGTACCCACAAACAAACTCCAATATCTCATTATAGCTCACGTTATTTTGGTCCATGAATCTTCTATCGCACATACACAACGTCGACGTCGCTCCTACTTCAATCGGCGTCCCAATCAAAATGCCAGCACCCAAAACTCTCGCGACACCCATGGCGCCAACAATCCAGATGCCACCTGCTATGGCAGGTCCTACTGGACTCATGGGACCACCTAGTGTACCAGGTCCGCCGCTCGAGACGCTCGAGCAGCGCATCTATGACCTGCTTGCTCCCTTTCGGGAGATCGACTTCAACACAGAGGGTGAAGTCGACCTGCCTTCTCGCAAAAGCGAGTGCAAAGCGCTTATCTTGTGCGGTAAGTATCCTCATGCGCTCCAGACGATACAGCTATTGACACAGACGCTAGAGAATGTTGCCTTCCTCATCCGCCACAACCAGGCTAGCTACGGCAAGCACATCGAACCGAACGACATTTCTTTTGCAGCAAAGGGCTGGGTTGCCAGGACTATGGTTAACGGCTTCGTAGGTATCGGCATCTTCGTCAACGGCAACGGCTTCTCACACACCGTCTTGAGGACGACTATAGCGAAAGGCGAAGATGTGGTGGACAAGCTGGCTGACAAGGCGGATGAACTGCTGCAGCCCTTTTTTCCGGGCCTTTGAACTCCACCATGCTGATACCTGGATACTGGTTACTGAACGGGGTAGATGAAGCTATTCTGGACTGTTAAGTTCGAATCTCCGGTTCACCGTCAAGATCATGCGCCACCGTACCTCGCCAACTCGATGCTTCTCTGGTGTGTGCTGTAAAGCCGAAAGTTAGAAAAACATGTTCGTTGGGAAGTAGGCCGTAGGTGGTAGTTGCAAACTTTGCAGCTCTTCAGTTTGTTACATCAAGCAGACCCTCCAGCTATTCAATGCGATTCTTGTGAGATACGTTAGCGCGCCATTACTACACACATTTGTTAGCGTTAGGGCGGTGTACGACTGTGCCGATTTGTACGAGCGGCAATTGAATTGCTCCTCTCACTTCGATCCGTCATTACCAGTAAAGAAATCTGCATGTAAACTGCTCCGTTGTCGGTCCCGCCTGTGTGACTGGACGATAATTAGATGTGCGTAAAGTTCTGTCGCACTCCATAGCAACCTCAAATAGAACCGAGGCGTCCACGTTTACCGGTTGTCGGCGATGAGGGGTTTCAATTACATACAATATGTTGACTTGGTCTGGTTCTTGATTGTAAGGATGAGATGATTAACCCCCGTAAGATTTGACACCCCTCACATGGACGCTTGGTGCCACCACCGACCCCCGCTAGTGTGGGAACCATGCTCAAAACCTAGCAAGCTTTGACATGAGGACGGATCTTTCCTTCAGTGCCAGTGTTCTCACACGTTGTCAGCAGCGGCTACTAAGACGCCGATATTAGACAGGCCTACCAACACCCTGGATATGCGCGTTATAGAAGGGACCGACACTGTGGTATTGATTGCACAAGGCGTTGACTACTGCACAACGTCGGTACATGCTTCCAGACTCGGAAACGAGTACCAGCGTGGCAAGGCTCAATCCTACGGCTTATATACTTCGCTCCCCGCCTCCGTGCTTACCAAGTGGTCCGAATTTGTGAATAAAGCATGTTTCCTCCCTCAACAAATCCTAAGGTGAGCATCTGAGTCTCCTGTCTCTCTCCAACTATAAACAATATGCATTTGTCCAGCTTGCTTTCTCTTAATCTATATTTGGCAGGGGTGTCAATAGGTGCATTTATATCATCAACTGAAACCGCGAGGGTCTGCAGAAATCCGCCGAAAAGGCTCGAATGGTATGAGAGTCCCTTATTGCTCACTGACATGTTTTTGATATCTTAAACGTAGGCGACAACTTTCTACGTCGCAGAAGAAGTCGTACATCGATGCTGTTTTGTGTTTGACAAAGAAAAACGCCGTGTCAGGTATTGAGCACGCTATCAACCGGTTCGACGACCACGAAGCAGTTCATAACAGTCAGACTTTGGACATCCACTGGGTTGTGAGTTGACTGCGTCGCTGCTGTATACCGATAGGCTCTAATATTCTCAGGGTCACTTCATCCTTTGGCACCGGTACTTCGTAGCCACTTACGAAAAAGCATTACGCGATGAATGTGGATACACTGGTGGCCAACCGTACGCTATTGTCTTGAGCATCCTATCTAACAGCTGGCTTACGGACGACTAGATACTGGGACTGGTCTCAGGACGCAGAGCCCCAGAGCCCGAACTCAACCAAAATCCTCGAATCTGCCATTTTTGATTCTGTCACTGGGCTTGGAGGCAATGGAGACTACGTTGCTCCAACCACCCAAACAAACCCATATAACATTACCGGCAGCACTGGTGGTGGTTGCGTTCAAGACGGTCCATTCGTACCGACTAACTTTATGCTCAACTTTCCCACGAGAGATTGCCTGAGACGCGATTTCAACCCCAGGATCATGAACACGTGGGCCGACCCAAAGTTAGTAAAAGAAGTGCTCGAGAAAAAAGACTACACGAGCTTCGCAAGAGCGATTGAAAATGTCCCTAGCTTCGATTTGCCGAACATTCACGGCAGTGGCCACTTCGGTGTTGGTGGTGCTCAAGGGACGATTGGCAACGCTGCGAACAGTCCTGGTGGTACGTTAATGGGATTTCTCCGATGAAATAAGCTAACTCACGTCAGAACCCTTGTTCTTTCTGCGTTAGTGTGGCCTATTTGATGATGACACAGACTGACCTGCCCTAGATCACGGCAATCTTGACCGCATCTTTTGGAAATGGCAGCAAAAGGATCTGAAGCAGCGACTCAACCAGGTTGGTGGGCCGATTGTGCCCTTCGATTACAGTGGGAAGAACGTGACACTAGATTTCGAGGTCAATATCGGCAGATTGGCGGGAAACGTTACGCTTAGGGAGCTGTTGAACACACAAGGGAAAACGTTATGTTACATCTACTGAGGACATTAGTATTCGTAGCAATGGAGTCACCGAAACTATTTATGAGGAACTGGTGTGATTGATTGCGTGTCGTTTAAAGCTTGCATACTCATGGCTGAATCGCGAGACTGCTGTCAACATCTTCACTTGAGGCTATGACGGCCTCAATTTCAAGTGCCAGGAGATCTGTAGTTTGCTGGGATGATCGCACACACTTGCATCCGCCGCTAGCAGCCGTCCCTGTCACAGCACCGCAGAACGCACCGAAAGGGACATTGCTCGATGAACTATCCATGAAGCGAGTCATGGGCAATGCATCTGAAGTGGTAGAACATACAAGCTGTAGCTCTAATATCGGCGCGTGATAAGAACAGATGGAGCTAGAAGGTATTTCGAGGCGTTCACCATTGCAACCCTGTAAAGAGCTTTCCCTAGTCTGAGTTAGCGGCGTACGGACTATAACGCCAGATTCTACCGAACCGGTTCGTTTTGTGTGAGCTTGAGGCTTTTGTTGAGCTGCGGCTGCCCATGATTGATGGCGAAGACGAGGATTGATAGACAGACTACTCGGTGAGACATAGTGGGCTTGGAGCATGACGACAAATATATACGTAGAACTCAAGACTGACCAGAAATCTTACACAACGTCTCTGATGATATAGTAAATTGCCTGATTTGACAAGTGCAACCCCTAGATTGACGTTGCCACCCGTAGGTGGCTTGTGTGCCAGTATCAACGCGCCCATCATGGGTGTTGCTGACCACCCTCTGAGACAGAAATCCGCAACTACTTCGATAACTTGGGATGCATGATGGAGAACAGCAGCCATATTGCTGGGTCAAGACCGCTCAACCAGTAGCTTGGAAAAGAAACCAAGCTGGGTGTAGTGGCCAGTAGCATGGCTAGACGTGTCTCACACAGTTAGTGATCAGGCTCCCTTTCTTTGAGCTATGGTCCGTTACTAGAATGTGAACGGCAGGTCTAAGACGAGACGTAATCAGCGGTGAGCGTGGTGAAGCGCAGATGAGCTGTAGGAGGGCCAATATCAGGCAGACAGACAGCTCGCAGGAGCGGTTTATGTCTGCGTTGTCGAATGGGGAGCAGCACATTCAAACTCGAGGGGTGGAAGTGTGCTCGTGCAAGACGGCAACGCCTTTCAGGGTGATGATCCTTGCTTCTGCATATCTGAATACATGGGTGGTGCGAGGCTCAGACCCTTCATATGCACACCTTCTTCCTTTTGGACTCGAAGCGGTGAATTGACGCTAGACTCTTTTGCGTTAGTATGTCTTTCACCGCTCTTGTCAGCTTTCGCGTATCGTCCGAATGTGTTTATTGAAGGCTTGTAGATTGTGTGATGTCTCCAATGATTTTTGACACGTTGTTTCCGACTGTACGCATGCTGAAGACTCTCTAGACGGGCTTCGACATGGGCGAGTCTTATGTTCGAGCAGTATCACGTGAGGCCGACCAGAGAGGTGTATTTGGGTATATTCATCATTCGATGTTCGGTTGTTCGTTGGAATCCTTGGTCATTGAAGAAGACACGCGTGGAGGACACTTCACGTGAGCGCCTAGGTCCCTGTGCTTATGGGATAGCTTGTTGGACACTGCAATTGGGGCCGAGCTCGACCTGTGCCATTCTCTGACTTGAAGGCTGTTAAATTTCGTTCTAATACCTGGGTATCTTTTATCATTTAGGAGCGAGGGTCCTAATCCTGGAACGTTGAAGGCGATTGCGGAAGTAGAACATTTGTAATTTGAAGAGTGAGGATGCAAACCGCGTCACACGTCAAGACAAGCCGGACAACTGAGTACGACATATAGGGATCGGTATGCATGGTAGGTAAACCGCAGAGGAGAGATGAAAATTCAGGTCGTTTCAGAGCTCATCGCTGAATACTACGAGATCGCGGTTACAGATGAATAATGGAAAGAGAGAGTCCGAGCGAAGGAGCGCGTGTGTCCATTTCGCGCTAGAGCTAGCTGTGGATTAGCGTCACGGAGCAATGCATGGGGTCGGAACCTGAGGTGGGGGACGGTTCCGAGGAATCAACAAAATTCCTTAGATAGCCGACGGTTGTACATTGTAGCGCGCGTCCTCGTCTGACCTTCAATCTGCACAGCAACCCATTTTTCTGCTTTCAGACCACACAATGAACGGCACGAACGGGACCAATGGCACGTCTGCGGGTGCAAAACTCTTGTGGAGGCACTCCTCCCCCGAGAGCACAGCAATGCACCAGTTCCTCCAGACAGTGAACCGCACGCACGGACTACACTTGTCGACATATCCCGAGCTTCATCAATGGAGTATCGATAATATTGATCCCTTTTGGCAGAGTGTCTGGGAGTTTGTGGGTGTCAGGGCTCAAGGTCGAGCAATAAGAGTCAGCCGCTAATCGGGCCACCGGTGTCTTGTATGCTAATCTTGCAACAGGCAGTAGATCCAAATGCGCCAATGTTCCCTCGCCCTGCCTTTTTCGAGGGTGCGACATTGAACTTCGCTGAAAACTTGCTCTTCCCCACCCAACAAGTCGAACCGGATTCACCTGCCATCATCGCCGTAACCGAGACAACGCGCGAGACGGTGTCATGGAAGGAGCTGAGGGAAAGAGTAAGACAGTGTCAGGCTGGCATGAAAGCTCTTAGGTTGCAAAAAGGGGACCGAGTTGCCGGCTACGTTGCAAACCACACGGACGCACTTGTGGCTATGCTGGCTGCGACATCGTTGGGAGCCATCTGGACAGCAGTCAGCCCAGACACTGGTGTACATGCTGTACTGGAACGGTTGCGACAGATTGAACCCGTCATGCTCTTTGCAGACAACGCTGCTTTCTACAATGGTCGAAGCCACCCAGTAATACCCAAGGTCAACGAGATTGCTGCAGGATTGCCTTCCCTGCAAGCAGTCGTGATTTTCCCTACCGTGGCTTCGGTCAATGTCGACCCCAAATCCATTGGAGTAGCTTTAGGGAAGGCTTACGATTATGCCGCTTTCACGTCTCTGTCCAAAAATGAAGAGCTCACCTTTGAGCAACTCGGCCCAGACCACCCAGTCTACATCCTATACTCCAGCGGAACTACTGGTGCACCAAAATGCATTGTTCATGGTGCCATTGGTACGCTTCTTCAACACAAGAAGGAGCATATCATTCACTCTTCGATCACACCTTCTTCGCGACTGTTCTACTTCACAACCTGTACGTGGATGATGTGGCATTGGCTTGTGTCCGGCCTTGCTTCAGGAGCGACACTTGTACTCTACGATGGTTCACCTTTCCGTTACGTCGACATCAATAACCCTTCAACGTCTATCCCGGATGATCTTGCCATGCATCGTCTCATTGAAGAGTACGGCATCACACATTTTGGTACTTCAGCGAAGTACTTATCAATTCTGGAGCAGAAGTCTGTTGATCCCAGAGCTGCCGGACTCGCCTTGAGTAAATTGGAGGCAATCTACTCAACAGGCTCACCACTTGCTCCTTCAACGTTTTCGTACGTTTATTCAGCCTTCCCATCTAACATCAATCTCGGCAGCATCACAGGCGGCACAGATATTATCTCCCTTTTTGGTGCACCGAACCCACTGATACCGGTTTATGAAGGTGAGATTCAAGCTGCTGGCCTTGGCATGGCCATCGCTGCCTTCGATTATACGGGCGCAGATATATCATCGACTGGTGAGCCAGGTGATCTTGTCTGCACAAAACCTTTTATTTGCCAGCCTGTGGCTTTCTGGGGCGGTGAAGGCGTCAATAAGTACCAAAGTTCATACTTCGACAAGTTCACGAATAAGGAAGGAAAACAGATCTGGCACCACGGCGACTTCGTACGCTTCAACCCCAGAACCGGCGGTATCTGGATGCTCGGACGAAGTGATGGCATTTTGAAGCCAGCTGGTGTGCGGTTTGGTTCAGCTGAGATTTACAACGTACTGCTGGAGCATTTTGCCGAAGAAGTCGCAGATGCGCTGTGCATTGGACGAAGAAGAGAGACCGATGCGGATGAAACTGTGGTACTGTTCTTGAAGATGACAGAGGGCCATCAGATTTCTGACGACTTAATACTGAAGGTCAAGCATGCAGTCAAGCACTCGCTAAGTGCAAGACATGTTCCGACTGTGGTGGACGAGTGCCCTGAGATTCCGGTTACTACAAACGGGAAGAAGTAAGTCTTTCAGAAATTGAGAAAGGGCTTTCTGCTGACCATCCACAGGGTTGAGGGCGCAGTCAAACAGATACTTTGCGGGCTGAACGTGAAGACTTCTGCAAGTGTTGCAAACGCGGAGTGCTTGGATTGGTACCGGGAATGGGCCAGTGTACATTGATCAGAACAGACCAGCAAAATCGTAGGTGGAGAGCAGTTCAGTAAGGTCACTTTTGCTTGAGAGCATTTCGAAGATCTGGGCTCTGGTTTTTCAGTTCTTGTTCATTTCATCTCTGGCTTACAGTCTGTAGTTCTCGTCGAGATTAGGATTGTCGTCGCCCACAACGCTGGTGAATGTCTCACCGTCATCCAGGTCATCGGGAGGTGACAGCCGACACCACAGGTAACACTGGTGTGACTTGTGCGATCAGAGCCATGGGTGCCAAGATGTCATACAAAACGACAGTCTGTGTCCGGCACAGGATCTTGGAGTTTGTGCCACAGCCCTATACACGAAGGACTCGATTACTGTCGTTCGGATTACGACAAGCACTGCTGCTAGTGATGCGATGCAGAATGGAGCGCATACCCGTTGGATAACTGCATATACGTAGCACAACATTCGCAACATGCTATCATTGCGCTTCTCTGGCATTGCAATTTGTGCCCAATGACCGATGTCAACATCATGCAGTGGCTGACACCTGACGTATCAGAGATCGACAAGAAAATCAAAGCCTTGTGCCGTACAACGCCGCACACCACGGTTCTGGCCGTCTGTTCCAGACGTCGCTGCGGCTGTCACCGTAGGGGCTAGTGGTCGGAAGGGAAGGCGTTTACAGCAGGCAAAACGTGCTGGGCAATCCCTGCTTGTCAGGGTGCGCCTGCCGTACTGCGAGGCTCAAGCCGCGAATGTTGTACCAACATCTGACTCCTCGTCTTGCTTTCACGAATTAGGAAGAGCTTTAGCCGCCCAACTTAATCGAGTCAAAATCAAGTGATGCGCTTTCAGCTGGCCTCTACCCGGACCCTGGTACTACAATGATTTGGGTCCAGGGATGCTGGCTCACACCGTGTTCCACAACATATCGTGTTAGAGCATATGTCATGCGCCGCGATCCTGATCCAAACCCAGCAGCATCATATCAAAGTCTTCTTACATCGCCACATTTTTCTTATGCGTCGACATGAGCGGCTTGTAATGGAGGGACTGGCAGTTGAGCCCGTGGTCTATGAACCAAAATCAGACTACTTTGTGTCGAGAGTGCAGACCCGTAGGGACTTTCAAAAGAGCTGGGCCTGATGACCCCATGCGGTAGACTCCTACCATATGAATCATAAAAGGGACAGCTGCTGCGCCAAGATTAGAAGATCCAATTAGTGAACTGCCGGTTCGAGCTCACCGGACATCTTGCGCGGGCTCGCAATTGCCAATTGCAGTGCAGAGCCTGGTGTAGCATGAGGAGTTTAATAGCGCCACTCCTCGCCAAAGCAGACACGTCCCGGAATCACTTGTTGTTTAACCTGGGTACCACAGCGTCTCGTATTAACCTGTCTAGCAAGAAAACGCACTGCCGCTAGCCTATGGTCTTCTCATGCCTCAGGTTGACAAAGATTGCACAAATGGTGATCATCGCAGGGGTTCATTTGTCGCTCTGTTAGGGTACTCACCTGAACAATCCTTTTGCATGCTGAGCTACATATCATATTATGGCCCTCACTAATGCGAGCGTACTTTCAACCGTAAGCCACAATTGCACAAACCTGCGGCAGATCTTTCGAGGGTACATGCCAATGGAGTTTTGATTATACCCTGATCAGCTCAGCGAATCCGGTCTGGCTAGAAAGACGAAGTCCTTCGAGTGTGATGAGCTGGTTGCACGACTCCAGACTCACTTTTGGTATGATAGTCTGTAGTACAGAGTAAATTGCTACAATCCGTTTCTGTGTATGTATAAAGAAAGGTCAGTTTCCTGGATTGTAATCCTCAAATAAACTTATCAAACACCACGAATCATGTCTGTTAAGCAGTCTTCCACTTGGACCAGAAAGTATGTACCTATATCACAATCTCATTGCGCTCTTCTCAGACTAACGTGCTCGCCTCAGAGAACATAGACTGAGCCGCAATGTCCGCGAGGGCACTATAGGAGCAGGAGCTCAGTTTGACACTGAACAAGGCCGTACGAAGGAGAGTCCCATCGCAGCAGTCGGGAACCAAGCTTCTGTCAATAGAGGTATCACTTCCTCACTGGTCCTACAAGGCCTAGAGTTCTCTGACTTGCTCAGATACATCCCAATCACCCCAGTCCTACTCTTTGATCCGCTTCGCTAGCGCACCGGCCTCGGAGTCTCCATTCAACGGCGTACATCTTGCTGCTGCTGAGAGCGCACGCGCCAATGGGCAGAACAACAGAGAAAGCCAAAGTGGACCCCTTCAAACCACCGATTCAAATAACGGTACGAGTGTTGTTTTCGCTGCCAGTGAAAAGACTTACGTCGAATGATCTAGTGTATTGAGAACTGCATGTTTATCCAAAAGCATGGTAATTGTTTCGCCGGCAGAGTTTGAGCACAGTCGCGTTTTTCTCTTAGGATTTAACATAATCTAAATATCTGTAGAGAATTTGTATCCAATTGTAGCAAAATATCTAAATAACTTGTTATGGAAGCAAAAGACTAGCCTCTTGCTCCGCGAATAAGTAGGTATACACCGCGACACTTGTGAAAAAAAGGGAAAATGACAGTTGCAGCGTGACCGTGGCTTCCGTAGAGCTGAAAACTGGCGTATCTAATGTCGATATGACATGTCGTATCGTGCCTAGTGCTTTTACGTCTGATACAGATTAAAGTGACTATCAGAGCTTGTGTGCGTGTAACCGTGCGGCCTCTGAGGGCCTCACTCTAAGTGTGTTCTCGGAAGTGGTGATGCAGTTACGTTCCAGGTTAGAGCGCATCCATCATGAAATTGCAATCTGGTCACGGTGACAACGGCCAGGAGACTCGGTTGATCGCAGATATGAAACAACCTCAGAAGGGTCTGAAATAATGGCACACATCGCCTTCCCTTGGCTCACGACCATCACAAGTAAATCTTGTCGCCAGTGTCTCGGAGGTCCGTACTAGGGTACCAGTGTCAACGTTGAAACGATGATTACCAAACTTCCGATCTGATTTTCTTCTTCGAAAACTAGACTTCGTTATTGTAGCCCTACCTGTGGCGGCCAGTCCTTCAGATCTCTCGAGGATAGTAGGACTTGGTCTTTTCAGCCGAGCATGACGTTCAAGCCTTTACCACAACAGGACGCAGGTAAACAGATCAGCCCATCTGAACGTGCCACCTATATCATCTCCCAAACATGATATCGATTGCAGAAGGAAACAGATCCGGACCTACTAGCAATGCTTGAAATCTACAACGCTCACATCTGAGTTCCGCCCAGGATCGCAGCTTCTACAGCCCGTCCATGCATCAACGTGCCCCATCAATCAGCATGGATTATTTGAGGTTTATCTAAGTTTAGGGATTAGTCTCTTAAATTGGTAGCGGATTGAGTTATTCATTATTCCTTCAAGGTACATAACTTGAGGGACAGATCGTGACATCGTAAAGTTACGGAGATATTAGCGTCGATCGAGAACAGCAAACGCACGACTCCAAGGCCCTGAGATACGGTGCTCACGGCTTCTTGCAGGCGGCATTAGATCTGTCTCACTTCCGTCTCGGCTGGGTCTATCCATACTTTCTGTCATGGTTTTTGAGAGGTCATCATGGTTGATCCTGTCTGCGTCGATCTCAAGACTGTCGTGGATGTCTTCCTAATCATGCTATGCGGCATACCCTGCATGCATTCCTCATGAATATTGTCAAAATTCTTTTCGAAGTATGCAGGTGTTGGAGTCCGAGGGGGTAGTATCGTGTTCTGGTCCGAGTTCATCGAGTTTTTCCGGTCCCATTCGGGTGTGGGTGTTGGGCTTAAGCTCATTTGAGTGAACTGAAGGGTGGAGAGAAGCCTTGGCTTGCTTGAACCATCAGATCGACCAAATCTGCCAAAGCTGCGGAAGCCCAATGAGGTCTTTTCGGAAGACCGGCGGTCGGAATACCAGCTGTAAATCGAGCGGAAGTTCGGCATGACCTGCTCGATGAGCGGACGGAGAGGCAACAAGTTACCGCATATGCATGCAGCTAGAATCTCAATCAAAGACCACTTGATTACATCCACATTGTCCCATGTCGAGTCAAACGAGTTCGAGTATTTTACAACGAACTTCAGGCGGATAATGCTGGTGATAGACGCACTGATCAATGTTAGCAGATGGTACAGATAGGTTGCGGGACAGGGAGGTACCCACAAAGACCCCACACTGATCAGTAAGATGACACCAATCTTTTTCCTGATGCTCATTTGCAGTTTCCATACGACGGGTAGAGGCAAAAGCAGGATTATAATGTCCTCCACGATACTAAGAGCTGCACCAGTGAAGCCAATGACGACAGACACTGGGAGACACTTCGCGTCGGTGACCGTCTTGTCCCAGATAGACCTGACAGGCCAACACTGAAAGACAACAAGAAGGAAGAAAACAAATCCATGGACAAACATGAAGGCAACCATGCCTCGTACACTCCACCTGAACCACCTAATGAAGTTTGGAAATAAGCGCGAGTAAAATGCAAGGATAGCCACTTTTGAGAAGATCTGAACAGCGACGTAGAGCATCTGGCAAACGTAAAAGAGCTTCAGCAGTATTACGGCGTTAGATGTTGGCACATTCCAGTAGTGGAGGCCGAAGCCTTTGAGAGACATCTCAAGTATGATAATCGAAACTGTAATCAGTAGGACCTGTCCGCTGTCAGTCATGTCATCGAGCTATGTATGTGATGTACTTACTGCAGAAATGATGGCATATGCATCGTCAGACCAAAGACGTCGTGTCTTTAACCATCTCGAGTAGAGACGTAGAGACAGGAACAACGTCGCAAGTACGATAGTGGCGATTGAAGCTATTTTCAGTTCGTCGACACGAGATTCCTTTGGATATGCTGCGCACAGTCCGCTGGCAAACTCAACAACCTCTGTTAAGTGGTGAGCTTGGGCAGCATGTAGTGATGAACAGTCACTGACGGTTCTGGTCAAGAAACCCGCAAGATTTTTGTACGCATGCTGAGAGCTCCGCCTGCATCGTGATGTTCGTGCAAGCACATTCAGCTAACTCTTGAGCGTTTGTCATGGGGCAGCCGCCGGAAGTAAAGAGATCCTCCGTGACACATGGTACCTGAGATGTGTGAGCTAGGTCACTTCGATGAAAATTTGAAGACGTTTACCGAACATTCTGGGATCATCCCCAGCATAGACACTACAGAGGTCGTTGGTGCGATGGAAGATTGAGCCATTACTGCACCTATGAGTAGGAAGACTGACAACATCTGACAAAGAAGCAGCATCTTCAGCAACCAAATATGATGGACCACGACTCAAGGGTATATAACAGCTGATATAGACCAGGGTCGCCCATGGAAACGATCCGTTCCTTATATGCGAACTGGCGGTACGGGAGCGGACGTTATCGTGTCGCATTCCTCCGAGGTTCAACCTAAAGTCAACGATGTGTTATTGACAGTGATATGTCACATTAGCGACCGAAACTCAACTACACCAGCTACAGGAAGACCAACATTGCGCCAATCCAACTTGAGGAACAGTTGCCGACAACGCCTGAGTGGTTGGCGGTTACAAACAGGCACATCAACACCATGGGACTACTGTTTGAAGTTTGCAGGTGGATTGCAGCGTCGGACAGGGATCCGTTGGACGAAATGGTTCAGGGCTGCCTCGTGGACTTGCACGTGTTGGGAACATCTGTTGCGCCATTACTTGTTGTGGAGTTCGTGCTGCGCGCGCCGGAGGCCTCTCCGATCTTGGACAACGTCGTGATGGCAATGTGGGGGTATCTTCGCCCGCCATAGTGTACCAAACAACCTACCATGATGGTTATCCGGGGTAGTTGCATCCGTGCGTGTCCAAGGATCGGTGGGGCAGGCGGCAGATGCGCGAGCCGGATTGCGCGTTCCATGAAACATGGAACCAAAGTCAAACTTTATCCAGGTTCTAGGAGGACTTGATCGTATTGCAAAGAGAGGAGGTTGGCGGTTGAGCCTTAGACTGGAAAAGGTACGTACCCTCATACATGCTAATGCAAGCAAGTCAAGACCATGTGATTTAGATCGCACTAGCGCCCGCTACGGCTAAAGAAAAAGGCGGGTTCGGATCGCACAAACTCAATAGTGTCGCAGTGACCCAATGAAGAGAATGGAAGATGAAACTGCCGAGGCCAAAAGGCTGCAGGGTGCAGAGCAATTGCCGGTAGATCGTTGGCAGTGGTACCTGCAGTTGACGTGTTGACGCTGACTGCAGTGATTTTGACAACCTGACCACGATGCCCGCCACCATCACCTCCATCATGCGGGCGGCCTGATTGTCAATGTCACTAAGCAGTCCATAGACTTTGGCGAGGTTGCAATTTTCACACTGCAAGACGTTTGATCTCGATAGCGACTGTCGTCCGCTGCAAATACAGCACACAGCACACAGCACGCGAGGGGAAAGCACATAAGTCTTGTCAAGCTGCGGATGAACGTGGCTTCGATACAGACTATTGTGTTATGCGCACGGGGAAAGCCGACTTTGCAAGGCGATCAAGATGACTCGAGCCGGTGATAAGACGGCTCATGCTGTCAAATGTTTTGAGCACGATCACTCCGCCGGAGATCAATTCACGGGTTGCTCTAGTTTTGATCGGCAAACCATACGGTCGGTTGTAGGTGGAGTCGTGAAGCAGTCCATCCCGCGGACGCATGGTCCGAGCAGTTCTTGTCAGCTTGACTCATACTAGCGCGAAGCCACCAGTAAAGCTTGGGCCTGCCTTCACTCAGACTATTGATCATCGACCGATGTGCAAGGTCGGCGCAGTAGGGCCCTGCAGACGTCGACACAGATCAACCTAAGGACTGCGTGAAAGAGTACACATGAGCAAAGTGAAAACAACACATCCAAGATGTGGCCAAAAGTAGTTGCCGAGAGTACAATAACCAAGGTGATTTTTGGTTGCGTGAGGCTGAATTGCTATCTGAAGAGTGTGAAACACGTCAATTTGCCTAAGAAACAGAAGCGAGTCCAAGGTATAATCCATGGGTATAGATCTTGTAACTTGCCGTTGGTGCTGTCACGATATGATGTGGGACAGATTAAGGAATCGAACTTGCTGAAATTTGGTATGAACATGCGCTTGCTGTCGATGTGGCTCCGTCTATGGTACCAAAGCTACGGAAGGAATCGACTCGACCCTGGAGGCTAACCTTACTCAACAGGTCGCGATCTGCTGTCATCTTTGAATTCGACGAGTTGTATTGACACTTGATATGATTGCGCAACGTTGACACCTACATGCACCAAGCCAGAGGCACTGATACCGAAGCACTTCTCGTAGGAAACAGACTTCCGCAAATCTCGCAAGCGTTGCCTCGGAAAGGGAAGAGTTGCTCTCCCCACGTGGCTCCGGAGAGACCTTCCGAGCGCGAGGTCTTACACGGTCTACTCTTGCGATAGACTGTGTACCCAGAGAAATGCCTAGGTTCACACCGCACCTGGACGCGTAGTGTTCTTCAATCCCAGACCTGGCGACAGCTGACATTGATGCGTTTCGTACCCATGTAGCCTCTCCATTTTTTGAAAGCCTTTTCCTCTGCCGACGTCGCTCCTGGCGTTCCCATAGGCCAGTTGGCCAAGTACGAAGGACAAGTGCTCGGCAGAGTCCTGGCCATTGCGTGCCAAGCCCATCTAGCGTTGCCAGTGAGGTGTACGCAGTCGCCACTTCGAACCCTGATTGCAACGGTTCGAGGCGCGTTCTCTCCTTCTCCATCATCTTCTCCTCTAGCCATAATGAAAATGCCGTCACAACCAACACTGAAGCTGGCAAGTGCGCGCTGACATTGTTCGCTCACATCGCGATGGACAGGCATGAAATCTTTTGCACCGTACACGAGTACCACTCCAGACTCAGGGTGAATGTGAGGAAACAGACCCGTGACAAGGTTGGATAAATCGGCCGGAAAGGGCGTTGCATGTTTTGCGTAGCTTCGTGTTGGCCAGTCATATTGTTCTCCAAGCGTGAGCCACCGAAGCTTAGTGTAAAGAAACTGCTCATTGTTAAGGGGCTTCTGTTTACCCGGTACTTTCGGTGTCAGAACGTCTTCTGTCGCAGATCTATCACGCAGGAAGAAACTTTTGTCGAATCGCACTGGCTCCGAGGTCGATTCTGGGGGGTACCGAATATCGTAGTCTGCCTGCAAATTGATCTTGTGGCTTGGGTCTGCTAAGTCGCGGTGCATGAGACAAGATGTGAATAAAACCTGGGTCTCCGGAGGTAAAAGCTGTGGCACAACCTGCAGGCCAGGGAAATCTCGATGCTCGAATATCGGTGCATCGGCTGGTTGCGTAGACAATGGTCGTCCTCCTGCATAGGCTTGGCATGCAGCTTCGATGCGCGACGCAGGAACGACGCCGGCAGGACGCCAGATATCCCTTTTCTCTGGGCTGAACTCATTGCGTTTGCTCAAGTCGAAAATGTTAGGGTCGCTCTCCAGTTCAGCTTTTCTCATACTTTGGTACCGCCAGTGCTCTTTCTGGATGAACTCCGGTGGTGTTGCATGGGTGTCATGATGTACGGAGCCTCTCTGCACACAATATCAGCCAGACCCGTTCAGTGTGCTGGCAGCGACATACGAACGCGCTCGGTCTGATCCGTGGAAAGGTCCATTGCTAACTTTGGCTTGATTGAATGATTGCGGCACGCACGCGTTGGCGATATCGCACTTGTAATTATTCGACACGCTGCCGAGCCGTTAACGGTCCTTGAAAGCCTCATCAATCAACAAAGATGTTAACGGGCAGTGCGGTAGAGGGGGTCTAGATGCTGTGCTTGCAGTGGCAACGAGCCGCGAAAAGATCCAGGAGACGTGGTCAGTGCGTGCTTAGTAAGCCAGCTCAGCTCGCTCCTTCCTGCCCGCAGCTTTTGCATCTAAGTGAGTATGCTTGTTTACGTGCAATGCGCAAAAGCAGTTGGGCAAACAGATGGAGTGCCACGATGCTTACGAGTACATGCTCACACGTCAGCCTGAGTATCGCTTTATAAGATAGTCTTGGAGAGGGATTTGTCAACCGTACCGAGTGACAGGACAGAATTCATCTAATTTTCAGCAGATACCCGAAAGCTGCATTCAAACCCGAGTGTATATGGCTCAGGTTACGGTAGTTACATATGCTTAGTTTCCATGAAGACCCTCTAAACATCCTCGAAATGGAACTTGACAAGCAGCGTACACGTCGTCTCATGACCACCCAAGTCCAGCATGCGAATGAAGCTCCATCCGGGCACAGCGTACATCAGCCTTAACGCCGCCACAGCAAAGATTGGGTTGCGGGCAAAGCTATCATCGCTCTTGATGAGTAGCCTCAAAAAAACCATTTCGCTATCTTCGTATTCCCAGTCGAGTACTTCGTTCCAGACGGGATCGTTAGCAGGCGATGTCACTTTGTGCATCAAGCTGGCCATTTTGGAAGGTTTGTACCCAGCGGTTTTGCGTTTGGGCGGCATGTTGTTCAAGTCGTTGGGATGCACGAGGTTGCACGTGAGATACGGCTTGATGTCGCCATGTTCGCGGTCGCTTGGTATAGGGACGTCGGTAGCGCCGGCGACGTGCAGATGAAGCTTCTTGCGTCTTCCGGTTAAAATGTTGCCGTTTCCACCAGCGCGTAGAGCTGCAGGTTTGAGGACGTAGCCGCCTGAGCCAGCGAAGAGGGCTTCGTTGAGTTGCATGCTGGCGCCGAACGTCTGCCAGTTCAAGGCACATATCTGTGCGCCGATACCCCAAAACGGCACTGGCTGGAGGTTCTTCGAAGAGATGCGAGTTCCTTTCGGGTAGACACGCATAAGATGGTGAGCATTGTGTCGGGCAATCTTAGGACTGTTCCCTGGTAGATGCTTCTTGAGCCCTGACTCTGAAACGTTGATAAGCTGGTGGTGCGGCGCATTTTCAAGGTCTGCCTCGAACCACGAATTGTTGACCGGCTTCACAGACTGCGCGTATACGCCAAGCTCGGCAAGCTCAGGAATAATGACGCCTTGGGGGCATTCTTGCTTCAGCTGGTTGTACTGTTGGTGCGCCTTCTTCGCCTCCTCGTCTTCAGAGCTATCGCTATCGCTACTGCTGTCTTCTTCGTTGGGTAGATGATACTCCACAATGACAACGATTTTGTTTTTGAGCTCTGCAAGAGTGACGTGGTTTCCTGACCCTTCTTGTTCGAGATGGCCTTTCTCGCGTACGGCCCTGCTAAGCAGTCGTTGGCCGAAAACCTCCTGCATGATCCACGCAAGTCTTAGTTGGCCATTGGCACCGCAATGGTTTTCGAGCGAAATCATGATTGGCGCGGCATCTTTTCCGCTTGCAATTTCCATATCAACGACATCGCGGATTGTCTCGCACACCGTGCGAAAAGGGATATTAGACACTAAGGTGTAGCCATGTGTGACTTTTGGTTCCTCTGGGTTGTCATCGTTCTAGATCAACATCAGCTACTCGATCTGTAGACAAAGCCTCAATGCCACCACTATCGCTTGACTTACATCCCACGCATCAATCTCGCAACAGCGGGACCCCGTGTGCAAAGCAATCTCGTAAGCTGAAGCATCAGACGAACCATACAACTGGTGTGCCATCAAGTATGTGTTGTGACTGGAGCTGATGAAGTACTCTGGTAGTGGATGGCTGCGATCAACCACCTCCGGCGGGACCTTGATGTGGCTTCTGTCGAGTAATTCCCGGAGTGCCGTTGACTGCTGTTCTGAATCTATGCCAGCTTCCCCTTTTGACAGCACGTTCTCTTTGTACAAGATTTCTCTCAGTGTCTTGCTGACACGGAGCCTGTCCTTGGTTATGTGTGATTTTCGCGATGCATGACCGCCCCCGGCAACGGTGTTGGCATCAATAGCCTCGCCCTTGTCCTCATCGTCGACTTTCGATGTCCTTGCAAAAGGATTCAGCTTCGAGATCCCTGAGACTAGATCCGACATGATGACTGTGGCTCAGGCTGTGGCTGTGGTGTGCAATTGTGGGACGGTAAGGATGATGTTAGGTTGGAGTGATGGCGGGGAGATAATGACGCTGGAGGGGCTCGCGCTTGGCTGGCGTGAGCGGATGTGTCTCAACTGCAGATGCCAAGGCGTCGTAATTTTCCGTTCAATACGTATCTAGTTTATGTTATTTAGTTTGTTAGCGTGCCCTATACAAACTGTATACACCTATATACTTACTAATCTTACCTACAAGACCACGCTATTCGCGTTAAATCTATCAGAATCTATTAGAATTAAAGCTAGAAAGTAAGCTATTACAACTTAGTATTAGTGTTGTACTATTTTAACGTGTTTAGTATACCTTAACACGTTAAAACTTAGCTAGTTAACTCTACTGTATACTATAGCCTGCAAAATCTACCTAATTTAGCTGCTTAGAGGCTTAAACTCTTTATAATTAATAACAAACTAATTATACTACAAGCTAACAATTATACTATATACTAGCTATATATTAGCAATATATAGAGTTAGAGTAACTAACACAACACTAGCAATAGTAACGTTAAGGTAACAACATACTACTACTACCTCTACTGCATAGAGTAAGTAGCTAAATCTACTAAAACTAGCACTAGTATAAAGTTAATCTGTAATAGTAGTACTTATAACACTGTAGTTGTAGTTATGTATAACTCTTATATAAAGCTCTATATAATCTAGTAGCTAAAGCATAGTATAGAGCACTCCTATAACCTTACTATTAGTAATAGGTTAAAGAAAAATAATATACTCTGCTAGTGTGTAGTAGAGCTTTGTGCGCAGTTTCTAGGTATTAAAGGCGTAGTAATCCTTACCTTGTTATAGGCTGTTATTGTGTTTAAAGACAGTTATAAGTAGCTAGAAGATGCTAGTAGTAGTTTAATTAACGTAGAAGACTATAACAACTAGGTAAGAGACTTTATTAAAAATTAGCTAGATTGTTATACCTATAACTACCTAGACTTAGAGCACTTACAGCTTAAAGAAGCGCGTTAATTACTAGAGAAACAAGGCTAGAAGTACTATGTTACAGGCAAGGTTCTGCAACATAATTAGCAAGGTTTTAAGAGTAGTATAGCGTTTATTAAGCCTTACTAACTTAGTAAGCTTACTTACTATAGGGTACTAACGCTTATAGATAGTACTTACAAAACTAACTAGTTGCGCTAGTTTCTATACATGTTAATAGTGCGCAATAGCTATAGTAGCTAGGTACTAGCTACTTACTTTCTTACAAGTGCAGAGAAATTAGTAGTACTAACAGAGGGATTATTGCTTATAAAATAGCTATATATAGAGCTTAGTTACTGTGCATAGTAGCTATAGTATATACTTACTAACAATTTAGCTGCTAAATAGTTAGCAGTTAAAACTGTGTTTTCTAGTGTTATTACTAGCAAGTTACTGTGTACTTATATACTTTATACTATTTATAGTAACTGTACTACGCAGCAGAAGGTAGAGAATAGTAATATACTAAGGTTGTTATAGCAAGCTATATATGCGCGCACTAAGCCTAGCTATAATAAGTACTTTTATAAAGCTCTCTAGATAGCTAAAAAGAAGATAAGAGAGCGTAATAGTAGCTATATAACACTGCAGTAGAAGTAGGCGCAACTTAAGGCATATAAGGAGCTAAAGAAATATAAGCATAGTAGTAGTAATACTAAGGTAGTTAACTAGCTAGTAAAGTAATTGCGAGCTAGTATATACATTGCAATACTTTTCTAGTGTTATTACCTAATTAGGTTTAGTAGTAGCTACTGTTAACCTCTCTACTCTACCTCTATCTACTACTCTAGCACAGATAGATGCTGTAAGCAACAAAAACAACTTAACACCTTAACACTGCAATATTAGAGCAGAAATTAGAGTATACTAAACAATTTAGTGTGCAAAGAAGCCCTTTAACCTATATAAGTATATCTAGAATAAGTAGGTGTAAACTAAGCGCCTCTAGGCAATATTCTTATAATAATATATTACTCTTCTACTTTAAATTACAACTACAAATACTGTAGAGAGCTAGTATAACTTACTAAAAAAGAAATTACAGGCTACTACTTGTTAACAGGTTTAATTTAGCCTTACTAGGCTTACCTGTACTATTAATAAGGTTGCGCAATAATAGGATAAGTAAGGTTTAAAGGCAGAGTAGAACTTTAGGTTAAAGAAACTTAGTAAAGCCTACATACACCTAGGCATTAGCTACTTCCTATTTCTAGTGCAGAAACTCCTAGTTACTAAGCTTTATACAGCATAATTATATATAGAAAATAGTATTAAGCTTTAGTAATACACTAATAAGCTAAGTTACTAGTGTAACTTCTTTAAAAAGTATAATATACTATACGCTTATATATAGCAGAGGCACCTACTGTTTAATATAATTACTAATAATAATTAGGAGCACTTTGTAAGCAAATTTAATAACTGCAGCTATAACATATATAAGTAGTATATAGCAGAGTACTATAAGCGTATACCTATATAAGAAAATAAGTAGTAAACAGCAGAGTATTATAACACGCTTAAAGCAAGAGAGTTAATAGAGAAACTATGCTCTAAGTAGTTTAATTTAGTTAAAGAATTGCTTTAATACATAGATAAGAAGCGTAAGAAAGTACACTCTCTCTAGGTTACTTTACTAAGTGCTGCAGTTAGGCTATTACTACAAGCTACTATAAGAGAGGTACTCTTAAATAAGTACTTTAATAGTGTACTAAGTAAGTTATAAGAGGTAGGCTGCCTTATATAAGGCAATACACAGAAGGAATCTTAGTTACATACACTACTAATTCACGCCTTTAACAGTATATACTAGGGACTAATAGCTTATAAGAATAGGGATAGGGATTAAGAGGTTAACATAGAGGAGAGTAATAAGGTTAGCAGTAATAATGTAGATGTATTAGGCAAGTTAGATTAGAGCTTCTAATAACAGTAGCAACACTATAAAATATATTAATATAGTTATCTATACCTAGTTTAATAGCCTTACATTTGTAGTTAATAACACCTAGTTCTAGCAGCTTGTGTTATAGATGCGCGTACATTAATTTTGCTAGTAAATTTGTATAGGGTAACTTATATTTGTTATCTGTAAAAAATACGTTATAACGTGCTTGGCATCTGCAGTTGAGACAGGTCCGCGTGAGCCGGCTGAAGCGGATGGCAAGGCCCACACAACAAGACAGACAGCCTTAACGACTGTGTTCGAAGTGTTTTACAACATGCGCGTCGTTTTCGCGGTCTCTCGAAGATGCAAACCGTTGCTGAGTCAGTATAGACCTGTCGCTTCGCTGGTACTGACTCAAATACTAAAACGCGCACACACGCGTGTAGCGCGTTCACATCGCGCGCGCTCGTCTCCACATCAGCATCGCCCCTCGATTCACTTTCCAGGTAGGATTTGGTAGATTCGCGCATTATTAATTATACCGGCCAACCGTAAGTCACGATCTCTGTCATGACCTCAGGAGACAAAATGCCATCCAAACGAGATCTTTGCAATCTACGCGTAACGCGCCCCCGCGAACGAAACCTACTCTCAACGACTGCAAAGAAGCCATCACTTCCTGACAGATCTTGATTGCACAGAGTCTTTGAGGTGCATTCTCAGTGTCTACCGCACGGTGCAGAAAAGGCCGAATACAACAGCTCTAGCTTCTGTGTCAACAGCGCTGTCTGGAGGCCCCTAGTATGAACAGAGATCTTGCTTAACAAGCAGCTTAAGCTACACAGGCATCAACAAAGTTATCTTCAGCTCTATTACTTCATGAAATTTTGCAGTTTTAAGGGAGTCTCCACGCTTCTGCTCGGCTTTCCTGCTCTTCGAGAGCATCTATAGCTCCAGTCGTACACGATAATCATGCACGGTCCGCTCGTGTAGATCAACCGCAGCCATGCAACTTCCCCAGCCGCCAAGATTTCCCCGCAAACTCATGGATTTCTTCCGTCCAATGTAGCCCCAGACACCCTGTACGCAGATCCGGATATGCAGAAACGGAAAAGTACTCCAGTCCGCCAAGCACACAGCGGAGTGAGTCGACATAGACGGTTATACCTGGATGAAAAATCTCCGGGGCTAGTACTATTGTCACCAATGAAAGCCCAAGTTGATGTGGATCAGCCTCAGGATAGTCCTCTCTCCTGGAGCGTCCAAGATACTGAGGTATTTCCGAGCCCGTTAAGGATCCTGAAGATGAGCTTGGCCAGCATGAGGGGCAACACAAGATGCACCGAAGTGCAGACTGAGCCATGTACTTCACCCGTGAACGACACAGAGGGAGGTATATAAACGAACTACTACATTTGTGAACACTCACCCTTTGTTATTTTCATCATCTACTTCGCACAAGAAGAGCATTTCGCACTCAGCATGAAATCAGTTCTCGTCAACAGCATAGCACTTGCTAGCGCCGCAGTAGCATCAGCCAAAATCACCTTGCCCAATGGCTGGTTCAAGATCCCACCTGAAGAGAAGATCGAATTGGGCAAGTTGAACGGCAAGCCACGATATCTGACCTGGATGGCCGATTCACAAATCAAACACGGCGTTGAACCAACCTTTGCCTACACGGTGTCGGCCTACCTCTCCGGCATCCTTCTTGCGTACGACAGGACAGGTGACGACAAGTACCGCGACTATGTCAAACGCCATGCAGACACCGTACTGTATCCTGCCTGGAACGGTGAAATTCTGCTTCACAACAACAGCAACTCCATCGACGATATCCGCTTCGGTCACACATTCCTGGACATGTACAACATCACAGGTGGAGAAGAGATCTACAAAATTGCCGCAGATAGTCTCAAAGACCAGATTGATCGTTCTTTCCGTACACCAGACGGAGGTTTTTACCATCGCTACCCAGCGTACATCGACCAGATGTGGCTGGATGGTATCTACATGCTTGACGTGTTTTACGCACGCTGGACCCATGAGTTCCAGCCAGACAACACAACAGCTTGGGACGACATAGCACTACAATTTGATCTAATCGACGCCGGCACTACCGTTGATCGCGAGCGCACGAACGGTCTACCGGTCCACGGCTTTGATGTTAGCAAGAAATCCATCTGGGCTGATCCTGAGACCGGTGCCGCACCACACGTCTGGGGTCGTGCTGTGGGCTGGTATATCATGGCACTCGTAGATACCCTTGACTACTTCCCAGAGAAGCACGAAGGACGTGCAAGGCTAATCGGGTACCTCCAGGCTGTTGCTGATGCTATTGTCGCAGCTCAAGATTCGAAATACAAGGGCTGGTACAACATCATGGATCCTGGGCTCGAGGGACGCCCTGGTAACTACATTGAGAGCTCAGGTTCTGCCATGTTCGTGTATGGTCTTTTCAAAGGCGTACGACTAGGATATCTTGAAGATAAAAAGTACCTTCATACTGCGCTCAGTGGGTACGAGCTGATGACCGAGACCTTTGCCGAGAAGCGCAAGGGTGATGGCGCGCTGGTGTGGGAGTGGACTGTGCAGACTGGTAGTCTGAGCTCGAATGGTACCTTCGAGGTGAGTTCGCGGACGTTGAAGATCAACAGATCAGCTGGCTGACAGTCGCAGTACTATGCAAGTATGCCTTTGTTTGAAAATGATCTCAAAGGCGTTGCGCCTTTCCTCTTCTCCAGCTACGAATACGAGCTGTACGTCGAAGCTCATGAGTGATGGTATGTAAAGTCGAAGGTGGCGGTCGACCGATCCCCTATTGCTGAGATGGACTTGTCGTAGAGCATCTTGTCGGCTCACCGGTATGTCTATGGTCTCTAGATACAGAAACCCATACTAAGCTCATTTGTATTGGTTCTCCATCTGCCTAATCCTTACTCTTTGGTCCATTTCTTTCCGCAGTCATACGTGGGAAAGTACTCTTTTGTTGAACGCTATGTCCTCCCACTAAGGAGGCAAACATTCAACCAAACTGACATCAATTATCAGCTCATAATTCCTTGATTCAGCACTGTTGATCGACGTTTTTTTCAAGACGGCAGCATGCGAGATTGTCGTAGCCGCACATCCGGCTTAGTAATCGCCTTTTGAGTGGCTCTCCTCACTTCGGAAGAGGCCCCACGAACGTCAACAAACACGACTCGGCAAACACCACTAGCGACCGCGTATACTGGTCCTCTCTACGTCATGAGGACATGCCATAGAACCAACTAGGAACGGCTCCGCCCCATTAGTAGGAATCCGAAAATGCGGGGTTGCAGCTGACACGGCAGTGGGGAAACTGAACTGTCGAAAATGTATAATAGTCAAATATCACCTCAGAAGGCCGTGGTCTTCCTAAAAAATCCTCTCAAGGCACTGGCAACGTACAGAACACGATGGCAGAAACACTACAGTCAGCTCAGGAGAAGTTGTCTACCATGACGGGCGGTACGGTGGGGTTCGAATACAAGTTCCCAGCATTCGACGAATTGCCGAAGGTGGAAGGCATGCCTCAAGGCTCGATATGGGGCTTCTACGACAAGAATGGGAAGAAAGACGAAGTTGGAGGTATGTCACCATGTTCCACGTGATCAACAGCTAAGGAACGTATGCAGCTAATATCAATCAGCCATCAATCTTCTCACCCCCGCTGTCGTCCAAGCCGCAGCTAAGGAAATCAGCACTGGAGAACATATCCAACTTGACTGGCCGCTCCACAATGTACAATTTCCAGGCTTCAGCCGCAAGGAATTCCACCAGAAGAAGATCAATTTTTCTGATTTCACAGACTGGAAAGCTATGGATGACGAGGTCTACATAAACACACAGTCTGGTTCGCAATGGGACAGTCTCAAACACTTCGCTCACCAACCTAGCGGCACATACTACAACGGACTTACTCACGAGGATGCACGGCGCACGGACACCAATGGCACACATAATTGGTGTGAGAGGGGCGGCATCGTAGGAAGGGGTGTCCTCTGTGACTGGTTGAGTTGGTACGAGGAAAAGAACGGGAAAGCACCTTCGGCGGTGTCGAGGCATGAAATTCCTATCATGGAGATTGAGGAGACGCTGAAATGGCAGGGGACCAAGTTGAAGCAGGGAGATATCCTCTGCATACGTAGCGGATACGTACGGTGGCACAACGACGCAAACGAGGCAGAACGCAAGTCTGGCACTCGCGACAACAGTGTTGCCATTGGTGTTCAGGCCAACGAGAACACCGTTCGGTGGCTGTATGACAAGCACCTTGCAGCTCTTGTTGGCGACACGGTAGCGTTCGAGGCGTGGCCGCCCAAGTTCACCGACGGATGGTGTCTCCATGAGTGGATTCTAGTCCACTGGTATGTACTGCCAGCCTACTTTATCAGGGCCATTGCTAACAACATCAGGGGAATGCCCATCGGTGAGATGTGGGACCTCGAGAAACTGAGTCAAAAGTGCAAGAGTATGAAACGTTACACGTTCTTTCTCACCAGCGCGCCACTACATGTAAAGGGTGGGATTGGAAGCCCGCCAGGCGCTATTGCTATCTTCTAGTTTCGCTGCTATCGTTCTGCATTACCTCTGGCTTGTCTTGACAAAGTCTCACCTAGATCTACTTCCTGCTCACTCAGCTCGCAACTTTGTTACCGAACCAAACCACTCTCACCACCGTTGCCAAAACATCCCTTCGCTCCTCTGTACATATCAATACATGCTTTCGGCGTATTTGTAACAGCCTCACTAGCTTCAAACGTATCAAATAGCCCTCTTCACGCTGCTCAACAATAGCCCTTGATTCGTGTAGTTAACGTGAGGGTATGTGTTCTTGTCCATCAAAAGTCATACGATGGTGGCCTTCTATGCTCACAGTATCAGCAGTCTCGAAGCTGCCGTGTACCCAGCTAAGGTCCTCGGATTTGAGACAGTAATATGCAGTGTGGTTGTGGCCATCAATACCCCATCGAATCCCTCCACGCCAGGATCGTTTCTCGCTCCCTTGCAATACCAGCATCATTAGGAAGCAGACGATGTGCACTCTCAATCGATGACACAGCTCCACTAATGGTACTCGGATCTCCATCCAATCTAAGGAATAGCGCGTGACGGTATCGCCATTTGGCTCTTTGAACGTCTGTTGGTCGCCACCGGAACCCACGCATCCAGTGATCCTTTCTCAACGACAGCAATGCGGTTGTTAAGGCGTCCTTGGCCATCACATCTGCGTATAGTCCCCCCTTTTGCATAGCGTTGATCTGGACATGCGCACTGTTGAGCTTCATGAGGAAGTAGAGTTCGGCCAGGCGGGTAACAAACGGCACACCACCTTTTTCGGTCAGCATGCTCCAGGAGCTACCTTGGTGTAGTTGCTCGATCTCAAGGGCAGCGTCCTGCCACTTCAAACAAGCCTTCTCTATTTCATTCGATTTGTAGAGTTCTTGACCTTCGTCCTTCTGGGTCTGAAAATTCGAGACAACCGCTTCAGGGTCTGATGCAGCGTCTTGGGCGATCTCTTCTTCGACAGCCTCAGCAATTTCTCGGGAGACCAGTCCACGAACCTTGACTTTCTTGAACCCTCGAAGGCGCGTGCGGAAGGGCTGAAGCAGAACCTTCTGGGTCTTCTCTGAGAAGAAGTCTGAAATCGGATCCTTGTAGGCCGGAGTGCTCTGTTCTCTGCCTGGCGCCACTGCTATCTTGATGGCCACCTTCAATCCAAACCTTGGTATGTGCACATCTCCGTCCGCCAATATGTCGCAGAAGACGTCCATGTCGCGGCTTAGTAACATGAAGTCACAATCATCCGTTGAGACCGGTCGTTGTTGAAAGCTGTGCCCGAGATCCTTGGAGGCCGTCAAGGAGACAGACAGCACATAGCCTTGGAAACCTTCGACACTATCTTTGTTATTAGTGACCACGGGGACGCGGAGGTGATTGAGCAGGAGTCGTATGGGAAGTCCGCTGGAGGTCGTGAGACGAACGAATCGATTTGTTTTGACCATGATATCGTAAGCTTCACGGTGTATCTGTTTAGAAGTAAGGAGGATAGAGGTATCGATGGCATGTTCAGCGATCGAGAGCGCGTTCATGAAGTCGGGGTCGAGGAATGGGTCTACCGACGGTTTCCACGAGTCTGGTCGCGGATCGAAGGAGCATAATAATATCGAATATATTTTATCGCGGATTTCTCTGGGTAGGTCGAGGAAGCGAAACATTTCGGTGGGTGATGAAGACATCTTAGACTGGTTTTTGAGTGCCGATTTTGCAAGCAATGCGATGAGCTATGATGAAGAGGCCGGAAAGGTCGGAAGGATGTTTGAAGGGAGGTGTGAACTGTCAAAATTAGTAGGTGCGGAGACGCAGGGGTAGAGACACGTGAGGGTACGCGTTGACTTCCGAGCCAAGAAGATCTGACCAATGACGGCGCTGGACTCATCCACGGTCACATGATTTCGCGTGTACTCCGCGTCAAATACGTGAGAGTGTATGCAAATGGTAATTTTGGTGGGCTAGATGCATACCTAAATCTCGGATTATGTAACGTGGATGTAAGAGTACCTAGGTATAGCCTGTCTGGACCTGCATCCGCATCTGTAGGTGATCCAAGACGCTTTCCCCAGAATCGTCTCAATTATCATCTTAGAGGCAGGGGAGTCTTTCTCGTTGCTAACCCAAACAGTTTTCTTGTAAGGAAACTTGGTACACGATCTACCCCCACGTCTTTTCCCTGGCTCAATGCAGCTTTGGAACACCTTATCGCAATACCGAAGATCTGGCTGGGCAATGTCTGGGACGACGTCAGTGTACCGACGCCCAGCATAAAAGTTCAATGTCGAGAAAAGCAACACCCACCAGTTGGAATAATGGTACTTGTGACGTGGCTTAAACGCAAGAAGAATTGAGGATGTAAGACGTTTTGTAGAAGTGAACAGAATAGCAGTTGGTATCTCATAGTCTATCAAGCACTTGTTTCAACGACAACTTCGTAATACCCACTGACCTAGCAGGTATGTCGTGAACAGGCCAGGTCAAGAACAGGACTTTTCGTGCGTAATCCAAAACAGCATAATTAGAAATTCGAGTGCGCTTCCGCCTCCCCAATCTTAGCGGTTGCACCTTTCCCACCTTGCATCGCTTCCTCGTCGTACTTATCGGGTTCCGAATCACTATAAGCGACAGAAATATCGGTGATCTCATCGCCAACCTCACACCAGACGTCGCTAGTTGCCGGGATTGGACTGATCTTGCAAAGGGCCCAGTAGGTGATACTTGCAACCAGGAAGCCTGCGAAGAAGTTCAGATCATAAACACGTTTCGCTCCAACGGGCACGTCAACACCAACCGCGCCTGCAAATCCAACGACATTGATGAGAATACCAGCGATGTAGGCAGCGTATCCGCGCCAATGAAAACCGAGTGTGTAGTAGTAAGGTCCCGTCTTTCTGCCGGAGTACAAGTCCTTGATCTGAAGATATCCCTTGCGAACGATATAGTAGTCGCAAATCATGACGCCTGCGATGGAGGACAGGAACACCGAGTAGGCGGAAAGGTAGGTAGTGAAGCTGTTCGTGTCACTGAGCAGATTCCAGGGGCACATAACAAGGCCAACGAGTGCACAGACGTAGGATCCACGGCGAATGGAGATCCAGCGTGGGAGCAAGGCAGTCATGTCTGTTCCGGCGGAGATGGAGTTTGCGGCGATGTTGGTTCCGAGCTGAGCGAGCGCAAAAGCTGCGGCGATTACGAAGACTCCAAAACGCTGTGCCGAGCCACCTTCCTCGAGGAACTTGGTAAGAAGATCGAGAGGGTTCCAGATGGGATCGCCTCCGAAAATGACGGTGGAGGAGGAGGATACGATAATGCCGATGAACGATGTAATGGCGAACCCAACGGGGATGGTGACGAGCTGGGGAAGGAAGGCGTCGGAAGGCTTGCGGGCGAAACGAGCGAAATCAGGGTCGTTGACGATCAAAGTAGCAAAGTTGGCAATGGCGGACATAATGCCACGAACCATGAGCCAACCAAGATCAGAGCCGGACTTAGAGCCAGACTGATGCACAATAGGACCGAGGCCTTTGGCGCGAACGATCGACCAGATGAAGAAGGCAATGCCAGCGGTGGGAACAACGTACGCCTTGACGGTGAACAGATGGCGGATTTTGTGGACGGAAGGCCAGAGGAATGGGAGAGATCCAAGCCAGAAGAAGAAGAACGAGACAAAGTGGACGGTGGATGTGCCAGAGCTGGAAATGCCGTTCTTGATGCCGCCGTTTGCATCCTCATCGCGCCAATTGCTCCAGATTGCCCGGATCATGAGGTAGACGCAGGTACCTCCAATCCACCCTTGTACACCGTACCAAATACAGGCCATGGCAGCGCGGTTGAAGACAGGCCATAGCGCTCCCCAGATTCCAAAAGAGGAGCGGTTGACAACAGGGAACGAGATGTGATAAGTAGCACCAATGCGACCAGTCATGCAGACGAAGCACGCAGCAATGGAGTAACCGAGCCAGACACAGATCCAGGACTGCCACCATGATAGTCCATCGGCGATGTTACTACCTGAAATCATCCATGTGTTGATGTTGAAGGAGTCGGCGACCCAGAAACCAACGAAGTTCCATGCACCTGGAAAATGTCAGTAGCTGTTTATGAGTGATGGTTTTCCTTCGGTACTTACCCCACTGGCGGCGTCCAGGCTCGACCGGTGCAAGATCGTGGTTGTACAGCATGAGCTGGGCGGTTGTGAGGCCTGGCTCGCTTTCCACAGCCAACTTCTGCGCATAGTGGGCGACTTTGGACTTCTTGGCCGTTGTCGCCATTGTGACAGAATTAAAGACTGTACGTTCGTCGTTCGAATGATGGGAGCTGAGGTGGTGGCTCGCCTAAGTAGGCTCTGGTGCTTTGTAGGATTGCTGACCCTGGCTCGAATGACGTTGAGCTGGAGGATACCGCGCTTGAACCTGGCAAGGCTTGTCGATGGATGGGTGGCTGATGTCCGGTAGAGTCGACGATTGGTAGAAAGACGCCAAGACAGACGTATGGAGGTGGGCAACTAGCTCTGATTCGTGACAATGGTCGTGAAAGATGAGGTAGAACTTGCGTTCGAGTGACCTCCTGATCTGGCTTGCATCATGGGGGATCACTTGATACTTATAAACCTCAACCGGAGAAGTGCTGGTAGGATCCACAACGGGCTTGGGTCCGTACGGGATATCCAGGGATGCAAAGGGTTTACCGTTGAGTATGGTAGCCTCCTCCCCCAGGAGCTGATAAGGCGTGTGCGATAGCGTCCGTGGGGCGATCTTCCACTTCACGAACCGCGCTACCGCTGCTGCAACGCCACAACTACCCGCACACAAATGCTGCGATGGAACGACAAGCGACATTATTTAGGGCCCAGTGTGCGTCGTTAGGCAAGCAGATTGCGGCCTGGAGCAGGGAGCGTGGCGTTTGGGTGGAGTGTAGCCGCGAATGACGCAGGCGCATCGTAACAGCATCGCGTGCCGCCAAGTCAAAAACATTCTGCGATACCATCTCCGTGATAGGAAGCAACGTAGTAGTCGCTCCCGCCCAAATTTGACTCGATAGAAATACGTCAAAGAGGATCCTAGTCCCGGAAATCCTTCTATCGCGCACCAGAAGGCGCCAATAGTTGTAATGTGGCCGCGAAGTCGCATCTCCAGTTGCACGGGCCTTCGCTTCGCAGCAAACTACGGTACAAAGGGTTTGGCGCCCAGCCATAGGAAGATAAAAGGCAGTGTGGGGAAACTCTGCGGCGCCCGGCCGACCAATCAGCTAGTGCAGGACCCTCTTTACTCGATCTCATCGAGTAAATCCGACGGCCTCATATATCAACCTCAACTGTCAATCTCAGCGGACGCACGTCTGATGTTTGGGCCTCGTCTTCCGATTTTTCGGCAGACACAATGGCACTTGGCCGGGCAAACGTACGACGCCTTGAACAGCGCAAGCCGGTCAGCCCGCAGCGATTCCTTCGAAGTCAGAAATTTCCTCACTCCGAGTAAAACACCAAAATTCATATCGAGTAATGTGCTAGAACTTTGCTGCGGAGACCGCATTTCGCAATACTAGTACCAAATCCTGAACATCGACACCCACAATGCCGAACAGTTGTAGTCTGGCACTTCTTCGGTGAGTCTAGCAAAGCCCTCACTGCAGCGTGATAAGCACACGACGGCTTGAGTTGGAGGCGCAAGGAAGATTGAGAACCGTATGGCCCAGAAGCGTCAGCATGTTGCATGTGTGCCTCTTCCCACGAAACAAATCTGAATCTAGCCTACTGCCACCGCACTTGGCGCATCCAGGGAGCTATCAGTTCGTCTATGCGCTCGCCTCACTGGCACTGCGTGGGTGAATGCCATGCTGATTTGCTTAATTCAATACTTTCACGAACCGCAATGGTGCTTAGATTCCAGATAAGAAGTATCCACCGGCGGTCTGGGAAGGGCTGGTGTGAGGCGATCGCATGCTATTGCATCGCCACTCAGTGCACGAGCGATGCACATGGAGCTTCTTCGAGTCTTGACAAACGTTCAGAGTGCCTCCATGGACGCCTGACAGTATTTCCCCTCTTGATGACGCCAGTGAACGTAGAACGCAAACTTGCTCTCGAACCTCGCCAGCCCCCCTCAGCACATTGACGCAGCTAGACTGTGCAGGACTTATCCAACCTGCCCGAAGCACAGTCCTAGATCCTGAAAGCCGTATTACCGACGTGTTTCGAGGCCACCCACCGACCGCAGAGCATGCATACTCAGCACAAACAGAACGTCACATGAAGCAGCTCTCGTCACAGTTAGGTTCCCTGAAAGTCGCGATACTGCTATCCACAACACTGCAAGCCTCTATGCACTTATACCCAAACCCTCTACCTACGACTTGAGAACTCACAAAAGCAGTTCCCGCCAACCATCCTTCCACATAACACCGCGACCTCCTTAAATGCAGCCACAACATCCACCACCACCGCCTCCCAACAACCATTACTGCTTAAAGAAGCAGCCTCCGTCCTCTTAACACCAGACGGAACCACACAACACAACAGCTCAGGCAGCGGGACCCAACCTTCGAACACGACGATAACCCCAAAGCCGTAAGAAATCCCAGCACGCGCTCATCCTAGCACCAAATCAGACCAACAACAAAGCTCTCTGATGTGCACTCCACGGTTCAGGATCCTGCTTCCTCCCCACTCACGTCTGCGTGCGTACAAAGCGTCCACGCGCGAAGACTACTATGGACTTGGATGGGATTCACACTCCTTCTCCCTTCTGTCCGCATGCACTGCATCAACCTCCCTCGAATGGAAGGTGCAAGAGATGATGAAGGGTGCGTGTACATGACCGGCTGAATGGATAGGTAGTGCTAATCTACCGGTCAAGGGTAAGGCGGGTAGTGTGGAGATGGATGGGTTGAGATTTTGTGAGGAGGGGAAAGGAAATAGGGAATCTGAACTAGGGGTTGAGAGACATGGATATTCAAAAGTGTACAATTTATTTATTTATTTGTTCTGATGGAACGATACAGTGACAAGCCACTGAATTCCAATACACCCTAGACGAACCCTAACTTCCCCATCCTTCATACATACTAGTAGATACTTTACAGAACGTCCCCACTCAACAAATCCTTCCGTCCATGCACACTCTCCCACTCGCCCCACACGCTCCTCCAAACATCCCTCTCACTCCTGCCCAAGCCTGCAAACATGGCGTCCAGCCCATCGCGGCTCAAACTCGCCGTGCCAACCACTTCCCAGATACCAGGCATGAGCTTCTCCCTGACGCCGGGGTCGAGGCGTCCGCTGAGCTGGAAGCGGCAGTAGCTAGCTAACAGCGGGTAGAGGAACGCGCTTGTTTTCTCGCGCGCGGCTTTGACGGGGTCGTTGAGCGTTTTGCTGGTCTTGCCCTGTCCGGCGTGCGTTTTCTGGATCGAGCTCTGTGGGGGGTTGCAGAGTGTTGCTAGGACCCTGCCGAACATCGCGCCGTTGGCTGGTGTCAGGGCGGAGACGTCAGGGCCTTTGAGCCATGGTGGGAGAGCACCGCGTCCCGAGTGCGGTGTGAATAGCAGGAGTAACAGGTTTTGTAGCACCGGGAGGAGAATGTGGAATCTTCCGCCCAGACGGCCGCGGTGCAGAAGTAGGATGAGGCGTGTGGTTTCGCACAGCCTGGCATAGATGGCGGGTGCGTGGGAAGCCGGAAGAGCGGGGGAGGAGCGCGAAGTTAGAGTCGAGATGGCGGAAAGCGTTGTCTCGATGGAGTATTGTGTTGCAAGAGACGGGGTGGAGGAGAGGATTGTGTTTAGGGATGTGAGAAGAGCGTTGAAACCCGTGAGTTCCGAAGTGCTGATGAGTAGGGAGCAGAGCTTTGGCAGAAGCACGAGTTGGTTGTTTTTCAGCTCGATATTGGATTCGTAGCGGTCTTCAAAGGTTGAGATTAGAGTGCTGAGAAGCCGATAGGATGAGGCCAGGTCGAGAGGATCGATTGGGTGGGCGAGAGTCTGAACGAGGTCTAGCTTCTCAAAAACGGTGAGTTGGTTGAAGACGCCCTTGATTGTGGTCGTCGTAGTCATCTTGCATTGTTCGGATACCGGCTCGCGCAAGCATTTGAGCGTGAAGTTGACCAGCCACTGCATGTTCGGGTAAAGCTTGAACTTTGCCACTGTGGTGTGCAGGCGAGCGACATACTCAGCCAATTCGATGGGGCCCTGACCACCAGTGACCATGTAGGATTCAAGATCCGCATTGTCGTTGATCCAGGTACGCAACCAGGATTGGGTGGAGTCCAAAAGCTTGGCCTCTGCGAGAGCGGCTGTGGGGAGCTCGTTGAACGCATCGACGACATCTTGGAGCGATGCGGCATCGTCATTTGTCGAGTCGTTAGTCAAACATGTCTTGAGCACCGACACATACTGTTTGGGTTGGAGCAATGTGTTCTGCTTCTGTACAGCAACGACAGCGCGCAGGATGGCTAGACTGGCTGCTGAGCACCGCTTACCTTTGCTCGCGACCGAATCAAGCTTTCCCTTGAACTTGCCCAGGTAGATCATGTTTTGTGACTGGCTTTGGTTGGAAACGACCTGACCAAGAACGGACTGGGAGAGCTGTTGAAGCAAGTGGAGGGTTGCATGCGACACGAGACCTTGCTTCGTCAGCTGCTCAGCGATCTCGAAGAGTACAGCGCCATCGCTGGAGATCCTCGCGGTGGCATTGGATGCGTCCATGAGCTGTACCATGATACTGAGAACACCCGCAACATCTTTTGAGCCAGAAGCAAAGAGCTTTGTCAGTTGGTCCAGCACAGCCTCTCGCCTCTCTCGGGAGATGGCAGTGGGCCGAACAAAGTTGTAAGAAACAATTGCCAGACGACACATGCGGTCATTGTCCTGACCAATAAGCTCGAGCAGTGCGGTAACATAGGTATCCTGCAACGACGAGCTCCCCTGCTCAAAGATGGCTTGAGCCAACGACTGGCTGGCAACAGTGCTCGCCGTGTCGTTCAAATTTGATATAGCTGTCAAGAGCTGCACCAAGGATCGTTGAGACGCTGCAGCATCCAAATGCCCAAAGAGTTGGACAAAGTCGGCGCAGAAGAACTCAACCATCTTTATGTGTTCAGTCGAGTCAAGCCCACCTTTTGATAGAATCTGGAGGATTTTGGCCAGGCTGGGCCGGATGAGATCTTCAGAGCCAGGCAGTGTCTGTAGGTGGTCACAGACATCCAGCAAGAACAGCATGGCTGCCGCTCGTGCGGGAGAATCGACTCTTTTGCCGGCTGCAGCAGATACATCGTTCAGAGACTGCTCGATCAGTGGCGACAGTAGCTCTTCTTGCTGCTCTACTGAGCCGTGCAGCTCAATAGGCCATAGTTTGGACACTAGTTGGCACAGTGCAAGCCAAGAAAGCGATAGCCGTGTGTGAGCGCTGTAGCGGTCATCTCTTACCAAAGTCGAGTAGGACTGCAGCAGCGAGAGCAACTGTGTCTTGAGAGCTGCGATGATATCGTCGGAGACAACCGACTGGAGTATGGCCGGTACGACGACGGCAGTGCTCGCGGCTCTCTTGTAGGCAGCGAGCTTCTTGACGTTGACGTCTTGCTGTGCTTGGGTAGTCAGGGCGCTGCTGAGATCGTCCATACGCTGGACATGCTCTTGCAGCAGGTCTGCGATTTGGCCTTGGGTCAAGGACTGCTCGAAGCGCTGCGCAAGAGCCTGGTAAATGGCGCGGTCTTCCCAGACCATGTCTCTGCACTCTTTGAGGGCCTTGCGGTTTTCGTATCTGTAGCTCTTTACAAGCTGTTCGTCCCAGCGACGGAGGAAACCAAGCAGGTTGCGGTTCTTTGCGAAGCCAGACATCAACGGGACGACCACGCGCTCTAAAATGATGGTTCTACTGATCTGAGGTTGGTTCTGGATCTTCGAGGTTGGTTTGCTAGCTGTCTTCTGGTCGACTTGTTCAACAAAGCCAGGTCCCTCAAATTGAGCCTTGGATATTTCTTCAAAAACGACATGCGCAAGATCTGTCTGTTGGGATTTGGAAGGTCCTGTGAGGCCCTTTGGCTCTGTCACGAAGACACTCGGGTCGAGCTCAATCAAGGCAGCCATGAGTGACCAGTGCACCTGCTTGTCTCTTCCAAGAGGATACTTGATACCTGAGTGATACCAAAACAAGTCTTTTAATATGTCAGACCTGAAATTCACGCTGTGCGCCTGGAGAATGCTGATTGCATGGACAAGCACCTCGATGGCGGTCTTGGGCGTCGCAAACTCGGGCGGCGTTGTCAATGAACAGCCGGCACACTCAACCAGCGCTACGAAGACAGCCTCGATCCATGGCTTCTCGGCAAGCTTGCTCCTTGGCGTCCTGGATGGCGATATACGAATGGCCAGGCTCAAAAGCTGTGACGAGGCGCCAGACAGCGCAGCCAAGTCAGCCGGAACCGACTCGCCGTCGTCCTCGATCTGAGCAGCTTGAAGAAGCTTGGCGCGTAGCGGTGTTAGGTTGCTAGCCAGCAATGTTGCCTCACGATATTTGCTGGTGCTCTCGGTGGCCTTGTCTGCATCAGCAAAGAAGGCAGCTCTAGCTGGTGCGAACAGATGCCTTGCTAGGAGCTTTTCGATGGTCTGTGTTGCGCGGTCTGTGGAAGACGTCACGGACTGGTCTGGGTGTATCGCACGCAACGCTCTGAAGGTATTGAGGAGCGTCAGAGCTGGGACGAGACAGTCTGTGGAGAAGTCTTGGGCAGAAGAGCCTGCCTCATCGCTCGCAGCCACTGTGCGCAGCTCCCAGATGTCCACCACAAGAGACAGGTCCAGGAGCTCTTCAACGTGCTTGTTATCTGAAGCAGACGCAGCCAAGGCGAGAAGCTTCTCCACAGCAACAAGCCAATTCTTGAGGATACTCGCAGCTTGTGCGCTCTCTGTCCGCAGCACGATCTTCATGAGCTCCGCCTGGACTGTGTCCTCGCCCTGGTCTCGCAGGACGGTCAAGCGGGTGATGGACTGGAGCACTGTCCTTATGGTGAGGAACAGCTTCTGAAGCTCGGAGGGCGCCAGGAGTGTGCGCTCGGTGGGGCCATTCGCAGGGGCTGCTCCACGCTTTCGCTTTTTGGAGGGCTTGGTGCCCTCAGCCAGCGTCTCGCTTGAGCCAGATAGGTCGCTCATCTCGACGTCCTCAGACGCAGTTGTAGGCTGGAAGTGGTCGAAGTGGTCGAAGTGGTCGAAGTGGTCGATGAGGGTTCGCTCGAGAATGGCAGGGAAGGCAGCATCGCGCAGGTGCGGGGCGCTGCGAGAGACGGGCAATACGTCCAGCATCCAGTCCAAGAGCCCCCACAGGGTGACGGTGCCTCGCGCGGTCCTCCCAACGGCCGTCTCATCCTTCAGCTTGTCGAGTGTCCAGCGCAGAACCCATTCTGCCCTGGCTCGGACGAGGGTTGCGGTGATGTTGGCACGGTCTTGGCCTGCGCTGGTCGTCCAGTTGTGCGGGAGGCCGATGATGTGCGCGGCCTGCTCGACCTGCTCGTTCACGTCTGTGAAGTTTTGGTTGATAGCCTGCAGGCGAGGACGGGTTGGCGCAGGCCCGTTTTCTGGGGTCTGGTGTGTGTGTCAGTGCATGTTTGTTTATTCTGTGTGCTTTGCGTGTGTCGTACGCTTATTCTCGGCGCCATGGTTCTCCACAAGCCTCGTTGTGGTGTTGATTCACAATTCACAATTCACAATTCACAGCGTGGTGGTGCAGCACGCACTGCTTCGGCGTCAACTTTTTGAGCAGGGGCCAACTTTTCGCGCATGGCAGGCAGGGCAGGGGCCAGGTCGGCGGCCGACGTCAAACGCATCAACACCACCACCCGTCCGCACCACGCCCATCGCCGTCGCCAGCACCCCGACACGACCAATTGCACCCACACACCCCCGCCACCATGTCCGACGTCCCCTCCCAGCCCATTGCGCCTATCCCGCGCGCCACCCGCCCCATGAGCGAGGCGCTGCTCAACGAGAAGGTACACGCACGCACCCACACCCACACCACACCACACAACACACACCAGCTCAGTCATGCCTGCACAGCCACCAGAGAGCGTGAAGGACCCATTCTACAGCGTCACATGACTGCGCTCCAGCTTCTTCACCAGCCACGGCAGCTGCGCTCCCTCCCACCACACCCTGTCACATGCTACATGTCCACCCAACACCAGCTAACAGCCATGTCCAGTGGGACCGCTGCCTCTCGTCGATGCTCATCCGCTCCGGGCTCGGTCTGTCCTTTGGCATCGTCTTCTCCGTCCTGCTCTTCAAGCGCCGCGCATGGCCCGCCACCGTCGGTCTTGGTTTCGGTGCCGGACGCGCATGGGAGGAGTGCGACAACGTCAGTCTCCACCACAACCCAGGAGCATTCGACCGCTGCTGACAACCACACAGTCATTCAAGCGCGCAGCATCGCCTGCCAAGGACGGCCTCCGCGTCGTCAGGCCGTAGGTGGCCAGCATACAAGCGGAGACGAGCGTCGGTTCTTTCAGCGTAATATGAGTTTGGTACACGAAAAGCGCGCTGTACAGTAGGGCACCGTATAGACAGTTTTTGGACAATGGAACGCTGTATATCTGACAGCCCACGTCGACCCTTGACCCAACACTATGTTTGTCTTGGAGCTCTACTCGATTGGGAAAGACTAATGCTGCGGGACGTGTCGATAGATATCTCGCGACGACAGGTCACTTCTTCACACCTCATCCAACTCACCAACCAACCAGCCATCTGCTCGTCCCTGACACCCGCGCTAACCACGCAGAATTGAAGCCCCTCTCCACCCCTCGTCGGCCAAAACACGTCCACAACCTTCTTATCGAACGACAATCGACCTTTTTCCATTGTATGACCCCGATTCCGATGTCTGGGACGACATGGACGAGGCAGTTTGGGGACAGCACGACACCCAGGACATGCGAGAGGAGTATCCTGAGGGCTTCAAGTGGAGCTGCTGCGGTCTTCAAGGGGATGAGGAGGGATGTATGGTCGGACCGCATGCCGTCAGGTCGAACAAAAAGAAGAGGACCCAAGCGTCTAGCGCTGGTGAGCGAGCTTGATAGGAATGGTCTTCTGGTTTCTCGTGCTGGTCAGCGCTGATGAGTGGCATCTACAAGTCAAATCAAGTTCTTTTGCTAGTTCAATTCGTTCTGCGCCTATATTTTGCTTTAACTGTGTACGCTGATCTGGGTGCAGCGGGGAGAGACGGTGCTGAATTCGTATGCTGAATTGACAGGTTTTGTCTACTCTATGAGGCAATATCCCGCCAGTAAAGACGGTAATGGACTTGAAAAGAATCCCAAGGTAACCAACGCCTCTTTCATCTGAGCTAGTACCTAAATCTAGCACTTTCTTCCCCAACCTCTAGTCCAAGAACCAAAACAGGAAAAAAAAAGCCCAACTCAACGATTCCCAAACCTCCAAGCATCCCCCTCATCCATCCAAACCCCCGCTCCATTCCCATCCAACCAAACCCTCCCCTCACACCCCTCACACCTAACGTACCTCTCCCCCTGGCAGCGACACCACCCGCCTTCATCCCGCTTCTCCTCAACAAGCGGCGCCATCATAACGCGCTCCAACCACCTCGCCAACCCCTCCTCGACACTCCCCCTAACACGACAAACACCCACCCCTCTCACGCCCGTAAACAACCTCAACACCCCAGCACCACACCCATCAAACATACTCTGCCAGACGCGCAGCTCGAAGAACTCGGCGCCGGAAAACGCAGCAGCCGCTTGTGCGGCGCTGAACCGCGGATCCGTGTCCAGCCGCATAGTGAGCTGCCACCGCGTGATGCGGCGCAGGGCCGTGGGCTGCAGGATCGGGTGGCTGGGGGATGTGAGGTGCGGTAGTGAGGTTAGGAGGGAGGCGTGGGCGTGGAAAATGTGCGTGCTGTAGAGGAGGGGCGTGGCTTCTAGGTTGATGCGTTTACAGGTTGATAGGATGGCCGGGTGGGTGGGAGATGGGGTGGGGAGGCGTGGAGCGTTGGTCAGATCGCGTAGGTTTGAGGGTGTGTTGGCGCAGAGGAGGGTTTCGTAGATTTGGTTGCGGAGTTCGGCGGGGAGGCGGAAGAAGAGGGAGGTTTCTTGCGAATTTATTGTGGGTTCGTCGTGTGGGGTGGTGGATATAACGCTGTCTGCACGTTCGATCTTGGTGGTTGGTGCTGTAGATAGGTGCGGTGCTTGGTGTTGTATGCTGAGCCTGGGATCTGTAGGTGGAGAGCTTGCAGGTTGCATCGGCTCTGTGTGTACCATGGGGAAGTGGGCGCCATGAGCGGCGAGATAGAATGCTGTCGCCATGGTACTTGCTCGCTTATGACTTGATCCTCGATTGACGATGTCGATTTAGTAGTTTCAGCTGACTTGGTGGTTTCCAGAGATAGCGCAATTTGGCGGGGGCTCTCAGGTGGTGATGTAGCCGGCGTTGATTGATTCGATGGCTCAGGTGTCGATTGTATCGATGGGAACGATGGTCTTATGAAGATTGGGCTTGGAGGATATGTATACATATACTCTACACCGCTCCGTCAATGGTGATGTCGCTGGTCTGTCTGAATCGGGTAATGCACCTCGATCGGAAGTTGGCGTGATGTCGAGTGATCGGAAAGTTGTATGCTGTTGTAGATGCTGTTGAGTACAATGTTCCTCTATTCGACGTGCTATGTATGGGATTATAAGTAAGACAGACACGGTTGATGTCACGTTATGACATCGGGTTGAGGTGCTGTTCACGCAACAGTTTAAGCCTATTTCGTCATCGGGCCGATCTTCAGATAGCGGAAGTGTGAAGGTCGCGCCACGAAGCTGGGCGCGTCAGTCCACCTGCCGTAACCTCAGACTAACGAATTGCAACCTTATCGTTGAGCCTCAGTCTCATGTGTTTCTCAGCCTCAAACTGCACGCGTCGATGGGCTTTCGCATTGAACATGATCAATCGCCCTGGTAGGCCGAATCGAAAGCGGGGTCCTTGACCTGGGAGGCTTGAACTGACAATAGCCTGAACTCAACCTCGTCCTTACAAGTCTCGTCGATGATGGTTAGAGCCCTCTTTGCGATCTGATCCACGAATATGTGAGCTGTTTGTGGGCACGTTTCAGGTTACACGTTGCACGCTCAACAAAATGCGTAAGCCGCAGTGGTGCAGTGGTGTGATGCTCGTCATTATCTCCGAGATTCCTCAGCTCAGGTCAATGCGAGTGATCAAGAATTTCCTGAACTTTTTTTTCTTCTCAGATCAGTCGATGGCTTCACATGTCAAGAATGGTACAGACTGGTCTTTGCTTTTGTTGTGTTGTCACTGCTTATGCTGCTCGTATCTTGGACACGCTTTCGTCGTGTGCAGCGAGGTGCGATGATTTCTAGTAGACATGCATTATCTATAGACCTTACTAGCCATGTCCCAGGGGTTATTTCTTTTTGGTCGGTGTTTCCAACCCAATATGTTCGGACCGGAACATGTGTTGTTATCGTAGCTGCTTCAGAACACCGTCGCGTGGGTGTTCGACTGCTCCATGCCTGTGTGACAACCGTTTTACACCACAAACCCAGCAACGCCAACCGCTACAGCAGCAGCAATGCCCTTCTTCAAGTCGGCTGTGGGAGTCGCCGCCGCACCTACTACCATGTAGACTGTCTGCGTCTGTCCAGTCTTGCCTGTCAAAGTTCCCATTCCGATTGATCCTACACCCGGTAGCGGAGCTTGCGACATGGACTCGAAATGAAACGTCTGGGTCTTCGGGATCCATGTGCGAAGTGTTCCAATGTGTGTCTCAATCCATTGGACGGTCACGAAGTCATCGCCGGTAATAAGTGGAAGAAGAGGTGATGTTGTCGTTGCAGGCGCTTGAGCTAGCACACCAGGTGGATTCGCAGCTGGCGGCGCGGGTGCAGGAGGGATTGCTGCAGGCGGGTTCGCTGGAGCAGGCAGTACAGCTATAGGTACCTCTGGGGCAACAGTCCCAGTCGTAAGCGTTGCGATGGGCACCAGGCCCGGTGCTTGACGAAGCCTAGTATTGGGGTTAATATACACCCTCCATTAATGGCCTGGGCTCGAGTTCAACAACTCACTCAAGACCATCCTGAATATGCGATTGCACTGCAGGTGGCGTTGGGCGAGCTATCAAACTGAGGCCTGAAGTTGGCGTATGGGGTGCCAGAGCAGAAAGTATGTTACGATCAGCAGTACCGCCGGTCGCAAGCACTGCGCAGAGTGCTGCAGCGATAGCGTACACGTGCATGGCGTTCAGACAACTAAATCCACGGTTGAATGCACCACGTCAACGGTCTGAAACACCAGACTGAACTCGATTGTAATGCAGCCAAGTTGCCGTCGTAACTTGAAGTAGGTAGTCAGCTCAACGCGTTCGGGAACGAAATCCGTGGACAACGAGGTGGTTGCACTACTCAAGATCCGGTAGTGTCACCGCTGGCTGACCGATGCTGATGGTTTCGTATTGGAAAGGTATACTCCAGAATTCAACGGCGAAATACAATGCAGACCAAAAACAGACAAAGAGTGATCGAAGTAGGTGATGGAGTAAAGAGAGCAAATATTGGAAGTGGTATCAAACGAATTGGAATGGGAAAGAGCAGTTGAAGGCAGTACCTTCTTCCTGTGCTTCAACGCTCTCACCTTCCACAACCGATGTTTCCTACTGTGCAGTATCTGCAGTGTCCATGGCGGTTTAGCGACCTGGCAGATACACATCAAAGTACATCTCACCGTTCAGAACAAAATGGCCCCGCCAGTTGATCATCTCCGGTACTATTCGATGAGCGACGTCACAAACTCCTCGATCTGCCCTTGCCTTGCCTCTCACAGGAGCGCTGGAGACGACAAGAGGCTGGGGGCATAGCCAACAGCCATCCACAATCCGTTCAGAGCCTCCATTCCACCTCCCAGCCTTACCTTTCTCGCTACCGGAACTCGACACCAGCTCCCCTCACTCCCTTGCCTCATCAACCTCGCATCCGCACTTCCGGCCACTCATGCCTTGCCTGCACTTGCCGAAGTCCAGATCCGCATTTCCGTAGTTTATTGAATGCATCCAGCTACACATCGGGAAGCCTTGCATTGGCCCTACGGTCGTAGTATCGTCGATGTCTGCGTCGGCTCCACAGGAGCGGGAAATCAAGCATTTCTCGCCCTCGCCTGTGCTACTGCTACGGGTAAGGGGCCAGTATAGCGCCGCGCCGCCGAAGCTTAGCTTTTGTCAACAGCAGGCTCGAAAGTGAAGCAGCCGCACCACGGCAAGTTGCAACAGGGGACACGGTGGACTATCGATTGTGGGCCTTGCGCGCGCACGAGGAGCTTTGATGTGGCGGCAATGCCCGTGTGCTGGGGCTCAGCGCATGCGAGGGTAATGAAGGTCACGTTGACAGAGTTTTCAAGCAGTGCGATGGTTGCAAGGAGGGGTGCTGCAGACGCAGATGCAGATGCATCCAGCCAAGAGCGCTGGATTTTCCGGAAGGGAGCCCTGCATCTCATGTTGCTCCACAACTTGTTGTTCGTTAGACCGTAATGCAGCGGTAATGCTCAGCGACCAGAGCGTTGAATGAGGAGGTCGCGCCGGATATGCAAGCTAATCAGAGTTTCAGACAACCTCCAACCAATGTGCATGCAGTCGGAATCCTCAGCAGTTTGTAGGACGGAGGCGCGATCGATGGTGGCCTTGCAGTGTGTAGCAGCCTTGTCGCCGTTTACCTAAGATCTGAGGTGCAATTTGCCATTGAAGCCCCGGTTAAGAAAGTGAGAAAGTTTTTTGGCCGACGGCAGCGGAGAGGAGCGCACACTCCATCCCAAGCCTTGGAGTCTGAGCGCCACAACCTGCACATGCATCGCCGCTATCCCTCCACCGATCCTACGTGATCAGTGCAATTGTGATCACCAAACGCGTGTTCAAGTCCAATGTACCCGCCACATCCAAAGATACATTTCGCCAGCAGCTTAAAAAAGGGTCCAATAGCTGCCGTCTCCACGTTTACATAGCTAGGTGGTGGTGTCCGTATGACACGACTCCAAAAATACGCTCTCCCTCCACCAAGTCCACTCCTCGCCGTGATGGAGCTGAGGCAAAGACAACCAGACTCCGCTATCACGAGCCCTAAGTATTGGCGCTCGGACAAGAGCATCCGCGCACCCCTCTTTTCCAAACAATGTCGATACACCCATGATAAGCGGCCGCGCCGTCGACCAAGCCAACGCCAAGATCCATGTCAAGCGCCGCGCAGGTACGACTTGGTACCTGCATTGGCTTGCATGCTGGCTTGGCCGAGTCGCGCGACTCGCACCGCTCGTGAGACAAAACTGCGGTTCCTTGCCCACTGAACAGTGGGAGCAATAGACAAAACGTCATACCCAAACAACAACAACCATGACTACCAGCACCACAACAAACATTGAAACGTGACGATGAGATGATGCAATCATGCAATGCAGTGCAATGAAATCAATGCCCGCTCGCTCGCTCGCTCAATTGACAGCGGCGCCTCACCGACCGGCAACCCCCAGTACCGAACGAGCACGACCAAGAACCGCCAACGCCGCGCGCCCATCTCCATCTTCCCACCTACCAGCGGAGTAGATCCCTATGTAACTGATTGCAAGAGCGAGAAAGGCGTGTGTATGTATGTACGTACATAACCGCTCTGCTAATCTACCCTATCTACCTATCTAATCCACCCACCCCCCGTATCTACTGTGTGTGTGCGTGTGTGTGCGTGTGTGCATCATCGACCATCTCAATCCACCCCATCCCACGAATCCCAAGCCGGAAGAGGCGTCCAAGCATGCGCGTCCCTTCCACACTCAGACTGCAAGACCGACTGCCGTCGTGAATCTACTTTGTATCTGCACATGACACGCAGAGTGCCGAGGAGATTCCGCAGCGCAGTGAAAGGAAAAAAAAAAAAAAAAGACGTGCGTCTGTCGACTGACTGGCTCTCGGCATCCCGGCCTTTGGCGTCTCTCGGGCGCTCGAGCCCATATGATCGAGAGAGATGCCGAGGCTGGGCTGATTGAGGACAAGGCTTGGGAGGAGTGAAGAGAGTCACGCATCGTGGGTTCGTGTGGTGGTTGGTAATATCTCATAGTAGTATAGTAGTAGTATAGTAAGTATATTTTTGCTCGGTGATCTGACTACGGGATTATCGTAGTGGTTCCGAGATGCTAAATCTGCTCTCCAAAAAGACAGTAAAGTGCGGTGAAAGCGGCCATGTGCGGCAGTGCGGGTGGTATCAGTCCCAATCCAAGAAACCCATCGTGAACCTCCTTAAAAAAACATCAAGCCTGATTCCCATACAAATCCATGTTGGGGTGGTGGTCAAAGAAGAAGAAAAAAGCATGGTTGTATAGACCCGCTGGATGAAGAAAGCGTAGAAAAGTGGCTGGCGTGGCGAGCCGTGTATCAAAAGTCTATGCACAAGAAAGCGTAGAAGCAAAGCAGCGAAGACGCTACGGCGCGCGCAGCGATGGCGCCACAACAAGGTCGGTATCCAAAAAGGAGTGGTCCAGCACATGTCTGAAGCGGTCGGCGCGTCCGGCAGAAAGGTGGTGTAGTAACCAGTAAAAGTGCAACGACAAAAGAGTGTTGGGTAGTCCAAACGGTAGTGCGATGCAAGTATCCAGAAACGCCGTCGCCTAAGTCATGCGCTCATAATGCCCGCGTCCCAAAGACTGTTTGCAGAGTCTCGGTCGTGTGTGGCTGTCGCGGTAAAGAAACGTGGGAACAGTGTGATAATGTTCAGTGGTTGATTGTGCGGCGCTTCAACGGCGCTATTATGCTAGTGTCCAGCTGAGGACAGTGACCATAAAGGGGGCTAGGATGGCAATCGCTGGAGCGCCGAAGAGCGTTGCGCCGCTGTGGTACGTGATTTGACCCGGTGTCATGTTGTCTTCTTTCGAGAAGAAATACGTCTTCGCTCCATCTGTGCCTTGCGAAGCATCTGGAGGGCTGGTTTGCGCTGGAATTGGGCAGACCTTGGCAGGGTCGAATGTCGGGCAACGCTTCTTGTAGTCGTTTTGCGAGCGCTCAGTGTCGGTGGAGTTGAAGTATCCCTTCACGTAGGACAGCGTCATGACAGTGTCGGCGTCGGGGGGTCCAGCAGACCACTTGGGGTCACCGTTGCTCCAGTGATTGAAGAAGATGCCGCCACCCTCGCTGGGGATTTGCTCGGTCATCTCCCAGAGGAACGCACCGTCAACGTAGAAGACGACGCGGTCTGCGGTCCAGTCGAAGCGGTACTCGTGGAACATGTTGTCGGGCTGGAAGGGCAGAGGCGCAACCTTGTAGGTAGGGGTACCAGCAGCGTCGTTTCCATGGGCAACGGATTCAGGTGATTGCAGAACGAGGTTGACTGCGCCTCCAGAACTGTTGAACTCGTGGGAGAGGAACTCCATGTCGATTTCTTGCGAGTTGTTGTAGTACTGTCCACAGTTAGCAGTGACCTGGTATGCAATGCATAGACTATCTTACGAAGAAGAAAGCACCACACGTCCCCGACGAGTTGGAAAGCTTCATGCCAACACGGAAGCTACCGAGAAGGATATCGTCCCGGACAGAGACAATCTCTGACCCATTGACGAAGCCATTCGAGTGGTCGCCGCGAACCCACAACTCCAAACCAGCATCACCACCATGATCAGCGTCGCCAGCCCACTTTTTCGAGTCCTTGAAAGGGTTAGGGACAACGTTGCCCATGCTGAACTCCTTGCCGAAAGCGATCCTCTGGTTGTCGGCGGGGACCGAGACATTGTAGACCTGCGGTCTCCAGCCGTAGTCGGTGATGTTGTCCGTGTCCATGTGCAGGAAGTCGTTCTCCAGGAGCTCGGTAAAGACGGCATATTCAGAGTCGGTGGTCTGATTGAGCGAGTATCCGCACTCGCAGGCTGCGTTGGCTGTACGCGCACATGATCAGTATGTTTGGGGGTAGACGAGGGCGGAACACACAGCCACCCGCGGAGACTGAAGGCCTAAGACCTCCCACACCTCCACCACACCAACGTACCGAAGCGAGAGACGGCCAGCAGCAGCCAGGGCATGGCGCCCATTGCAGAGTGAAACATTATTATTGTGAATTAGGTGTAGGTTGCAGTGAGCGACTAGGGTGAGGAGGAACTGGATACTGGTGGGCAAGCCGAAGGAGCGCAAGAAGGTTTGCAAAGAAGAGTGGGAGGGTTTGGTACAAAAGTAGTCCAGCAGGCGCCGCGCTGGGCTGGGCAGACTACCGTACACTCACCAGGGCAGCGGCGGTGCAGGGTTCCCGTCTAGCAATTACTGTACGAGCAGCCAGTCACGAGCAGGCCTGAGCGCTGCCGTTTTTCTCTTAGCAGGATCGCCGTGCAGAGAGGCCGAAATCACCATACGAATTTCTGTGGAGAACCTAGAGCTCATGGTGGGCGCCGGCGTGGTAGGATTCACCTGTCACTGCGAGCAGACTCGCGCTGCAAGGAAGAGCCGTGGCGACGGCTTGCGGGAGTGCGGTCAACCACCTTGTGCCATCTCCGGAGGCTGGCGTATCACAGCAGGATTCATGGCCAGAGACTCGACGTCCTCGGGCATGACCCCAGCGCTGCAGGAGCTCTTGGTAGAGCTGCTCGGACGACCCAACGGCGTTGCACAACTGCAGCCTTCTTGATTGGTCAGCAGCAAGGGCGCAGTTACAGCAGTAGGGGGGTGGCCCAAGAAGATCCAAGGAGCACCCCTGGCCGTCAAATTGAAGAGCATCACTGACAGGCACAACTTCTGGGGAAGCGAGTCTTGACTCTTAGAGACAGCCCGGCGGTGTACTCGAACAAGACAGCGGCCCCTGCCCAACCCTCCCTGCGCGACGAGAATCCTTCGTCACGAGCGCTGCAGACGCGGACGCTGCACGCCCAATACGGACTGGCTGGAGAGCGCCGCGCCAGCCTCTGCCGCGTCCGCTGCAAGTGCAACGGTCTCGTGCCAGGGTGCACAACCAGGCCGGGCGGGCTGCACGAAATGCAGGCCCCTCACAAGCGACCCCGGGAAATTTACATTTTGAAACCACGCGCGCAGATTGCTCGCACGACCAGCGAATCGAAGGGCCCGAAGAGGTAGCCAGCTTGGACGTCTGCCCCAGCAAGCCTGCCTCTTTCTGGAAGTTGACAGCAAATGCAACTTTACGCAACCAGGCGCTCAGAAATTGGGATAGCTGCTTTTGTCTCCTTTCCGAGTACGATCGTCATTAGCCTCGTCCTTGTCGCAACACGAGGGGCAAGAGGAAGCCAGCATCGTAAAAGTCCGAATGAAAATAAACGTATCGAGAGGGCAACGCTTCCGCGGCACACCGCTAGCCGCCACTGTCATGTGTAGAACACGCGCCCTTCACAAACAGCAACTCGATTAGGTAGAACAGCCTCGTGAAAACGTCCATGCCACTTCCAGGAAAAGCATCAATAGTGAGAATAGCGAGCAAGCCGTACGCGTTTCGTTTTCCAATCCAATGCCAGAAAATGCAACACGAGACCAACAAGTGTTCGCCTGCGCGCCAGAAACGAGCGCCTCAATCGTATATCGTTGCCAAAATATGACCCAACGCCGTCGCCCTCATCCAAGATCGAATCGATCAAACGCTACGTGGGGTATCATCACAAGAATCCAGACTCGGAGAGAAGTCTGCGCGGTCGTTAGCACAGTGTCGGTCGCACCGTCTTTGAAACCCAAAAGGGGTATAGCATGGAATGTATTGATTCCTCACGTACCTTGCAATCTTCTCGTCTTCGCGCTCGCGCGGCTCAACGGATAAACTCATCTCGTACATTTCATGCACGTCGCCTGCGGATTGCATATTTGTCAAAATGTAGTCCTGCAGATCAGGCACAGGCTGCAGTGGGTACGGCACGTTTTGGTACTGCTGAATGTCGCGGATCACCTCGGCCGTCTTTGCGCGCTTGGCGAAATTGATCAGGTTCGTCTTCTTGATCAGTGAAGGGATGCCGTCTTCGATGAACGTCAGGTCAGTAAGGTAGACACCTGATGGAGTTAGTTTGTGTTGTGCGTGTTACAACAACTGCCCACGAACCGAAGAAAGGTATACAAGGCGGATTCGCCCTGTGAAGCGTGTCGCGATACTCGGCAAAATTCCTGGTACTGCCCATGAGTTTGCGCATGCTTTCCAACACACCCATTGACCGTTGGTTGACTGCACTCCATGTCCGGTTCAGACGGTGGATGGGCGCTGTCCCCAGGGCTGAGATGATCGACGTGAGTGTCGAAAAGTTGTTCAGGGATCGACATTTCTGACGACGGTTAGCTAAGAAATCCGTTTATACGCCGCTGCTTAACTTACATCAGCAACATTGACAAAATGCTTGATGACGATCACTCTGCGCTTGACGTCCTGCTGGGTCAGGATCATCTGCGCCACCCAGTTCGTCAGCTGATTCGAGTGGAGAATGAGCGCCTTCACGTTAGCAGCTGGGTCCGGCTCGCCGGGTGCTAGCTTCTTTTGCCACGTCTTGTTCAAGCACTCTGTAGGTCGAATCTTGCCGTACAGTTTAGACTCGATGATGGTCAGCTGGCGAGCAAACTCGGTAGCGTCAATGTCCAAGAACTTCAACTTCTTCATGTGTTTTGGCAAAATTGGCTGTGGCGTCTGGGCACTGAGAGTCAGTACGAGACGTTTCGTTGGCATGTCTGGGCCGCGAGAACGCTGTTCGACAGAGGTCATAAGAGGAGCGGCACCAGGTGTGCTGGTTGTCGCTACGTGGTCCTTTGCGAAGTTGTACACTCTCTGAATCAGTATCCGTGCCTCCTCATCATTGCCTTCCATCCAGTAGTTGTCAAACCAACTTTTCAGAATGTTCACCACGCGAAATCGAATGGGCTTCTGCTTTCTGTCTACCCACGTTTGATAGTCTTCCTTGGCTAGGCCGTGCGGTGGTTGAATGCTCCACCGCTTGACCAGCATTTCGAATAACTCAGAGGCGGTAGTGAATGATCGGTATGTGAGGAGGAATGTGTTGTTAAATGCCGGGTCAAGACGGTCGTGACGGGTGAGTTGCTCCACAAGTCCTGCCAAGGTACCACCACGTAATTGTGGTGGAGTCACTTTATGGTCGTAGGAGATTTCGCCTTCATGGTCAAGCTTCAAATGTTCAGGGACCTCTTCCACGGTAGTTTGCGGGATGACTGGCACCTCGCCGAAAAAGTCCTTGAGCTTCTTGTTGTTTCTTGGGGGCTGTATTGGGTCGATCTTGTTATCATCCAAGGTAGTGCCCTCACTATACGTCTTAGCTTGGGGCACGTCCTTCAGCAGCGGTCTCAACGTCGCTGAAGGCCCACGAGCATGCGAAGTCGCGAGCTCCGAGTCTGTGTCGGTGAATCTTCGAGAGTCAGTGCGAACGGCGATGTCTGAAAGGGGGACTGCTTCTGACAAGTTCTGCAAGAGTCCGTACTGTTGAGCGACGGTGGTTTCGAGATCTCGCGAGACAGCTCGTACAGCGTTGATTCGATCCTCTAGAGAATCTCCTCGCAACTCGGCCCACTCGTCGCCCAACGGCGCTGCAACTCCTTGACATGCTATGACGAGTTCGGAGACCACGTCGTACACCTTCTGCTTTTGAATGCTGAATTCGCTTAGTTGCTGTTCTTGCATAGTCGAGCTTATTGAGGAAAGGTTGATCGATTCGACGGTAGACATCCACGGCCGGCACACTTCCAGAACTTTCCCTCCCGCAGTGCATATATGGTCTCCCACTAGCTGGTGTCTTTGACGCGAGATTACTTTGTCGCGTACGACGCATTGTTCGTCCAAGCGACGGACACTCGATACGATGAGTCGTTTGATATCCTCTAGTCGCTCGAGTACGCGAGAATCCAGCTTCACGGTAGGCTCAGCAGAGGCTTCGAAATCGTCCTCGATGAAAGACGAAATTCCGTTGCTATCTCGTGGGTCCGCCCCGTTGTTGTGCCAGCTTCCACCGACGCCGCTGCCAACAATGAAGCCAGGTACCAAGCGAGGAATCTCCTCTCCACGCTGTTGGCGAGCGACCTCGACAAAGCCGTACACTCCATTCAAAACACCGTCAGCTTCTTTCAAGCACTTTGAGTATGAATCTGGCGGCGGAAAGTCGGACGCGGCAATGTGCGAGGACAGGACCAGCTTGGAGAATCTCGACATGGTCTCTCGGAAATGTGGGTACAAGGCTTTGTTAGTGGAGATGATGGAAGGGTTTCCTGAGTGATTGTCGGTAGTTCCCGAGCCTGCGGCAAGAAGCAGTCGCAGGTGGTCAGAGATGTCTTCTGCCCTCTTGACGAATTCTGACCTGTCGCTGTTGTTGATGGCCTGGCGGTAGCGTTCTATGGCTCGGCGCATGTCCTCGACCATTCTGTTCCAGGTCAGAGGCACTGGGTTTACATCGTCGTAGAACTTGCGTGACGGTGTGGCTGTCGAGGGTGCTCCTGCGGTGGGGCTGTTGGCGAAGGATGTGGCTGTGGTGCCAATGGGCGGAATCGCAGCGCCTGAGAAGCTCGTGCCGTTTGCGTCGTGGGATCTCGGGGCCAGGCCCTGGTTCATGGACTCCATGGAAGTCGCGGGCGAGACTCCGTCTGACAGCCGCTTCCTGCCGTAGGAGCCCTTGATGCCGTGGCCCTCAAAGTCCGAGGCAGACGTGTCGTCGTCGGTGTCGTACATGGTGCCCGAGGCAAGCAGCTCGGCGGGCGGCCTCGACGAGTCTGGTATGAAGACGTTGACGCGGTCGCGGGGCCCGTTCTCATTGGCAGCAGGGGACTCGAGGGGCAGTTCCATGGTGCTGACGCCCGTCAGGGTGTTGAAGTAGAACAGGCGGCCGTCCGGGGTGGCTTGGGGGATCCAGAAGGCGGCCTCCTCCTCTTTGCTGCTGGCATGGTTGTTCTCGCTGTGGCGCTCGATGGGCAGCAGGGTGTCGTTGCCGGTGAGCGACTCGGTGTCTGAGTTGGTGTAGTCGGTGCCGCCCAGCGACTGCGTGTCGTGGTCGTCGGCGGGGTCCAGGCCGTTGCGGTTGTTGTTGTCGTCGTCGAGGCTCTCGGTGGGCCGCTGCACGACGGTGCAGTAGTTGCTTGGGAACCAGCCGCGAACGCCGTTGATGACGCCGTCCCACCATCCGCTCTCCAGCTGCGTGATGACCTGGATGATGTCGCCTTGGCGGAAGCTCAAGCTTGTGCGGTCGTCGGCGTCGTAGTCGTAGAGCGCCTTGACATACATGCCCCCCGGCGTGATGGTGCCAGTAAAGCCGTTCATGCTGGCGGAGGCAGGCGCGGCGCGTCCGTCTCGTCTCGTCTCGTCTCGTCTCGTCAGGGCGGGGATGGGAAGGCAGCAACGTGCCTCGGGCTGCGAGCGCGGCCTCCCCTCTGCTGCGGCGCGGTGCGAGGAGCGGCAACAGTAGTCGAGCAGCGGGCGGTCTGCTCTGGTAGCACGCGAGACTCCTGGGCCTCCGGGTGTGCAGAAGTTCCACGTCTTACACAGTACGGCTTAGGGAGGGGACGCAATCGGGCTAGAGGCGGCATGCGAATTAGGGCCCTCACGTTCGCGCCTGGACGCAGCGACGCAGCGAATGAGCTCTCGCAACAAGCACGCAGCTTCAGGTGAGCGGCAGACTGCAGAGACGAGTGCAGAGCCTGAGCGAGCGAGACAAAGTGCTACCGCAGCAGGCGGGTCGCCGAGCCGTGGTGGTTGTGAGCGGTCAGGCCGGTCACGTGTTGTTGCTGGTGCTGCCGGTGCTGCTGGGTTCAAGCGGGCTGCGGGCCTGTGTCGAGAGTGCATCCTCGCATCATGTGCGTGGGTATTGACACGGATGTGTCTCAACTGCAGATGCCAAGGCGTCGTAATTTTCCGTTCGATACGTATCTAGTTTATGTTATTTAGTTTGTTAGCGCGCCCTGTACAAACTGTATGCACCTTTGTACTTACTAATTATACCTACAACAACACGCTATTTGCATTAAATTTATTAGAATTAAAGCTAGAAAGTAAGCTATTACAACTTAGCGTTAGTGTTGTACTATTTTAACGTGTTTAGTATGCCTTAACGCGTTAAAACTTAGCTAGTTAACCCTACTGTGCACCTTAGCCTGCGAAATCCACCTAATTTAGCTACTTAGAGGCTTAAACTTTTTGCAATTAACAACAATAAACTAATTGTACTATAAGCTAACAATTATACTACATACTAGCTATATATTAGCAATGTATAGAGTTAGAGTAACTAACATAACACTAGCAATAGCAACATTAAGGTAACAACGTACTACTGCCGCCTCTACTGCACAAAGTAGGTAGCTAAATCTACTAAAACTAGCACTAGTATAAAGTTAATCTATAACAGTAGTACCTATAACGCTATAGTTATAGTTGTGTACAACTCTTGTACAAAGCTCTATACAATCTAGCAGCTAAAGCACAGTGTAGAGCACACCTACAGCCTTGCTGTTAGTAATAAATTAAAGAAAAATAACGTACTCTGCTAGCGCGTAGTAGAGCTTTGTGCGCAGTTTCTAGGTATTAAAGGTACAGTAATCCTTGCCTTATTGCAGGCTGTTAGCGTGTTTAAAGACAGTTGTAAGCAGCTAGAGAATGCTAGTAGCAGCTTAATTAACGCAAAAAACTGTAACAACTAGGCAAGAGACTTTGTTAAAAATTAGCTAGATTACTGTACGCACAACTGCCTAGACTTAGAGCACTTACAGCTTAAAGAAGCACATTAATTGCTAGAGAAACAAGGCTAGGAGTGCTGTGTTACAGGCAAGGTTCTACAACATAATTAGCAAGGTTTTAAGAGTAGTATAGCGTTTGTTAAGCCTTACTAACTTAGTAAGCTTACTTACTATAGGGTACTAACACTTATAGATAGTACTTACAAAACTAACTAGTTGCGCTAGTTTCTATACACGTTAATAGTGCGTAATAGCTATAGTAGTTAGGTACTAGCTACTTACTTTCTCGCAAGTGCAGAGGAATTAGTAGTACTAACAAAGGGGTTATTACTTATAAAATAGCTGTGTGTAGAGCTTAGTTACTACACGTAGCAGCTGCAGTACATGCTTACTAACAATTTAGCTACTAAACAGTTAGCAGTTAAAACTGTGTTTCTTAGCGTTGTTACTAGCAAGTTACTGTGTACTTACATACTTTGTACTATCTACAGTAACTATACTGCGCAGCAGAAGGTAGAGGATAGCAACGTACTAAGGTTGTTGTAGCAAGCTATGTATACGCGCACTAAGCCTAGCTGTAATAAGTACCTTTGTAAAGCTCTCTAGATAGCTAAAAAGAAGATAAGAGAGCGTAATAGTAGCTACATAACGCTATAGCAGAAGCAGGCACAACTTAAAGCGCGTAAGGAGCTAGAGAAACACAAGCATAGAGGTAGTAATACTAGAGTAGTTAACTAGCTAGTAAAGCAATTGTGAGCTAGTATGTACATTGCGCAATACTTTTCTAGTGTTGTTGCCTAATTAGGTTTAGCAGTAGCTACTATTAACCTCTCTACTCTGCCCCTATCTACTGCTCTAGCACAGATAGATGCTGCAAGCAACAAAAACAACTTAACACCTTAACACTACAACGTTAGAGCAGAAATTAGAGTACGCTAAACAATTTAGCGTGCAAAGAAGCCCTTTAACCTATACAAGTACATCTAGAATAAGTAGATGCAAACTAAGTGCCTCTAGGCAATGTTCCTGCAACAACATATTACTCTCCTGCTTTAAATTATAACTACAAACGCTGTAGAGAGCTAGCATAACTTACTAAAGAAGAAATTACAGGCTACTACTTGTTAACAGGTCTAATTTAGCCTTACTAGGCTTGCCTGTACTATTAACAAGGTCGCGCAATAATAAGATAAGCAAGGTTTAAAGGCAAAGCAGAACTTTAGGTTAAAGAAACTTAGTAAAGCCTACGTACACCTAGGCATTAGCCGCTTCCTATTTCTAGTGTAGAAACTCCTAGTTACTAAGCTTTGTACAGCGCAATTATACATAGAGAATAGTGTTAAGCTTTAGCAGTACACTAACAAGCTAAGTTGCTAGTGCAACTTCTTTAAAAAGTACAATATACTGTGCGCTTACATATAGTAGAGGCACCTACTATTTAACACAATTACTAATAACAATTAGGAGCACTTTGCAAGCAAATTTAACAACTGCAGCTACAATATATATAAGTAGTATGTAGTAGAGTACTATAAGCGTATACCTACATAGGAAGATAAGTAGCAAACAGTAGAGTATTGCAACACGCTTAAAGCAAGAGAGTTAATAGAGAAACTACGCTCTAAGTAGTTTAATTTAGTTAAAGAATCGCTTTAATACACAGATAAGAAGCGCAAGAAAGTACACTCCCTCTAGGTTACTTTACTAAGTGCCGCAGTTAGGCTATTACTACAAGCTACTGCAAGAGAGGTACTCTTAGATAAGTACTTTAATAGTGTACTAAGTAAGTTACAAGAGGCAGGCTGCCTTATACAAGACAACACATAGAAGGAATCTTAGTTATGTACACTACTAATTCACGCCTTTAATAGTATACACTAGGGACTAATAGCTTATAAGGATAGCAATTAAGAGGTTAACAAGGTTAAACAGAGCAACAGTGATAAGGTTAGCAGCAATAATGTAGATGCATTAGGCGAGTTAGATTAGAGCTTCTAACAACAGTAGCAACACTATAAAATACATTAATATAGTTATCTATACCTAGTTTAATAGCCTTACATTTGTAGTTAATAACACCTAGGTTTATTAGCTTGTGTTGCAGATGCGCGTACATCAAATTTGCTAGTAAATTTGTATAGGGTGACTCATATTTGTTATCAGTAAAAAATAAGTTACAACGTGCTTGGCATCTGCAGTTGAGACAGGTCCATTGACACACCGGGCCTCGCCTTGCGTCCGCTTCACACGCTTATTCGTGCGCCTATACAAGTACCTATATAGCTGTGCCCGCAGTACCCAACACGCAGCACGCAGCGCGCAGCATTGGCAGTCTGGACACACGGCGCACATGTCCACACCCCCTCAACAGGTTGCGCTGTCAAACTTTGACCCTGACCGACACACTGCAAATCACATCTGACAGACGGCTGTTGTCTATATTGTGGGTGCAACCCCACCGCTGCTCAAGGCTCGCACGGAAAACGACTGCTTGGGAAGAAGCCGAGTGTTTGGCTGGTAAAGAGGGCGGGGCAGCGACGCACCCAGGCATTCGTCTAGAACGCTGCTTGACTCGCTCGACTTGATGGATGCCCGCCTGGTACGAGGAAAGGCCTTCCGGAGCTGCACGGATGCCGGAGCATCGAGGACTGTGCGACAGTCTTATTGGTACCACCACACTCGTCCTCGACGTCTGACGTTCCATGTGCGAGCACCGTGTGGGTATTTGCCTGCAAAACGCGTGAAGAGGGAGCATACTCGATGCCGTCCTGCGCCGTGTCTTGGGGACGTTTGATGGTGCTGACGGCAACAAGCCGGTGCACTCTCGAGCATGGCCGACCAGCGGCGTACTATGGTAAGTGCTTGTGATGAGACGACCTTCCTACACTGACACTGACAACCGAAGAGCGCTCCCGATACAAAAGGTCCGATAGAAGCTCGGAGGAAAGCTGCCAACCGCTTGCTGCATAGCCCGTCGCGTGGAAGCGGCAGAGCGCTGTCCACAACCTGCGACGCTGGTTTTATGGGTCAAACTAGTGTCCGAGTCGAGCAGCACTCGGGAGACTTGTAGTAGGTGTCTATTCACATGCATGTCCTTCTATCAAGAAACCGTCTCTGTGAGACTGTTGACGCAGCGCCGTGTGGCCATGTGCTGGCGCAAGGAAAGCCGCATGGCACACGTGGGGGTGCGTCAACTGCAGGCTCTGAACGGCATGTCATGGCGCAGACGGGCTGGCCTGGGTCTCATCTACCCAACGACCTGTGCCATTCGTTCGCTGCTGCAATACAATTTCGCGGCGGTACCGAGCCCACGGCAAGGCGGCAGCGATCTGTACCCATTGGCACAGATTACAGTACTATGGTACGTCCAGGACCAGGAGGTCGACGCGGCCCTTTTTCTTCTAGAGTTCTGCTGGAAACAAGTTAGCGCGGGGGCTGTTGGTGATAAGCAGAGCCCCTCGTGGACAGAGCGCAGTGATGGAGGGGCAAAGTGGTTGTTTGGAGGGGCTTCGAGATGAGGGGGGGTCTGAGACTTGCTACAGACACTCGTCTCGGTGGTAAACATGGACATGGAGGGACGGTGAAGAGCGACGGCACTTGTCAGTCGTTAGCGATGCCGTCTAGCGATCAGGCTGCGGGTCACTGCGTAGGGATCCTGGCCGCGTGCGATCCAACCGACACTGGCGGACTGGCGGGCTGGCGGGCTGGCGGGGCACTGCACGTTTGTGGTGTTCTTGCACCGTTGCTGACATGGGCTTGTATCGACATGTCTTTGCGCGCCATGTCGAACCGTTCACAGCGACCACACTGGCGACCCAACTCTGGCCACGAACACAGCTCGACTTGCACGCTGCGCATTACCTTCTGCAAGCCTCAGCCTCTGCCATCTGGCAGACTGCAGCTGTGGACCGGTGCTAGGGGTAGCCAAGTGGGTCCGGGGAGCGGCTCCCTAGCCCGGCGGTATGGATAGACTTCCAGGAACAAGTCAGCGAGCCGGCGATCGCCCTGGCCGTGTCGAAATCTATATAATAATTACGACAAAACCATCTCGCGCCGCAGGCGCCTGCACCCCCTGTAAGGGGCACTATTTAACTCTATTAGGTACCCTCTACCTCCTTTTTAATTTTTAGCTATTAATATTGCCTATACACCTTACTATTACTGTGTAAAGTTATTATTTTCTATCTATGCACTTGTAGTGTTAAGCTCTACTCTTGCCTTACTACCTTTAGGCTGCTACTTTTTCTATCTAGTAATACTAGAAAACTCTTTTTAGAGTTCTGTACCTATACCTATATACCTATATAGGCACCTATATAGGTTGTGTAAGGTTTATATAATATCTTTATAAGTCCTATCTTTCCTTAAAAAGGTTTACTAATATACCTTACTTTCTTATAACACTAGATTTTAATCCTGTTATTAGCTAGCTATTATCCCTTATATACTACTCCTGTTATAAGCTATATAAGGTGTCTAAAAAGTTCTATTATAACTGTATAAAAGGCTTTTACTAGCTCTATCTAGACTGTAGTTCTATTTATTTCCTTACTTCTAGGTTATATACTGCTAGTTACTAATATTATCTCTTAGAGAGCTTATTCTGCCTATGCACACGCTTAAAGAAACTTCTCTTTTATCTAGCTAAGCTCCTTATAGAGGCCTTAATTAGAAGATTTAGAAAGCTGTAACCTAACTCTAAGCGCTAGCGTACTTAACCTTAGTAGCTATATACTATCTACCTCTATAGGTAATAAATATAGTAATAATATGTTTAAAGAACTTAAGGTTCTACTAGATATCTCTATAGGTAATAAATATAGTAATAATATGTTTAAAGACCTTATAGAACTACTAGATACCTCTGCTATTACTATATAGTGCCCTTTAATACCTCTTTTAGAGTACCCCTATAATAGTACCTATTTTAATATTAGAACTCTAGAGACTATATATACTTAATATAAGGCGTACTATTAAGTAGAGAAAAGGTGTAGTAGTTTGCCTGTAAGCGCTCTATTATTTAACTCTTATTGCCTTAATAGGGATATTTTAACTTCTAGCCTTTTAGCTACTTCTACGTTTTCTATACAGACTACTTAACAATCTTAATTCTTTTGCCTAGGCGTTTTAAAGGCATATACGCGCCTATAACTCTACTTTTATATTTATCTTCTTAAAGTGCTCTATAGAAGATTACAGATTATGTTTAAGTGTTTAAGTCTTCTAGATACACAGTACTTTATACTATTAGAGCAGGCCTATTAAGCCTTCTAAAGGCTAGCTGCTATAGTATATATAGCTGTACTTTTATAACTTATAGTATACTACAGCAACCTATTAGTAGCTTAATACCTAGCTTAATCTTATAACCCTTTAGGGGCTTATATAGATACTATATAAGATCTGCAACCTATATATATTAATATACCTTACAGCTTAGAAATAGCTAAACTAGGCAGCAGCTGCTGCTATAGAGAGAGTAAAGGTAGTTCTTATAAGCAACCTTACTATTACTCTTTAGACTAGTGTAGACTATTATAGAGAGAATATACCTACTAGTAATAAGGTTATAGTTATCTTCTCTAATACTGCTGCTGTAGAAATATCCTATTCTATAGTACTTATAGCTTAAAACTCATCTACGCTGTATACTATAAGTGCTGCACACTTATTATATATACCTTTATACTATGTTTTAATATTCTCTTAAGGTAACTGTAGGTAGTCCTCTAGCCTTATACTACTTAATTAGGAATGTAGTTATGTGTAGGAACACGTTACATAGTAGTAGTACTATTAGTACTACTTATATTCTTACTCTAGGCAAACTATAGTCCCTTTCTAGTTTTACTAGCTCTTTTAGTAGTATGTTGTAGATATATAGGCTATTTATAATTAGGCCTAGCTTGCTTTTATCTGTAAGAACTAGCGCATAATCTAAGCAGAGCTGTATAGTAGTGTTGTAGATACCCTTATACATAGTAATCTAGATAACTAAGGCATGTAGGCTTAAATTAGTTATTAAATAGTCCTTTCCTTGTTTTATATTAGTAGTTCCTGCTTTATAAGTTAGTGTTACTAAGACTCTATAGCTATTATCTGTTAGTACAGACATCCTATACTGTTTATTACCTTTACTACAAGCTTATACTAGCAGAAAGTTAACTATAAGCTCTGCGCAAAGGAAATAGGTCTTAACAGGCCTAACCTTATCTTCTATACATTTTAGCTAAAGGTTAAGGAACTACTTTGTAATGTCTAGTGTAGCCTGTTTAGAGTATACCTTAGTTACGTTTATACTATTAAGTACTAGAAATAAGGCCTACTATATATACACCTGCTCCTGTTTCTAATACCTAATAAACACAAGGCGTTTACTAATCTTACATATATTAATTAGAATATATGTATAGAGATCTCTACAGAGAAGGAGGATCCTAACAAGCTTCTTACTAATATTGTATAGATGTTTATACTCTACAGGCTATATAGTAAGTATAACTCTATAGCTTCCTATATAGTTATATAGTCTAATAGGCTTCTACTATAGTGCTTAAAGAAGTTCCTAAAGCTGTACAGTTCTACTATAGTTATTTATAAGAATAGGTACCTTAAGTACTAGTATTAAAACAACAGCTAAACCTTAACTGTTTAGTGTAAGAGGCGCTGTATAGAACTAGATAACTCCTAAGTTATACTGTATAGTCTACATCTCCTACTTAAGTACTAGGCGCATATTAATACTAAGGTGTATAGAACTATTTATATAATTAAGTATATACACAAGTATATCTATAAGAGCACTAATAGGGCCTTACTAACAGTTACAGAAGATAATAAAGTCTAGCAGCACTTAAACAGACGTTATATTAGTCTATCTAAGTTAGTATAGAGGTTGTTTAAGTTTTCTATATATAATAAGTACCTATACGTTAAGTACCTTGCAGTACACCTTCTAGACTAGCAACTAGTTTCTTAGCCTAAGACTATAACAGAGGCAGAGGTTTAGGCACGCTTTAAGCGTTCTATAAGTACTTTTATAGCATTTTTTAACTATAATACAGCCTCTGCCCTTAGCTATAACCTTATCTATTAGGATTTCCCTACCTAATTTATGTTTAACAAGGCTACTTAGACCTAGTATAAGCGCTAATAGAGTACTATAATTAGCTGTATATACTTTTATAATCTATTATAGAGGGAGTAGTACTACTTATAGTTACTACTTACTATTATTTAGGGTTCTAGGTTGTTTAAAGACCTGTACACTATTAATAGCAAAGTCTATCCTACCTTTTAGGCTGCTGCTGCAGCCTATAGTCTCCTTACGCATAATAGTAACTAGCTTGCCTATTTCTATAACACAGTTATCTTTACTTTAGGTTAGGCTCTATAGTACTTTTTTATTTCTACTTTGCTAAACAGGCCCTTTACAGACCCTGTAGCAATATAGACAACATTCTAAGAAGACCTGTGCAATAACCTTCTAGAGGCTGCAGCTGCTCTTTCTATCTCCTCTAATCTCTAGGTGTACTTTAACTATAGGTTGTTCCTTATATAGGGGATACTTACAAAGTTAAATAAGGGGCTTGTAGACTTTAGGCTGCTTTTCTGCTAGCATAACTAGGGTTTACAGGCTAGTAACCTACTCCTTATAGCTAAACTAGACTATAAAGCTCTTAAATAGGATAAGGTATTCCTTAACACATATAAAAACCTTAACTCTAACTAGCGTGCTGTATTTAATATAGTAGTTAACACTATTTATAATATGCTTAGTATAGCTTATTTCTTTATTTAAGGACCTATAAGAATAAAAAAAACCTTTTTTTTAGCGTTGTTTATATGCATACTATTGCTTATAGAGCTGTATTGTACTATGCGTAGCCTTCTCTAGTATTACAGCTATATTACTACCTAGCAGTTAGACTGTATACTTCTATTTCTAGATCCTACTAGACATCTATAAGGATTCTTGTTAGGACTCAGCTCTGCCTACTATGCTAAGGCAACTAAAAGGTACGTATAATTACTCTAATAAGTGATCTGTGGCTAGAACAGTACTATATTGTTATCTAGGCAGCCTGCCTAACAATATCCCCTTCTTTTTACAGGGCCTAACCTAGGCCTAAAGAGTACCTAGTACTAGACCTTCTAGTAGCTTTTAGCAACGGCCCTGTGATCACACACGTGCCTAACCCTGTAATTAAATACACGTAGTCTGCTTAACTCCCTAGGGCACACCTAGCTAAGCTGGCTTAGCTAACCCTAGACCCGTGCGGGGTACAATAACCTAATATACAAGGTATTAACCTAGGATTAATAATGTTAGGGAGCTCCTTACAATTATAACCTCCTCTAGACTTAAACTAACGTTCTATCTATGCACACTCTTACGCGCACACGCTTTAGGTATTAGAGTAATTATAATATTAGGACTTAGCTCTGCCTACTGTGCTAAGGCAACTAAAAGGTATGTATAATCACTCTAATAAGTAATCTGTGGCTAAAACAGTACTATATTGTTATCTAGGCAGCCTGCCTAACAATTCTGTCTATTCTGTAGCTCTTAATTCTTCTATAGAACGTCTACTACAGGCTGCTATACTTGTTATCTAAAAAAAAGTGCCTATATAGCACTAGTATTGCTTTAAAGCAGTTTACTGTATACTTTAGGATATATATAACTATTCTTTACTATTTAGCAGTCTTTCTCTAATTACTAGCAAGGACTTTATATAGATTCTTCTTATTGTTAAATATAGTTAGCGCGCTGTTATAGTAGATGCTTACTTCTAGTTCTCTACTCTTATATAGCCTTACCTAACTATACTATATCTGTATTAGAATATACGCGTACTTTTAGGTTAGGATAATACTTAGTTTATAGCCTAAAGTTAGTCTTTATTAACTCTACCTATAAATAGAGTAATTAGTATACCTAAATAGGTACGTGTATACTACACCTAGCATACCTTTTAGAACTCTATCTACCTTCTAGACCTTCTTATGTGTGCTGTTACAGACTATTAAGCGCTTAGAGGGTGCGTAATCCTAGCTATATAGAATAATACTGTAGCTAATATTAACGCTATGTTGCTTACAGCTATACTAGGCAAGGTTATAGAGCTTGTTATAGTTAATACTACTATGCTTAAAGATAATGCTATATAAGATTAGCCTCTAGTAGAGTTGTTACAGTTATTAGAGCTACTATTCCTTCCTTTTTTATAGCTACAACTAAAGATTAGTGCGCTTATAATACTCTTATATAATCTTTACCTAAGTTAAGGCCTTTATAATAGCACCTAATTAGTTGTTACTTATATACAACTACGCTGTATTAAGGCCTGTATCCTTTCTAGTAAGTTTATAGGCTACTTATAGTTAATCTTACAGATTAAACTTACCTCTACTAATAGTAAGCTTCTGTTTTTAGTCTAGCGTATATAGTTCTTTGTTAGGTTATCCTTTACTATAACTATTAATAAGTTATAGGGGCAGTTCTTAAGCACTATAGGGGTTAATCTTTGTTACTAAGTGTTTACTTATAGTTAGCTCTATATTGCTATATTACATGTTACTACTCTTTTAGGTCTTTTAGTGTTACTCTCTTACTCCTTACAGGCTAAAGAAGCGTCTTATAGTACTGTAAATATTATATACCTAGAGGTTCTCCTTCTGTAATAGCCTTCTCTTAGCTCTTTACTAATTATTTATACCTGTTCTATTCTTTTGTTATTAGTTACTACCTTTACTACACTTACACTTTTGCTTATTTTTATAAGCATCTGCATGTGCGCTTAATAAGCTAATTATAGGTGTTTCTACTTACTTAATCTATTACAAAGCTGCCTTTACCTTTACTTTTACCTACTTTCTACTTCTATTAGAGTCTATTATTATGTTATAGAGAGTGTAGGCCTATTTAATACTTCTACTTATATACTAGTACAGCGTTTCTACTGTTATATAACTATCTAGAGTGCTCTAGTAGGAGTAGTATAAAGGCAGGTTGCCTCTCTAGGTAAGTAAGGTTTTTTTAGGTTTCTATTTTTAGCCCTCCCTTTCTACACCCCTTGTAAGCCCCTTTACAACGCCTCTTACAACCCCCTATAACGCCTCTAATGCCTCTAATACACTTATAAACACCTCTGTAATAATATCTAAACATAGCTCTAATAACAGCTATAATAGCCCTAATAAGAACTCTATAACTGTTCTACTTATAGCTAATACTTTCTGTGCAGCTATCTATAAGGAAGCCTCTTCTAAGGCCTATGCAGCCCTTACAGAGCTGCTTATAATCTATAATATTAAGTTCTATAAGACCTTTTCTAGCCTCTTTAGAACCTTCAGTAAGTACCTCTGTTTAGTGTTTATAGTCTACTTTTAGCTCCTTTTATAGATTCTGTTAACTACTCTATACAGGCTATTCTGTAAATATTAAAGCTAGACTAGTATATATAGTTAGTATAGTCTATATACATCTTTATAAGTCTTGTAAGAACTAGTCTAGTCTCTTTAGAGAGTATGTTATAGTTAAGGACTTCCTTAAGAGCTTTTATATAAACTATTACTATAGCTCTAAAGGTATCTGTTACTTCTTTTAATATAAATTATAGGCTTTACACCCTCTTTATAAGCTTTCTTACTAACCTTACAAAGTAGATAAGACTACTACTCCCCTCTGCAAGTCTTATAAGCGTAGCTATAAGGCTTCTAAGGAAGTTGTTAAGGTCTGTAAGAAGTATAGTAAGTATTTAACTATTCTATACACCCTCTACAGCCTGTACTAATACTTATAAAGGCACCTACTGTATTCTTATAAAGATATAAGACCTTATTATAGAGCTTAAAAATAAGCTTAATAACTATTAAGGGTCTCTATATATCTGTTTTAGTCTGCTAAGGTCTTTATATATATCTCTAAATTCTATAAGAGTTGCCCTATAGGGTGTATAGTTACCCTATAGAGTTTATAGTTATATAGGTAATCTTTATAGTCCTTTAGAACTTATTATAGAATTTATAATAATTTTTAAATACTTTTATTCCTCCTAAGTAATATTCTTTCTATAATGTAATGTAATGTTCTATACTACTTCTATATATAACCCTGCACTTGCTTCTTACACTAGATTATAAAGCAAAATTTTCGCTGGCCTAAACACTGGCATGACTGGTAGCGGCAACGTGTGTTGGTGAAAGTTAGCACTGCCAGACAGCCCTGGCGTCATGGTGGGAGAGGCAGGGCAGCCCCTTTTCTGCGCAGTCGTCATCGAACGACACAGGCCGGGACAAGTGAAACCATGTGTCTCGTAGCTATGGTCATTTTTGCGCTGCTCTGTCAGTATCGATGCAGCAACACGTGAGGCGGTGAGCGCGCCCATGCATCGGATAGCTGGCAACGTGCGAACTACCACTGCAACAGGTAAAAGGCAGTTGGACCTCTCTTACCGCTTTTTCTTTGTGCCGTGCGACGAGTGGACGACGGGCAGGGTCCGCTGTTGACAGCAGGTGCCAGGTGGTACGGCGCAACCATGGTCGAATCGCGCCGTGACAGAAAATCAATTGGACCGTGGCAGTGGGCAGTGGGTAGTGGGCAGTGGGCAGTGGGTAGTGGGTAGTGGGCAGTGGGCAGCTGGGGTAGCTGAGGCAGCTGCGTCGAGGTCGTCTGGGCCATGCTAGAGAAAGCACCGGAAGATAATTATGGGATGATGTTGATGTTTCTTCGCGTGAATCAAGGGCATCATGTTCGCGTTCTGCAGTGTGGAATCACAGGTGCTGCACGTCAAGCAACAGCACTGCGCAACCATACATCCAGCAACAGCACTGCGTAACCACCCATCCAAACCAAGCCAGAACACTGCCAATACATGAAGGTGAGGTAAGCCAGCATTGGTATTGACAGGTCTAGCGCCTGCATGCTGGTATCCGCGGCGTAATAATTCCACAATCATGGGGTGCCCGGTGGCTGGTCGAGGGCAACAGGCCTGAGGGGCGCTCCCCATGCACAGGCCAGCATTGCGGTAGCCTCGCAGCCTCACACGTCTCACCCCTCTCTTTTACCGTCCTGGAATCCGCCATCGCACCGCACCTCGACCCTCGATCCCATCCGCTACCCTCTTCTTCCATTACGCGCGCAGCCACCTGGTGCTGTCGCCGCCCTGCCTTCGTCCTCGACCGGCCATTACCGGTGCTATATCGCCATTCGTATGCACGTTTTGCGGAATGAGAGAGGGACACGCCAGCTGCACCATCACCATCGCCAAAGCCAGAGCCATCACCACCCTTTAACGCCCACGCGCGCCCGGCCGTCGAGCCATCTCCCCACCTAGGGCCCTGCGCTCTCCTGTCCGCCGCCTGCCCTCACGCCCCCATGCCTGCTGCCATGGCCTCCAACGCCGCGCCCGCCGCCGCCGCCGCCCGCAAGCCCGGCCAGCCCGAGAAGAAGTACAAGTGCCAGTTCTGCAACCGCGCCTTCAGCAGAAGCGAGCACCGCAGTCGCCACGAGCGCTCCCGTAAGTCTCCTGTCCCTGTCGCCGTGGTGCTTGATGGAGCTCCGTGTTGGGAGCGCGGGGTAGCTGTTTACTGATGCGGGACCGTCGCGCCTTGGTCGCGCTGCGGGGAAGACGCTCGCCGTGGTTTGCCTGCTGCTGTTGCTAACTGCCCCTCATCGCAGACACCAAAGAACGCCCCTTCAAGTGCCTCAAGTGCCGCAGCACCTTTGTGCGCCGCGACCTGCTGCTGCGCCACGACCGCACCGTCCACGCCAAAGACGGCGGCGCCCCCCTCCCCAGCGAGCAGAAGCGCCGCGCCAGCAACAAGACGCACGACGCCGCCACCCCTGGCCCCTCCAAGCCCGCCCCGCAACTCGACACGGCTGCCCTCGACCAGCTCGACGCCAGCGAGGATGCCATGGTCGACGTCGACATTGAAACGGCCGCCATGCTGATGACCGACTTCCACCACAAGGCCATGGCCAGCCAGGAGCCCGACATGGTCCTCGACCAGCACCACAACCAGCATCACAACCAGCACCAGCACCAGCATCAGCACCAACATCAGCACCAGCACCCAGAGCCAGTCATCTCCCCCACCGGGCCCCAGCACATGGAGTCCTCGGTGCCCCAGGTCCCCTACACCGCTCCAGGCCAGAACATGCTGCCGCAGATGCCCTGGCGCGACTCGATGGTGCCCCAGCCGGAGCCCGAGTCGCTGCAGAAAACACACTCGGCCTTCCACCCCCACAACCACCTCGCGCCCATGATGGAGCGCACCATGTCAGGCAACACTGCGCTTGCACCCACCTTCCCCTCGATGAGCGAGAACAACCTCGGCACACCCAGCGCTCTCTCGCCCTACCCATCCATGCTGGGTCCTGTCTCGCCCGTCGACTACCGCAAGTCTCCTGGTCCCAGCCAGGCGCTGACCATGACAAGCGCACCTCAGCTGGAGTCGGAAGAACAGTGCCGCAGAATCTACGACAACATCAAGCAGTACGACAGCGAGAACGCGCTCTTGGATACCTTTCACCTCCCTAGCCTGAACACACTCAACCGCCTGCTCAAGACGTACTTTGACCTCTTCCACCACCACCTGCCCTTCCTGCACCCAGCGACCTTCCACCCAACCGAAGTGGCGGCGCCTCTGCTCTTGGCTGTGCTTTCCATCGGCGCCCTCTACATCTTCGACCAGGACCAGGCCTACATGCTGCACATTGGCTCCAAGGTGCTCGTCAACCAGTTCTTGCAGAACAAGGAGAACTTCAGCTCGCGCAAATGTCCACTCTGGACGATGCAAAGCACGCTGCTCAACATGCAGTTCTCCAGCTGGAGCGGTGATCCAAAGGGCCTCGAGTGGGCCTGCTCGATCAAGAGTCTTCTCGCAAACATGGTGGCAGGAAATCGCTACGAGCTGAAGATTCGCTCAGAAGCTCGCGAAGGTGCGCAACCAAGCCACCAAGAGTGGATCGAGGATGAGCAGTGTCGCCGCACCTATTACGCCGTCTACATCTTCTTCGGTCTCCTCACTTTGACCTACAACCACACGCCAGCCATGGGCTTCAACGAGTTCGACACACTGGAGCTGCCGTCTTCAGAGTCGCTCTGGACCATGGGCGGCGATGACGAGGAGGCGTGGCGCGATGCCCTTGCGACATCGAAGATCATCACCTTCCGCCAGGCGCACGACAATCTGTTCCAGGGTGAGACAGCTCGTTACAGCGCGTTTGCGACTCGTGTCATGATCAATGCTCTGTTCTTGGAGGTGTGGTACCACAAGCGCAGCCCTGAAGCCCTGCAGGACGTGGTTACCGAGTACAAGCTTCGCCTGGCGCTCGAGACCTGGGAGAAGTCACTTGACCTGTGCGAGCCAGAGACCGTTGTGGTTCGTCTGAGCGCGCCTCACAAGGGCCATCCCCTGATCTTCAACGCTATGGCGCTGTACCGTAACACACGAGCCCGTCTTGTCGTTGACTTGAAGTCTATCCAGGAGGCTCTTCGCTACCACGATTCCTACGAAGTCGCAGCAGCTATGACCAATGCGCGCGACAAGGTCCAGCGCTCGCAAGAGATGATCAAGGTCATCCAGGAATGCTTTGACTGCATCGAAGTCGCGGCTGTCCAAGGCATACGCTGGGTTGCACGCACTTCAGCCACCAACTGGAGCATCGAGCACCCACTCGCTGGGATGGACCTCGTGGTCATCCTCACACTTTGGCTTTACCGTCTGGAACATGACGAGGAGCCCGCCAACGAGGAAGAGTTGGCCATGTACAACAAGTTGCGCAACCTGTTTGATGACGACTCTGTTGATGTGTATGGTGCCAAGTTGAGCTCCACTGTCGCGCGCTTGTGGGGAAGTATGATCGACGAGGTGGTTGTATGGGGGTAAGTGATCCTTGCCAAATTTGCAGAATGATTCACTAACACCTCACAGCATCACCAAGCTCATGGGCGAGGCCTTCAAACTCCACTCGCAAGCTCTCGTTGGCTACGAAGACGCAATGTCCTCCAGGTCCGGATCTGCGTCGCCACTAGCTGCCGGCGCTGTACAGGTCCTTGAGATGCAGATGGCCTACTAGGCCGCATTTTACGACATGTCCTTCCTCCTTGTTATCTTCTTACTAGATTGTCGCAGTTTTCATCTTCTCTCATCTCGTCATCTCTCTGCATCTGGGGGGCATGGCTTGGAGTTCCGGTGCCTTATATTGCGTGCTTATTTTTTTTCATATCGAGGCAACATGGCGCATTGGGGCGGTCTGATACAGTCCTTACACACTCGAGCTCAGGCTCTTTTCGTTCTGGGATCCCTCTAATATCTTTCCTCTCGTTCATACCCATTGGCTTTCTGGACTAGTTTGGAGGCTGGCCCCAAGTGCGTTTCGGTTCAACTCGGTCTGGCTGCGAGCTGCCTCAGCCGCCTTCCGATAATACTTGTTTTCATATTCTTGTTTCCCATCTATTACGGCTGGCATGGATTTCGTTCTGCATATACCATACATGCCTGATTATTGTCTTTACGGCGACGGAGGGAGGGTACTTAGGCAGCGAGTGATGACGCAGGAGTGTCGGCGTGCGTTTTCGTCTCAGAGCATTCATGTACAAAATAGGTTCCCTTGGAAAACTGTCCGTAACTGTGTACTATTACCTGTGATGTTCCTCCCATCCCTACGTGAGATGCTCCGAGCAAGCGGTCTGGTGCGCCAAGCGCACTAAGATGCGCGTTAGCGCCTTTCTCAGAAAAAATGTACAGCACCGAGCTCTCGCGCACCGAGCTCACGACCACGCTGCCATTCGCTTTCTATCACTCACCACGTTTCACCCACGCCACACACACACCTCTAGAACCAAACGCATCTAATCGCAATGGCCAAGGAAATCGAAGAGAAGAAGCTGAAGAAGGAGAAGAAGGACAAGAAGGAAAAGAAAGAGAAGCGCGCGGAAACCGACGGTGTTTCTAAGCCCAAGAAGGAGAAGAAGGACAAGAAGAGCAAGGACGTCACAGATGCTCTCGAGACTGCGATTGAGGAGCCTGAGGTCTCCATGATGGAGATTGACAGCGGTGCCGGCGCAGAGGGCGACGAGCCCGCCGGCGCACTCGTTCCCTTCGCTTTCCCTCTCGCAGACAACGACAAGGAGGTCAAGAAGATCCTGAAGACAGTCAAGAAGTGTAAGTCCTGCCATCTGTGCAACCTCTTGCAGCTCTAACTCGCCCAAATAGCCGCCAAGACCAAGACCCTCCGTCGTGGTGTGAAAGAAGTCGTCAAGGCTCTGCGCAAGTCCCAAGCTTCCGGAAACAGTGCAGACATCAACAACCCGTCCGCCATTGTCGTCATCGCTGCCGACATCTCCCCCATGGATGTCATCTCGCACATTCCCGTCCTCTGCGAAGACCACGGCATTCCCTACATCTACATCAAGTCGCGCGCACAGCTCGGTGAGGCCAGTGCAACCAAGAGGCCCACTTCCGTCGTCATGGTCGCAAAGGCCGGGTCAGGCAAGAAGGCCAAGGACGTCAAGGACGACGATGCGAAGGAGTTCGAGGAGGCATACGGCGATCTGCAGAAGCTGGTCTCCAAGGCAGCGAAGACAGTGCGCAAGTAAGCGCGTTGCGAAAGGAGCGCATGTGATATCTGTGGCATTTCCCACTGCATGATTTGCATGTTGGATTCTTACTGTGCAAAATGGGACAGGCGTATGGCGTTACGACCTATCTGAGCTCCTGTGCTCGGCGTTGTTTACTATCTTCTGGCTGGGGCGTGTTTCGTATCACGAACATATGATTCAATCGACGCAGTGGAACGACCAGACTCAATGCTGACTGCATTTCGAACAGTACGTGATTGCAATGTTTTAACAGGGCGCAGATGCAGAGTTGGAAAACGCGCGTAATCTCAAAGCGCGAAAGGCGAGCATCATACTGCGTCTCACGGTGACCCACCACGGCACGGCACCTATCTTCAGGCGACCTCGGGGGTCGAACTGTATTCTCCCGTACTTTGCACAAACCAAACTGACCGACCCTCGATCTTCCATTGCGTATAAAAACGTACCCATCAAGCTTTACAAACTAACCTTAGTCCAATCACCCACTCGTCGAGGCTCATCTCAATCGACGAGTCTTTCCGGCCGGATTTAACAGATCCAGCATCAACAGCACGATGCCTGTCTCTGCAACCCCCGCAAAAAGCGTGAATACCATAGAAGGCGAACAGGAACTCACCATCAATATATACGACATGATCACTGCCGAAGCGACACTTCAGCAAGTTTTAGAGTTGTGCGAGCAAGCAGCAAAAATTGAACATATCCATATCGACACTTCATCTTACTTCCGCGCGCTCGAGGAAGGCGAAGAGTTAGCATACAACGCTGAGAAAAGCCTCCAAATTTCTAACGACACGGAGGTCACCTCAAGCTCGCTATCATCTACCGCATCTGTCGCGGAGGCAAAACCAGACCCAACTTCCATTGCGGCCTTCCTCTGTGCTCCAATCACCACGATACTGACTACGATAACGTCTCACGCCGGATCCTTGTCATCATTCACGTGGCCAGCATTCCCCCACACAGATCGGAAGTTCACGCGCCCACCTTCTTTTTGGGAAGCTCTGTACGCTCACGCCATCACTCTCGAGACGCTGCATCTAAACTTCTTTTGTCATGAAGTACAAACCATCCCCCACCCGCCTGCAAATGTCAAGTTTGGGAAACTGAGAGATTTGCGGATTGATGCGAGCTCCGCGCATGGGGACGATGGGTCTGCAATCGATGATCTGTTGGGAAAATGTGAGAACATAGAATTGCTGAGTTTCGAATGGCCTCCATGTGACTTGCCTTCATGTCAAATTAAAGGTGTGAGTTGGGCATGGACCTCCCCCCAGCTCAGACAGTTGAGCGTGTTTGGTTGGAACTTCGCGCCTGCGGCGTACACCGATTTCCTCGCGCGGCACCCGGGCATTCAAAGTCTAGACGAGCGTGTCGATGGCCCGTACGATGAAGACGGCGAGGGATATGCCATCGTGCAGCTACCCATCACGGCTCTGCCGAACCTTAGGACCTTGAAGAAAGCGTACACTCATACGCATCCACTTTCAGTCTACTTCGATACCGCAGCAAATCGCCCGCTTGGAAATCTGATGCTCTATGTGAAGAGCTACTCAGGTGTTGAACAAGGACTATGGGACCTCACAACCTCATCACCCGCACACACAAACCTGCGCTCGCTAGAACTCTCAAGCGACATCCAGTGCTGGCGAGACGAAGCATCAGACGACAGTGACAGCGACAGCGACAGCGACAGCATTAACACTACCAAAAACGCGCCAATACAACAGCCGCAGCCCCTCACCCAAAACGCTCCCCCAGCCAGGAAAACGCACCGCCTCCCACACATCCTCAAATCTACCCTCCCAGCATTCCCAAACCTCGCAAAATTGTCCATCGAAACAGATAGCAGTAACACCCTCCTCGACCGCGCATCAGGCACATTTACTTCCCCACCTCCACTGAACGAATCCGATCTCCTCACTATTTTGGCATCGCTACCGCTATCTGCCAATGAGGAACTGCGCGTTCTCCGGCTGCGAGATAAGCGGGCGCAGCCACTTGGGGAGGTGATGGAGCGTTTGGCTGGGGGTGGGATTGAGACAGGAGGGTTGTTGTTTTTGGTGTGGGAGGGGGTGGAGAAGGGATTACATATGTTACCTGCGGGGCGGGAGAGGGCGAGGTTGGCGGAGTTGAGTGATGTAGGATGGGATTGAGGAGATGCTGGTGTTGGAAATGGGTGGTAGGGTTCTCTATGATGAGCGTGGGTAGTTGCGTCGGGTTGATAGATGAGTGAGTGTGTCGTGCTGGCTAAATAGAGAGGATTAGAACCCTCGCAAGGATTTAGCAGAGTGATGATATTGAAACAATTTCTTTTACCGATACTTTTTGAGAATCACTCAGTCGCATCCGGCTGGAAATCATACCCATACACAATCGCATCAATCTTCCTTCCGGGATAACTCTTCAACACACCACACTTCTTCACCCTCCCAATCCTCTCAAATCCCAAAGAATCCCAGATGCGCGTCGACGCCACATTCGTCTCATACACGAGATTAAACACCGAATACGTAAACCCCTATCCACATTAGTCAAACTCCACACCACACCACAGCACAGAAACAGGTGTAGACGCAGACACATACCAGCTTAGGCGCCCACTCCAAATACTGCCTGCCCAACAACTTGCCCACACCCTTATTCCTCGCGGCCCCAGTAACCAAGAACCCAGCATTACAAACATGGCTACTACGACCGGGGTAATTCGGCTTAGTATAAAAGCTACCCAAACACACGTCCCTCCAATTCGCATCCAACGCTCCGACATCCTCGACCCTCTCGACCCTACCCGCTAGCATCACGGCGCCAAACACGCCGAACCAGTAGGTCCCGAATTGCTCCACCGGAAGCGCTTCCAGCATCGGGTACGTGTCGCCGCCTTCTATTTCGGCGCTGAGCTGCGCGTGTAGGAAGGCGATGAGCGAGCGGGGTACTTGCGAGAGGGAGGTGAAGGGGAGGATGGTCGCGGGGGAGTTGTCTTTTAATGTCACGTGCGAGGGCGTGAGGGCGTGTGCTGCTTTGTCTACTTTGTGTAGGATTGGAGGGGAGGTTGGGTCGTCGAGCATGGCTGGCATTATGGCGGGTGAATTTTCGAATGAGATGTCGGGTTTGGATTGATTCGAGGGGGAATTGGAGAGTCGATGGGGGTTGGGGGGAAATTGGAGAGTTGGTTTTGAGGCTGATAGGGCGTGGTACTGCGCGCTTGTACTTGAGTTTCGACGTGCTGTGGTTAGACGCGGGGCTCCGATTTTCGCAGCTCCGAGGTTGCATTCCGTCGGTAAAGGCTTATGACGCCCTACACCTACGCAGTATCTCGATTGAATCGAAGGTTCTTTAGGATGGAAAGAACGATGCTTTCGGATTTCGGACGGTCAAAGTACAAACAGTGCTAACGGAAGCACTGCCTGAAATCAAAGTTAATTTAAGGTGATAGGAAATCAAGGACCAACTTGACGCATTGTGTGCGAGAGGCAGCTACAAGATAGGAGATATGGAAGATGCACTTGGCAGAAAGAGTAAGGAAAACGAAACGACGATGGGTATCAAGTGGTGGTCAAAGGAAACAAGCTCGTTTGGAGGTATAGAGCGTTGGACTATCGTGCAGCTTCAACATCTTGCCGGTCATCTGTAAAACAGGAATACGAGAAGAATCATACAACGCCACAATGCACGAAAAGATCCACGTTGGAAGAATTCTTTATACGGCAACACACCATCGCTGACTGGCTGATTCGAGCTCAAGCTTTGATTTACACCTCAATTGGCTTTCCGCCTTGCTCGCCACTCCTCAACGCAGCCTCCAAGATTTGGAGATCAGCCAGCGCCTCTTCAGGGCTTTGCCTCGCGTTTGGTCTCCCCTGTGCCAGTCCCTCAGCCCAAGCCTTCACTTCCTGCTTAACACCGCTTCCCTCATCGGGGAACTCCTTGGCCTCACTCTTGCCATCACGGCTGACTACGACTTTGCTGCGCGTCACTGTGACGGTTCCCTTCTCGCTTGCGACGACATACTCGCTCCCGCTATCTGTTGTTCCAAACGACACACTCAGCGTGCCTGATGCCCCAGAGCCAAGTTGGAGGGTGGCGTGCAGAGTGTCAACGGGAGGTAGATGCTCTTGTAATTGCGCCGTGAATGCACTGAGCTTCTTCACCTTCTCGCCCCCACCCTCGAGTAACAGCCTGGTTCCAGCAACAAAGTGCACACCGCCGTCCAACAGAAACCCACCCTGATACTCTGGTACTTTCCTCCACGGCGTCTCGAAGTACTTGCCGCCTGGAGCAACGAACAGGCTGACTCGCGAGCGGAAAGTCAGAATACGGCCTAGCGAGGCGAGCTGCTCGCGCGCGAAAAGGAACGAATCTTGATAGCGGAAGTTCTCGGCGACGGAGTAGGTGGCGTTTGTGTTGGCGGAGTCCGAAGTCCAGGCAATCAGCTCTTTCGCGGTCTGAACATCCTTTGCGATTGGCTTCTCGGCGAGCACGTGCTTGCCTGCTGCGAGAGCTTTCTTAATGTACTCGGGCTGAGCGAGGATGGGGAGGCTATTTGGGTCAGCATTATTCTCACTGTTCGATTCAATGACGTACGCAATAATCACGCCTTTGATGTCGTCTCGTTTCAGCAGGTCGTCATATGTCTTGCCTTCTGAGTCTTCACTGTACAGGTCGACATCGGAAAGGTGCTCAGACAGCGACTTTGCGGACTTGAGAGAGCGAGAGTAAACTGCTTTGAGAAGAAGGAGTTGTGTTGCTTGGATTGCGGGAAGGTGTTCTTCTTTGGCGAAGATGCCGCTGCCTACTAAAGCAATACCAGTAGCCATTGTATGATGGTGGTGCGAGAATGTGGAAAGTCGAAGGAAGAATGCAGGAGAGAGCAAGATCCGTTCGCGTGCAATGGTGCAGCTGGCTCGAGTATATATAGACGTCGTTAATGATCCAGAAAGGTAGATCAAACGGCGGCTAAACGGTAAATGTCTTCGAGGGTAGCTGCTCGCGAAGTACTAGAGCTTGTTGCATCATCGATTTGCGGGGCAATGTTTTGGTGTTTACGTGCCCCTCCTACCGGAAAGGGTAACTCGAACAGTCGCCCCGCGGAATTGGTCATGGCCCCTGTTGATCTTGGAGCCGTCGTATAGTGGCGTTATGGTGGAGAAGTATAGTGCTGGAGTAATAGATAAAATTTTCTCACGTTGGGTATCTAAATTTTGTATGTGCAAAAGTAGGCCAAGTTTTGTCCATGGACAGGTGTTTAGTTCTGGTTATTTGCTTTCTGCGCAACCTGCTCGTCTGCGATTCCAAGCTTCTCCAAGTCGACTGTCAAAGGATCGCTCTCCTTTGTGCTCTCGGTGGGCCCTTCGTAGCCCGGTGGCGGCAGAGCCCACTCAGGAAGACCTGTCTGGTAGTCCCATCTCCCCTCCTCACATCTGTACCTCCTTGCATGCAGGTAGATACCCAGCTCGTGTGTACCTGGGTCGCTGTAAAGCGGTGTATCACACACGTCGCACGTCTCGCCGGTCTGCTTTTCGGCCTTTCTCTTGTTGTACGCATCGACCATCTCGTCGTGGTACGCGACAGCATCGGCGACCTCCTCCTTGCCCATACGTGATAGGCGAGCCATGATGTCTTCGTCGTTCTCGTCTTCAGACACACCACGTCCGAGTGAAGGGCCAAAGACACGCTGGTTGGCGTAGATGGGATCGTTTGAGATGGGGTGGCCCAGGTACTGCAGATGCACACGCAGCTGGTGAGTGCGCCCAGTGACAGGGAAGCATCGCACGATGGAGTAGCCGCGGAGTTTCTTCCACGGCTGGCCATGGTCCTGTGCATCCTCTGGCTTCTCTTCCTTTGTTTTGCTGTCGTCTTTTGGTGGGTAGTATGTCAGTCGCTTGAAGACAGTTCTTGACTCTCTCCCGTTTGCGCGAACAGCGTTGAGGCCGAGCTTGGGGCTGATCTGGAGGATGGGTTTCTCGCACACGATCTCGCCTTCGGGAAATTCGCCCACGACGCGTGTGATGTACTCCTTCTTGACCGTCCGCCCGCGTATTTGCGCGCTCATGTGTTCAGCTGCCTGCTTGTGTTTCCCAATGAACATGATGCCGCTCGTCAGCCGGTCCAGTCTGTTGCAAGGCAGCGGATTCCAGCCGTAGCCCCGGTCGGCCCTCATGACCTCGATGATGGAGTTGAAGTTGTAGCGGCCGGCTGGGTGGACTGGCATGCCCGCTGGCTTGTCGATGACAATGATGTCGTCGTCCTCGTGGACGATACCGATAGGACTCGCGGTGCATGGCGGCTCGTGTCGGTGGAGGGTGTGTGAGATGACATCGCCGTTCTTCACAATGGTGCTCGTGCTCGGTACGGGCTTGCCATTCAGCACAACACGCCCTTCTACGATAGCCTTCTCATAGTACTCTTGCGGTCGATCGCGGAACTCGCTGGAGAAGATGTCGAGGATCTCACGCCCCCGCCAACGCTCTTTGCAGAAGGTGTTGTACGTGTAGTGGTAGGGCGTCACCTTGCGCAGGCCATCTTCGAGGTAGTATGGCGGCGGCCAGGGATTGCAGGGGGTGATTGCGACTGCGGGGGGCTCTTTCCAGGGGAAGGCGTCGTCAGGCAGTGGGGGGTATTTGTCGCGCACAGGCGAGGGCACGAGCGCCATGGACGTGGCGCCGGAGGGTGTTTTCGGAACGGGCAGACGTCCTTTGGAGGCCAAGTAGGCGAGGATGCGAGGAGAGGGCGCCAATGTGACGGATGACGGATGACGGATGACGGATGACGGATGACGGACGAATGCGGGGCACTGCTGGCTGCGCCGTGGAAACCGTGGTGAAAAATAAAAAGCGACCTGCCCTGATCTGCGCCTTCAGCTGGGAACCGAGGCTCGACGGCTATCGATAAGGCACCTCACCGTCTCGCAGTATACACCATTGCTCACCGTCATACTCCCGTTACTACCACACCAACTCGTACCTATCGCAGAATGGCTCTGGATTTGTTGAAGGCGCGCCGTCGCAGTGACTACAAGTTTCAGCTCGAGTATCGCACGAGATGGTAGGATGCTGCCCTCCAGCGGACATCTCCAGGCTACTGGCTGACTTACGGCACCCAGGAGCGACAATGACATGTACCATCACCTCAACAACAGCGTCTACTACTATCTGTTCGATAGTGTCGTGAATACATACCTGATCAAGCACTGCTCTTTGCACCCGCCCACCTCTTCTCAGATCGGCCTAGTCGTGCATTCTCACTGCGACTACTTTGCGCCCACCGAGTTCCCAGCCGTCATAGACCTCGCCCTGAGAGTCAACAAGCTGGGCAAGAGCTCTGTCACGTACGAGATAGGCGTCTTCGAGCGGGGTCAGGACCATGTGAAAGCGGTTGGCGAGTTCATCCATGTCTTCGTCGATCGCGACAGCCGGAAGCCAGCGAAGGCAGGCATGGCTGACGCGCTGAAAGATGGCTTGCAGAAGATCCAGATGGGAAAGGCGAAGCTCTAGGAAAGCGTCGAATGCGACTCGTCGACTTTGCCTCACCTTGCTCCACTCCGTGCAGTATTTACTCGCTTGTCAGTATCGGAGAACCGGCCGTTCAAACTTCAGCGTCGAGGCTCTCAGCCCTGTCGAAACGAGGGCTTGCCAGGCTTGCCTACCCAATCCGAGGCCCACTACAGCAATCCGGAGAAGGCGGGGTACCGTGGTACCCTCAACCACACTCTTGTGCTTTGCCCCGCCCACCTCGTGGACATGGCACACATGTGGCTAGGTACCTGCTGCTATGGCCGCTTGAATGTTGAGCAAAATATTCGTAGCTGCATGACCACAACTCCGATCCTTCGTATGAACCTGGCAGAACACACTTCTCCGTCCATCTGCGCTTGCAACATGTATATCTGCAGGCTCCCCTACTCCGCTTCACTAGCCAGATCCGACTGCAGCCCGGATGCACATCATGCTGCACTCTAAATAGAACCCGATACTTCCGCTGCAAAATCCCCGCTACCAATCTCAGCTTCGCTGGCTTGCTCTTCCGAGTTTAGCTCTGACCAATCGTCCAGACCGCATTGCTCAGCTCGGGCCTTTCGTGAGCTTAGCCTCCAAGACTTCAGGCCTTGTCTCCAGCCTTGCGGACGCTACCACTCGCCTATTCGCTCGACCGGGCCCAATACGGACAGTGTACCATAGCAACACACAGTAACCCGCCTGCTAAGCCCTTTACAGACATCGCACAGCACTGATCCAGCTCGTTAGATCCTACACTTGCTCGCATCTACACAAGCAATGATACTCTAGACTTGACCTCAGCTCCATGTGCACGTGTGGGGGAACCGCCTACCCGGTCGATTATCAACCGCTTCGGCTTCTGGTTTCTTGGGCCGGTATTGCCTTCTGGGCTCAGCGTGGCACGTCAACATCTTGCCTCCTGCAGCATGGCAAACAGCTTTGCTCCGTACGTTATGGAAGGCTGAGGTGCTCGAGCGGAATGCACTATGCGAGTAGGTGTAAACGAGACTACACCATATTGCCGCCACCTATTGGCCAGGTCTTCCGAAATGCAGCGGACCATTGGAGGCATGCCTCGCTAAGGACCATCAGCTGCACCTCTACCGCAGAGTAATCGCTAATGCCGAAGATAAGTCACTACAAGCAACAGATGGCTGGTCTCGATCTACTTCTGCCGTGTGGTGGCTTCCACAGCCTCGTGCTAAACCAGTCACTGCTCGCAAGTCACATCAGCTCCCCTCGCCAAGACAGGCACCCCACACGATAAGCATCCGGTCAGTCTAGCTTATACCATACGATGTGTTCAAGCTAGCTAAGCCTCGTGCCGTGTCGTGCATGCATTGCTTGTAGACTCAGAGTAGGTCCAAGCCATAGGCCTGAGTATTTGCTTGTGGACTATCCAGAAGCCATTCTCGACAGAATAATCGGACATCTCGGTGGCCTGGTCGAGCCCGGAGCAACTTGGTAGAGAAGCAGACATTATATAAGACCATCGACGTGTTCTATCAACATCCATCATCTCAAGCTTTATCTTCACGCAACTCTCTCAACGAGGACGCGAAAAACTCCACTCCATCCTTTGAATCACTTATCCAACATCATGCATCTTACCAACATTCTCCTTTTGGCCTCATCAGCGGCTGCCATATCTCTCCCAAACTTCCCCGATATCAGCCAACTCTTCGCTCGTAATGACGGTGACAAGTGTCCAACGGTCTGGACAAGCATCTCAAAGGAGTTGACCGGCAAGTTCTTGTCAGACGGACAATGCAACCCAGATGCACGTGCTGCCATTCGTGCCGTGTTCCATGACTGTGGAGGTATATCGACCCTACTCCCACACATTTCGTCATACTAACAAATATAGCATGGAACAAAGCACAGGGCGCAAAAGGTGGCTGCGACGGTAGTCTTGTCTTGGCTGGCGAGCTCTCCAAGCCCGAAAACAACGGCCTGCAAGACATTGGTGCCTACCTCAAGGGCCGAGCCGATTTCTGGAAAGTCAGCGTTGCAGACATGATTGGTACGTCTCCTCACCACCTTCCCGTCACCATACACGTCACTAACGCACAATCAGTCTTTGCTGGCTCCCACGCAATTGTCACCTGTCCAGGCGGCCCACGTGTTCAAACCTACATCGGTCGCAAAGACTCCAGCACCGCAGCCCCAGACGGTCTACTCCCAGACGTCAGAGCTTCTGCCGACTCTCTCTTCAAGCTCTTCCAAGACAAAGGTTTCGACGCCGTCGACCTCGCAGCCCTCCTTGGCGCACACTCCACAAGCAACCAGTTCCACTTCGACGAGACTGCGCCCAACGCTGGCGCCCCACAAGACTCGACCCCAGGTGTCTGGGATGTCAAGTACTACGCCGAGACGACCGCACCACCAAAGGGCGTAGTAGTGCTCCCCAGTGATGCCAAGTTGGCTGCACATGCAACCGTAGGCAAGGAGTTCAAGGGGTTTGTCGGAAACGCAGGGAAGTGGAATGGTAAGTTTGCTGATGCCATGGCGCGGATGGAGAGGTTCGGGAGTGATGGAACGAAGAACCTGATCGATTGCACCAACGCGTTACCGAGCGCTACCAACGCGAAGAGAGAGTTGAAGGCTATGCCCATGTTTGCACCGAGGCATTGATAGATAGCAACATTGCGTCGTTTAACGAGTCCATGAATTTACGGTCCTACACAAAAACATTTCAAATCTACTGTTTGCCATCTGAGCACTTGTGACAGCGTGCGTCTATGTGGTGTCCATAGAGTGAAGGCGGTACCTAAACTGAAAAAAAAGATGATCTCCCCAGGACTCGAACTTGGATCTCCACACTGCAGTCTCTCGACCGAGCCCCATTGCGATCAAAGGGGACCCGGTACCGAACTGAAAACCTGTGCGGCGCGCTACCATTGCGCCAGGAGATCTCGATGGTGGTTGATGGAGATGTAGGCGGTTGTGATATATGTATCAAAGATTGTGGTTGAGGTGTAGTAGGACTTACAATTGTGAAGTTCGCAGGCTTTGTGAGATGGGATCGATCTTGTTGTATTTTTCATCCGCGATAAAGTTTTGGGCAGATGTAGCTATCAATGACGACTGCTACGTGTGATTATTCTTCTCTCACCTCTTACTTTGTGATACTAAGCAAATCGCCACAACGCCTCACAAATGGTGCAGTGAAGTGAGAGAGCATCTGACAACCGTCGCACGACCATATTCTTTACTGTCTTCTAGTTCAACAACACCAAACCCCAATTCGGCGATCCACCGCTATAAAGCCACCAGCAACAACCTCACCACCAAACATGACATCCAAGATCGTTCGCCTCCATCTCCCACCAAAACTCCTTGCGCAGATCAAGTCCCTCGAGATACACCGTCACCTCCAGTCCGCACTCTTCAAGCTGCCTAAACGCCTACCAGCCAACGAGGAAGTCAAGCTCCTCAGTAAAATCCCCACCAACTCCATCCACCACCCTCTAACCATACAACAGACCGCCTAGCCTCCCTCCTAAACAACCCCCTCTTCCTCCACGCTATCGCCCCACGCCTCCGTCTCGCAAATCCTCACTATATCGACTCACCAGCAACAGCAGATGCCTCACCCACTTCACCTCCTATTACCACCGACCACCTCGGCATAAGCACCACCTTTTCCAAGAACAGCTAGACCACGCAGCTCCACTACGGCACCTCCGTGCTGATCGAGGCAGAGGACTTGAATGTCCAGCAGGAGCAAGGCTACGAGAAGAGTATGACGTGGTTTTGCGAGGAAGTGGAGTTTTTGTGTTGCGAGTTTGGGGCGAGAGTAAGCACCGTGCGTGAGGGTCTGGGTGGGAAGGTTGGTGAGGGGGGGATGTCGAAGGTTGTGAAGTTGAAGTTGAAGACGAAGATGGGTAAGGGGAGGGGGGTTGGTGGTGTGCAGAAGAGGGGGACGGTGAATTCCAAGTTTCGGCGTGGAGAGGGAGGGGATGGTGAAATGCGATGATGGGGGTTGTGTTGAAGCGTGCGGTTGGGTGGGAGAGGTGATTGCTGCCTGTGAATCGTCGGAAGTTTTAAATGGGTACTGGAATTGTATTCTTGCACAGCAACTACCTTAGCTAGCTTTTGGGAATTGCACAATTTGACTCAGTTTGAGAAATTTACTTCTCGGTGTTGAAGATGTGTACAATTGAGAGGGAGGGAGGGTAGCGGTCGTGGTTCCCTCGAAATCGCTAGCGCTGACGTAGCCTACGCAGGCATCAGCATCCTTCGGAAACCTAACCCTTTCACCCCGCATATAACGCTGCACTGTTATCGGGTCAGATCCCACCCTGTACGTTGGCAGCATCTCATATGCGTCTCGCATAGTTGCGGCTTTATCGTACGGCACCACTACCGATATCGGACCGGAAGACCGACTATACACATACAGTATCGCACTCCGAGCATTGACAAGCAGCTTGGATTATCAAAATCAAGTCAATAAACCTATCCCCAAACCACAATCTCAGACCGCATCTCCCAAAATGACGTTCACAATCCTGTCCGACAACGACGTGAAATCCATCCTCTCCTCCCTCTCACGACAGGACGTATCAAACGTAGCAGACGACTTTCTCCAATCCCTCGTCCGATACTCTTGTCACAATGAAGCACAATACCAGCCCGAGCGTGCCGTCGTCAAGCGAGGAGAGCAAGGCAGCTTATTCATGCCCGCCACAACCCCCCAGCACATCGGCGTCAAGATCGTCGGCATCGCCCCTTCAAACCCGACCAGCACATCGCCCGACGCAAAACCAAAGCCAGGCCTCCAAGCTACCCTCACTGTGTGCGACGCCGAGGGGAAAGCAGTTGGCGTGCTCAACGCAGCGGAGATTACTGCGTTCCGCACGGCTTTAGGGAGTATGCTATTGTACCGGTTGAGGAAGCGGACGGAGAGCATTGTCGTGTTTGGTGCAGGTGCGCAGGCTAGGTGGCATATCCGACTTGCGCTTATTCTGCGTGGTGGAGACATCAAGAAGATCACCATCGTCAACCGGAGCAAAGCCAGGACGCAGGAGCTTATCGAGGGACTGCAAGAGATTGGTGTACCGTCACATGTCAACCTCGACGTTTTCCAACAGGATACGAGTCTGGAGAATCTGGTTGTGGATGCTGATGTGATCTTCTGCGGTGTTCCGAGTACAACACCACTTTTTCCGGCGGTATATCTGACTAGCGAGAAAGCGAGGCAGAAGACGAGGTATATCGCTGCTATCGGAAGCTATCGCCTTGACATGCAAGAGATTGACCCGGAACTTCTCAAGATCGTTGCAGATCCACAGGGCATTTTTAAAAACAAGGTGTGGCGGGGGAAGGTGGCAGTAGATAGTGCTGAGGGCTGCTTAGCAGAGGCAGGTGAGTTGGACAGAGCGGGGATCAAGAAAGAAGGGATGCTGGAGGTAGGTGCAATTCAAGACCTGAGAACCGGTAGCAATCCCGATGGCTTGGAAGAATGGCTTGCGAACGGGTTTGTAATCTACAAGAGCGTAGGCGTGGGAATCATGGACATTGCAATTGGTAGCAAATTGCTCGAGTTAGCTAGGGAGAAAGGGCGTGGATTTCACTTGGACGACTTCTAGATCTGCAATGAAAATCGCGAGACTTGTACCCACCAGTTCGATATCCAGCACTTCGAAGCTCCGTTGTCCATCTACTGCTGTACCAACAGACACCCCCGAAACAACTCTCCAATCTTCTCTGCCCCATCCAGTCCCACAACTTTCGCAACGTACTGATCAGGTCTCACAACCACCACCGCGCCTTTGCTTACTTCAACACCGTACTTCTCATACGCATGTCCGTGTCCGGCGTTGTAGTGCTCGTCATCGATGTACGTCTTATGCAGGTCTTTCATTCCCCATTTTCCCGTCTTGGGGCTAAAGACTTGGGGTATGTGGTGTTGTTCTGTCTTGGAGAAGAGGGTGTGCAGGACGAGGATGGGCTCGATGACGCTGTCGGGGTTGGAGGATAAGGGTGTGTAGCGCTGAATGGTTTGAGAAAGAGACGAAGAGAACTGTTGTGGTTTGTTAGTGCCATGATGATGCGGTGAAGGGGGGGGGGGGGGGGGGGGGGGGAGTGATATGTATTACCTTCTCCAACTTCTCCCTACAATCGACCTGGTTGATATCCCCTGCAAACACCACAACTCTCCATCGCCCATCGCTCCTTAGCACACTCTGCAGCTGCACCGGCTTGGCGTCGCAAAATCGAATAACTTGCGCAGAAGGAAACCGCATACCGACCTTCATTCCCGTCGCCAGCTTCTCACTACTACCTTCTGAGTCAGTAATGGCACTATCTTGATATTTCGCCGTAAATCCAGCCATATACCTCCCACTCTTAGTAAAATACTCGGCAAACTCCCCCTCCCTCTCTTCCTTCCTACTAAACATAGCCGACAACTCCCTATCAAATGCAATCAGATCCGCCGCCGTCCTGCTCCGCTCATCGACATACGAAGCAAGCACAGACAGAGGCGAGAGACCAGAGAGAACAGCACCCAGTTTCCAACCGATATTGTACCCGTCCTGCAAGCTGACGTTCATCCCCTGTCCCGCTTTGGGCGAGTGCGTGTGGCACGCGTCACCGGTCAGGAAGACGCGCATGTCCTTGTGGAAATGGTCTGCCAGCCGCTGACCGATGCTGTACGCGCTCCACCAGAAGGTGTCGGCGAAGTTCATTTCGTACGGTGCGAAGATGCGTTGGGCTGCGCGCTGGAGGTCGCTGAGCGTCACGTCTTTGGGTTGTGAGCCTGCGGGTAGCTGGATGTAGAAACGTACGAGGGAGCCGCCTTCGCGCGGGATGATTAGCAGGTTGCCGCTCGTCGAGTGGATTGTGCATTTTCGCCGGATGTCCGGGAAGTTGGTGAGTGGGTAGATGTCCATGACGCCCCAGACGGTGTCGGTGGTGTCGCCGAGCATTTGGTAGTTGAGGGAGCGGCGGACGGTTGAGTGCGCGCCGTCGCAGCCCTGGGGTGTGCGTGAGAAAGATTCTTTTGATGTGATCTAGGAGGTATGCGGGACTTACCAAAACATATTTCGCTTCCCAAGTCTCTTCTCTATCATCCTTTGAGGCCGACACACGGACGCAGTGTGCATTCGGATCTGTAGCATTGGCTTGGTCAACCTCAATGCCCTTCACCGTCCAACCGTATTCAATACCATTAGCAGACCCTTCCGTCCATGTGCCCTTCTCTTCCATAATCTTCTTCATCTTCCCCAACATCAGTCCATTCATCCTAGCCTGGTTCAAAATGACATGCGGCAGATGGCTTAGCCCCTGCTCAGTATCGATGGATCTGCTCTTCCTCTTGATGCCGTCCTTGCCGGCATCGTCAATGCCCCAGAAGCACACTTCATAAATGTGGTATGCCTCTCTCAAAAGATCCTCCGCAAGTCCGAAGGAATCGTAAATCTCGACAGTGCGCACTTGCACGCCATCCGCTTGTCCAATCTCCAGGGGCCCAGGACGTCGCTCTAGGATCGTAAAGGGGATGTTGTAGATCGCAAGCCAGGTTGCTGCGAATATGCCTGCTGAACCAGAACCTACTATCAGAACATCTGTTTTGGGCATCTTGACAAGACTGTTGTAGTAGAGGATATTTGGGGATACTGTGGAGTGCGATGAACCGAGGCAATCGTTAAACTATGGACAACCTCAAATAACAAGAAGTGAAGTGGTGATGGCTGTAAGGAGTAATGGTTTGCATCAGGTAGTAAGAACTGGAAGCTTCATATACTCTTCGTTCAGTCCAAGTCATGATACTGTGGTGCAAGATCAAACCGGGAAAGGCTCCGGGGAATGACGCGGGGAACGTCCGCTAGCGTGCATTGAACGGCTGCGGGAGCGGGAAGTTGAACGTTGCTTCGGAACGGGGTAGATGATTCGGCGAAATGTAGGAGTTGAGTTCTTGGTATCGGGTGTGTATGAATGGGAATTGGAGTCGGTAGTTGTACGTCTGAAGGAAACTACTAGGTGGGGTCAAGTGTGCGTCGCGTTGTATTGCATGGTGTGCTTGACTCGGATATTACCAATACCTTGAGAATAAGTAGCAGTGCAGATTTTTCGGGCATAGAAATGTTGGACATCCAATTGCTGGACGCAAAGTAGCATCTGCACTCACTCGAACATGATCTTCTTGCCTTTGAGCAGCGTACCTCCCAGCAACTTGCCTACTGCATACCCAATATACGCACCTGTAACGATGGTAACAGGCCACTTCTGCCACTCGCGATCCCTGCATTAGTCAGCTTATCGATCATGGTCCGCATAACAGCCTGTACTTACCAATCCAGCGGGATAGGCACAGCGCCCAACCAAGCGCCCAAGACCGTCCCAATCATACCGCCGTAGACCTCATCGATGGGCAGCAAAAGCGCCACGGCCTCCCTCCAGGTCTCGCCACTGACCCCATGCACGTACACCAGCGGCAGCGTACTGAGCACCGCGATGTGTGCGCCAGCCAAAAGTGTATGCGTGTGATGCGTGGTCACCGGGGCGCCGAACAGAACGAGGATTGCGGTAAGTAGGGGCGTCGAAACCAGCGTCGTGAGAAGGAGGGAGAGGAAAGCAGGCTATGCAGTGTGTCAGTGGTGTTGTTGTGACGTCGACATGAAAGGCATGTTCCACGTACAACAATCGTTCCGTTGATGCCCTTCTCGATCTTGCTAGGCGCAACTTTCTTCTTTTCGCCCAGCTTCTGCTTCCGAATTTGCGTTGTGCTCGTGCCGCTTGTTGGTGGGAGACATACTGCCACAAAGGCTATTTGTAGGACAGCGAGGGGCAGCAGCGTGCTGAGGAGCGCGGGGACAGGGTCGACGACCAAGTCACTGAACTTGTATGCGTAGAGGGAGAGGACAAGAATGGGATGAATGTGTGTATAGATGTGCGCTGCGTCGGTATTGAGAGGCTCGACAGGCATTGCGGGTGCTTTGGGTGCGGGAGCAGCGGGGATGCCGGTTGCGCTGGCCATTGTGTTGGCTGGTAGGAGGGGATGCAGTGTCGCGGAGAAGACTGTTTGTCGCGTTTCAGGTAGCAATTGGAGCTCAAAAGAGTGGAAGTGGCGCCTGGCCGTGTGGTCGTTGTCTTGGTGTTGATCTGAAGGTTTTGGAGATGTTGTCCGTGCAGGGTTGACATCTAGCGCGAGTAATCACCGAGCACCTCGATGGTTTCACCATGCCTACGCAACGACAATTCCAGACATTACAATTTTCTCATTGCTTCTGCTGCCATTGGGAGGATTTTAGAGCAGTTTCCTGTCCCCTAGCAAGTGCGGTTCTTACGACGCGTCCTTGCACCTAGGCCATTCTGTAGATGCTGCCTACTCCTTCTTGGGAAGCAGGTTTCTCAGCGACAGATCGTACACAACATCCTCCACATCCTTGACCCTGTACTTGAGCCCATCACTGCGGCGGCGCAAGCTATCGTTCTTCAGGTTGAGAATCTGGAAGCCGGCAAACAAGTCCTTGACAAACTGATTGATCAGAATGGGACGCTCGTAGTCACCAAGTGTGACGGCATTGCGTGCCAATCGAGTCTATGGATGGTTAGCGAGATGCAGCATGGTGTGGAGGCAAAGCGGCATACCAGTTCTTCCACAAGTGAAATGAGCGACTGCAGGTACTCCTCGAGGGTAAGGTGGAACTCATCTCGCTCCTTGAGGTTGACCGGGACTGTCAGATGTTAGCTCTATGCTTTGTCGGTCACGCGTGACCACATACTCTTCAGAACCTCGCCCAGCTCTTCGATGGTGAGCAGTCTCCCGGCCTTGATCTCGCCTCCATCGTATTTGTACCCGCCGAGCCAGCCCCAGAACAGAAGACCTTCTACCTGTTGAGATGTGAGTGAGATGCCTCGAATGAGGAAACTGATGACGTACCGCGCCCTGCATCTGACGAGACCACATGTTGTTGAACTTGTAGTACGGTAGCTTGGAAGCAGCTTGTGACAGCTTTGATACATCCTCGACGACAGTGTTGATGGACTCTTCCGCCGCCTTGAGCACCTCAGGAACTGCATCGTGGGTGAGCAATTGCTTGTCGCGCTTCTGGCTGGCGACTTACGATTGGTAACGGGCGTCGAGTGTGCTCTCGACAACACGAACGAAACATTGCGGTCTATAGTGAGTCAGTAGGTGCTTTGCGATTGTTCTCGGTGCCGTACTGTGCTTCTCGAGCGCTTGGATGATGTCTTTCAGCTCCTGTCGCGTTGTGAGTGCGTGTTCACGTGCAGCTTGCTGGGCAACTTCTCACATCACGGACAGCTGTGTCTTCGTCGACGCGCGCCTGGAGGTCCTGGAAGATGGCCGGGTCGACCATGCCTGATTGTGACGACATTGTGATTGTGCAGGTAGTGTAGTTTCCGGTGATATCCTGTGTGCAGCAGGTGAAGTTGGTGTTTGGGATAGCAAACGGCCACGAAAATTTGCTCTCAACTCACTCACAACGTCACGACATCAGCATAGACAGACACTCATTGCGCGGCGACCCAACGTTCAGTCTTTTGCCGCTGGCTACAAACAGATTCACACTGTCGCAAAAGCTTTCACACGGTCATTCGATTGCTACACGCTGACTTGACGTGTAGTCTCCACAAGCAAAAGACGCGTCACATTCACAACTCACAATGTACTCACGTCCATGTGCAAAACTGATCTTCGATTGCTTGTGCTTTGAAGAGCAGGACGTTCGCGCACTTAAAAGTTCTTTTGCCACAGGTAAGATGGCAGATGGAAATCGTCTTTAATCAGCTGCGCGAGGCAAGCTGAGTCAACTAAAAAGTCGCGTACACTGGAGGTAGTACCAGCGACACCGCCGATGAGTACTCATGGGGTTCAGAGACTAGTCCTCTTCGAGGGATGAAGTGGGGCGGCGCGGATCAACGCCCGCACCGCGTCCGTTGTCTGCCACGCCTGTCACTCCGGCCACAGCTGTGCAGAACGCGACTGAAACCGAGTAGGACACAAACAAGCAAACAAAAACACAAACTCCTATCTACCTCATAGGCATTCGAAAGAGGGATATACTTGGGAGAACGAGTCTTGCGTCCAATTTGCTTCATGCCCGTTTCCATCCCACCTTTTTTAGTACTCTCTGCCGCCTTGAGGCTGGTTCAGATTGTGGTAGACTTGGATCTGCAGCAGCTTGGCTCTACGCTTGCTCATTCACTATGGCGGACCCACCTGTGACGTCTCCCTCCGTCTTTGCCATCTCCAGAGCAGCAAGATTTTCATGTAATGGATGACACTTGGGATGAGCTTCCCCAAACACCTCGTGACCAGAGAGCGCTTTTGAGTACCATGCTCGGGCCCAGGCTGGCAGAGAGCAAACCTAAGGCCCCCGCAGTGTTTAGAGCTGGAATGTAAGCAGATTTCTGTCGGGCCTGACTGCGTATCCCTCTAGCGCTAGCTCGTACATCTTTGTAGCCCCGTTTCTGTCTTCATCTGCGACCAGATACGCAATACAGTAATACTGTCCTGGCTGTAAGAAACCCTCTAAAGCTTCTCTGTCTGTGTGTCTCTGACCCATCCACTGAGCCACGCTGACACTATGTGCCAACAGCCGTTTTCGCTTCTTCCAGCACTCTGCATCTTCTTCAAACGTTACTTTCGCGGCAACCAGCCTGGCTGCCAGGCAACATAGCCTGTGCCACTCATTGCATCCCACTAGCTGGCCACACCATCTGTGCAACACCGAGTGTATTGAGTAGCTGTCGCTGTCTGCCGTAGTCTCAGCGAGCGAGTAGCGGTACAGAAAGACGGCTGCCTCGCTAAACTCCAGCTCGTCCCCTGCAGTCTTATGCAGTCATGCCGGGATGTGCGTCTCTTTAGCCAGATCCATACCCAACACAATCAGCGTGTACCACATCCCTCCACTGTCCACGATCAACTGCCTCAGACTGGCCTTTAACAATCTATCCAGCCAGAAGATCCCGCTGAAACTACCAGTGTGTTTCTGTGCAAACTAGATTGTCAGCTGCGTCTTGCCTATGTCACCAGGACCGTAGGCAACAGCGATCTTCCGGCGGCTTACTGCGTGCTGTGTGCCGTATCAGGAAGGTGTCATGGTGGGCTGAGGTAATTCCCATGGTCAGGTCACCTGCGGACACATACTAACTGCACAAACGCACAATATCAGCAATTTCTAGTGCTGGTTCTAGTAATTGAGCCTATGGTACGTGAAGGACTTACTCCGTACTTACTTGCTTGCCGAAATAGATGTACGCCACCAACTATTCTCACCCTTATTTGTTTCTATATAAGTGTGATCAATTCCCGCTCTTTTTACCCACCACTCAGCTTGTCAATTCACTGCTTGTTACTCTACTCCACTTCGAATTAATAACTTCAAACTTTCAATCAAGATGAAGGGACTCTATGCTATCGTTCTTGCTCCTCTCCTCGGACAAGGCGTCTTGGCTGCAAGCCCCAAGCTGAACCAATATGCCTCCGTCGATGATTGGTACATTAATCCAAAATTTATTCAACTATATACTAATGAAATCATAGCAATCATGATCGGAACATCATCAGCCACGCCTCTCCTGCGTTGTGGTCTTGCCACCAAGTTGATGGGCGTACTCGAGCCGTATATCTAGTTGTAGGGGATGGTAACGCCGGTCAATACTATTTCAGTAAGTAGATCCATCAGCTAAGAGTTTACAATCTAACAAGATATAGCCGGCTGTGACCAGCACTACACCAACGGCCGCCTTGCAACTGGTCAATGCATTACTCTCCCCGGTGGTACCACTCAGATTGGCAAATGGGTTTAAATGAGCAGCTCTATGGAGCCCTTAGGGTCTAAAAATATCTCAATCTTCTCTCTGGATCTTCAAAGTGTGCTGGGTATGGGGTGATAGCTGTAGTGGAGATACCCGGCAATGGAATTTTGTGAGTATATCCAGACAAGAAAGGCGGAGATTGGAATATATATTCTCCATATGTACGGATATAAACACGGCTCTCGCCAATCCCAGTAGAAGAACAATTGAAAACAAACCCCAAGAAGAATGCAAAGCGGTGCTACCTGAGACGAAACCACTAAAGAGAGCACATAGTCATATGTTCTTTGTAGTGGGAACGTAAAAAATGATTCAAAGGAGCTTGCATATATATGGGATCGTGTAGATGAGATCGTATGGAACTGATAGGAACGGGCTCCTCGAAGGGCACTGCCCATATATGTAGAACACACCCAGCGCTTCGATGCAGCAGTGAGAGCCCGTAAGATCTGTGTTACACATCATTCCGCGCACAGTTGCAGCTTCTCGTGAAGATTGTATGTAATTATGGCTGTTACATTTTCATGTTATGGAGTGTTGTTGATGATCCATCAACCACGGCTTCGAGACTTGGATTCTGCAAAAACCGAAAATCGAATTACAGATCACTACAGTTCTAATATCACGTTTCGATGACCATTCACAAGCTCTTCAAGTACGCTCTGCGCAATCCCTTCTTCAGCGACACAGCCCAGCTGTGTCGGCCAACGAAAGAGAGTCGCGTACACCGGAGGTAGTGAAATACCGGCGACACTGTGCCGATGAGTATGAGCAAGCCCAGGGACCCAAAGGCGAATTTCAAAAATCAGATTAATCGTATTGTTTCGTAAAACAGTTTTAGCGATTAAACTAAAAAGAACAGATACTACCTAAAATGGGAGTCAGCAACAGAGATAATAATTAGGGGGACCGGAGGTAGACGTACACTTGATCTAAGCCAAAAGGCAAAGAGAGCTAAAGAAGAATGGAGGAGGGCGAGGGAAGAGCTGTTTATATATCCGAGAACAGAGATTTTACGCTAGAGCCCGTTTAGGAGCAGCCGCAGCATGAGCGAGCTGAGTCGAGGTGGGTGACCATCCTTTGCCGGGGTTCGGCCGGGTCGCTGAACACCGACCGATGCCGACGGCTTGCCGCGTACATCCTTCGAACGTGGTTTACAGGCCGTTGCAGAATACATTACCACGAGAATTCAAAAATCATCAGAAACGTCAGACGTGCGAAACTCACTGAAAAGTAACCCAGCCTCGCACTTAAGTGTTTTACCCACCCCACTCCACTATGGAAGCGCGTTTTGTTTCCTCTTCGATATCGTATACGCAGTACCATCAAATGCTCCCACTTCTATGGACGCCGTCGATGCCACTAAGATCTCAGGGAGGAGGCTTGGTCACTCAGTCCAGATCAGGTGCAGCAACTATTCGCCATTGGCGATTTAAGAGGCTCTGCACAGATACGAAGACAAAGTAATATACGGTACTACTGTGTATGTATACGAAGTACACAAGTTGTAGAATTCCCTGACCATTCTTTGCCGGGGTTTCGCGGGGTTGCCGATTGATTGGCACATCCCCTGACATGCTTTATAGCTTATTGCAGAATACCTCATTGCTTGGATCTAAGAACCACTTGAGTGGCTTGTGCACTTTCAGTGTATCTGAGAATCAAGACGAGTCTCGTAGTCGATTGCATTGTAGCCATCGTAGTCCACAATGAAATTGCGTTTCGTTTCCTCTAAAAGGTTTGATTACACAGCAACCGGATCAGCACCAGCACTGCTCCAAACTGGCAGTGTAAGAGGACTCGACACAAACACAGGCACCGCCAGCTCAAATGCAATATTTATCACCGCCTCTCCTCTGTAGAGCGACTACATCTCAATTCTCTTGACTCAAATTCGCTGGGAGAGCTCTACATGCGCCCATTAAACAAAACCGGAGGGAAGAGAGGCCAGCCCAGCAAGATAAAATAGCCGGGGAGAAAACTGCTTCGCATAAGCGTCATGTCCCAGATAGATCAGATAGATGGTCATGGGAAAGCGTGTAAGAGGTAATATTTCTGAATAGATAGATGGGTTTAAAGGAAACTTACAATGCAGTTGATCGTGCCACTTTTCCAAACATCACCCGGTATTGTGGTTGGTATGGCTTCAGGCTCGCAGAGTTGCGCGAAGAGGTGTGAGACTCAGTAAAATGGCGAGAGAAAGAGCGGAACATTGTGCGGGCTTGTGTTGGAGAAGGCATGATATCTTGAGTGTTGTTCGGAGGACGGTTTCTCGTGAAGTGCCGACTGTTTATATAATTGAGCGGTTGGGTGATTTGACGTTCTTTGCAACGGTTGAGATAAAAGTATGACCTTGTAATGAGGGAAGGGACCTGTATTTATTCCTCTTAAAAATACAGTCACTTCCTTGTCGCGTCTCTTTCTTTGCGTACTGTCCAAGTGCCAGAACCTCCGAGGCGTCACCGTCATGCCGCCAGCGGCTGCCGACTGGAGCGTATACAAGCCTACCATGAATAACCAGCAGAACACTAATCTCCAATCTGTAAGCAGAGAGACGAGATTGAGTGTTCCGGCGTGTTGCGTAACGTGCGCAGTAGAAACTGGATGATGTGGTGTGATATCGGCATAGCGGCAAGAGCGGCAGCCGCCGGCGGCATACATTCGTGAAGCACGCCTTAGCGTCTGACTTCAAATTTGATCCTAAAATGCGATGTTAAGTCGGCAGTCACTAGTATTATGTTAAACTGTGTTCCTATCCGAGCTTTCTTATGTATATAGCATCTTGTTTTTTCAAGCAACCAGACTCTTGAATACGCACAGCGTATACAGCGGCTAAGAACACTGTATATGATGCCTGTATTTGCTATTCATTGCCTATTCAGCGGGTTGGTCGTTGATTTCACATTCTCAATTACGCCCTTCATGTGTCGTAGGTCGTATGATAGTTGAGAGCTCAGGTACATTTAGCCCAGGGTGTTTATCAGACCAGTGAAAGGCTATCGGCGCTAGAATAAGGTAGTGATTCCCCTTGCCTCTTTAAAATTCTAATACTTGGCTCGTTATAGCCTGTCATAATCATCCACATGTATCGCTTACCAACATTGTGGTCGAGCTTTATATTACTGACCGATTGTGTACTTGACCGCAACTGATAGGTTGTATCAACAGTAGTATCTTTTGCTGCATACATTGAGCATGTAAAAATGCTGAGCTCACATACACACTGAGACGACTGTGGTGTCCCCCTCACGTTGAATCAGGTCATCACTGACGGCCGCATGTAGAGTATGCATCATACACAGGAAAACCTGCAAGGAAGTGCCACACACAAGCTCCTAGACAAAACTCGATGACATGAGTGTATTTTTTGGACACTATAGACCTACACAAGCCAATGGAGCTTCATGTGTGTGTCGAGAGCGTCGATACTCACGTCCTCGCTTTTCAGGCGCCTCTTTGGTGTGTTGCGACACGACGACTACGTTCTGAATCTTCTTTGTGTATTCCAAGAGGGACAGTATAGATGACTAGACCACTACCTTTGACCGAAGTTGGCTGCAGAGTTATCCGACCACTTCTTTCCTTTGCGAGTTCCTCGTCTTGGGCTGCTTTGAGACGTTGGACTTTGCGCATAAATCGTGAAACCACGGTTTGCGACGCTTCGCTTCGTCGTAGCTCGAGAGAATTGGATCGTCTTCTTTACGAGAAGTGAGTAAAGCTGCAGGGGGTTGGTAAGAGACTATAGACATCAGTCAATCCGCGACAATGATGGGGGTTCATACCTTCAGCAGAGCTGCTGCTCGTGTGGCCAGTTACTTCCATAATGACAACCAGAAGGTTTAGTCTGTTCTCGGTAGGGTGTTAGTTGGTAAGATCGGTGATCAAGTAGAGAGAGTGTCATGACCGTAGTCATAAACGTAACTCACAATCAGATTTGAATGTATTGTTTGCGACGTTGAGAGACAAACAGCAAAGCGCGTTGTTCAAAAAAAATGTTTATGAGGGCAGCCGTTCGAAGTTTCGAGATATAAAGAAGAAGTTGGACAAGGGGAAGAAAGACGATGCTGGACGTTGCCCTTTGAACGACGCCCTTTGGACGACGATCAGCTGCATAATTACCTCCAAGCCACTTCTTGGAAGAGCAGGCAGACAGCATACACAGTTCGCTCAGCAACGAGATGACCTGTCGTCGCAACATGTGTTGCCGTCTCTGCATCTCCAATCAAACCCCCGCTCTGCAAAAATCTCGAACCTCCCATCGCTACGGATCGCGGCTTCTAACCATCGCACAGGACTGCAGCTCAGTCGCATTACCAGACTGTTATTTGACCTCCTAGCACCTCATTTGGGTGTCGCAAGTTGTAGCACGACGCGCTTTACCACTGTGACTGTTCGATCAGGGTTCATAAACATGTACATCTCAGCCGTTTTCGTCGAATTACACCAGCTTGGCTCACGTCGTATGCTCCTACCTCAGGTAAAGTCATATGCTACATACGCACGCGATGGTCAATGCACACGCGTAATGGGCATGACGAATGGTCAGATGGGAGGGGCGGTGACTGCTGTACGAAAGGGGAGTAAATCCGCTCTCCCCACTGTTACACAGCATTTGTAACTTATTACCGCTGTAATTTGAGTTGGCTACATTTAAGGGGTATGAGATATTTAACGCCCTCTGCACGGATGATGCTGCGGGTGATGGCGAGATAGAGAGTCTCGAGCGATCGTAAGTGCGCCAGCCACCACGGCGACCCAGCAGTCGGATATTTCTACAGGAATGTAGTAGTGTGTCGTTATCTACAGGACGAAAATTCTCGATCATCATGTTTTTGTGCAGGGAAAAGAAGATTTCGTCGATCTCCACCATGATTTGGGTTGTCACTGCGACGGTGTTTGTAGGGCCTTCTTCTTCTCGCGAAGCTACGCTCTCGAAAAGGAAAAAAAAATGAAAATCACAAGTAACATTCTATCAGAGATGCTCTCGTGTTTATGCCTGAGTGGAAATCTAAATGGCCCACGTGGACGGTGACGTCCCAAGATTACAGCCACCGCCACAAGTACATGTGAAGGACGAACGGGCCGACTCGCACATATACAGACGGCGTCAGCATCGCGGCACGGTCGCTTGGGCCATGGGTCCCATGCTGTCCTTGACGTTGTGATACCTGGTACGTTGCCGTTCACTCAAAGCAGAAGGTTTCCGGGTGCGGACTACCTTCCCCGGCGGGTGCTCCCTAAGCTGCCGCGTGCCCACTCAAAGGTCTTTTTGTTACCATCACGATAAGAAATGTAGGAAACAGGGCGTACTCGACATATGTACCATACCTACCTTGGCCTTGTTTCATCTTTGTGCCTGATTGGCAATCGCTAGTCGTTCTAACTAGCGCCGGGTTACAACATCGTCAGCCATGTTAAACGATTGGCTGATATGAGATAAAACAACTAAAAGCCTCTTCAGGTGCGAGTGTAGAAAGGTGTTAGTGGTTGTATCATTCAGGCGTCAGGGGACTCAGCCTTGAGGGGAAAATGTGGCACGGACAGTGTTGACACAATATGGGAGCCAATTACATAGGCTTTTGCTGCAAGAGCTCGCAAGCTCGATTCGGTTTTAGGATACCTGGGATCCAGGCGGCGTGTTTTTACGCGCTGGAACTATCTGGAAGTTCCCCAGCCCCTGAACCCTTACTTCTGACATTTGAAGACTAGACCTGGCAAGTACAAGGAGCTTGCTTCTTGTTTGCTTGGGTCTTACGTCCAACGTGAGTCTTAAGAAAGCCTACACGTAGAACGTTGGCATGCTGTACGCTATGTTTTGTTGCATTCACGATAGTCAGCGCAGTCAAAATGGCTAGGCCTTGAAGGAGTTATTGACAACTCAGGTTCGCAAAACGAGCACCCTATCGTGTGTCTGAAATTGCGGCTCGCTTTCTGCTGAAACGTTTCGGAGACAGGTAGCTAGACGTCTCGTCACAAGAACATATTAACAAATATTCATTTTCGCATAGCTACATGTACACACCTCAGTTATAACGCTAACTTCACAAACGCCAATGAGTCCACCCCCCCCCCCCCCCCCCCCCCCTTTAAGTCCGCACTTGGATTGTCTAAACGCAAACATAACCGCATGAACAGAATCCCTTAACCCACATGACCCAGCGGAATACTTGCCATAGGCTCCTTCCCGCTCTGTCCGTAACAACTATACATCGGGTCCTGGTACCCCGTCCAGCCTACACATTTCCAGCAATTGAAAAGCCCTGTCGGATCATATGTTTTCTTCACACTGAGCAGACGGTCGTAATTCCCACCGAAAAACGTCTGTTGCCAGTTCTCCTCCATCCAGTCTCCCTCATTGACATAGCAACCTCCGCCCGGCGTCAGCACCTTGAACGGCTGTATGCTAGCACTGATGGTGTTCTGCATCTGCGTGCGCTGTGCAGAGGGTGTGTCGGCAGTCCATCCGCCACCCATGATGACGTGCCATAAGCTGTCTCTCCACAGAGGATGCGCGCTAGTCGAGCTACCATCTGGGTGGTTGGCGGGGCCTGTAGAGTAGAGCTGTGCGCTGCCAGAGCCGCGATTTGTGTGAGAGAATTGCATGGCTGTCAAGACAGCGTCGGTGAGCTTGTTGATGTCCGTGGGAACTTGGAAGAGTGATTTCGGGATGAAGCGACCGGATTCAGAGAGGCCGAGGCCTACAGGGCCGTTCTTTGCTATGTGTGGTTGTTCGGTGAAGTTGTGCCACTCGGAGAATTTGGAGAAGGTGTGGTAAGTGTTATCAGCGATCTTGATGCCGGCATAAGCGGTGAGGAAGTCGTGATATTGCTTCGTGACGCGCTTGATGGCTTCAGTGTCCTTCGATGGCATGATGTGGAGGGACACCATGTGGTCTGGTAACAGGAAGTTGTAGCCGGCGATACCGTTGTTCGAGAAGAGTGTTTGGTTGGATGCCAGCGCTTTGACGACGTCGCGGAGGACTTCGGACTTTGTGATGTCCTTTGGCATTGGCCAGAAAGCCCGGAAGTAATGTACGTTCAGTGGCTCAGCTGGATGTAGCTGAAACTTATACGATGTTAGGACAGCATAATTACCGCCTCCACCTCCTCGCATAGCCCAAAACAAGTCCGGGTCCGTGCACTCATTGATGGTTCGTTTCTTGCCATCTGCAGAAACGACATCAAACTCGACTGCTTGGTCGACCATCAAACCATACTTGGGACCAAGCGGGCCATGACCGCCTCCTTGCCCAAATCCTCCTGCAATGCCAACAGAGCCGACGGCGCCGACGGTGACAAGCATGTTGAGAGGCTCGAAAAACTCCCATGCTTCTTGTGCTTGAACTCCAGCCCCAATTTCTCCTATATTCTCATATTGTGCCTTGCAACCTTGCGGCTGGAACGTCTTATGATACTTTGTCTCTTTCATATGGTGTGTCCAGATGCCGAGCGAGTTCGCAGCGCTTGATCGTCCGAAGTAATCGTGACCTGTATTCTTGATAGAAGTACGAATGTTGTGCTGTCGAACAAAGTTCAACGATTTGCTAATATCATCCGCTGTGTGCGCCTCAACATGGTATGTCGAAAGCCTTCCCAGCCCGCAACTACCAGATGTAGGCGAAGAGGGATGCATGGAGTTCAGGAAGCAATGAGATTGTCCGCATGTCTCCCAATCTAGAAATTCCATTGCGCCGTATTGTGAAGTTCGGGCAACACCATCCATGTACCCCGTCCGAACCTGCTGACACTGCTTGCTCGACGGATTTGAGTAGCATGATGCCGCCCACGGTACGGTCAGCCTTAGGTTACCGTCAATACTTTGATTGAAAGCAGTCCATTGCTTTTCAGAGGGCCAGCATGCTTGCCCCGGTATACATGTGTAGTTGGACGTCCTTATCGGTGCGTTGAAGATCGGAGGTTGTGCGGGCGCGCTTGATTTTGTACATGCAGGAGCACTTAATGCGTCGTAGAAAGTGGAGGCCACGCCATACAGGCAGTATAGGGAGGCGATGGAGCCAAACAACAGCCCGAATCGTCTCGTAGCCAATCGTGCCTTCGACGAACTCTCAGGTACGAAGATTCGCTGTTCAACATCCACAAACTTCTCATGCAACAACGGCTCGTGCTCATTCGGAGACATGGTGCCAATGGCCGAGCACTCAACCATGTGACCGGCTCTACTCTGGTTCAGCCTAAACCACTTCCTGTCTGATGCAAGTGTGCGTGATCGTGGAAACTTGAAGTAGATGCTCGTCGCTGCGTGTTGCTCGAAAAGATGAGATCGAAAGATTGAGAACAAGAACGAACAGTGAAAAGGTACGATGTTATACCAGGATGCAAGTCGAGAAGGCCGTTTGCAATTACTGGCCATATCAGCAGCGTCAGAAAGCTCTAAATAAGTCCTGCACCGTCCATGAACTAGTTCGCAGTATGCCGCAATTGGCAAATGCAAGATGGCTTACTTGAACGCTCAGCCTCAGCCCCCACTATGCAAGGCACCAATCGCAGATGCAAAAGCCTTGAGATTTAATCGCACTATCATTGTCATCAATTCAGGCATGACATTGAGGGCGTCAGGCAACAAGTTCGACTTTTTCATGACGAAAGGACGACGGCCGTCGCGAGGCAAACCGAAGCCGTGGGTCATGGTTGGTGGTGCAAGTTGAGCCGCGATCTTGAGCCCCGCACGTTCGGGTCAGCATCGCTAAGTAAATCGGCGCTTCCGCTTGGCTGCCGGCTGTAAAAGAAACGGCCCCAATGGTCGCCGGACGCAAGGCACTCTTGCATACTAAACCTGGCTGCGCCTCAGCGGAGGACTAAGTCTGGTGGCCTTAGGTAACACCAGCCATGGCATCGCAGCTCAGATTAGACGGTACTGGTCTCGAGCAGGCTGCCGCTCCGTAGAATGCGACATTTGCGATGACAAGTCGCAGGACTATGACCGCTGATGAAGCAGATGCCTGAGCCACACATATACCATGTTGCTCCCTTCTACGAATGACCTGATCAACACTTCCGTCTCAACTTTACTTTTGCTCTACTTTGTTGACTCAACTCCAGCTTCCTGGCATATCTGCCCTGAATTCGATTCAGAAGAACTTGAACTTGTTCCACCATGTGTACCCCACCACAGCGACGACATTGGCGGCTGCGTAGGGGAGACTCATCTCGATGACACTCCAAATCCAGAGTGCGCCGACCGGCGGCGCTGCTTTCATGACGTAGAAGTAACCGTAGGTATTTGCTGAGTATACAATGTAGCAGCCTGCTGCAATGGAACCGACCAGGAATGCCAGGTTTCGGAGAATAGGAAAACGATATGAGAACTCGACGTGTGTAAGATATACCAGGATGGCGAAGATAGGTGAGGCAGTGGCGGCTCGCTTGACAACTTCATCCCAGAGGATAGCTTCGCGGTACTGGTTGTAGACAATGACATCAAGCGTCAGGTGCAGTGCGGTCAGAGAAATGGCATAGAGAATGGCATCTCCCACAGCCCCAACTGGCTCATTCAGAGCTTCTTGTGCCGCTACAAGCGTGCTCTTTGGCTTCTCAGCATCGAGTTCTCGCTGTCGTTCGTCTGCCAGCTCAAACAAAGTCTTGCCCTTGGGCCCAGAGCGATCTGGGTGCTTTAGGATGTTCTTGACGCTCTCCGCATCGAGCTCGGTGGTGGGATCAAAAGGGTGAGGGGTGGTCTTGTTTGCATCTTTCGCTCGCCGTTCTTTGCGGTTGCCGGCAGCCATGGTGTAGTGTGTGTGTGTGTGTGTGTGTGTGTGTGTGGTCACCCTGTCTTGTTGTTTTGTTTGTCGTGTCGGAGGACAAATGTTCGTTGCGGCTCTGCCGCGGAAGAGGACCCTGAATGACGGCATGGCCCATGCACTCCATTCAGCTTCCAGACGCGCTCCCTCCGTCCATCACACCTCGAGGACCTTACTGTAGACTCAAATAGCACTACGACAAGTTTGAACGCTGACGCTTGCTCTCACCATGAACTGGCTTGTCTGGGGCTCTGTTCCCCTCATCATCGCAGGCTTCTGGTTCTACACGAGTACTTTGAGCTTGTCCTTCCCCACATTGCAAAACAAACGCATATTGTTGCTCATAGCGCATCCTGACGATGAAGCAATGTTCTTTGCGCCTACTTTGTTGTCCTTGACGCGTCCAGAGCTTGGCAATCACATAAAAATCCTATGTTTGAGCAGTGGTACGCGATCCACGAACGACCAGCAGCGCGCGACATGAGCTAATCTGGCGTGCAGGCGACGCAGACGGTCTGGGCGAGACACGTAAAAAAGAACTGGTGAAGAGTGGATTACAACTTGGAATTGGCCACAAAGACGACATACATGTCATCGAAGACAAGTAAGTATAGCCTCATGAGTCTGTAACCACCAGCTGACGGTACCCTAGGAACTTTCCTGATTCCATGACGGTGACATGGCACCCCCGTCTCATTTCCAACCTCTTGACGAGTACCTTCGCCCCAAAAATGGCCTCGATATCAGCCAAAGAAGCCCCCCAAGCCAACATCGATGCAATCATCACCTTTGACGCCCATGGCATCTCCGGTCATCCCAACCACAAATCGCTCTATGACGGCGCACATACGTTCCTCAAGGCGCTCATGCACAGACACGGTGCTTGGGAATGTCCTATCAAGCTCTACACCTTGACCACGACCTCCATCTTTCGCAAATATGCGAGCTTGTTGGATGCTCCTGCTACGTTGATTACTGCCATCATCAGGAAGAAGGAACTCGGTAACTTCCCTACGCCTCTGATGTTTGCCAGCTCGCCGTTTGGTTACAGGACCGCACAGAAGGCTATGACAACGGCACACGAGAGTCAGATGCGCTGGTTCCGTTGGTGCTGGATTACGCTATCGCGCTACATGGTCATTAACGACTTGATAAAAGAGAAGACCCTGTGAAAGGCGCTGCGAACACTAGAAACTAGGACTGTTTGCCGTCATGCAGTCATTTATATCGGAACGAACAACAACCTCTGAGCAATCGACCGCCCAACCTGATGCATCGTGGACGACGCGGAAGATCAGCTCGAAGCTCTCGGTATCTTTCACGATCCGTACACCACGATGGCGCCAGATCACTGCCTCTATGGATGTATTGCCGCGTCGATGGTTTAGCGCATAGCTCACAGCTGCGTTTGGTGGTGATACACTTAGTCGGCCAACGCTCGTTGACACAGTTGTCATTTCCCACAACGTTTGGCGTTGTCTTACTGCGCATATAGTCTTCACTCCTTTTGAGCCCCAAGCTGAGGTGTGAGGAATTCACAAGGCCCAGGTTTACCACTTACAGTTTACATACCTTGCATACGTGTCGTACACGACGATACGTCTGGACGTGAATATCGACATGACGGCCTCCAAACAACGTGGGTCTGCACTACCGGTTATCAAGGCCCCTGCGCCTCAGCGACCTAAGACCTTGCTCCAGCGTCTCTCGTCGGGAATAATACATGCTTTGCCTCCTTTTCGTGCATCAACCCCAAAAACCGATTTGAACACGCGCCCAACAACAGCACCGAACGCAGCCTGGAAACGCTTAAGAAGAGGGGCGATTGTGGCCGATAGCGAACAGCAACTCACCCCTCAACTTGAAATCATTACCACTGACGATCCTGGGCAGCCTTCCCCTTACGACTCTAACTCATACCACCCACTCGCAAGGCTCGGGAAGCGGCGTTGTAGTTTTTGCGGTATGCGAGGGCCTAAGATATTGCAAAACGAGCCATGTCAGGCGTGTGAGGCTGGTGGTGCGGGCTCACACATCTCTTCTGGTGGTAAGTTGGCAAGTACTCACAGGAGACATTCCGCAGTCGACGCAAGCCATCTTGCCCGCCTTACAGAAAGTACTTCTTCGATCGACCTGGGGCCTCGTCCTGTCACTCCCGAGCGAGCTGCGAAGAGAATTGGCAACCCACCTAGAGTTTCAAGGCTACCTCCTGGCATCATCCGCTTGCCCGCGGCGAACACGCTCCAGACGCCGCAAAATCGAATTTTAGCTGCGAGGCCGCCTTCTAGGCTGACAACAAGATCTCCTGATGATGGATTACATAACGTGACCCCACAAAGCCCTGAAAACAGCAACACAGAGGAGCTTCCAAAGAAGCCTGCCAGTCCCAAATTACATCATATTCATGGTCTGCCAAATTCGGAAAACTTTCCATTCGTTCACAAACACGAGATTCCAAAACATGCAATCGCCCTTCGTGCTGGATCGGCGAGTCCTTTGACAGACCGGAGTAACAGTCCACGGAGCTCCTCTGGCGTGCGTGGACCGCATGACTATTCGAAAACGGTATATTACGGTGGCAAGAACTCCCCTTTTTCTGCCAGCCGAGCTGCTGCTCCAGAACCGAAAGTGACCACAATACTTGTCAAACGGGCTGCAATGAGTGGAAACGCGGTCGTTTTTGATTCCCAGTCATCACCCCTGGATATCGCGTTGGGCAACACTCAAGTATATAAGAAACGCTCACCACAACAAACGCAACTAGGGGCATCTTCAAAAGCCTTGGTTGATAACACCGACAGCGGGACCACTGTTAGCAGCCACGACACTGGAAGTACAAGGATAGGTGGCATGCGACTTGAGCTGAAAGGTGGCAGCCCTTCTAGCGAAGGAACACCGAAGCTTAGAGGTGGCAGCGGACACGAAGGATCATCTACGAATACTTTCAGCTTCAAGCTAAAGAGGTGGCTTCTGACTTGTCATGGTCCCTGCACAGACGACTTCGATACGGATAGTGACGCTGACCTGCCTCCTGCTCGGATTGTGTCACCACAGAGAGTGGCGAAAATGCGACAGAAGATGAACGGAAGGGTACCTCTTCCGCCTCATTTGTGCAAAAGAGCGCCAACAGTATCACCTGCAAGGGATGTGCGGCCAGGTTCTGAGGGCCTTCCGTCTCCAACGACATTTACAACTACTGTCTCGGGGCCTCCCAGGCAATCTTCGTCTTTTCGCATCTCTTCCCTCAGCTTCCCAGCAATGTTTCACCGGCGATCCGAGTCTCCCATTAACCAGCCAGTACCCGCTTTTACACTCCAGTCGTCCACTCCACCCTTTCCACATCTGCGAGGCGGTGCGGCCTCACCTGACGACATACCACCTACGCTTTTCTGGCTAGCTGGTGGAAAAGGCAAGCGTGTCAGCTTCAGTGACTGGAAGCAGTCCCGTCCAAAGCAACGTATGGGAGGTCTGTTTGGCATGGCTGTATTTGGGAAGAACTATGGTACCAAATACAACAACAACATCAACCAGGAAGATGAGGTTAATGTTTCGTATTCAGCAAGCAC